>JAUPFV010000005.1:166418124-167664952 GCA_036936605.1 Limnanthes douglasii subsp. nivea | reverse complement strand
CTCTAAAATAATTGTTATATAATGAATTGAATTCCAAATGAAGATAATTATTACTGTATCAGACTCCAGTTCCCAATGCTAGATCTATAAGAATTTCTCGAACAATGATATCAATATGCTTAAGATATGATGTGCCAATTTTATTAATTTTCTTGCTATGAATGAGGTTAATAAAGAACTATTGTACATCTTAACTATATATACCCAAAATTTGAGTCATAAAATTATTCACCGAACTGCCATACCTCTCTTGAGTGGTAACAGTAAAGAAAGATATGAAAAACTATTTGAATTTGTCAATAGACTCAATCTATATTGAAATAGGTGCATGGAAGAGCCAACAACATACATGACGAAAGTATCTCGTGTGTCATTATATGAATATGAATTTCTTTATTGATAATCATTTAATTGTGTTCAAAGAGTTCCACTTCTCTATATGCATCTAATTTCTATCATTTGATATGTTCATTTGTGTCCATCATATATAAATAGCCGGGATACCCAAGGTTATCTGAAGTATTTTATCAACTAGATTGTCCAACTCATTTTGAGAGATATGACTTGAATGTTTTTGAAGAAAATATAATAATTGTCATAGTATTTCAATTTATTTTGTTGAATGGTACATAATGTATCAACTGAATAAAAATTAAAAATCTATGAGTGTTTTAAGACTACAATAAATCACCATTATATGTAAAGATGTTTGACCATCACTAAATTTTTTGGTGATTAAATGTATCCGCTAAATAAGGTTCAAATAACCCTAAGAGCTCGATATTTATTGAAATATAAATTACGCTTACTTAACATTTAAACTTTGTGTACAATAAATTATCTTAATTACTTAATATATATTTTCTTTATTAAATTTTAATTTGTAAGTCTTTTTATTGGTCAATTTTGAATTTATGAGACTGAATTACTCAATTATTTAAATTACTATTTAAATGATCATATAAATCTCTAAATTTTAGGTGCAATCAAAATAATAATCACCTAAATTGGATAACCGAGTGCCAAGGTATGGCATTTCGAAGTTAGTCACTCATACGATTTTTTTACACTCCATGTGCACCCAAAAATAGAAATCCTTACTTTTATTTTGAATTAGTAACTCATTTTTTGAATTTTAGGTCTCAAAATTGACCCTGTGATTAGACTTAAAATTAATTTTCTTATTATTTTTACCATTTTCATTAAATTAATTCTTGATTGCATCAATTCTAGATTCAACAACTTGAAAAAGTGAAGAATTGAATAGGTTGCCTAAGGTATAACTATATTTTAAACTCATAAAATTTAAACTTATTCATCACTTAAATAATACAAAGGAGCTCAAATTTATCAGGTTGGAGATCTCAAAGGGCATTTATATGTATCACACTCGTTACAATCATAGGTAGAGACGGTGGGCACCAACATGCTATCATTACCTTTAGAGTATAGTGTACGTTCTATGTCATATATGAAATCAGTTAAGCCTTCTGCGGGGGGGGGGGGGTACTTGGCTGATTCATGGTAACTAGACGAACATTTCAACGCTAAAAACCCAGTTATACATGAGTATGGTGCGTGTAGATGCAATAACTTCATCAAGAAATAGATGCTCACCATCAGGAAATATATGAAGTAGTCTTTGGTGGGGGCTGTCTTATACACACAACAATCGTTCCTTAATATTCGACTCTCTGAACGCCTTTTATTTCATGACACGCATGATATTTCCCACACATGCGAGATACCATGTATGCCTATTAATTCCAAATAATTAGAATATTAATGTTTACATTATAATTTTTAAAGACGCTGAAGAATATTTTTCGTACCAAATCACACCTTAACGCGTCGAACTCATTACTCTTTGAGCATTTGAAGCAGTTTAGAGATCTAAAATATCTCGTCAAATGCTCAGATTTATGAAGGGATATGAATACAAAAAAAACTTCATGCACCTGGAATAAAACAATCTTTAGGAATGCAATACATCAACCCGTACATCCTAGAGTTCAAGTGACAGCAGCAATGGGTAATTACATCTTATATTGTGACCATATATTCTCAACACTGTATACTTCTCAATGTGCACATAGTAAATTGCATAACTTTATACCCCTAAACATGTAGCACAAATCCAAACATAACAAAATCAATCAACCCAAACGTGTCAAACATGCTACTTACATATATATATATATATATATACACATAAACATACATACATACATACATAAATATATATATATATGTATATACGTACATACGTGCGTACATACATACACATATTCGTACATATATATATATATATATATCCATACTTACATACATATATACATTCATATATGCATACATATATACATTCATATATGCATACATATATACATACATACATACATACATATATATATACATATATATATACATATATGTATACATATATACATACATATATATATATATATATATACACATATATACATATATACATATATACATATATACATACATGCATGCATACATACATACATATCATACTTAACAACTGAACCCTCGGCTACTAACCTCTTGTCTAATGTAGACTTTACTTCATTCATAGTACTTTAGTCTCAAACAGCCTCTGCCTCGTCTAAAGGACCCTCAAACCCATGTATTTGCTCGTTTGTGTCAATATTTTTCATAACCGTAACAATAAATATATTTTACTAAGGCTCCATGGTAAATGGACATGCTTCATTTGACCAATGACTTCCTAGATGAAGTAGGTAGTGCCTCGGATGATCACATTTTGGTATCAAAAATTGCTCGGCTTAAACAAAAATTTACAGGCTGAAGCAACCAATACATTAATCGAAGCAATCGATGCCTCGGAAAATCTTAGGCTTACACAATCGATGCCTCAGTGACACATATTTATACTTAGCTAAATAATTCAATCATTTATGTTTTTCTCACCAAGTCAAAACAATACATTCATCATTCTCTACCTGGGTTTTGACTTTACAAAATAAATTACATTTGTGGCTCGGTAGTAACATTATTCTTCATTAAAGTTGAATATATTTTTATTACAACAGCAATAAAGAAAGTTATAGGTTGCAATGAATGTTGATGGAGCTTGCACTGCAGTAGAAAATTTTGACGATGCATTGTGGTAATGAGAGTGCGGTACACTTGTCAACGAATCAAGTGTTTCATGAACATACTAAACACATTGGTGTTAAAACTCTATTTTGTAAGAAGTATTATTGAGAATGGATATATTATGCTAGAAAAGGTTCATATGGATAAAAACCCAACATATGTTTTTACTATACCGGTGACAATAAACAAGTTCAAGCATTACTTGAACTTGATTCAAATTCGAAGTATTTGAGGCCCTTGTAAAGGGTCACAAAGCGCCACAAATATAATTTATTTTGTAAAGTCAAAACCAGACATTTTCACGTAAAATATATCATCTGCATAGAAAAATATGTATATTTTGGCAAAACCATATATTTTTCACGTAAACACATTTGTCATAATTATTTATTCAATAACTATTATTGACAATGAAATCATCAAAACACTTATACCAACGCCTATGAGATTGATTTAGACCGTACAATTATATGTTCAAGAGACACGCCTGTTCACTCAGTTCCTTGTCTAGAAATCCTTCATATTGCTTTATGTAGATGTTTTACTCAATGGTCGCGTATAAGAAAGATATCTTGATATCCATCTAGTCAAACTTCATGTCAAACTTGGTACTCATTGCAAGTAGGATGTTGAATGAACTATGTTTCACTACACGAGAGAAAATATCATTGTAATCTACACCTTTTTATTAAGTGAACCATCTAACAACCAATATACCTTTGTATCAAGCCACTTCAACTCCGAGAATGTCTTACTTCCTTTTGAAAATCCACTTGCATTCAACCAATTTTTGACCTCCGGGTTTGTCTACTAAATCTCATGTGTTATTCGTATGAAGCAAAAACATTCCTCCTTCATCGCAACAAACCATTTGGATTTATCCTCACTTTCCATTCTTTTCTAAAGTATTCAAGTTCAGAGTAAATCACTTCAGATGTAGCAGCCAATGCAAAAGCTGTTAGTTTGTCATACTCGTACTTTTGTGGAGCTCGAGCACCTCTTCAAGCCATGTCGCTTGCTATATGGTAACCATGTGAAGCTCGACTACCATAAAAATCCTTACACCCCTCCATGTGTATTGATTGCTTGGATCCGCTTAAGCCACTAGCAGGTTATGATCCAAGTGACTTCGCCTGAATATCAAGTATATCACTTTTGTCAAGTTGGACTTTAGGAATTTACAACCCAAACCAGGATATGTTAGACGGTGGGCCTGAAGACGCTTTTAATTCTGAGAGACATATACATTAATGTATTAGTAATAAGAGTTAATAACCTTTGTAATTGTATTTCCTTCTTCTCTGTGTTGAACTATATATAAAACTCATAATTAGATTTTGTGATTGTATCAAAATACATAAACACATAGTTCTTTAAAATCAAATCAATCTGCAGTAGGTCCGGAGACGTAGACATAATTTGCTGAATTCCGTGAAGAATTTGAGTTTCTTTTATTGTTTTTTTTAATTAATCAAATTACATGATAGTTGTGCATTTTCCCAACAAGTGGTTTCAGAGCACCAATTTTAATAGCGATACAAAGGATGTCATATTTAAGTGGGAGTAATGGCTACAGACGGAGAAAATATGAGATTTGAAAAAATTGATGATGCGGATTTTGGGTTTTAGAAGATATATATTGAAGATTATCTCTACCATAAAAAGCTTTATCAATCTCTCCCAGAAAAGAAACCAGAGAGTATGGAAGATAAATAGTGGAATCTTCTTGACGGACAAGTCCTCAAAGTCATCTGATTGGTATTATCCTACAATATTTCCTTCAAAATTTTAAAAGAAACAAACATAACAGGTTTTATGAAGGCTATATCCAGTATGTATGAGAAGACATTGATATCTAATAAAGTTCATTTTATGAGACAGTTATTCAATTTGCGAATGAAAGAAAGCATATCAGTACTTCAACATCTCAATGAACCTAATACATTCACAGCCTAGCTAATTTTAGTTAAACTTGATTTTAATAAAGAAGTACAAGCATTGATACTCTTGTTTTCCCTACCATAAAGTTGGAATGCTATTGTCACGACTGTGAGTAACTCGTCAGGAAGAAATAAGTTAAAATTTAATAATATGTGTGATCTATTTCTCAATGAATAGATTCAAATGAAATATTAGGATGAACCATAAAACTCTTCACTCTTGCACATAGAATCGAGAGGAAGATAATCAACCATAATGGTACACTATGATTTTCTACGGTGAAAATTGGAAAATTTCAGATGGTGCAATGACGGTTGTTCTCTTTATAAGACAGAAAAGGCGTACTAATTGAAATAACAATAGAACATGAAAATACAAATATGTGGCACCAAATTCTTTGCCACATAAGTGAGAAGGGGATGAAAGTTATGCATTTTAGGGGAAACTATCAGGTCTATAGTTAACTAATATAAACATGTGCGAAGACTACATACTTGGAAAACATAAAAGGGTCAGTTTTAAGACAAGTGACAAAACCCCAAAGAAAGAATACTAGAGCTTGTTCACACTGATGTTTAGGGACCAACAACAGTGTCATCTATATGAGGGAAACACTAATTCATAACTTTTATTAATGATCATTCTCGAAAGGTATGTGTTTACTTTCGAAAGCATAAATCTGAAGTGTTTCATTATTTTAGGAGATGGAAATCTATGGTTAAGAATGAGACCGGTCTAAAGATTAAAAAGCTCAGAACTGATAATGGTAGTGAATATGAGTTCATCATATTTAATAAGTTTTGCTATGAGCATGGGATCAAAATAGAGATAATTGTGTTGCGTGTGCCTCAACACAATGGTATTGTTGAGCGTATGAACTTAACATTAACAGAAATAGCCAGAAGCATTCGTATACAATTAGGTCTATCAAAGCAATTTGGCTAGAAGTAGTCAACACATCGGTTTGTTTGGTCGACCGAGGTCCATAGGTTCCCTTAGAGCATAGAATACTCAAGAAGGGATGGAGTGGTAATGAGATAACATTATCACATCTAAACATTTTTTGTTGTACGTCACACGTGCATACCAGTGACCGAGACATGGAAAAGCTTGATCTCAAATCAAAAAATATCACCATGATCGACTATGGGGAAGACAAGTTTAGCTACCATATTTGGGATGAGGAAAATAGGTAGATGATCTGAAGCAGATATGTGATCTTCAACAAATCATTGATGTATAAAGATAGTCATAAAACTGGCGCAAACGAATCAGAAATAGTCTGGAAACAAATTTAATTGGATCAAGCTCTCAACAAGGAAAGTCAGTTGAAGAAAACAATACACAACAGTCCAACACGCTGTAGCTAGCCATATGAGCTCATATTTTTAGAAAGTCTTTCCGACCCCATATACCTAACATGAGATACTTGAATTTTTCTAGTTATCGACCGATTAAGGGGAGCATGAATGCTATTATAAATCATGCCATACCAGTGATTTTAGGAAGTGAGAGCTTGCCATAAAAAATAAGATGAAATCTTTAATCTCAAATATGGCATGGGAACTAGCTGAGTTACCCATGGTTAAGACGTCACTTCATAACAAGTAGGTGTACCGGTTGAAAGACTAGTATGATATTATAACAGATACAAAGCTCGACTAGTTTTCAAAGGATTCCAGCAAAAGAAAATAATTGATTACACCAAAAAATTTACTCTAGTTGGGAAGCCTACTATTATTAGATCGGTGTTGAGTCTTGTTGTCATTGAAGACCTTTATCTTGAACAATTAGACATGAAGACTACACTTATTCACGAGACATGGATGAGGAGATATATATATCAACTAGAAGGTTTCTTAAAATAATGAAAATAAAACATGGTATGCAAACTCAAGAAAAATTTATATGGTCTAAAACAATCTCCTAAACAGTGGTACAATAAATTTGACGATTTATGCATAAGGAGTGTTTTTACAAGTGTAATGCTGACCATTGTTGCTATTTCAAAATATATAATTCCAGTTATATCATTTTATTATTTAATTTTGATGGTATGTTAGTAGCAGGTTTGATATAGATGATATTAGAATATCGAAGAAACATAAATATCATCAATATAATCCTTTTTTACCTAACCACCTTCTTAAAAGAAAATATTTAGGTGGTAGTTTTCGGATTCATGATCTACATGATAACGACAACAAACCTGTTCAAGAATATTACAAATATCGAGATAATAGTTGAATTGATAATTATTAAATTGAAGAATAAGAAAAACTGATGCTATCTAACATAAAAACCAACACAGAAACACGCTTACTGTATGTAAATGATATTATTATTACAAAAATCTCAGTCTATTTACAATACATTAAAAAATCGGGCTTCAAAATAAAAACAAAGTGAGCCACAAAAAAACTATATGTTTAAGTAAGCAGACATCACCATATATATATAACCTTTTTCTGTATTTCTTGCAATGAAAAGCCAAATACAATTCCAATAAATATCGTTGACCTTGGGATTGTATTTGACATTACAAACCTAGAGAGCTATAGTTTTTAGATATAACTTACGGTCAAATTCCCTGTTGAAATAACATCCGTGGAAAAAAACCACAAAATAAATCAATCAACATAAAAGTCCAAAGTTTTGATGTCAAGTTCATATGACCCTAACCAATATTTAATATTTTAGGGTCAAACTCTATATTTTAAAAGTGTTTGGATTTCATATCTCATGAGGTAACATATCATAATATCTATACTATCCAGAATAAATTTCATATGACTAAGAACATAACAAAATCATAAAAAAACCAAAAGCTAGTATGAGATTAGCTTTATATACATTAACGTATAATTGTTTCTCCATCTAACTATATTTTAAGTTGATTGAAAACTTAGAACTCTCATTTTCGATACAATATCTAAACTTATAATATATATTTCTGCCAAATTTTGTTCCGAACAAATATGTTTCAAGCTAATTAAAAACTCAACACTCTCTTATTTCGGTATGTTGGCCATATGATCCAAAAACCACAAAAACATGCATGTTGACTCACCCAACAACATAAAACAAGCATACTGACTTATAAACTACCACAATAAACTGATCTATATAAAAAAAACTATAGTTCCACATCATGACATATGCAAAAACCAAATTGAACATTTTAAATATTTTAATAGAAGAACTCAAGTACTCGCGGAAGAGCCATCATAATTCCATATGTGTATTTGGATTAATACAATGTATGACTTCCTCAAAAGTATTAACAATTGTATCAAACAAAAAATATCGTTAACGTCACCGTAAAACCCAGAAGAGACACTACCCAAAAACATCCTACAACCAAAATCAAAATTTGTGTAAACCATATCGAACAAAACCTAGATAAATACAATCTAAATTACAAAAAACTAAATCACAAAATCTAAATCATAGAATCATAAAAAAAAAGATCACATTGCATAAAAGCCTCTAAATTTTAGCTCATCATACGATTTAATGGTAGTCTAAGATCATATCGATAATCAATCAATTGAAACCAAAATAAGCTTACACAATACCATTTATTCATCGAGTTGGAGAAGCAAACATAGAATTTCACAATTTATAAACTAAAAATGATAATAATCTAATTTTATTAAGTAGTTAGGCCATATGCGATCAAAATTTAGATAAACTGAACAAGAAAAGTGGGAAAACAATGGGTAATTATACTTGAACCAGGCCGAAAAATCTGATTATTCATTGATCGAGCTATATAGAGAGAGATATGGCTGTGAAAATATACTTGAATAAAAAAATAAAAACAATAAAAATAGGATTAGAACAAACAAAATCACAACGAGAGTAAACGAAAAGAAAAACGGGAAGAAATGATAATCGACGTAGATAAATCCTATTTATTTATGTAGTGATTTGTGAGTCTACCATAAATATATGATAGTATCATCTAAATTCGTCTCCTAAAAATACAGATTATAATTGATATATATCGTATCTACTGATGGTTGTGCCACACTCAAAAGCAGTCACATATATTTGTAGTTTTATATACCTAGTCTGATTGTTGTGCCACACCTTGGTCCATCCTTGTTATTCATTATTTATAGACCCATTTATGAGTGAGATAAATACCCTAGCTCATGTTAGCACCTAAAAGGTTTTTTTTCCACAAGTGTTCGAACATAAATGGTTCAAAAACACTCACATCCGTACATAGTACACTACGCCATGGTAATGACACCAACCACTTGCGCATGCCAGTCATTTATACTTTTTGTTTATTCTTAACAGAACGCTCCAAATTAATTCTCATAATCAATAGCTAAGATTTTAACCAAATTCAAATTATTCATAATCAGTTAATCAACTTCTTCTTGAAACACTTAGGTATTTTCGGAAGTTTCGACAACAAAGTTCTACACTTTTAATTACTATGAAAAAACCCACTTTCGGTTACAGAATAATTAAACACTTGTATTTGGAAATTCTATCCCTTAGGTTCCAATAACCATATTTACACCTAAGTCTTTGGATGAGCATCTAGCCATATAGAGAATCAACAACAATAGCCTTTAAGAATTTGGCTTACTCATATCTTGGGCCCTTATGTATTCGACTTAGTTTCTTCAGTAATTTTGGCATACACCTAAACATTCTTCACCTCGGCTTATAGTGACTTCAACATCAATTTCCCCAATATTTTAATTAAAATTTATAGACATCTAGTTCACCTGAATCTAAGACTTGCCCAAGCCTCATACAGTTCATGAACTTTAAAATCGGTAATACCTTCGTCAGAGCATCCAAAGGATTTTCCTCACTTAATTTTTTTTCTACATTCACTTGCTCTCTCTCAACCACTTCTAAGATGAAGTGCAAAATGATATCTAAATGTTTAGTTCTGTAGTGAAACTTCACATTCTTCGTTAAACAATCACATAACATAGTCATATATTTCTATATACTAGTGATCCCACTCAACAATCCTTTCGACCATACATCGTCCTTTATTGGTTCAGTATCACCTATATATTTATATTTCATATACGAAAATACAAAGACCCTCTGTATACAAGGCTTCCAACTAATCACTACTCCAAACACATAAAACGTATAACTCAAGATTGACTTTTTTTATCCAGGAAACCAATATAATCAGAGCCAACATACCCTCTTAGCATTTCATGAACCGCATACTTTGGGTCATAGCACAACCAACATCAATCGAACCCTTCAAGTACCAGATTAACCATTTGAGGGTTTGTCAGTGATGCTTCCTTGGATTTGACTAAAATTTACTCAAAATACTAAAAGAGTAGAAAATGTCGTATGTATATCCAAACATACATTATGCTTCCAATAAAACTTTCATAAAGTATATATTGCATGAACTTCTTATATGTTACTTCTAATGCCGCTGATAAGGTTATAATATGTGTATAATACCAGTTAAAAATAAAGCACTGGGAATATATCTATAATTTAATTACATACACATTTATTATTTCAAATATGTAACAGACATAGATAAATACCATAGAGTGAAAAAAGGGTTTGTGTAACTTGTATAAATAAGATGTAAACCTCTCAATGTAATCGAACTATTTTTTATACCAAGAGTATTATTCATGATCGTATTTTCTTCTCTATGATCTTTCTTCATTTTATTCGTATTTCCTCTCTAGATTTTGGTTTTTTATTGTGATATTTTGCCTCATTAAAAGGTGTCGTATGTGGAAACTTTTTTTGTTTCTTATTTTTCTAAATACCAAAAACATTTTACTAGAATTAGGAAAAACTAAAATATTTTTTAATAAAAAGTATGCAATTAGGCGATGAGTCAAAATCGAAAGATTTGGCAGTCTACGCTTCAGTTCATCGTCATTCTACTAAAATCAGCGCTGGAGGTAAAACATCAGTACCATATATGACAGAATTACAAAAGGACATATTGAATTTGAATCTTAACCATAAGACCACCAACACAAATTTTAGTTGGACAAATTTAATTATTTTTTCTGATTTTATTTATTTATTTAATTTATTTTATATTTAATTTTATGTCTAAGCATAAAGAAAAGCATTACAAATAATATCTTATTATCAAGTTTATAAGAAATTAAATAATTTTAAAATAAAAACAATATTTTATTTTGTTTTATGAAAACATTAATTGATTTTTCTTTTTTAATTTTGGTTCTTTTCCTAAAATAAATCTAAGGGTTTCAAAAAAGTTATTTGTAAATCAATGATGGTTTTCAAATAATAATTTTAAAATATGTATTAAATAAAAATAGTTATATTTAAATCTAAATCTTAAAAAATTAAGAATTTGAATCGCATGAATAAATGGCACATAATCACTATTTAGAAACTTAAAAAGTAATTTCAAAATATGTATAAAATTTAAATATATTTGAATTTAAATTTCATTAACGCATTTGACTATTTAAATTTTAAATATTATCTTAAAATATGCATCAAATATAAATATTTATATTGAAATTCTATGAATAAATAATATAATATCTATGAATAAATGATGTAATTATATAATAATTCAATATACGTTGGTAATAGAATAGTAGATGACACAATTACTCTAATGTTTATCGGTATTATACTTTTCAAACCGAATTTAAAATTTTAAGAATAATCATTAAGCGTCGCTTATGATGGTTCGTGAGCATAAAAAATTAGTCACCAATATAAAAAAAGAGAAGGGTTTGTCAAAGTAAAAAAACAAAATTCCTCAAAATAAAGAAGAAGTGTAGTTAAAAAAAAATACATAAGCTCGCCTCCAGTTACATGGATCTTCCGAGTCTAATGCGAAAGCTCGTATTCTCCAGTTAAATGACTCATTCGGCTCGTCTTCATTAAATTACGCCCGTCTCCAATTGAATCGTTTGTTCTCATCTTCTAGTAATTCAAATTAGGGGGCGTCTTCATTCTTCACTAATTCAAATATTGTCTTTAAAAAAAAGGAACTGAGCATGTGGACATTATTATAATCATAAGAGAAGAAATGCGACAAAATATTTAGGTGGCAATGATTCATAAATCGATATAGTGAAGTTTAGCATGTGATTTTCTTCAACATACTATTTACTCCGTAAAATAATAATTGGGAAATATAAATTGGCTATCGGTATCTTCTACAATCATCCAAAATGGCTCTACGAGTCTACGGACCTTGTCATCTTATTGTTTATTTCTCATATTGCACATCCTATGTCGGTGTTTTCCTCTATTCTATATTTATGTCACATATCCATTAATCACATTTTGTACCGTTTCCACATAGCTAAGAATTTATAGAGGACATGCAAATATGTAAATATGTTCGAATGTGAGAAATAAACGACAATGAGCTCCGAAACATCAAACATCCTTGGTAAAAAACATCAATAACAGCAACAATTATATAAAGATTTATATTTTTTTAAAATTTCGAAAAGTTGTTTGGTTTTGAGAGGACTAGCCATCACTTCCAAACAGGTGTCTTTGTGGAATTGGAATGTATATCAACATTTTTATTCCTTTCAAACCAGAGAACCTTCATAAATAAATTCCACTATTAGCTATATAACTCAACCTTCATTCATGTTTAGGTCTATTTTCATTAGGTTACCAAACTCACAAGAGACAATTCAAGAAGCTCACCTAATATCCACTCATTTCCAGTTGACCACCGAGTATTAACGATATTGTACCTCTAACAACACAAGTGCTATGTCCCCAAGCAAATCATAGCAATCATCCAAGGATATTCGAATTCTCCATGTCGGCTTTTCATCAGTCAGATGCATAAGATAAAGCCGGGACACAAAATGAAGGCCAACAACAGTCTGTACAAATATTATGATTCTTTCACTAGAAATACTTATGGCAACGTGATGGAGTCTATGCGTAGGAGATACACCCCTAGGATTCCTAGAACCAAGCATTCCACTTCCAGTCGCATGGAGAATGAAAGTTCCATATCGCTTAGATCCATTTGAATACGTCGCTTGAATGAAATATCATGGGCCCACTCGTGGCTAGACATTCCAATATTAATATTTTAATACCACAATATAATGATAATGTGTGACATAATTGGGAAGGTGGGGACTTACATAAAACATTTATCTCCATACAAGTATGTCCATTGAAAAATAGATTAGAAAAATATCACTGAGAATAACTCTGGAGTCTACAAGACCACCTCATACTATCAATTTGGTTCCATCGATGGTAAATGATTTGTATCAAGATCCTAAAAGTAAAGAACCTCAAACTCTGACTTTTCTCCTAACTGAATCTTCAAGCATGACCATTCTCCATAAATCCTCATTTTTTGTCATCTCAAAGAACCACCAACAAACAGATGCAATTGATGCAATTTATCTCGATGTCAGACTTGAGAGTATATGCATAGAGAGAATTTGATCATTCAGTAGAATGAGATGGAGCAGATGATCTAGCAAGTTCCTTAGATGAAAATCTAGATAATAGCCCAAGATCAATATTGGCTTTTGTAAAATTTTAGATTCATATAACATGAGTTCATATCCCTTCATTTCATATATAATAGTCAGCTTTATTATGTTCATTAGTAGTGAATCGTTTTTTCTAAAGTCTAATAATTCCTCCTCGAATTCAATATGTCCTTCAAGACATTTTCTCATCTCTGAAACTACTGAAGAATCCACAAAAAGGTGTTTTCTTTTAAAAAAAATGGTCCTCATGAGTGTAGAAAACTTCATTGGCGTGATAACTACTGAATATCTCAAAAACACCTTTGAAATAAATGATAGAATAGTTGTCAACGACATCATTAAAAAAAATAGCACTACATACGTCAATCCTTATAAATAGAGGTGGAATTCCAATAATCGAACTTGAGATCTCTAGTTATCAACGTGAATATCTAATATAATTTCATTAATGAATATTCCAAAAAAAAATTAGTTATTGTCAGTGACTTCACTTTATAACTCGAACCTTAAAAATTCAATCTACACAAAATAGGTATATTTTATAACTCAGCTTCATCTTTGTAAGACATTGTATAATATATTATTATACTTGCATGCATTTAACCATAATTAATATTTTTTCCTAATACAATTCAGAGCTTTAATCTCCATTGACATACATATAACATAGATTATGCACATTTATTATATGAGGCTACAAGACAATGTTTGCTAACAATAAAATATATACTGTATAATAAGCCTTCAAAAATTACAGTTGTCAACCCATCTCATGATTGGAAAATGCTATAAGCCAAGTGGTCTTCTTATCCATGATAGAAAAGACTATAAAAAAATGATCTCCATCTTTATGATAGAAAAAACTAGAATCCAAATGCTCTTCATCTCCATAATAGAAAAGGCTATGCGCCAAATGATATACATCTTTATGATATAAAAGTCTAGAAGTCAAGTGATCGTCATCTTCATAATAGAAAAGACTATAAGCCAAGTGATCTTCATTTCCATGATAAGAAAATGTTATAAACCAAAATATTTACATCTTTATAATAGAAAAGATTATATAAGCCACGTGATCTCCATATGCATGATATAAAGTACTATAAATAAAACGATATCCATGATCGAAAGGCTATAAAACAAGTCATTTATATCTAAATGATGATAGTGAAAAAAATACATAAAGGGGGGTCGTATGTAATGATACAATATCAAATATGGTTGATAAACCAAATATACAGTTAGCAAAACCAAACGGTTATGTACATGGTCATACTAAGCCCTAACACACTAGTCAAATTATGAACGGGAAAATAAGCCAAAACTAAGGTGGAAACACCTATCAAGACACGCAAGCGGCCATACTGAGCCCTGGCGTACAAGTCAAAATGTGATCATGGTTACTTAACCACACCTTCAAAATGTGGAATTGGTAATACTAAGCTCTAACAAAGTCGTCAAATTGCGATCGATTAAAATAATTAAGCATTCACAGCTATGGAACTGGCCATACTGATCCCTGATGAACTAGTCAAATATATATACTAACCCCCACGACAAGAAATAAAAACACCAAGCTATTGCTGAAATACTCAAAGTCTGCACACACTCACTTACAACGGTTTGGTAAATTCTTTAAAACAAGGTTCGTGACAACTGCAACATAACATAGTCAACAAAAATAGTGGGCCGACCTGAAGTATGGTGATCTAGTGTACGATGACTTGAAACATGAAGACTTCACGTACATATATGAAACATAGATATATCAGGTAGTTAGATGGAAAAGCTAAATACAATCTTTACTCAATCATTCATCAAAGACTAAAATGACTACTCATTATACCCAGAAAAGAATTGAAGCATACTAAAAAAACAAGTAACACCCCAACTGCCTACAAATTATTAGTTATACCCTTTCTCTTTGGTAAAATATAGGTTTTTATCCGCAATGGATGTTTTGGCCGACAAAATATTTGAACAAGGCAAGAATAGTAAAGTACGAACCAAGTTAGAGACAAATCTAGTAACACTTCGGCTAGGAAAATCAAAATAACCAACCCTTAATAATTTTAGGAGTCTAGCCGACATGGCTAGTATAGTTCCTTCAACATGAAAAATGGAGCCTTGATAAAAATGATACCTAAAAACAGAATTACGTCCATCGATAAATTTAAAAGTACCCACTTCAGCAAAAATAATGGGTTTTCTGAAGACACGGACAATGAAATATTTAAAGACTACAATATCTTAATATTATATTCGAATATTTTACAATCTTTAAGTTTCATTATACTCTAACTCAAGGACTAGGGGGACTTCTGGTAAGGCTATATTCCGTGTCAAATACCCAAACAATAATAAAGCACGATTGATATATTTATAATTTAATTACATGTGATATTAATGTATTATTTCTAATGTGTGGTATAAAAAAACTCTCGTGTAACTTGTATAAATCACAGTTAAAACCTTCAATGTAATCAAACCATTTTTTATAAACAAAAGTATTATTCACAAATATATTTTCTTCTCTATTATCTTTCTTGGTTTTATTCTTATTTCATCTCTGGAAAATGTTTTGGTGTTTGATTGGTGGTTTTTTATTCATCAGGGGTTTAAGTGGTACTAAGTTTTAAATGAATATCAATGGGAGTTCCACTTCTCGGGCTTTGGACACTCCAAAATTCTTAAGAAATTTGTGTATGTATTATTGTTGAGATACAAATAGATATCTCATCGGTATATTTCTCTTAATACCAAGTATCCTTATAGCCTCTCTCGTATATTTCTTCTCAAACTCTCTCTTCAGTTGATTCTTTACTGTTTTAATCATACTTTTTTCGTTTCTAGCTATTAGGATATTATCCACATATAATAGCAATATGATATGTCCTTCCATATGTATTTTCTAATTTCAGTAGACACAATTATTGTAGCAACTCCTCACATATTTGATTGACCCCATAAAAGAATCAAAATTTTATATTTTACTGCCTTGACAACTATTTCAGCACATATAGATTATCTTCAACAAACACACATCTCCTTCCTTTCTTTCTTCAAAACCTTTCGGCTGATATATGTATATGGTATCTTATAATATTCATATAAGAAATAAGTATTAACATTCATTTGATCTAACTCAAGATCAAATCTAGAAACAATTGACAGCATAACCCTAAGAGTAGTTTTTTCACAAACAGTGAGAATATTTCATTAAAATCAACAACTTCATTTTGCGTGAATCCCATAGCCGGAAACCTAGCTTTGTATATTGATAACTCAAATCCAAAATTCCTTACTTTTTCTTGTATATTCATTTACTCATAACAATCTTCATTCATTCTAATCGATAAATTTTAATCCATAACATTTGCAAAACCATACCATTGTAAAGGTTTATATGGTCTATATGTTGTATCTTTCACTAATTGATAACTGTCAAGATCATGTTTCTCTCCAGTATGATCATCCAAAGGTTATGGAACTTCGAACTCTCGAACATCTTCAAATTGATGTAGTGGGTGAACTGTATTTGCGTTAGTCAAAGCTGGACCAAGTCTGAAATCATTTTTGGCAGAAGCATGTTCGACTTCACTCTCTTGTTCAGACTCGTCTTCACCTTTACATCTCTTATCAAAAGTATTATATTTGAGCTTCACCACTTTTATTAATGGCATAACATACTTATTGGTAACAACTTCTCAGTTGAATAAATCTTTATCCCGTCCAAGTTCTAGGTACCGCAACCTATACCATTTACTCCTTCCGGAAAGCCAAGAAGAAAACATTTTAATGCTATTGGCTGAAGCTTATCTTTCTTCACATGTACGTAGGTAGCATATTCATACACTCTCATATGTTCCACCATATTTACGTAGGTAGCATATTCAAACACTTATTATAGATATTTATACTTCAGTTTAGATGGACTTATGTTGATGATATACGTAGCTATTGACATATTTTATCCCAAAAATCTTTGACCCATTCTAGCTAATAAAAGCATATGTGTAACCCTCTCCACCGAGGTTTCGCAAGTCCATTCTGTTATGAAATTTATCTCACGATTTGGTTACCAATTTCAGAACAGTAGTTAGTGAATGTTTCATTCACATATATCAATCTATTATCAATTCTTAACTTCTTTAACATCTTTATAGTCTGATTCTCCACCAGCTTCTTCCAGTTCCTAAAACCTTCAAATGCTTCATCCTTCATATTTAAAAGTATAGCTTATAATTTTATAGAGTAATCATCAATTATACATGAAGTACCTTGCACAACCTACTGTAGGTTGGGAGGTTGGACCCCAAAGATCCGAATGAACATACTCAAGCACGTCACTGGTTGTATGATGGCTAGGCATGAAATGAACCCTTTTACTTTTACCTAGCATACAACTTTCACAGAAGCTCAACTTCTGAATTGTGTTATCATTGTACGAAACTTTCTTGCTAAGCTTAATAAAGTTTTTCTCACTCTCATGCTCTAACATTAGATTCCATAACTTGGATGAATCTTTCTACACTAGACAGACCCCAACCACGACACACTCTTGTAGAACTGATACATCATTAGTCTAATAGGATTTCATAACAATCAGTGAGACTTTTAAGACCTTAAATCTACCGTATTCATCCTTATAGATAAACCCTTCTTCATGTAACATGCCAATACAAATAACGTCACGTTTAACTTTAGGTACATAGTTCCGATTTAATATCACTCTCTTAAGTTCTGTAAACAATTTAAGTAGAACATTTCCAATTCTCATTAAAACATAGTGCTCATCATTCTCGAGGATGACCTTACCACCATTACACAATCTTAAGTTTCAAAACCATATTTGTTGGAAATCATGTGGAATGAAAATTCTAAATACAACAACCACTTGTTAGATGCAAGTAGAAGAGATTAAATCACTAGTAAATTCATATTTGTAAGACACTACGGCAACATATCTGATATCCAGTTTCTAATGTCTATCAGCATTCCTTCAACCTTCCTTCTTGAACAACCAAAATCTACTTTAGAGCAACTCATAAATATCCTTGATTTGAACAAGAGTTTTTTTCTTTTTTAGACTGAATATTTATTTCAAGGAATGTCTCTTACATTCAGCCCAAGACCTTTAGAGCCAGTCTTCATAACGGTCTTTCGTTGAAGATATTTTAAGTTTAAAGAACTCTTCACTTTGACAATCGTAAAGGACTATTAATTATACAATATAATGTCAACAAAGTGTTTGCATATTTTTTTTAAAAAACACTTAATAAGATTATTCTTTTATCATCATCTTCTTCATTGAAACAAACAGCATTCAAATCAGTAACGAATCTATTGAATTCGTATAAGTGTCTTCGGTTTTCCTCTGCTATTATCCACTCAAAGCGTATACAACTGTTTTGTTGAGCTACTGTTTGTTTGCTAGAGACTTCTTCATGTAAATGGATTCCAACCAATTCTATATCATCAATGTCTTCAGCTTTTCAGATACCTCTGAAAGCACCTCGTCCTCCAAGCTCCTGATCATAGAACTATGGTCCTAGACATTAACAAGAAATCTTCATTAATAGTAGAGGACAACCATTTTCTTACTAAGAAATCCTGGATCTTAATTCTCCCAAGGTTAAAATTGTTTGATTCATATAATTTTTTAAGATCAAACTTCATGGAACTCATCTTTGCGAATTTCTTTTGAATATTGGTAAGATCCAAATATCCAAATTCAAGATCTGAAATTATCGTTGTCTTTCTTCCTTTTATATTTTACCACAAAAAAATATTGTTACATAATGTCATGCTCACCACACCACTTGTTGTGAAAAAAACGCAATAAGATAACAAGTTCAAATGATAATCACAATATAACAAGTTTAGCAGTGTCTGAAGTAACATGGTTTGATTCCGAAGTTAAACCATTATCGTCATAGACTTGTAGGTTAAGTATGATAAGCGCCGAATTATCTGAACCGCAAGTCATACCATTAAGGGACTAAACCAAAATTTACTCTATGGTACTAATGTAATAAAAATGTAATATTAAGGGTATCTAATGTAATTAGGGGTTTGGGTTATATGGGCTTGGGTTATCCAAATGGTCTTATGGACTATTTAAGCCCACTAGGCCTAAAAGAATACAAAATCATTGATTTTGGATTTAGGAAATTTAATACAACGTTTACTCTTAACTGCTTTCATCGGACCCTCTCTTTTTACAATTAATAACCAGACAGCTCAACTATCTCTCTAAACATTATCCAAAACTTATTTATTATTTATATTACGAGAACACTCCTCCGAAAATCTTTGACATCACCAAAGTTAACCTTGATATTTATATAACAATTAGAGTAAAAGAACTTTAGATTTTAACTTTATATTTCCGATAAAATAATAGAAAGAGTATAAATATAAACCAATCACACATAAAATATTTAACATACTTCGAATTGTGAAAAAATCCTATATCCACGGGTAACGAGCAAAAATCTTATATATATAGGATGTTACAAGAAGACTATTTCAAACAAAACTAACTTTGTCCATTTTGTTTGTTACAAAGCACTCACACTACTAATTTATGTATTTAAAATTTCATCTCAATGATTATATTATACCTTTATACTCTCTCTAAAATCAAAACAAGCAAAAAACGTTTATCTCTCTAGAAATTCTTCAAGTACACCATACATTGTTTCATACCTCTCATTCACTATTTATATGCATGTTGATGAGTGAGTTGCATACCATAGATCGCCTCAGTTCTTTACAACTTCTTTTCACAAGGGGCAAAACATAAACGGAAGCAACACTAAAATCTGCACATAGTACATTGGCCCAAGGTAGTAGCACCAACCACCTAATGTGCGCCAGTGTCCTTTATACTATATGTCCTTTCTCAATGCACCCTCTAGATTAATTCTCATAACTAACGGTTGAGATTTTTATCAAATTTAAATTCTTCATAATCAGTGAATCAAACGTTTTTGGAAACACTTAGGTTTTTTCAATAATCTTTGACAATAAGTTTATACACCTTCGATCAAGTAAGAAAAAACTTACAACTTCGGTTACAACATAAACTAAAGACTTGTATTTAGAAATATTATCCCTTAGGTTTGTCGTCTCTACACCTAAGTCTTCAGATGCGCATCTATCCACATAAAGAATGAACAACTACGACCCTTAAGAATTTGGCTTACACATATTTGTGTCCCTTATATCTTTGGCTCAATTGATCCAACCACTTTTAGCATGGACCTAACGGAAATAAATATTTTTCTAGATCAGAATATCATATTATTATGAACAAAGAAATTTATTAAGTTTATTCTACTATATAGGAATAGATTGACTCTATAGAGTTTTATATGGTATAGCATAAATAATACTCAGGGGTATCAATACCATTAATTCAATTCAAGGAATCCGATTCCCTCTATATAAAAATGATAAAAACTAAAGATTAAAGAACTTATAGTGAACCATTGTTCCTTTTGAGTTTTCATAAGGTTTACAATGTGAAAACTTGATGAGTTCTTCCGTGAGACAACTATAGATGAAGGTTATAGATTTTATAGCAACTTGTGAGTCGCACAAATAATCAACCCTTGAAGGAATACGATTGAAAGCCAAATATTTCAGAGAAAGAGAGAGAATATATAAAAGCAACACGAATGTCTAAGATGATGAACTATGGTTTAGAAGTTTGGATTTTATACTAATCGAATGAAAATCATTTAACTTCATAAAAGCCCCTCCATTTTCTCTTGTTACTTAAATGACCGTATGTGCTTTTATTCTTTCTATAAATCGCTCTATTACTTTCTATTTCTTGTAATCATTCTTAATGGACTCACTGTTGCTAAATATCATAACCTTTATTGGGCTTCTGGAGCCATATATTAAATTGATGGGTTAAATGACCCTCACTCTAGGTACACTTTAACTTAACCGGTATCCACACATTATTTATTCCACCATAAGACCAAATAATAATAATAATTACCTCTAATATTCTTAATTAATTAGTTTAGTTTTATAATTAGACTTGTAACAACATGCCCAAATGTGTTCATCTTAATTTTGAAATGTATAATGATTTTATTACAGAATAATGTAAGAATGTCAATTTATGTGAGGAGATAACCAATAATGAACCAAAGAGTTTCATCATAACTCATAATGCGTAATGCTTCTATAATAAATAATATTGATAACTACCGCATTAGTGAACCCTAACCTATCATGGAGTGGAACATGAAAGTATGACACGGGTTTGTAATCACATGTGTCAATCTTTTAACTTGTCCTACTGAAATGAGATTGCTAAATTTTAGAGTACAACTGAAAACTGAATCATTGCATTACTAATAATAATTTAATCTAAAAAAATGAAAACTGAATCATTGTATTATTGATAACTTAAGTGTATGCATACAATAATAATACAATCTAAAAAACTTATTTGAATTCAATTTTGAATTAAACAAAAAAACTATATTAAATTCAAAACAACACTTCCACTAAATTTGAATATTCCTTAAACCAAAAACGTCCACATGAATATTGTGTTTATGAAAGACTATGGGTGTTAAAATCTTAGTATAAAGAAATGGTACCGTAATATCAGCTAAATTAAAGAGTATTATATTTTCCTTATCTTTATTTTCTTGATAATAAGAAACTTTGTGTTCATTTTATTTTATTAAGCATGCTATAAATTTTATTATCACAAAATATGCAAGTCTAAATCACAATGTAACATCTACTTAACCTATAGAGTCATGTATTTAATTAATATACTTGATTTTTGACTTTATTTATATCATTATGTGATGTTGGATACTTTAACGACATAGATGACGTGTACAATGGTTCATCCCTAGAATCACTTAAGTATTCAATTAAGACCTTTATAATGAATTTTATACTGCATCCTAAAATAACCATGAGCTTACATCAATCGTTCAATTATTAAACGATATGAAACCTTTCACCTCCTAAATTTCCAAATAAACGATATGATTTAGGTAATTTGTTAATGAATTTATCCTGATCAAATTAGACGCCGCCTATGAAAACGACATTTCTCACTTAAAAAAAACCTAAGTCATACTCTTCTCTCAAGGAAAATATTTTTTAGAAAAATAAAAAGTTAGAATAATACTATCGAAATCAATGGAGTTCAAATCGTAGTTCAAAAAATCACAAGGTATCTCCATAATTTTATATAACATGTAGTTATTTTATATTATTATTATTAAATTGCTGGAGATTTCGAGCATGTATTACCAATAAAAAATATCATTTAATTTAAAAATAAAATTTAAAAATACACTAAATAAATGCCTTTACTATATTTATTAATAAATTATTACGAAATAATATTAATATGATAATATTAATCAAGATATCACGAATTAACGTTAATATTAATAATTAGGTTATATTTGATTGACACTAGTCAACTAACCGATAAAAAATATATTTTTTGACTTTAATATCATATACAAAGAAGAATAATTTTAATATATACATTAAATAAATATCACTAATTATTTATTAGATTTATACTAATACATATTTCCACCCATAAAAATAATTCAACCATAGTAACGTAATCACATATTCTCTTTATTGTCTAATTCATTTAATTCGGGTAGAATGAGATTTCTTCGCAAACAATCAAACCGAAAAGTCACCAAAACTGAACCAAAGCCACCAATTCATGAACCAGCATCTCTAAGCAAACATATAATAAATTCGTGCAAGAAAGATGGAGTCGCCGGAGCTACGTCCGCAAACACTTCTCACTAGTCGAGGTTGTTTCATTTATAGTTGAACGGCATCTGCATCATGCCGAATCGCCATCTCATTCACCATCTCTCTACCATCACAACCACCGAAATTTTACCTCGTAGTCTGGTCATCATGGCGATATCTGTTAAGAGTGAGTAAACTTGATCTTTTATCCCACATCGCTTAGACTAAACAAGTACTTACAATATATAAGTGAATGAAATATCTCAACTAATGTGATGCCTTTTGGGAGTGAACCAAGAGAAAAAACCGTGCGGGACTAATCGCCCAAAGCGAACAATATCACATTAGTTGGTGGAGATATTTTTGACATTTGGTATCAAGAGCAAATAGTACTAAACACCTGAGGGAGAAGATGAGTCCAGAAGTACACTTTGAAGCAGCAGCCTTTATTCCAAAGTTTGATGGTGACTACGACTATTGGAGCATGGTCATGGAGAACCTCCTTCGTTCCAAGGAGTATTAGGTTGCTGTTGAAACGGGTTATCTTGAGCTAGCGAGCAGGGATGGATTGACACCAGCAGCAAATAAAGAGCTTAAAGGAGATGAAGCTGAAGGATTTGAAGGCTAAGAATTACTTGTTTCAGTCACTTGACAAGTCAATTCTGAAGACAATCACTCAGAATGAGACATCTAAACAGCTATGGGATTCCATGAAGGTAAAGTGTCAAGGAAACTCTCGAGTAAATAGAGCTCAACTCTTCTGAGACATCTAAACAGCTATGGGATTCCATGAAGGTGAAGTGTCAAGGAAACTCTCGAGTAAATAGAGCTCAACTCAATCGCTTACGCCGGGATTTCGAGGTCTTGGCAATGAAGCAAGGAGAAGCAATCACTGATTACTTTGGTAGAGTAATGATAAGTGGAACTATATTGTCTGTTCCATTGAGGAAGCCAAGGACATAGATCAGTTGTCGGTAGATGCATTGCGGAGTTCTCTGCTTGTTCATGAGCAAAAATTTAAATCAGGTGGAGATGATGAGCAGGCCTTGAAAGTAACTCATGAAGACAGCTACGTGGAGGAAGACAACGAAAAACTATTTTCCGAGGAAGTCAAGGACAAGGCAGAGGTAGGGGTCGTCAGCCATGGAATACGGAAACAGTTGAGTGTTACAAGTTTCATAAGCTTGGACACTTTCAGTACAAGTGTCAAGCAAACTTTGTAGATGTGGAAGAATCTGAGGAGATAGTGCTAATGACGTATATTGAGACGCTTGAAGGTGATAAAGATGTTGTGTGGTACATCAACTCCAGGTGCAGCAATCACATGTGTGGTGATTTATCTATTTTCTGTGATGTAACGAAAGGATTTAGCAAGGTGGTCAGATTGGGAAACTCTGCAAGTATGAATGTTGCTGGAAAGGAAGTGTTTGCTTAACCATCAAAGGAATTAACTATACAATACGGGATGTATACTATGTGCCTGGCTTGAAGAATAATCTTCTCAGTGTTGGACATTTGCAAGAAAAATGATTGGTCATACTAATGAAGTCGAATGAGTGTCGCATCTATCATGACACAAAAGGCTTGGTATTTCAAACAAACATGACAGAAAATCGGATGTTTGTGTTGAGATCAAAAGCTAAATCAATCAAGAAGGAAGAGAATTGTCTCCAAGTGATCACTGAAGACGTGGCTTCTCTCTGGCACAAACGATTCGGGTCATCTTAGTCATCAAGGCTTGAAGACATTGCAGGAGAAGAGGATGGTCAATGAATTGCCAAGTTTCTCAGTATGCGAAGTTGTATGCACATATTGTTTGTAAGGCAAGCAACATCGAGAAGTAATTCCAAAGAAAAGCACATGGAGAGCATCGACAAACCTGGAACTGATTCATGCTGACATTTGTGGCCCGATTTCTCCAGCCTTAGAGGGAAAAAAGAGGTATTTCCTTTGTTTCATTGATGACTATAGTAGAAAGGCATGGGTTTATTTTCTTGCATATAAGTCAGATGCATTCAGTACTTTCAAACTGTATAAGGCTCTTGTTGAAAAAGAAATGGAGAAATCCATCAAATGCCTAAGAACAGATCGTGGAGGTGAATTTACATCAAGTGACTTCAACGAATTTTGTGAGAAGAATGGGATCAAACGACAATTAACTGCTGCTTATACACCACAGCAGAACAAAGTTGCGGAGCGGAAAAACAGCACCGTGATGAATATGGTGAGGATTTTTTTGATTGAGAAAAATGTTCCAAGAAAATTTTGGGCAGAGGTAGTAAACTGGGCAGTCCACGTTCTTAATCGATGTCCAACAGCAGCAGTAAAAGGAAAAACACTAGAGGAAGTTTGGTATGCGGAGAAACCTTCAGTTGGGCACTTGAGGGTCTTTGGCTGTATTGCCCATGCTCATGTACCTAATGCTAGACGAACAAAGCTCGAAGATAAAAGTAGTTGTTGCGTCCTTGTTGATATAAGTGAACCAGCGAAGGCATACCGATTATTTGATCCAATTTCCAATAAGATTATTATTAGTCGAGACGTTGTCTTTGAAGAAGATAAACAATGGGATTGGAAAGAAAACACTGAAGAAGACAATTTTTTTGATTTGGAATGGGAAGATGAGACCAGTGAAGAAATGAACGAAAGAGATGCATATTCAGGTGGTGGAAATGAACAAGGAAATGCAGATGAAGAAGAAGAAAATATTGATGAAAATGAAGAAGGAAATACAGCGGATTCTCCGCTAATAGAACCTTGAAATAGAAGAACACCTAGATGGATGGATAATTATGTTTCTGGAGAAGGATTTTCTGAGGAAGAGAATCACGATTCTTCTGAGGAGGAAGAGACTTACATAGTTTTGTTTGCTACTGCTGCTCATTCCGATCCTACTACATTTGATGAGCCAGTAAAAGACAAGAAGTGGAGATAAGCTATGGATATGGAAATGAATTCAATTGAGAAGAACAATATGTGGGATCTCATGGAGCTGCCAAAAGGAGCAAAAAAGATAGGAGTCAAATGGGTATACAAAACAAAGTTGAATGAGCTTGGAGAAGTACAAAAATATAAGGCTCGTCTGGTTGCCAAGGGGTATGCTCAGGAATACGGAATTGATTATAAAGAAGTCTATGCTCATGTAGCTCGCATGGATACCGTTCGAATGATTCTAGCTCTTGCTACACAAAGAGGGTGGTGTGTATTTCAGCTTGATGTAAAATCAGCATTTCTTCATGGGAAAATAGCTGAGAATGTGTATGTGGATCAACCAAGGGGTTATGAAAGAAAGAATGAGGAGCAGAAGGTCTATAAGCTCAACAAAGCTTTGTACGGGCTCAAGCAGGCGCCGCGAGCGTGGTTCAGCAGGATTGAGTAATACTTCAAAAGAGAAGGTTTCAAGAAGGAGGATAGTGAGCAAACAATGTTCATCAAAGTTGAACAAGGTAAATGTTTGATTGTTAGTTTGTATGTCGATGATTTAATATTTACTGGAGATGATGAAAGCATGATGCGTGAATTTAAAGAATCCATGATGAAAGAGTTCGATATGTCAGACTTGGGTAAGATGAGGTATTTTCTTGGCATTGAGGTGATGCAGTTTAATGGTGGCATATTTATCAGCCAAACAAAATATGTAATGGAGGTGTTGAGAAGGTTTGGAATGGAGCATTGCAATTCTGTTGAAAATCCAATGATTCCAGGAATTAAAATCTCTAAGGATGAAGATGGTGTGGAGATGGATGGCTCGTTCTACAAGTAGCTGATTGGGAGCCTAATGTATTTAACTGTAACAAGGCCAGACATAACGTATGCGGTTAGTTTACTTAGCAGATACATGTCAAGACCCACTGGTATCCACTATGAGTCTGCAAAACGAATTCTACGGTATTTGCAAAGAACATCAAAGTATGGTATTCTTTACAAAGAGGAAGGAAATCATGTATTGATTGGCTTTACTGATAATGACTGTGCTGGATCAATTGAAGACAGAAGAAGTACGTTAAGTTATGTTTTTATGCTAAGTGGGGCTGCAGTATCTTGGTCATCTCGAAAGCAACCAATAGTAACCTTAAGCACGACAGAAGCTGAGTTTGTAGCAGCCGCAGGGAGTAGTTGTCAAGCTATATGGATGCAAAGGGTACTAAAGAAGATAGGCTACAAAGGCAGTGAAAGTACTCTGATTTTCTGTGACAATAGCTCAACAATTAAGCTGTCAAAAAATCCAGTAATGCATGGCAGGAGCAAGCACATTAACGTGCGCTATCATTTTTTAAAGGAACTTGTGAACGATGGAATTGTGCAGCTTCAGTTTTGTGGAACAAGAAATCAGTTAGCAGACATTCTTACCAAATCGTTGAAACTGGAGACATTTCGGGAACTGAGAAAGAAGCTTGGTGTTTGTGACATTTCAGGAGTTAACTAGCTGCAAATGCAGTCTAGTTCAAGGGAGGGATTGTTAAGATTTAGTCAAATAAGAGTCCTTGTTTTTAGCATTTTTGGCTAGTACGTGGACGATAGTTGTTTCCATTTTTCTAGCAGTAGTTGAGGAAGTGGTTTCATTAGTTGAAGTAGTGGCCTTGTTTCTAGTAATAGGTGGTTGTAATCCCTCTCTATTTATGTAATGTTCTGTAGAATGAATATATCATTATTTATGTGTGTTCATTTCGTAGCCTTGAGTCAATAGTTTACATTTGGTATCAGAGCAAGGTTGAAACTTGTAAACTTATCCTTTATCCCACATCGCTTAGACTGAACAAGTACTTACAATATATAAGTGAATGAAATATCTCAACTAATATGAGGCTTTTTGACAATCTCTTCTCGAACTGTCAACTGGTAACAAAAATCTAAGCATCTACAGGGTCCGGTCTCAGATCTGCAAAGCTAAGTTTTTTTAAGGAAATGACATATTTTTATGCACGTACACAATTAGATAGTGACACAAATGTAACAACATAAATAACACGGTAGACTGCACAATATAGATGGCATAGTTCTCGTTTTCCAATGTAGCATTATTACATGTATTACACTTTCAACCAATAAAATAATTAACTTTCTCCATAAGTTATTAACTCCACCAATCAAATTTATTTTCTTTTATTCTTTCAAAGTCATTATTAGTTTTCTTAATATTGGTGAAGAAACCTTAAAAGACTAATATTATGAGACGGAGGGAGTATATACTTGCTGTAAACTTATAATAATACAACACTATTACTTTTTGTTGACAATATAAGTAAACGAATACTAGAATATAACAAGCACCCGGTTGGGCCATCTCATACTATTATATTGTGTGTGTAAGTAGTAAAGTGCAAAAATATTGTAGTTTGTGAAATATTGTAGTTTGCGTGTATATGCTGTAAACATCTGTGGGAACGAGATATTGTCGACAAATATTGAAGGCGTCACAAACACAAGTAACACAGTGCATCATATAGTGAAACAAATATTGCAAATACTTAAATACAAAGAGGTTTTGGTGTAGTGTGAACTTGGTAACAACAGTGGTGCACCAGCCGGGAATATTAGTACCTTATTTATCAAAGGACAACATATATATAGCGACAAAGGCGGCATGATTGATTGTGTGATAATGGGTCGAAGATGCAGCAGTTGGATGCACCATGATCAAGACGTTCCAACCATTCTTGTTATTGGTGCCACATATGCAAACACGAGCGAGCGCCACAAACGTCGGGAGATTCACCTTCAGATATGTTGACATCCCCTTCTTCATTCGATGATGGCATACCCAAGACAAGTTCTCTCGTTAGTGGTTATGTTTTCACGGAGCAAAGCCTCTTGAAGCCACTTTTTCACCAGTGTACGGTGAGACCCCCAGACTTACCTCCAGATTCAACAACAGACCCCAGAAAGATAAGTAAATAAGAAACTGGTGGCACAAAAGCACACATTGTAAGGGAGACCACGTTAAATAAGCTACTCGAATCACGTTCGTCAAATATTAAACAACTGCGCCACTGATCTCTGGAGCTCATCAAAGCTGTAACGACAACAATAGAAATTAAAGAAAGTGATATTTTCGGCGTGGAAAATCACATTGTTTACCTCACCAGTAAGAAGGAAACAACTGATCAATTCTACTTCATGCCGAGCACGACAGACTTTTCAGCCATGATAACAGATTTTTTGCAAGGCTTGCTTCTCTCGTTATCAGTCAGTCGACCATTATAAATGTCTGTTGATGAAACTACTACTAGCTTTAAAGTTGCCAATCAAGAAATAGACATCTAGAAGTACGCCAACTCACCCAACGGATAGAATCTTCTACGCACGCTCCATTTTCCTATCTTCACCATCCAGGGAAACCACCATCACCACACTAGCTCCCTCTCTCTGCCTCGCAGCGCCTTTCCCCGATCGATCGGTTACTTCTCGCCGCTTGCCGCAAGAGCAATGACACCTGGAGACCTCCTTTATATGATTGTTTCAAAAGATGGCTATTTCTGACCCGTCCAAGAGGATTGAAGTTGTTGAATCACTGCAGTTATCACTTATAGGGTAGATATCTCAACGAACTTGGAAACTTGGTAAAGCTAACAGACCTGACATGTCAGTAAATAGATAAACAGGAGACATTCCTAAATCCATCTGCCAACTTCCAAATCTCTTTTCAATGCAATTTTACAACAATAGTCTCACAAAAACAATTCCAAGTGTTATTGACAACTCGACAAGCTTGTTTATTATATCACTCTACGGCAATTTTTTTACCAGAGAGCTTCCTCGTAACTTGGGTGCATCGTCTGTTGTGGTTGTCTTGGATGTCTCTGAGAATAGACTATCAGGTCCACTGCCGAGGGATTTATGCAGAGGACAGTCTTATACATTTTCGAGTTAATAATAATTGCTTCAACGGAAAATACCTTGAGGAATTCTCGGCCTCCCCCATGTTTCGATCATTGATTTGAGCTACAACAACTTGACTTATTCAATACCTGCTGAACTTGGAAATTCCAGAAATCTGTTTGACTTGTTTATGCAGAGCAATAGAATTTCACGTGCTACACTTCTGGCCATCTCGTCTCTCTGCTATATTCGCAGCCTCTCCACTAACGCAGCTCGGTGAAGACAACACCGTCGTCCGAAATCTTCGTCTCCAAAGACCAATCCAAACTCCGAACAGAACATGACCCTGACTAAGCTCTTGAAGTCTACTCCTGCTCTCCACAATTATAATCCATTTACCTCTCCTTGACTCCACGTTAGTGTCAGTGCACTGACCACCCTCTCCTTTCACAATGTATCAGCAACTCATTAGGATGACTCTCCAGTGACAGCGAGCTTTGATCGAGAAAAGTGGTGGACCATCTCGCCTCTGTTACCAATCCTCGTCTTTTGTTGCTACTTATCTCCTGCGACGCCACTTATCTCCAGCGTACACCAGACATTAAGAACCACCACTCTCCACACCAAAGTCGGTATACTAGCCATCTCTTCCACTGCCAACGAAGAAGACTCTCCATCTTCCTCTTCAAAATTGGAGTTTTTCTTCTGTGAAATCAAATACGAAGAATCGCCATCCCTGTTTCGAAAGCATCCATTCTCCCTTCGTATCCAATATTATGCTGTAGCAAGAACAGGACATCGATTGATGAACAAGTGCCCACGAAACATGATAACAAGGTATATTCTACTGCATTTAATTATAATATTAGTTTGGTACTTCTTTTTTCTTTCTTATTTGGGACGAAAATAATAAACGCATAACATTGTCAACTTGAGTACGAGTGATATTTTGAAAATGGTGATGAATACACTAGCATCGTAAAGTGATAGATATTGCATCTCCAACAAGAGACGATTGAAAGAGAATATTTGAATATTATGAAGGGTATATATAAGATTGAAAGAAAAATTAACTAAATGGGCGGATCGAGGATTAGAATTTAGGGTGTACCAAAAATATCATTGAACTAAAAAAAGTTAGAGTAATATATAGTCAAAATACATCAATACACTATTACAACTAAAAATGGAAATTTATTTTTAGTCTACACGTAATTGCATTCTTCTCTTACTTATGCCTTGAAAGCGTTTGATAATATCTCGATCATCGATTGTAGCAAACACTTCTTTCTCCACAAATGTCACTAAGCAATCATTAAGCCATGGATTGGACATTCGATTTCTCAATTTACGGTGGCCACTCGTAATGACAAAGCTAGCTTTAAAAGCGTGTACACAAATCCAAATATTTTGTGCTTTTTTGTACGCACAAGAGTCGTACATAGATCTGAGATACTCTTCAAACTGAAAAAATTATCGTTCATCTTCAGACACTCAATATAAGTGTTAGAATATTCAGTGTATTAAGTTTCCTTGTATAGACCTCTAAGTTCTCTATATATTGAGAGCCTTACTATTGAGTTAACATCTCTAATGCATCAATAAAACAAAAAGGAACATTTTCTAATAAACACAAAACCCTAGCTGCTTCCTGCTACTACTTCTCTCTTTGTTTTTTAATATGGTATCAGAGCACGTGTGATTCTGGGAATTCTGAACATCCTCAACAAAGATGGCTGGCAATGAAGTCGTGGTCAGTCAAATCCCTGATGAATTAACAATGCAGATTGCTGTCATTCTGAGAAATGGTCTCGGAACACAACAACAAACAACTAACCCCGAGAATTTATCCCTAGGGATTAAACTCGGTGGCGACTACTATGCCCTATGGGCAAACCTGATGAAGAAAGCAATTGGGGGAAGAGGGGAGGTTCTCATATTACAGGGGAGCCGACACCTCCATCCAAAACTGATAAAACATATACAAGGTGGGAACAAGATGATCAATGTGTTTTCACATGGATTATCCAGAATCTTGAATCCAGCTTGGTGAATAATGTCTTGCAATATCCCACTGCAAAAGCCCTCTGGGATGGGTTAGCCACCACATACGGTTCTGGCACAGATTCGTTATAGGTGTTTGACCTTCATAAGAGGGCTAATTCATTAAGGCAATGGTCCGATACACTAGAAGACTTGTGGAACAAACTGCAGAACATCTGGATGTCTATAGATAGGCGCGATCCGAACTCTATGAAAGACCCAGAAGACATTCAGATCTATAATAAGAAGACTGGAGAACAAAGACTCTATCAATTGCTAATGGAGATTAATGACAAGCTGGAACCAGTCAAGAGAGATATCCTGAAAAAGGATCTTCTTCCTTCCATGGAAACAACATATGCTACAATACGAAGGGACGTGGCCAGGCTTAATATACTAAAATCAAGTTTTTCTGATAGTGACTCAATTGAAATTGGATTGGGTTTGGCTACTAAAGATTCTGCACAGAGGTTTAAATTCTTATCCAAAGAGAAAGAAGATAAATCCAAGTTGTATTGCACTCATTGTGGGATGGAGAAACACACTAAAGAGACATGTTTCCAGCTGGTTGGCTATGCATAATGGTGGGAGGACGGTCATAAGGAGAAAAATAACCAGTGTTTCAGATCTAATGTCAAACGGGCTTCGTCTACAAGTAGCGGTGAAGATCCGACTAAAATGAGCAAGGAAGTGGCACTGTTTTTGGAGGAATGGCGGCGAACTCCTTTGAAAAACTTGGAGGTAAAGGGTTTGAGAAATCAATGAATTGGATCTTTGATTGCGGGGCTACGGACACCATGTCTTATGATCCTAAAGACTTTGGTGACATGTTATCTCCAAAGAAGTCCCATATTGAAACATAAATCGGAAATACCAGAAATATTTGTGGATGATTTCTCAAGAATGGCTTGGATATACTTCATGAAACATAAATCGGAAATACCAGAAATATTTGTTTGTTTTTACAAAATTATTTTGACTCAATTTGAAAAGCAAATATAGATTCTTCGTTCTCATAATAGAACAGAGTTTTTCAACCAAACAATGCATATTTTTTTCAAAACAAATGGTCTTATCCATCAAACCACTTGTCCAAACACACCTCAACAAAACGGTACTTCAGAACGAAAAAATCGTACTTTACTTGAAAAAACTTGTGCTATTATGATTGAATCTAGAGTTCCTCATTCTCTTTGGCCAGAAGCTCTTGCTACAGCCACGTATCTTGCAAATCGTCTACCAACCCGATGTCTAGGAAATAAAACTCCATTACAATTGTTTGCCACCCAAGTTACAATTCCATATGTTATGACCTTACCACCTCGAGTCTTTGGTTGTTCGGTGTTTGTTCATATCCCTAAAACTAGTCGAAACAAACTTAATCCGTGTGCTGAAAAGTGTGTATTCGTTGGGTATGGTGTCCATCAAATGGGTTATCGGTGTTACAATCCGGTTACTCATCGAATCCATGTCACTATGGACTGTGACTTCTTAGAATCCGATTTTTTTTTACCACCAATCTCGTGCTCAGGGGGAGAGAGTAAGTGAATCACTCGACTAGTTGCTATATGAAAGTTACTTTGAGGATGTGCCGACGGAGTCGGTAGATGGCGCCACCGAGCACCCCTCTTCCAACATAAAGGAGACTGACGAGGCAGTTCTTACCACCAATGATTCTCCCGAAGACAATGTCTAACAAGAAATAAATGCCATGGATACTACCCGTGAATCAGCCGAAGAAAATGTCCATCAAGAGGTAAACAATTTACAATGTCATAATTCAAAAAATGCTACTGACCATGAAATTTCAGGAAGTTCATTTGTTGAAACTCAAACTCTGGTTCTTCCCCCAAGAAAAAATAAAGGAGTTCCTCTTGACCGGTATTCACCGGAACATGTTCCTCGTGCTTCTACATATCCGGTAAAAAAGGACATGAAAGGAATGACGAAGATTGCAAAGGCGTTTTCAGCTACTATTCTCTTTGAACAAATCCCTAAAACAGTTCAAGAAGCTAAGAAGATGACTGAATGGCATGAGGCAATGAATACCGAAATGGAAGCTCTAAAAATGAATGGTACATGGGAGAATTGTGTGTTACCACAAGGGAAGAAAGCAGTCGGGTGTAGATGGGTGTTTAATATAAAATATAAATCTGATGGCACCATTGAGCGACACAAGGAAAGATTAGTTGCCAAAGGATATACACAAACATATGGTATAGACTACTCTGAAACGTTCTCTCTGGTTGCAAAGATTGACACTATCAGAGTTTTACTTTCAATAGTCGCAAATAAAGATTGGCCTCTTCATCAATTTGATGTAAAGAATGCTTTCTTACATGGAGACTTGGAAGAAGAGGTATATATGGAACCCCCACCAGGGTTCTCTGATGGTTTTCAAATAATGAGGTATGTAAACTGAAAAAGGCATTTTATGGGCTCAAACAGTCTCATCGTGCTTGGTTTGGGAGATTTACAATGGCAATGAAGCAGTATAGCTACAAACAGAGTAATGGGGATCATACCTTGTTTTACAGAAATAGAGGAGAATTAGTCATTTGTCTTATAATATATGTCGACGATGTGATTATAACGGGGAATGACGAAGAAGAAATTAACTCTCTTAGGAAAAACCTTTTCAAGGAGTTCGAAATGAAAAACCTTGGGGGATTGAAGTATTTCCTAGGAATCGATGTTCTTAGGTCAAGATGAGGGATTTATATCTCCCAACATAAATATATATTGGATTTATTAGCTGAACTTAGCATGGTGGATTGCAAACCAAATGACACTACTATGGTTGTGAATCACAAACTAAAGATAATTGAAGGGGCCAGACCAGTGAGTAAAGAAAGGTACCAAAGGTTGGGGGGAAATTGATTTTCCTGGCTCACACTCGACCCGACATTGCATACGCGGTAGGAGTAGTTAGCCAGTTCATGCATCATCCTCAGGAACACCATATGGAGGCAGTAATGAGGATTATTCGATATCTCAAAGGCACACCAGGAAGAGGCATAATTTTTAAGAAAAATGGACACCTTGATGTTGAAGTATTCACAGATGCTGATTGGGGAGGGAATCCTAACAACAAGCGATCAACTGTTGGCTACTTTACTCTTCTTGGAGGTAACTTGGTGACTTGGAGAAGTAAGAAACAGAAAGTAGTATCACTGTCAAGTGCTGAATCAAAATTTGGAGGAATTGTTAAGGGGATTACCGAGATATTTTGGTTAAAGAAGATAATGAAATAAATTGGATCCCCTCTGAAGTATCCAACTCAGTTAATGTGCGATAATAAAGCTGCGATTAAGATTTCAGAGAACCCGGTACAACACGATAGAACAAAGTACGTTGAAATAGATAGCACTTCATAAAAGAAAAGATTGAAGATGGGACAGTCGAACTTCTGTTTGTTAGATCCGAAGACCAACTGGCATGCATCCTGACAAAAGTCGTTGCTGCAAGAACATTCGAATCAGTTTTATCCAAGTTGGGTATTGGTGATCCCACTACACAACTTGAGGGGGAGTGTTAGAATATTCAGTGTATTAAGTTTCCTTGTATAGGCCTCTAAGTTCTCTATATATTGAGAGCCTTACTATTGAGTTAACATCTCTAATGCATCAATAAAACAAAAAGGAACATTTTCTAATAAACACAAAACCCTAGCCGCTTCCTGCGGCTACTTCTCTCTCTCTCTTTTTAACAATAAGTCTCAAGTTGGCTAGACAACTCTTTATCACTAACATCCATAAAGTCATTTGGGCATAATCTTGCCAACCTCACAAGTGAGTTAGTATCCTTGAAATGAAGAACAATGATTCAAACATGCCACATAATTCAACAACTCAACATTTTAGGGTGTAAATCGATCATTCAACTCTTGCATTACAAAATCTATGACATGTAAAAAACAATCATTCTTGAAATGATTGTGATTTGTCAAAAACGTAACAAGTCTTTTGGATTTATTACCTTGCACATACCTTGACTCCATGTCGGGCATATCAACTTCAAGATTACCACAAGAGCCCACAACTTTTTCATAAAATGGTTCTCATCCACTATCTCGCATTCAGTAAATTAGATAAAACAATTAAACAAATCTAACAATTTTAAATAAATTTAACAAATTAATTACATTTAATACACTTAATTTCTCAAATTTCAAAATAGCTTTAATTTTTTTTTCTTTACCATTCACTCATTTGTTTCAAATTGTTTTTCAAAACATGTGAAATTTTCTTTATAAATCAAAGGTTTTTTCATGATTCTTGTTAAGTCAATTACATAAATAAATTAAACAATTCTAACAATTCTAAATCAATTTAATATTTAAATCCTTAATTTCTTAAATTTCAAACTAGCTTTAAGATTTTTATTATTTTACCATTCCCTGATTTGTTTCAAATTGATTTTCAAAAACTGTGAAATTCTCTTTATAAATCAAAGGATTTTTCATGATTCTTGTTAAGTTAATTATATAAATAAATTAAACAATTCTATCAATTTTAAATCAATTTAACAAATTAATTATATTTAATTCCTTAATTTCTTAAATTTCAAACTAGTTTTAAGTTTTTTTATTACTTTACATTTGTTTCAAATTGATTTTTTTTGTGAAATTCTCTTTATAAATCAAATGATTTTGCTTGAAAATATTACTTTTTAAATCAAAGAATTCTACAGACTCTTCTTGAAATTGATTTTCAAAACCTGTGATGATTCTCAAATTGATTTCTTAACATACTTTGTAGGAAATACTAAAAGCACATTAACAAACCCGATTCTCAAATTGATTTCTTAATATATTTTGTAGGATACCTAAAATCAAAGCATTCAGTGTTGCGTTTTTTATGTTTGAAAGAGAAAATAAGCGATTTTGATTGAGGAGGAGAGGATAGAGGAGGCTGTTGCGTTTGAAGAGAGAAAAAGAGAGTTGGCTGCGTTTGGGGGAGAGAGATAGGGTTTGGTGCGTTTGGGGAGAGAGACACAAGAGGGCTGCTGTGTTTTTTGTATTTGTGTAGATTTAGGGTTTAGTTGGGTGAAAATAAGGAAAGCAAAAAAATAAAGAAAAAAAGAATTTTTGTATTTGTGTAGATTTAACGTTTAGTTGTTTGAGGGAGAGAGAGAAGGTTGCTGTGTTTGGGGGAGAGAGAGATAGGGTTTGGTGCGTTTGGAGAGAGAGACACAAGAGGGCTGCTGCGTTTTTTGTATTTGTGTAAATTTAGGGTTGTGTTTGGGGAGAGAGAGATAGGGTTTGGTGCGTTTGGAGAGAGAGACACAAGAGGGCTGATACTCTTACCATTACACTAAACTTATTTATAAAATTTGGGGTGGTCCATGGCATACATGGTCACCCCTTAGATCCACCCCTGTGTGTAGGTGAATAATTGAAGATTGCACGTCAAATTCATAATATATTAGGGTAATGGGTTGTTTTATTTTATATAGTAATGAAGATTATAACACGGTTGTATTTTGTATAATGATAATAGTATAAAGTTATAAAAAATATGTGAGGCTTTCAATGGATAAACGATAATAAAGTGGAATTGTGATTTAAACAACATGAACAGTATATGTATTAACGTCACGATGATAATATGTTTTGGAATATAAAACACCATAATATTCATGCGTACACGTATCACAACCAAGAAAATGTAACATTGTTAGTCGTATTTATGTATATGTGTTTTCTATGTGCACCTACATTGTTTTACATGGAATATTTTTTTATGCGTTTGGTTTTGTTACATTTGATCATTCACGCAAACAACATGATGAACTACCAAACATTTGAAACGACATGTCTATATGCCAAATGTTCTCCTACTCCGTATTAGAACGTCAAGTGATCTCCAAAATAGAACGGCAAATAAATCTCCATCTCCATGATAGAAAAAAGGCTATAAGCTAAATGATTCATCTCCATGATAAAAAAAAGTCTATAAGTTAAATGATCTCCATCTCTACTACAGAAATGGCTATAGGCCAAGTAAATTTCCATCTCCATGTTGGAAAAGGTTATAAGCCAAAATAATCTTCATCTCCATGATAAAAAAAAAGGCTATAAGCCAAAATGATCTCCCTCTCCATAATAAAAAATGTTGAACGCCAAATGATCTCCATCTCCGTGTGTTTGTTTATACTAATTTTTTGTAACTCTGCGGTAGGGTCACTAATCACGCCTAAAGGACTACTCAATGGGGCTATACTATGCCATATTTAGACATGGTCTAAAAATTAATGACAAACTGGCTAATTGGCCACGCCTTTTTAAGGCTATGTTAACAGGCCATAGTGTGCTCAATACCACATTATGGTATTATAAACGCGAACTACTCCAAGCCCACTGGGTTACACAAATGGTCGAACTGGTCGCTCCGCTAAATTAGCTATGGTTAATTTACCAGTCATAGTTACGCAATGAGCCTCATTGTGCTCGATCTTACAGAAAAAGTTTAAGTGTAAACAAGTTAAAAAGTATAAACACACATCCTCCCATACATATCTCCAACAAAATATTCTCCAGCAATCAGTACAAAATATTCTTCAGCAATAAGTAATCTATAGACATACAAACCAGCAAAACAACATCATCGGCCACAAAAAATAAAAACTATTTTCTCCATCACCATATCCACGACATCTACAACATACATCCATATATAGTCTTCACTTGATCCCTCACCAAAGACTAAGGGGGCTTACACATCCATATCAACCCCATCCAACAAAAATCAAAGCATGTCGAAGAAACAGGTAACATCCTAGCAGCCTACTAATATATAAAAGCGACATGAATGTCTAAGATGATGAACTATGGTTTAGAAGTTTGGTTTTATACTAATCGAATGAAAATTACTTAATTGCATAAAAGCCCTTCCATGATTTCTTGTTACTTAATTGATCGTATGTGCTTTTATTTTTTCCATAAGTAGCTCTATTAATTTATATTCTTGCAATCATTCCTAATGGACTCACTGTTTCCAAATACCATAACCTTTATTAGGCTTCTCGAGCCATATATTAAATTGATGGGTTAAATGACCCTTACTCTAGGTATACTTTAACTCAACCGATATCCATACATTATTTATTTCACCATAAGACTAAATAATAATAATAACACTATGTCTAATATTCTTAATTGATTAGTTTAGTTTTATAATTAGACTTGTAACAACATACCTAAATACCCTAATTTACACATGATTAAACATTTCAATTCAGAATTTGCAACCTCCCTCTTTAATCATTCATGTGTATTCAGAATGTGTTCATTTTAATTTTGCAATATATAATGATTTTGTTCAAGAATAATTTATGAATGTCAATTTATGTGAGGAGATAACCAATAATGAACCAAAGAGTTTCATCATAACTCATAATGCGTAATGGTTCTATAATAAATAATATTGCTAACTACCGCATTAGTGAACCCGATCCTGTCATGGAGTGGAACATGAAAGTATGACACGACTTTGTAATCAATATGTGTCAATCTTTTAACTTGTCCTACTGAAATGAGATTGTTGAATTTTAGAGTACAACTGAAAACTGAATCATTGTATTACTAATAATAATTTAATCTGAAGTACTGAAAACTGAATCATTTTATTATTGATAACTTAAGTGTATGCATACAGTAATAATAAAATCTAAAAAACTGATTTGAATTGAAAAAAAAACTATATTTAATTTAAAACAACACTCCCACTAAATATGAATATCCTCTAAACCAAGAATGGCCACATGAATATTGTGTTCATGAAAGACTATGGGTGTTAAAATCTTAGTATAAAGAAATGTTACTATAATATCAGCAAAATTAAATATCATTATATTTTTTATCTTTGTTTTCTTGATAATAAGAAACTGTGGTGTTTTTTTAAATTTTATTAAGTATGCTATAAATTTTATTATCATAAAATATGCAGGTCTAAATCACAATATAACATCTACTTAACCTATTGAGTCGTGTATTTAATTGATATACTTGATTTCTTGACTTTATTTATATCATTATGCGATGTTGGATACTCGATATTGGACGACCTATATGACGTGTACAATGGTTCATCCCTAGAATCACTGAAGTATTCAATTAAGATCTCTATAATGAATTTTATACTGTCTTAAATTAACCATGAGCGTACATCAACAGTTTAATTGTTAAACGATATGAAACCTTTTTCACCTCCTAAATTTCCAAATAAACATGAGATGCTTGACTGAAAAAACTTATTTCAAATAATCACAAGAAAACTAGAGGTTTGTCGTTTCAATAACATAATGATAAAGATATAATATTCAGGATTAATGATAATAAATATGGAATTAGACGGCACGTTATTTTTATTTTAAATTAAACGTTACATTTATATTTATATTCTGTAACGGATGTAAATAATAAATTTAACATTAAAACATCTTGTACAAATCCTATCAATAGGAGCTCGGTTCGATATGTAAAGCATCTCAAATTATATATCGTAATACAATTACATATTTTTCTTCATATTCTCTCTATATTTCTTTCTCTTTTTTATCCTTTTTAATATAAGATGATTTAGGTAATTTGTTAAGGAATTTATCCTCATCACATAACTCTTTAGCAATCCGATTAATGTGTGTCTTTTGTGATAAACCCACATAATTACCAAGATTAATCCTGATTATTGTTGGTTTTTAATATATAAGTCACCTCACCTATAAATTTCAAACTTAATATCATTGAAAAAAATTCTTGACGACATGAAATAGATGATTGTAACTCATGGTAATTAATACGAAAACTGTTAATATGAATGCACTCATACTGAACTAATGAAATTCATAATGCTTTACTAAGTTAATCTCAAAACAAAAGGAGATTACAACTTTGATAGATTATGTCTAATGAGACACTTAACTTAATATCATAAATGAATTTTTAATTTTTACATACTGTTAACTTTATTATATATGAATATGATTGTTATAAATTTGTTAATCTTCATATGGACTGCTTCACTTTGGAAATCATCATTTTAAATTAATAGGGTTATTATATTGTAACATATATATCAATATTTCTTAATGTTGCCATTCTTTAAGACTTGAATATTCATTTAAATTCTAAAGTGTGCAAGACGTGCAACGATTATCTTAAAATATTCTTTTAAAAAACTGAACGAAATGATCTCTTAAAAGGTTAATATTTTCACATTGAATGAAACTTGTTTGATGTAAGACCTTCTGAGTATCTTAAAAGAGTTATCGTACATTGATTTTCATTCTTGTTACAATAGTTTATATTTGAACATTAAGAAACTAAATGTGATCCTATGGAAGCTTATACATAATTCTTTCTTTACATCATAATAATTCTAATATTCTTATGAAACTCTTTATAGTGTTATAAAAGCTAAAATTGGATTATTTATTTCATCATAAAGGATCGTAATGTTCTTGTAGAACTCTTTATGGCATTACAAAAGCTAGAAATAGATACTTCTGTTGATCATAAACAATCTTAATATTATTGTGGAACTCTTTATGACATTATCAAAATCTTATATAGAAGTAGTTGTACTAACTTATCTTTGCATAATGTCTTGAGGATGTTGAGTTTATCATTCATGAACAAATAAAACTTCTTAAGCTTAAGAGAGAATTCAAACATTGATTCATACATAGGAATAAGGATATTTTTAGAACATAATGATCAAATTTTTAAATTTTGAATTTAAATAAATAATTTCTTATTCTTCCCTAACATCAAAATGTTCACTGATTATTGTACCTCCAACTAAATATCCTCAAAATAATTGAATTGTCTCATATCAAAAATTGGGTAGTGGGTTTCTAAAATAATTGTTATATAATGAATTGAATTCCAAATGAAGATAATTATTACTGTATCAGACTCCAGTGCCCAATGATAGATCTGTAAGAATTTCTCGAACAATAATATCACTATGTTTAAGATATGATGTGCCAATTTTATTAATTTTCTTGCTATGAATTAGGTTAATAAAGAACTATTGTACATCTTAACTATATATACCCAAAATTTTAGTCATGAAATTATTCACCGAACTGTCATACCTCTTTTAAGTGGTAACAGTAAGGACATATATGAAAACTTATTTTAATTTGACAATGGACTCAATCTATATTGAAATAGGTGCATAGAATAGCCAACAATATACATGAGGAAAATATCTCGTGTGTCATTATCTATGAATATGAATTTCTTTATTGATAATCATTTAATTGTGTTCAAAGAGTTCCACTGCTCTATATGCATCTAATTTCTATCATTTGATATGTTCATTTGTGTCCATCATATATGAATAGTCGGGATACCCAAGGGTATCTGAAGCATTTTATCAACTAGATTGCGCAACTCATTTTGAGAGATATGACATGAATGTTTTTGAGGAAAATATATTAATTGTCATAGTATTTCAAATTATTTTGTTGAATGGTACATAAATTTGGATAGCATCATTAAAAAAGTCATTAACTAAAACCATTAACAGAGATGGTGGGTGTCAGGGTGTTATACCATTAATTTATTTGGCAATTGCTCTATAATTTAATCACTACTATCAGTGAAGATATTTTGGCATCGCTTAATTTTTGTGATGTAATGTATCAACTGAATAAAAATTAAAAATCTATGAGTGTTGTAAGACTACAATAAATCACCATTATATGTAAAGATGTTTTACCATCACTAAATTTTTTGGCGATTAAATGTATCCACTAAAAAATGATCAAATAACCCTACGGGCTGGATATTTATTGAAATCTAAATTAGGCTTACTTAATATTTAAACTTTGTGTACAATAAATTATCTTTATTACTTAATATATATTTTCTTTATTAAATTTTAATTTGTAAGTCTTGTTATTGGTCAATTTTGAATTTATGAGACTGAATTACTCGATTATTTAATTTACTATTTAAATGATCATGTAAAACTCTAAATTTTAGGTGCAATCAAAAAAATAATTACCTAAATTGGATAACTGAGTGCCAAGGTATGGCCTTTCGAAGTTAGTCACTCATACGATGTTTTCACACTCCATGTGCACCCAAAAATAGAAATTCCTACTTTTATTTTAAATTAATAACTCATTTTTTGAATTTTAAGTCTCAAAATTGACCTTGTGATTAGACTTAAATTTATTTTCTTACAATTTTTACGATTTTCATTAAATGAATTCTTCATTTGCATCATTCTAAATTCAACAACTTGAAAAACTGAAGAATTGAAGCACTGAAATTTTTAAATTTTTGCAATTAAATTTACAACCGTATAGCAATTACATGATGTGTTTTAAAGAATTTTAAATATGGTATCATCATTGTATATGATTAGATTTCTAACCTTTTTAATGAAGAGTAGTTCATTATCATAGTCTAATAGATATCCAAATGTTCTTAAAAGGTTAGAAATCTAATCATATACAAAACGATTGTTGCGTGTATAAGCCATCCCCCACGAAAGACTACCTCATATATTTCCTGATGGTGAGCATCTATTTCTTGATGAAGTTATTGCGTTTACACGCACCATACTCATGCATAACTGGTTTTTTAGTGTTGAAATGTCCGTCTAGTTAGCATGAATCAACCAAGTACTCCCCCCGCAGAAGGCTTAACTGATTTCAGATATGACATAGAACATACACTGTACTCTAAAGGTAATGATAGCATGTTGGTGCCCACCATCCCTGCCATGATTGTAACAAGTGCGATACATATGAATCACTTCAGATGTAGCAGCCAATGCTAAAGTTGTTAGTTCGCCATACTCGTACTTTTGTGGAGCTCGAGCACATCTTTAAGCCATGTCGTTTGCTATATGGTAACCATGTGAAGCTCGAATATTACGAAACGATTCGGAGACTCGAATATTACGAAACGATTGTTGCGTGTATAAGCCATCCCCCACGAAAGACTACCTCATATATTTCCTGATGGTGAGCATCTATTTCTTGATGAAGTTATTGCGTTTACACGCACCATACTCATGCATAACTGGTTTTTTAGTGTTGAAATATCCATCTAGTTAGCATGAATCAACCAAGTACTCCCCCCGCAGAAGGCTTAACTGATTTCAGATATGACATAGAACATACACTGTACTCTAAAGGTAATGATAGCATGTTGGTGCCCACCATCCCTGCCATGATTGTAACAAGTGCGATACATATGAATCACTTCAGATGTAGCAGCCAATGCTAAAGTTGTTAGTTCGCCATACTCGTACTTTTGTGGAGCTCGAGCACATCTTTAAGCCATGTCGTTTGCTATATGGTAACCATGTGAAGCTCGACTACCATACAAATCCTTGCACCCCTCTTGTCCATGTGTATTGATGGCTCGGATCAGCTTAAGCCACTAGCAGGTTACGATCCAAGTGACTCCACCTGAATATCAAGTGTATCACTTTTGTCAAGTTGGGCTTTAGGAATTTACAACCCAAACCAGGATATGTTAGACGGTGGGCCTGAAAACATTTTTAATTCTGAGAGACGTATACATTAATATCTTAGTAATAAGAGTTAATAACCTTTGTAATTGTATTTCCTTCTTCTCCGTGTTGAACTATATATAAAACTCATAGCTAGATTTTGTGATTGTATCAAAATACATAAACACATAGTCCTTTAAAATCAAATCAATCTGTAGTAGGTCCGGAGACGTAGACATAATTTGCTGAACTCCGTGAAGAATTTGGGTTTGTTTTATTGTTATTTTTTTTTTCATTAATGAGATTACATGATCGTTGTGCATTTTCCCAACAAGTGGTATCAGAGCACCAATTTTAATAAGTGGGAGAAATGGCTACAGATAGAGAAAATGTGAGATTCGAAAAAATTGATGATATAGATTTTGGGTTGTAGAAGATACATATTGAAGATTTTCTCTACCATAAAAAAACTTTATCAATATCTCCCAGAAAAGAAACCAGAGAGTATGGAAGATAAATAGTGGAATCTTCTTGACGGACAAGTCCTCAAAGTCATCTGATTGGTATTATCCTACAATATTTCCTTCAACATTGTAAAAATAACAAACATATCGGGTTTTATGAAGGCTCTATCTAGCATGTATGAGAAGACATTGATATCTAATAAAGTTCACTTTATGAGATGGTTATTCAATTTGTGAATGGAAGAAGGCATATCAGTACTTCAACATCTCAATGAACTTAATACAATCACAACCTATCTGATTTTAGCTAAAATTGATTTTAGTGAAGAAGTACAAGCACTAATACTCTTGTTTTTTCTACCATAAAGTTGGAATGTTATTGTCACAACTGTGAGTAACTCGTAAGGAAGCAATAAGTTAAAATTTAATAATATGTGTGATCTATTTCTTGATGAATAAATTCAAATGAAATATACGGTGCTAATTATTTATATTGACAAGGCTTCCAACTACTGTACGCTCGGCTCATGCAAACTTCACTATATTAATTTTGTCATGCACACAAGACATATAATTCCAAGCCAATCAATTTGTCTTTTCCGAACAAAGCTTGCTCCTGCAACTCCAACAATCCATTATCACTCGCATGTCGTAGTCATAGGGTTGTACCAATCAAACGATACTCCGGATGAGCTAGTCATTGTGCCTATAACAATATCACCAATTAATGAATAAAGTTCATTGTACATATTCTTTTTCATCAATGTCGTAAAACCTTTAATAATTTACATGTAACCATTCTCAGATATGATAAAACAACTTAAGTTGTCCAACATGCCAAGGAAAATTAGATTTATTCTCAAATTGGTAACGTACCTCACATTTATCAGAATCCGATCACAAACATCAAACATTTGAATCTTTGTATATCTAATTCCAGCTATCCTGTAAACCTTGTTATTGCCAAGTAATATAATGCATCAATTATTATGTTTAAATGAGTTGTACCAATCCATGTGGAGACTCGTATGGAATGAGCATCCAAAATCTAGAATCTACTCTCTCTGATCTTCACCTAAAGAGTGCACCAGAACCTATGTAGAGTCATATCTATCAGAAGCAACATAAACATCGCTCTGGTCTTATCTACAATCACATTGCTTTCTTAATCGTTCGGGATACTTTTTTCTAAAATAACTAAGTTCTTGCAATGATGATATATAATATTTTACTTATCAAACCTTTTTACAGACTTCAATCTAGATTTTCTTCTGAAGTTACCGGTTTATCTTCTCTCTGATCTTTCTCTAATGTTTAAAACTTCATGAATACTATTAGAACTCTCAACCTTTTGATACTGCACGAGTTCCAACTCTTTGGATCTAATTGTAAGTTCCAAATCATTTATTGATAGCGTTTATTTGATATAACAGATGGTATCTTTCAATTGTCTGCATGTAGAAGGAAATGAGTTAAATAAAATCATTGTATGATCTTCATTAATGATCTCCTTACCGATGTTTGCCAAATTGATCATTATTTTGAAGAAGTCATCAATGTTCTCGTCAAGATACTTGTTCTTCTGCATCTTAAAAACCAAAAAATTTCACTTTCAAATAGATTCAATTTTTCAAGGACTTTATCATGTACAAGTTCTTTAGTTTTTTAGACTACAATTGTTAATTTTTCTTTTGAGATATGCATCAACACTTTATCACTTAGATATAAGGTGATTGTGTTGTAAGCAGTACTTAAAATCTAGATATCATACTCGATACTCTTCAAATATCACTCTCTAATCTCATAAGTATCTTCTCTATCTATCTTTATTGCACACTCCAACAAAGTATCTTCATCTTATTTGAAGTTAAAAGAGAAATATATATCAATAGGATGTAACAAACTCATCAACAGAAATAACCATTTATGTTGTAACAAGAAGTAAGTGATTATGGTGTAATAAAATATCGATTTAACCATTATAACTTATATCTTATACCATTTGTTACACTTAATAGTTCAAGTTCAGGTTGCCAACCTCTTCTCTAGTGTAGACTTTACTTCATTTGTAGGTACTTCAGTCTAAAGCAGCATTCACCTCATTAAAAGGATCTCAAGCCCATAACTTCACTCGACTTTATCAATGTTTTTCCAACCGTAGCAACCAATGTATTTACCTAAGCCGTCCTCGTATATAGACCTACTCGGTTTGACCAATGGCTTCCTAGCTGAAACAGTCAATGCCTCGAATTATCATACTTTCAGAAGTTGCTCGTCTTAAATAAAAATTTACAGGATGAAGCAGCCAATACCTTAAATGATCAACCGATGCCTCGGAAATGCTTAGGTCTACACATTCGATGTCTTAACGACACATATACATACTTAACTGAAACATTCAATCAGGTATGTTTTATTCCCAAATCAGAACCATACTTTTCTAATCTTATAAGGAATATATTGATTCCATAGAGCTATATACTCTCTATTATGCTTGTTGTAATAATTAAAAGCTATTGTTGGTTCATGAAAGAAAAAACACATAAGCACGAAAAATAATCAAAGTAAAAGTGCAATATGTTTCGGTTTGGTGTCATCGAATAGTTTTAACATTTTCTTATAATGAATTTTCACTACGTTTTTTTTTGTGTGGTAAGTTATTTTGCTTTCATTATTAAATCTTCTCAATAGCGTTGTAATAACGTATCGAAATTTTAATCAAACCAAAAACTTATAACCATAAAATATTTATAAAATAATTTTAATATAATAATATTTTTTGGATATTGCTTTTAGACTTAACTACAAACTTATAGAACTCGTAAGCAAGCAGAACTTCCATTTAATGATCAAAATTAATTTGTATGTATCCCGTGCGGTTGGATTTTTGAAATCGAAAACAGGATGAAAGATTTTAATTATATATACCCATACAAAGTACCCATATGCTCCAAGATTATAAAATTTAGGTTATGTTGAATGAAATTGAATATTGATTAACTGAGAGGAACGCTGGGCTTGACGGTTTTGCTTCTCTAAGATTAGGCCGTTCAGGCGGTTCTGGCCGGATTTTCCGTCGGGGAATGCTTCCATTTAATTAATTTCGGAGGTGCTTCCTTGAATATTTTTTTACTTTCGATTGTCCTCTGGAAATCTGTCAAGACTATGTTTTCGTTTTTTTTTTGTATTTCTTTTCGGTGAATTCTTACTGTGAATCCGATGAAGTCTGGTGCGTTCAACAATGAAGAGTTCTCCGCTCTTCTTCCCAACAAAGAAACCAACACCCAAAGTTAGTTCAAGAAATCTTTTGTCGAAATCTTAAAACCAAAAACTCTGGTTTCTGAAACTGTACCTGAATTCGTCAAAGAAACATAGGATCATATTTCGATTCAGTATTCGAAAGAAACAAAAGATTTCCTCCTCCAACAATCAAGAACTACCCTAATTGGTATGTTCAGTAATGGAATGCCGAAAAGAGCGTCGTTAAACAGTTTCCTGGAATCGTTCAAATTCAAAGGTTCTTACAGTTTTGTTACCATTAACTCTCGACACATTCTATTGGAGTTCTTCTTAAAAGAGGACATCAGTAATCTTTAGTCCAAAAGTGTGTGGAACGTTGATGGTAAAACCATGCGAATACTCAAGTGGTGCCCTGACTTCAACAAAAGTTTCGAAAATTTCATAGTATTGTTATGGGTTAGATTTGAAAAACTCCCTGAGTTTATGTATAATAACTCTGTTATTAATGATCTAGCCTCCTCTCTTGGCACAACTTATCGAACCATTGTCCCTGATAAATATAGGGCCAACAGCAATGCGTGTTACGCACAAGTCAAAATTGATGTCTCAAAAAATCTTAAAAGAAGAATGTGGGTTGGTTTTGGGGATAACGACGGTTTCTGGGTTGGTATCAGCGATAGAAACGCCCCTAATTACTGCTACAACTGCTTCCATTTAGGCCACAACTCAGATGAATGTAGAAAGATGGATTCGAAATGTAAAGTTGAAGAAAGAAGTAATGATAAAAAAGATGATATTGCTATTCAATCTGATCCGGTTCAAGAAAGCTCCACAAATATTTATATATAAAAGATAACTCAGTTACAAACCTTTAGTAAAGTATACAAAAGAAAGATCAAATCTGTGATTACAGCGAAAGATAAAGCAACTGAATCTAGAACTACTGAAAAAGATGATCTTATTCTTGGCCCTGAAGATGGAGACAACTCTTCTAAAAACAATCCTGAAATAATTGGGGCTCTTCAAAGATTGGATCATGACTATCAAAACAGCCTTGAAAGTCAACTTGAAGACACCTCTCTGTCTCCTCGGCATGACAATATTGGTAGCAGCAATGTGACACCTCGAACCATCTCCCCTGGCCATGAATTCAGTACCATTATTAGTAGCAAAATTTAATCTGCAAAGAGAGACAAAAATGTCAAAAGACTGGCTATCAACTCTCTGCTAAAAAAAGAGAGGAAATATAACAAATCTTTATCTGATAATGATAAAGATCGTTAGCTAGAATACTCGTTGCATCAACAACAATCCAACCTTGTCAAGGCTTATCTCAATGATTCAAACTGAAAAGCTTAAAGTAATTTCCATTCAGGAGCCTATGGCTAAGCTTGACAAGATTGAAACTATTGCTATGAGAATTGGTTTGAGTAATTTTCCTGCTGATTGCTCCAACAAAGTTTGGGTTTTCTGGTCTGAGGACATTAACATCAAAGTTAAAGCTGATCATGATCAATTTCTCCATATGGAAGTTAACTATCCTAATATTACTTTCAACTACCTCTGTTTATGCTAAGAACCAAAGATCCCTTAGAAAAGATCTTGGGAGCCAGATACAGTCTATTGCTAGTGAAGACTTCCTTAGTTGGCTGTTGGTGACTTCAATGCTATCACTAGCTCTGAACACCAGATTGGATATTATACCTTTGATGATGTTAATTCTGACAACTTCAATGAGGCCATCAGACTTTGCAACCTTGAGGACACTGGTTATGTGGGATCCGGATATACCTGGAGCAATAAAAAATGTTAGAAAAGATTAGTCAGGGGCTTAATCAATAACAACATGATCTCTTCTATGGGTAGTATTCAGGATTTTCACATGGTCAGAACTTGTTTGACCATGCCTCCCTACTCATATCTCTCTCTAATAATTCTAGTGCTACTCTTAATTATAACAAATGTAACTTTAAATTTCTTAATGCTTGGACTAATGACACTAATTTTCTTAGTTTAGTTAAGCAGAATTGGAGCCTCTATTGTAAAGGTGAAAACAATAATGTTTTCTTGTTCAAGCTCAAGAGACTTAAAAAGTGTCTTAAAGATTGTAATACCAATCAATTTGGCAATATATTCAACAAGGTGAAAGCTGCTACTGAAGATGTTAACAACAAGCAGATTATTCATCAAAGTGAGAATATCAACTCTTCTAAGGCTAACCTCTCTAAAGCTAACAACTCTCTCATCCAGGCTCTTAGGAATGAAGAGAGTTACTGGAGACAAAAATGTGTTACTCTTGGTTAAAGGATAGCGATGGTAACACTAAGCTGTATCATAGTTATATTTCTAAGAAAAGAAGGAAAAACCTTATTAATGTGATAAAAAAGGATGGTGTTTAGATTCAGAGCCGTAATGAAATAGCTAAGTCTGCTGAAATATTTTTTTTAAATGCTTTTTCTACCGATTCCTACATAAGCTATGATGATCTAAATTTGAAAATACAGGATCCAATTTTTGACAACATACCTAAGCTTGTTACAGACAGTGACAACTATGCTATCCTCAAGCCAACTAAAAAGGATGAGGTCTGGTCTATCATCAGCTTCATGAAGAATGATAGTGTCGCTGGCACTGATGGGTTTAATTCATTTTTCCTTAAAACTTGTTGGGAGATCATTTATCTAGACCTTTGCAATGCCCTTAATGCTTATCTTAAAGGTAGCAATATCCCCAATGGTGTGTTTGCCACTGGAATTTTCCTTATCCCTAAAGGTTATAATCCTATTAGTTAGAGTAGCTACATGCCTATTAGCGTTTGCTCTATATTCAACAGACTCCTCTCTAGCTTAATTAACAATAGAATTGCTTATATTATGCATAACATTATATCTAACCGCCAGGGTGCCTTTATAAAAAACAGACTCATTCACGAAAATATCCTAATAGCTAAGGAGATGATTCATAACATTAACTGAAAACCTTGTAAAGGAAATATTATGGTCCAGTTGGATATGTCAATGGCATTTGACAGAATGTCGCATGCCTTTGTTCTTAAAGTTTTGGATTGTTTTGGCTTTTCTAAGGAGCTTATTTGCCTTATTAGGAAAATGATTTCTAATGTTATGATCTCTATTCTTATAAATGGCACTAGTGTGGGTTACTTCCCTCAGAAGAAATGTCTAAGGCAGGGAGATCCATTATCTTCAAACCTTTTCATTCTTGCTGAGGAAGCTCTCATTCGTGGTCTTTTTAACTTGTTCAAAGCTAACAACAATATCAAAGCAGATTACCTCTTACCAAGCTTGGCATTTGCAGATGACATCCTTATCTTCACAAATAGCCTCCCCTCCTCCATTGAAAAGCTGAGTTACCTGCTAGATCAATATCAGTTAGTCTCTAAACAAGTAATCAATAAAGAGAAAACTAAAATCATTACCTCTACCAGAACTTCTCAATCTAACACTGCAAGACTGAAAATGACTACTAGCTTCAATGTGGATACTACTCCATTTACTTATCTTGGCATCACAATCTGTGGAAACAACAAAAGGAAGAATTATATTTATTTACTTGAGAAAATTCAAAATAAAATTAATGAGTGGGATATGAAACATCTGTCCTTTTGTGGCAGAATGTCTCTTATCACCAATGTTTTACACCCTATTATTTACTACTGGATGCACAACAATGCCATCTCTAACTCTATTATCAACAAAATTGAATTATGCTTCAATAAATTTCTTTGGAGGTCCAATTTTAATGATAAATCTATTCACTGGACCTCCTGGAACCAATTGTGTAAACCTTTTGAAGAAGGTGGTTTGAATATCAAAAGACTGATTGATATTCAACACACTTTCTCTCAAAAGCTCTGGTTCTTATTTAGAAGGAATAAATGTCTTTGGGCTGAGCTTATCCATCTCACGTATTGCTCTAACACTCACCCTTTAAAAACTAACTATAAATCTACTGACTTTATTGTTTGGAAAAAACTTCAATCTATTAAAGGGGATGCTGACAAAAACTTGAAGTGGATTCATGGCAACGGTTTAATAGATTTCTGTTTTGATGAGTGGCATGATATGCCCCCTCTTTTAAATAACTCTAGCTCCAAGAGATGGTTCCTATCAGCTAAAGTTATGACATTCGGGAAAGACAACTGTTGGGACGACCCCACCCTCTTGACCCTTCTGTCTCATGAGAGAGTAAACCATATTAATTGTTTCAAACTCACCCTGACCAGGAATATAAGCTTGTTTGGAAATTGTCCAATGACCATAATTTTAACACTAGAATAACTTGGGACAGTATCAGAGAAAAGAACAATAAATCAAGCTTTTTGAGTAAAATTTGGAATCATTTCATTCCTAAAAAAGTTTCATTCTTATGTTGGAAGCTTATTATAACTATATCCCCATTGACAACATCCTTTCCAAAAGACATATGGTCATTGTCTCCAAATACTAGTTTTGTTGCAGTTGTGAAGAGTATAATCATCTCTTCGTCAACTGCAACTTTGCCTGGAACATTTAGAACTATTTTGGTTGTCTTTTCAGAATTACTTTGAAGCGTTTTATGACTCTCAATTACATTCTCCATTCATGGTTCTGGTTTACTAAGAACAAGTTTCACATTACCCATCTTGTCCCACAAATTATATGTTGGACAATTTGGTATAACAGGAACTGTTTGAAATTCAATGACACCCATGATTATATCAAAAGTGCTATTCATAGAGTAACCAGAATCATTATGGGAATTGATTTTTGAAATACACTATCTGCTAAGCATTGGTCTCATGTCATTAACGCAGGCTCAACATTGGAGTGCAGAACTATAAACAACAGAATGAATAAGCCAAGTTGCCTGAAATGGACGACTCACAATCCTGGCAGGCTCAAAATTAATGTGGATGGTGCATGTAGCTCAACCGGAGAATCCAGTGGCGGCATCTTGGTCAGAAATGATAAATGCGACATTGTTATTGGTCTTGGATGCTTATTTGGGAAGCTAAACCCCTTTCTGGCTGAATGCAAAGCTCTAATTGAAGGGTTAATCATTTGCAAACGTAATAGCTGGCATAATGTTGATGTAGAATTAGATTGTCTGACCCTAATCAACACTCTTGCTACTGGAATTGCTGCTCCGCTACTTGAATCTACTATTTCTGTTTGTGGAAGCCTTATCCACTCTTGCATGACCCTCCGCCACATTTCCAGAACTCTGAACCAGGCAGCTGATTGGATCGTGAAGTGGATTATTATCAACAGACAAGATCAAACCTTCAAGGGTTTCAATGTTCTGATTCTTCTTCTGGCAATCACAATGCTTGAAAGCCTGGGAATCAGATATATTGACCCTGGCTAGATCCTGGTCCTGGTTTCGTCTTTCGTCTCTCGTATCTGACTTATATGGCTTATCGAAGAAGATGAAGTCTCCTTTCTTTTTCGTTTTTTCTTCAGGATCTTTTTCATTTTAGCCCCTAAAAATTTACTCCAATTATAATTTTGCTACTAACTTTTTGTATTTTCTACATTTTGTCTTGAAGTAATAAAAGTTTGTCTTTTTTAAAAAAAAAAGTATTCAGATGCTCATAGATAAAAACCGACAAGATAGCCATGTCAAGTGTCAAATTTTATTAAAAATTATGCAAATAATGCTACTATAAATCTTATACAAAAGTCAAAAGATAGTTTATAACAATTTGATTATCTTTTTGATACTTTATTTTATTTGGTGTAGTTAGCATTTAACTGTTAATGAGATAATGTAAAGTTATATCGATGTTCGATTCCATTAATTTTAGTTTTTGTAGTTTTTATTTTAAAATTGACTAGCTTTGACGTCCAACTTTTGTCTTTTCAAAAGCTCCGGCTTCTCCTCTCGGCAAAAATTTGTGGCAGGAAAAAACAAGTTTTGGTTTCTTCGCGTAAAATATATTTATAAATATTTACTTTTGTATTAATTGTTATTCAATAATCTATAAAATATAGGTGTGTTATGATTGGATAAATAACATGGAAACAAACTTTATAACAAAAAGTGGACGTGCCGGAGTGGTTATCGGGCATGACTAGAAATCATGTGGGCTTTGCCCGCGCAGGTTCGAATCCTGCCGTCCACGAAATTCTTTTTTTTCGAGCTCTCTGAATGGCTATTGTTGCCACAGCAGATATTGAGAGAGTGCTGGGAAGTCTGAGAAGTTTGATGGATTTGATGGTTGCAGCTACGGTCCTGGTGCTGTAGAGGAAGCTGGGGAGGGTGAAGAACAAACCTGAAAGAACAGGGCATCTACTTTGTTGCTTCTGTTTGGTTCTCAATGTCGCTGTTTTTTTAATGTTCATGTCCTAAGTTTGATGGATTTGATGGTTGCAGCTACGGTCCTGGTGCTGTAGAGGAAGCTGGGGAGGGTGAAGAACAAACCTGAAAGAACAGGGCATCTACTTTGTTGCTTCTGTTTGGTTCTCAATGTCGCTGTTTTTTTAATGTTCATGTCCTTTTGGTGCGCCAACATTAAACATTCTGTCTCTTTTACTTATTTGATTCAGTCTGATGTTAGTTGTTTTAATTTATTTTTACGTCTCCTGCGTTATTATTGTTTTTTGCTGATTCATCTCAACAGCAAATCACGAAGAAATACACCGATCTGTTCAAGCCAAATAGTCCCTCTGTTTCTATGAACCCAGATTATATAAAAGAAACAGATATTCATTACTTACTATGTCCAGTACTCCTACGAAATCAAGAAGCAACTGTTTCGTCAATAAAAAATCACGCTTATTGGAAAATTCAGTAACGGAGTTCCAAAGAAAGCCAAGCTAGATAATTTCTTGGATTCTCTAGAAATTCAAGGGTGTATTCAGCTATGAAGTTTGGGATTCTCATCACATATTTCTTGAGTTCAACTTGAAGGTAGATATATGCACTCTTTGGTCAAAGAATGTCTGAAGATATGACGATTTCGTGATAAGAATCTTGCGATGGAGTCCAGATTTTAACAAGAAATATGAAAATCCTATGGTTCTGACCTGGGTTCGATTTGAAAGGCTGCCAGAATTCCTGTATGACACTAAATTGGTGAACGGCCTTGCTGGTGCTATAGGAACAACTTACAGAGCTGTTGTTCCTGAGAAGAACATAGCTCATACCAACGCTTGTTTTGCTCACATTGAAATTGATATCTCTTAAAAACTAAAGCGCAAAATGTGGATTGGCTTTGGGATGAATGATGGATGTTGGATCTCCATAAGTTACAAGAACGTGCCATCATACTGCGAGCGTTGTTATCACATAGGTCACAAATTTTCTGAATGCAAGAAGGCTCCTAAGATTGAGGATGAAAACAATAAAAGAAATACTGGAAATGACAAAGATAATTCTGAGATTCAGCCTAAAGAAGTTTTGAGCAATAATGACTCAAGAAATACTCAAAATACAATCAAGGTTTACAGAAGGAAACTCAAATTTATCATCACGCAAAAAGATCAAGACTATGTAGCAAATGAAAGTAATAATGATCTGACTCAAGATCAAAACATACAATTACACGCAAAAATCAGTTAGAAGTTGAAGCAGATCAACATGATGGAAGAACCTCCTAACTCTAAATATTACTCTTCTCCAAAAAGCATTAATGAGCTCATTGAAGCTTTGGACAAGTTAGAAAATGAATATACTCCATTCAATCTTCAAGAAACAACCACTCCTGATCCTGAAAACATAGGCAGTTGTGCTGGCACTCCTGCCCTTTCTCCTGATCAAATATTCAAAGAAATTATCAATACCAAACTGAGGTCTACAAAAAGAAGAAGTTCGATAGGTCAACTTATAGTAAAGTCCTTAAACTCAAGGGACAAATTGAAAAAATCTTTCTCTGATAATGATCAGAGTGATTAGCTGGAATGCTAGGGTATTAACAACAAGCCAACCTTGAGAAGGCTAAAGTCAATGATCAGAACTGAAAGAATTAGGATTCTTGTAATACATGAACCAATGGCTAAGTTTGATAAAATCAAATAAATTTCTAAGTTTTTGGGTTTCAAGAGTATACTGTTAATATATTCAATAAGTTATGGGCCTTTTGGATGGATGATATTAAAGTGAGAACCATTCATAACATGGATCAATCGTTGCATATGGAGCTGGACTACCCTGGTATTGAGGAAAGATTCTACCTAACATCCATCTATGCTAGGTGTCAACGCCTACAAATAATGGAGCTTTGGAATAGTTTAATTAGTATAGCCGATCCTAGCAAAGCCTAGATTTGTGTTGGTGATTACAATGTCATCTCCACTCATGATGAGCATCTGGGTTGCACCTCCAATTGCCAAACCAACATGGACAATTTCAATGACACAATCAGAACTTGCAATCTCCATTATGCAGGGTATGGTGGATCAAAATTCACCTGGTCAAGAAGTAACAAATGAAGGAGACTTGATCCGGCTCTTATCAATGATAAATGGATGAATATCTTCAGATATACTCAGGTTTTCCACATGGTCAGAACTTGTTCTGACCATGCTTCTTTACTTATAACTGCTACTTCTAATAATAATGCTACATCTATACACAAAAGGAAGAATTTTAAATTTTTAAATATGTGGTCCAATGATGAATCTTTTCTAAGAGTTGTTGAAGAGGATTGGATGCAGCCTATAAATGGGAAGCCAAGTCATCTTTTTTGGTACAAGCTGAGGAGACTTAAACAATTCCTCAAGGAATGGAATGCTCTGCATTTTAGAAACGTTTTTGATAATGTTAAAGTCACTGAAGAGAGCATTAAAAGGATGGAGATTATGCACTACACTATCAACAATCAGGATTCTAGGATAAATCTATCTAAAGCCAACAGTCTGCACATTCAAACGTTTAGAAATGAAGAGTCCTACTGGAAGCAAAAATGCTTCAACAGTTGGTTAAAAGACGGTGATAGCAGTTCTAAGCTTTTCTATTCTTATATAGTAAAGAAGAGAATGAAAAATGAGATTAAAAGCATTAAATAAAATGATACCTGGATTTGAACCATAATGATATTGACAACTTAGCTGCAAATTATTTTAAGAAGATCCTGGCTTCCTATCCTTACTCCAATAGAAATGAAGAGAATAATATGCTTCAGGATAAGCTCTTCGATTGGATTCCTTCTCTGGTTACTAAGGAGGACAATGCAGACTTACTCAAGAACACTAATGAGGAGGAAATTTGGAGAATCATCTGCAATATGAAGAGTGGCAGTTGGTGAGGATTATAATCGCCTGGGGGTAGGCTGGTAATTTCAATTGGTGTTTTAAGGTGGTGTGTGGGTGTTAAACGGTTTAGAGTATGGAGTAGAGAGATAATTAAGCAGCTTGGTAGCAGTTAATTCTCATTACCCTTAGTTAATGCAGGTGGTTGGGTATTTATAGTGTGATGTTTGGGCCCTTATGGGCTTTCGGGTCATGTTTAATGGACCCGGGTCATGTTCAAAGACCCATGAGCTCTAAGTAGGAGAGCAAGTAGCTTAGTCAAGAAGTGTTTATGTTTTTTAGTACTTTTGTCATAGTTCGAACAGTCCTATGGTCATAGTGTTCGAAGTGATCTGTCCGGTCCATGTGATCTGTCTGGTCCGGAGGCTTTGGACCAATTTGTCCTTGTCCGGGGAGCATGCTGAATTCGGACTCATCAGGAGCCCCTTTTTTAGGTGTTTGAACAAGTATTCTTGTCAGAGACCTGAAAAACAGTCGATGCTAGAAGTAGTTTTTAATCCGGACAGGTTTATGGGTTTACCCGGACAGATAAAGCTTCACGAATTCAAAACGGTTTTTGCCAGAGTTTGTGGGACACGTGTCGCTCTCTGATTGGTCACTCCAGCCGTTTTTTCACCTTGAATTTCGCACCACCTTCTTCGAAAAGCAACCTCTTTAATTACAAATGGTGACATCAGCGCCGTCTTTTAATCATTGCCAAACTTTTCGAATTCTCCTAGGAATCAACTCCTCTTTTCAGAACTACTATAAATTCAAATCACTTTCTACTGTTTTACTATCTCTTTCACATTTACTCTACAAATTTACTCAGAGCTTTCTCTCTAAAGCAAAGGTTTCCTTGGTATTTTATGTTTACAGCAAGGACAGCATTGATCAAAGGCGGCTGGCTCAATCTTTCAGGGTTGGAAAGAGCACAAAAAGTTGAGAAAGGGAAACGAATAGCAGCAGGGCTACCTTCATCACCCGTTGACAGACCAGTCGCCTCCGTTACAGAGTCGGATCGAGGATCGTCCTCCTCTAAAGGTACTAAGCCCAAAAAGCTATTCCAATCCACCCTCTCGCCTATAGTCTCTGGTTCCTCATTTCAGGAGTCAGTACCTGCTGTTGAGCCAGGAGTTACAGTCACAAGTGTTAGGAAACCTTCTCCTTTTATCGCTATGGGGTCTGACACAGAGCACTCTCCCGAGAAGCTGATAGTTAAGAGGACAAGCCGGCTAGTTAAAGGGCTATCCTCCAAGAATACTCCCTCCAAATCGGGGGCAAAAAACATTAGTTCTGGGTCTGGAGTGCCCATCAGAGCTCCCCGGGAAAGGCCATCTGATCTGAAGGCCAGTAGCCCGGTACTTCCAAGAGAGACTTCTGCCTCAGAGCCCCAGCCTGAGACTAGAAGTCTGAGAAACACAGAAGGCCAGCAGTCCGGAAGCCAGGCTGAGCCAAGCTTTAATCCTCCCCGGACCACTACCACAGGTATCCCCCCCAACAATCATGGAGGAAAGAATGGAGGACTCTGCTGAAGAAGTCCCTTTTGAGTCTGAGTCCTCCGGCCAGACTGATAATGCTGCTGCCAAAAAAGGCAAGGAAAAACTGTTCTTGAGGCATCCGGACCTGCCGGAGTGCCTTGAAGAGAAGGTGGGGGCGTGTTTTCACAGAGTTGAGCTCAAATACCTCTTGGCCTTACAGAAGACCAAGTATGCATTCATCCATACTGCTGAACTGGGTCGAATGCGCACAAAATGGAGGATCCCAGAAAACGTGAAGATAAGGATTCCCATAGATCCGGAGACCCCTATGGATTGTAAGCGGAACGAAATAGTCTTTTTTACAGAGTTATTCAATTGGGGACTCAGATTCCCATTGGACCCGGAGATCGTTAGATACTTCCACCTGGTCAAGCTCTGCCCGAGCGAGCTGATCCCCAATGACTGGTATACACTGATGTCATGCATCATGGCATCTAGGCTGTCCGGGATCCCTCTCCATATGGAAGAGTTCGCAGCAGTGGCCAACCTTTGCAAACATCACTAGTTCCCCTTTTATCACTTTAATATGGGGGACAACTTCAAGGCTGTCAATGATCTGTTGGAGCCGGAGAGCAAGCGGAGGAGCTAGTTTTTGTTTGTCAGTGGCGCCTGGGAAAACGGCAAGAAGATCAAGGCCGGAGAGAACCCAAGCCTCCTCAGAAGCAGATGGAGGAGTGACCGTAAGTTTCACACTTCGAATCTTTGTCCATTTCTTCCTTTTTTAAGTTGGTTTAAATTAACTGGTCTTTTTTTTGCTTTAACAAAATTGCCTAAGGAGTTCGGGGACTACTTGAAGGCCGGACAGGTCACTTGTGGCAAAATCAATGCCTGGGCTGCAGAGAACTGGGGGAACCGATTCCACAGTGCCTTCACCAGTGGGAACTTGGCAAGGTCTCACCTGTGGAACACCACAGGTCAGAGAGACCTGACTTGGGTGGAGCTCACCACCCAACCTTCTGGGGACACTGTGCTCAAAAGATCCCATGAACCAGACGGGATGCTCTTCCTACCGGGCCGGGCCAAAAACCCGAGCAAAATGAAAGGTAGGAAAAGAGGCAAAAAGGTGGCGAGCGATGCTGAGAAAGATGCCCCAACCGCCCCGGAGGGGCCGGCCCAGAGCCAAATTGATGCTGCTCTCTTGCAAGTGGTGGAGCAAGAGACCGAAAGGCAGGAAACAGACCCTCCAAGACCTCCAAGGGCTCCCAAGAGGACTCGCAAACAAGAAGGTCAAGGCGCTGACCGGGAAGCCAAAAAGAAAAAGGCTTCGCAGGGAGATGAGCTCGCTCTCCGGGATCCGGAGCCTTCATTCCCAACTGACCCTTCTGACCTAACGCTGGCCGAAGAGATCCCAATGGACTTTCATACTGATGAGGTGGAAGGGGGAGATCTCAACCTGGATGAAGTGGACATCACCGGTCTAGGTGGACTTGGTGAATACTTCCTTAGTCTCCCCAGAGATGAATTCGCAGGGCCTTACATTCCTCCGAGCAGCTCCAATACGGTCAACTTCAATGGTAAGACTTTCATTGTTTCTAGTGAAAAGGACACCATAGCCCATTCTTTGCTCAGCAATGTGCAGCCAGTACTTACACTGGAAAGACAAGTCCGGGGTCAAGCGGACACCATCAAAGACCTCAATTCTGAGAAGGAAAAGCTGTCCGAAGACCTCCGCACTGCTACTGCCAATGCTGACATGCTAAAGGAGGCAAATGAGAAGCTGAAAAAGAATCAAGAGGAAAGCACCACAAAGGTTGCCACTCTAGAGTAAACCATTAAAGACCTCCGGGAGAAGCTGTCCGGTGTGGAGAAAGATATGTCCGCCTCGAAAGAAGAGATCAAGGCAAAGGACAAGACTATCACCAACTTGACCACTAACAAGATTACTCTTGAGAACGCGGTGTCCAAGGCTGGCGAGGAGAGAAGTGCTTTGTTAAGGGATCAAGAGGCTACAATCAATGCCAAGATCAATGCCTACGCCAACCAGATGATTAAAAGTGAAGAGTTATTGCTTGAGAGGGTGAGGTCTGACATGGTTCTACTCTTTCATGAAAAATTTCCGATGAGGAACCTAGGGGACTTGTGGAGCTATGTAGATGATGATGACCTTCCATATCACACAATGGGCGAAGAGGATGGAGTCTCCAGTGCGTCCTCATCTGATGACGAAGAGAGGACCGGAGAGAGCCCAGACAGGGAGGAAGATGATCCCAAAGGCAAGAAGGTAGTAGAAGGGAAAAGCGACTTCGAGGGCAAGAAGGCAGATGAGGGTGAGCCATCTTCAAAGGCTCAACCTTAACCCACAATATACTCTGTTTATTTTTTATTCAAACTAAAGTCCTTGGAAGGCCAAGGCACTCTTTTTGTAATGGTGTCCGGTGCTCGACCAGACAGGTTTTTTGTGTTGTACCTTGACTATTAAAAGTCCTTGGAAGGCCAAGGAAATTTTAAGTTGCTTCATTTAATGAATATCTCTGTTTTGTATAACCATCGTCTTCTTTCATTATTCGTTTTAGTTTTGATAGCAAGAGTTTAAGTAGCTTTTAATTGTCGCATTATGAGAGTGTTTAAATTCTCCGGCTAGATTTTAAATAGCCTTTAGATATTTCAGTCCGGATAGTATGATAAGGGATTGAACTTTTAAAAACACTTAGAAAATTTTGAATAGGGCATCGAATTTTATTTAACAACCCGGACACCTCATTAAAACCTCTCCGCGCCACCGGAGAGGAAAGAGTATGCCCCCAAATATTTTCAAGTTTCAAGTAACGTCTCTCAGCATCTATTAAGCTCTTACTGATGTAGTACACTGGGTGGGGATGTCTATCGACCTCTCTTACCAGCACAGCACTGATGGCACAACTTGAAACTGCCAAATATACGAAGAGAGTCTCCCCATAAACTGGTTTGAACAAAGTTTTGGGGGAGGACAAGTGTTTTTTTATTTCATTGAAAGCCTCATCACACTGTGGGGTCCACTCGAACCCCTTTGCACCCTTCAAAGTTTGAAAGAAAGGAGCACACCTGTCCGAAGACCTGGAGATAAATCTGTTTAAGGCTGCTAATCTCCCCGTTAACCGCTGTACTTCTTTAATGTTTCGAGGAGGTTCCATCTGGAAAAGAGCATTGAGTTGGTCCGGATCGGGCTGTATTCCATGCTCACTTATGATATAACCTAGAAACTTCCCAGACTGCACTCCGAAGACACACTTTTCAGGGTTTAACTTTAAATTCTATTTCATCAAGTTGGCAAAAGTTTCTTGGAGATTGGACAAGTGTAACTGCTCATCCACACTTTTCACCATCATATCGTCAATGTAAACCTCCATATTTCTTCCAATTTGATCAGCAAATGCCTTGTTGACAAATCTTTGATAAGTAGCCCCAGCATTTTTCAAACTAAATGGCATCACCTTGTAGAAATGTAGACCCCTTTCAGTGACAAACGTAGTATGCTCTTGATCCTTTGGATCTACCTGAATCTGATTGTACCCGGAGAAGGCATCCATAAAGGAAAGCAGCTTGTTCCCAGAGGTAGAGTCTACTAACTGATCTATCTGGGGGACCGGATACAAGTCTTTTGGGCAAGCTCTATTGAGGTCTGTGAAGTCAATGCACATGCGCCACTTGTCATTCTTCTTTTTCACCAGGACAGGATTGGCAGTCCACAAAGGGTATTGAGATTCCTTTATGTGCCCCATCTTTGTGAGTCTGTCAACCTCTTGTACAATGACATCAGCCTTTTCCTTGGAAAAAGCTCTTCTTTTTTGTAACACTGGTGCTACATCTCTCCGGACAGATAGGTGATGGGATATCACCTCTGATGGAACTCCAGTAACATCAGCATTGCACCAAGCAAAAACGTGCTGATGGTCTTTAAAAAACTTTAACATTTCCTTTTTCAACATTGATGGCATCTTGGACCCTATCTTAACACTCTTACCATCTTCCAAGCAGTGTGTTTCAACCTCTTCGTTTGGTATCAATACTCCGGGGGTCTCTCTGGGGTCATCAATTTCACCCTCACCCCCAGAAAGGCCCTCAAACTGCTATTGTTCATCGATGCGGACTGCCCCCAGCGTTCGAGGAGCCAATGAAGTGGCATAACATTCTCTTGCAATCTTTTGGCTGCTCTGGACAACTCCAACCTGCCCCTGAACAGCATACTTCAAACACTGATGGACTGTTGAAGCCACTGCATGCATCCTAGAGAGCCAAGACCTCCCTAGAATAGCATTATAGCAAGTGGGACAATCCACCATAATAAAGAGTATTTTGACTATTTTCTTGAAAGGGCCCTTGCCCAATAACACCTCTTCTTCGAACTCCCCGATCACATCTGCTGAGCTGCCTGTGAAGCCCACGATTGACCTGTCCAAATTCTGAATTACAGCTGGATTTTTCATTTTCTTATAAGTGGTTAGGAAAAGGATATTGCCTGAGCTTCCAGTATCCACCAAGATTCGTCTTATGTCATTGCCCCCTATAGATGCTCCTATGACAACAACATCCTCATGAGGGCCAGCAATGTTTCTTAAATCATCCTCATCAAACACAATAAAGGGAAATGAGTTTGGTGACTGGTAAGACGTCATGCCTCCTTCTAGCTGGGAGGCCAAAGTATGAACATGCCTCTTCCTCGAAGAGGCAGTAGGAGCTATCATAGTGTCCCCTCCGAAAATTGTAAGCGACTCGAAAAACTTGATGAGTCCGGAGACCGACCTAGAACATTCCTCTATAGCACCCACTCTGTTCCGAGTTGGATCGGGATCCAAGTACTCAGATTCCACATCAAATCTTTCAACTATTACCATGGCTCCCTCCGGAGCAGCATTACTCGGACCAACCTGGTGAGTGTTATCAGGCCTGTTACCCCCTTTTCTTTTCACATAAGCCCCCAGCTTTCCCCTTTCAATCAAGTTCTGAACTTCTTGCTTTAATGCTATGCAATCATCAGTGGTATGACCAATATCATTGTGATATTGGCAAAAAGAGTTGTTGCGATGCTCCCTGGGAGACTGCAGTGTTGCCGGTCTCCGGTAATGCACCTCATCTTTTGTTTTATCAAAGATAGTGGCCACGCTTTCTTTTAACTCAGCGAACCACTCCGGTTGGACCCATGACCCTCTCTTGTTTCTGGATTGTTGACTTTGAGCAGGAGCAGCTGGCTGAGACTGAGCTTTTGCCCTACCATGCCCCTGTCCGGCTTCTCTTGCTTTGTTCCCGGACTGATTCTGATTTGGAGTTGGTGCCACTGGGGTGGATCTCACCTGCCGGTGCACCCTGGTTTTCTTTGTTTCATCGACGTTTATTTGTTTGCCAACCTGATTCAGCAACCCTCCCCATGTCATAGCCTTCTTTCTGGTCACCAAATCAGCTAGATTTCCTGGGTTCAAACCCTGTCTCAGGGATGCTATTGCTACCTGTTCGAAGCAATCAGCCAACCCATTCTTTGTGTTCACAAAACGGCTTATATATTCTTTCAAGGACTCATTTGGCTCCTGGGCACAATGGATTATGGTGTCTCCATTTCCCTTCAGCTCTTTACTCCCTACGAACTGCCTTCGAAAGGCCACCCAAAACGTATCGAAATCTTTAATACAACCCTGAGGCAGGCTGTTGTACCATTTCAGAGCACTCCCCGTGAATGACTGGGAGAATGACCTACAAAGTAGTTTATCATCGTCATCAAAGTTCATCATGAAGTTCTTGAATTGCTCCAGATGATTGTCCGAATCAGTACTGCCATCGTACTTCTCTATTTTAGTGCTATCAAACCTCTTGGGGAGGTTTCCGGACAGGATTTTAGAAGACAGTGGAGACTGCCTCCAATTCCTTCCACGACTGAACACAGTATCCTCATTGGGAGTTGCAAAGATACGTGGCTCGTCGTGGAAAGCAAAGGGATCCATCAGCATCTTGTATGTATACCTCCGGTGGTGAGATGACCCCTTTCCAATATGCCTTTTCATTCTTCCATGGTGGTCTCTTTTTCTTGAATATTTCTTAACCTGTTTTTGCTTTTTCCTGGTTCGACCCTCATCGCTGCTAGAGGACAAGGATTTTTCATTTCCCTCGCTGTCCGAAGAGCTACCTGAAGATTCTGAGCTCGAGTCAGAACTCTCCACAGGCTTGGACCGGTGAGACTTTTTGGAACTAGTATGAGTCTTTTTAGTGCTCACATGAGTCTTGGAAGCCTCATGCTCTCTTGGGTTATCGGTATGATGAGCAACCGACGCTTTGGATTTTTCTTTCACACCCATCTTGGCCTTCTCAGCCCTCAGAGCTTCTATTTCACACTTTAGCCTGTCACGCTCTTCGACAGTGTATTCATCGTTCTCTTCCACCACTTCGAGCAAAGCCGGTGGAAGCTCTGGATTGTCTGGATTCATACGGACAGAGTTTCTTGGCAGGTTTTGAATGCTTGATTCAGGCACCTTTCTGCTCCCACTGTGGTCGCCAATTTGATGAGGATTATAATCGCCTAGGGGTAGGCTGGTAATTTCAATTGGTGTTTTAAGGTGGTGTGTGGGTTTTAAACGGTGGTGTGTGGGTGTTAAACGGTTTCGAGTAGGGAGTAGAGAGATAATTAAGCAGCTTGGTAGCAGTTAATTCTCATTACCCTTAGTTAATGCAAGTGGTTGGGTATTTATAGTGTGATGTTTGGGCCCTTATGGGCTTTTGGGTCATGTTTAATGGACCCGGGTCATGTTCAAAGACCCATGAGCTCTAAGTAGGAGAGCAAGTAGCTTAGTCAAGAAGTGTTTAGGTTTTTTAGTACTTTTGTCATAGTTCGAACAGTCTTATGGTCATAGTGTTCGAAGTGATCTGTCTGGTCCATGTGATATGTCCGGTCCAGAGGCTTTGGACCGATCTGTCCTTGTCCGGGGAGCATGCTGAATTCAGACTCATCAGCAGTGCCCCTGGTATTGATGGTTTTAACCTTTTCTTCTACAAAGTGTGTTGGAACACTATTAAAACTCATTTATATAATTCTCTTAATGCTTTCTTTAATGGAAGCAGCATTCCCACTGATCTATTTGCCACGGGAATTTGTTTAATTCCAAAAATCTCTAATCCTACTTGGTGGAACAACTATAGACCTATAGGGTTGTGTACTATGATGAATAGAATTCTCTCTACTCTTATACATCAAAGACTATCTAATATACTTCCCAGAATTGTTTATAGTGTATAGAGTGCTTTTGTGAGGGGGAGACTAATTTATGACAATATTTTAATCGCCAAGGAGCTTTTTCATTATATTAACAAGAAACTAAAAGCTGGAAACATCATGATCCAACTGGATATGTCGAAGCCGTTTGATAGAATCTCTCATGCCTTCCTTTTCAAAGTGTTGCTTTCATTTGGATTTTATGCTAAGTTCATTAGCATTATTAATAAAATGATCAACAATGTTCACGTTTCTTTACTGACTAATGGGGATACTTACGATTATTTCCAGTTGAGAAGAGGATTAAGACAGGGAGACCCTCTGTCTCCAAGCCTTTTCATCCTCGGGGAAGAGATTTTAACCAGAGGAATGCATGATCTTTTCAGCAAAAACTCTAAGATAAAATTTGCAACCAGAATATCTCATCCCTTGCATTGTGTTTGCGGACGACATACTGGTTTTCACTAACAGTTTGTCTTTCTCGATTGATAATTTAAGCAGGTTCCTTAAGAAATACCAAAATATCTCGGGTCAGTCTATAAACAAGCATGAGACTTGGATCATCATATCATCAAAGACTCATCATTTTAGAATCTAGAACTTGAAGTTTCAAAATGGGTTCGAGGTGGATTTTCTGCCTACAAATCACTTGGGAGTCACCGTGTCAAACAACAATAAAGGGAAGATTTTTAACCCTATTCTAGATAAGATCAATGGTAGAATCATTGATTGGAACATTAAGTACCTCTCTTATGGAGGTAGATTATCTTTAATAACCAATGTTCTTCTGCCTATTACCTATTATTGGATGCAAAGTTGTACATTACCTAAACTTATCATCAAGAAGCTGGAAACTATCTTTAATAGATTCATGTGGAGATCCAAATACAAAATAAATGATATTCACTTGTCTATTTGGACCTTCATTTGTAAGCCTTTTGGAGAGGGAGGGCTGAATATCAGAAGGTTGGAGGATATTCAGCAATCCTTCTCTAAAAAACTATGGTTTAATTTTCGGAAAAACAGTTATCTTTGGTCAAACATTATGCAGAATATCTATTGTAAAACTAGCCATCCTTCTATTGCTACTAACATGGTTCCTTGGTTTGGAAAAGGTTAATTAGCATCAGAGGGAAAGATGAGACTAATCTATCGTGGATTCATAGCACAACATGCTATCCATTGCAAGCACCAACAATATAAATTGGTACTTAGATTCTAAGGTCAAGTATTTTTGGAAAAATAATCAGTGGGATATAAATGCTATGCAGGGAATTTTGAATACTAGGCTTGATATTATCATGACTCTTAAAATAAATCCTAATACTGATGACATTCCTTGTTGGAAGCATTCTAAGGGTACAAACTTCAACATGAAGCTTACTTGGAACAACATGAGATTCAAGCACAACCAATCAAGTTTGTTCAAAAAAATATGGAATCCTAATATTCCTATGAATTTTTCTTTCATTATTGAAAGCTTATTAATAACTATATATCTATTGATTCAATCATGAGAAGGAAACATCTATGTTTGGTTTCGAAATACCTGTTTTGCAACAATCGCAAAGACAAAAATCATTTTTTTGTAAACTGCAACTTTGCCTGGCATCTTTGGAACTTCATTGGATGTCTTTTCAAAGTTAAAATCAGTATATATACGAGGTTAAATCATATATTGAGATGTTGGTTCTGGTTTTCTAACAAAAAATTTCATGTAACTTAATTTATTCCTCGTATTATATGCTAGGTGATTTGGAAAGTTATAAATTAAATTAAATACAAAGCTCATCAGATTAATGTCAATAAAGCTATTGATTTGGTCATTAATATAATAAAAGGATTGTATAATTATAACAAGCTAAACTATAAGCACATGTCTAAGTCCTTAAATGTAGGTGTAGCTCTGGGTTGCTCATCAATTGAAAGATTTAAGAAACCATTTTACCTCAAGTGGAATGCACATATAGGGGGAAGACTTAAAATGAATGTAGACGGAGCTTGTGCTACAAATGGAGATGCAAGTGGAGATGTATTGATCAGAGATAGCTCTGGAGATATCATTCATGCTGCTGGTGTTCTGTTCGGGAAGCTCACGCCTAACCTTGCTGAGTACAAGGCTCTGCTTGAAGGTTTAGTTATGTGCTACAATCATAATTGGACAAAGGTTGATGTCGAATCAGATTCTCTTATCTTCATTAATTAGTTAGCTCATAATAGTGGTTTCAAGGATAACATAATAAGAGCTTGCGGAAAGCTTATTACGTCTAAAATGACCTGAAAACACATTTCCAGAGTCCAGAATTAAGCACTGGGTTGGCTTAAAAAATGGACTCTGAAATGCAAGCAAAATCTTGTCTTTAAACAGACTTATGCTCCTTCAAGCTCGTTGCCCATTGTCTTCCTCGAAAGCCTTGGCCTTGGATACATTAATACTGATTAAATTCCGTTAGAGATACTTCTTGATTTGTTTGTTTTGGCAGGAAAAAAGATCGACGTAAAGATGTTGCACTAATGATGATGTTCTCTGAAACTTTGTGAGAGGAGAAGTTGTTTCGAAGATGATTGGTGGAGTCAAAGGCATTGTGAGAGGAGAAGCTGTTTCGAAGATGATTGGTGGAGTCGAAGGCCTTATGAGATTTGGAGAAATATTTTGTGAAAGTTGTCGAATCTTTGGGCTGAAAGTTTCAGATGTTGCAGTTGAGGGAAGCAATTGCACTAAAATTTCAAATTCTCATATAGAAATTTGTCTAATTGTTCTGCTAGTCCTCAAAATTTGTAATAACCTTTAATTTTAATAATAAAAATATTCCTTGATTAAAAAAATTAACTTTACTGCATTAGCGAAAGTTTGGATCAAAAGTAATGCTGGGAAGGTTTGAGTTATGTTATCGACAAATTGTCTTGTTAATTTATTTTGTCCAAAATTAAAAAATAGAATAAGTCAAATGACATACTATCATAACTTTAAATTTAGAGTAGGACATAAGATACAAAGGGTACCCACCTAGAGAAACTTCTCACCATTAGACACATGCTGACCAACATGTTCTTGAAACACAAAAAGAAGTTACAATCAGAGATTTATTTCTCTCAGCGACCGGATTATTTTAACAGATAATAATAATGCTCAACCTTCTTGATAGCACGCTGTTATTTTCCCCGTAGTCACTCTCTAATGAGAGATCGTTAAAACTAATGCTCTTTGAAATAAGTTCTGAAGAGAAGGGGATCTAGAGATCAATATGACCGAGACTCGGTCATAAGAGTAAACGCCATTGCTCTAGGTGGAACCGTTCACATTCAGATGAAATGTGTAGAACTCTTTTTTTCTACCAATACAAAAAAATATCAACATGTACCTAACTAGGAAGGCCCGTATGAAGTTATTGAAAGGGTAAAGCCTGGAATGTAATGAATCAAAGACAAAGAAGGAAGAGATCTTCGAAACCCGTGGAATATTGAACACATTAAGTTGTATTTCGAATGAACGTAAAAAAAATATGTGTTTTTGGTGGCATACTATTTCCTACCCGGGTGGCGCATGAAAGTTTTAACGAGGTGTCTTATTAGTCGATTCATATATATGAAGTTCTTTTGACATAAAAGTTGGTCTTTCTCTATCTATTTTTGACCTAAAGAGTCTTCCAACAAAAGTTGGTATTTAACTATTTATTTGTGACCTAAAGGGTCTTCCAAGAAAATTTGTTCTTTAACTATATATTTTGGACCTAAAGGATCTTCCAAGAAAAGTTGGTCTTTAACTATATATTTTGGACCTAAAGAGTCTTCCAACAAAATTTGGTCTTTAACTATCTATTTTAGACCCAAAAGGACTTTCAACAAAAGTTGGTCTTTAACTATTTATTTTGGACCTAAAAGGTCTTCCAACAAAAGTTGGTCTTAAATCACCTATTTTGAAGGGTCTTCCAACAAAAGTTGGTCTTTAACTATTAAAAGCATTATGAAGACACCATTAAAAATCCGGTGCATCTCATAATCATTAAAAGAGATTATACAAAGTATTCTCAAGATGATGAGGAATTCCTCGAACATTATGAGGACTTTAACAAAACAACCTCGTACATTATGAGGACTTCGTACAACAAGAATTATAGTACTTTATTCTGAAGAAGACCCGATGGAATTATCTTCAGTAGACTCATAATCGTCTTAATCATCATCTAAAGATATACCATGGGGGCGATATTCGACGGGGACAAGTCCCCAAAATTTACCTAAATTCAAGTTTGAATAACGCTTGTGAATTTCCATAAAGATATTCTGCATTTTCATCTATTTTAGTGTTTTGCGTGGCATAAAGATCTATTTCCTCTTGAGATCACTTTTCAGTAAGCATAACAGAGTCCTCGGCAAGAACCAACTTTTCATAGATATAATCAGCTTCTTTTTTAAGCGTAGAAAATTCTTACTATGGCTCATTGAATCTTGACTTTACTTGTTAAGCTTCCTTTTTATAAAAGTTCTTTAGATCCCTTAAATATTTCATTTTTTCCCAATAATAACCGATGATCGAATCAATTTATGAATGTGAAAAGAGAAATCATCCTTAGCATGTATCTCAAATGATCTAGATGAAGAACCAGCTTCAAAAGAAATAGTGGTTGAAGAATTGGCCTTTTGAGCAGTATTGTCTTCATGATCCTTAATGAACAGGTCATCTTGTGGCTGGGAGAAATCAAACTCTGTGATTATCTTCTCTGGTAAAGACTTAGTGAGCTCAGCATCTTTATTTTCCAGTGAAGCAACTGCCTCGGAGATCTCTTTGTTTTCTTGAATGATGTCTTTTAACTTTCGCTGACATCCTCCTCTTCCGAAGACTCACCAGATTCCTTATCCATATGGCTCTTGGCTCTAGCCTTTGAAGGGAGATAGACCAATATATATCGTGCCTCTAACCGGTCTAAAATTTCTTGTTGAGTGGGAGGAACCATGATTTCTTCTAAAGATAATCTTTCCAAAAGGTTGGCTCTCCATAGACGACTCTTGGCAGGATTAGTTGGCGTGAACATAGATGAAATTCGTTTCAAAAAATTTCCTAGTCGGTTTTGACCATGTGACAAGTGGTATCAGAGCACTAGTTGTTGTTTAGGTTAGGATTTGAGTGTAGTTTAAGTCCAAAACAGTATGATGGAGATATATGGAGGTAGAGGAGCCTTAGGAAACCGTAGGTCAAGAAGGGATATGATGATGGGTACACAAGTTCTAGAGGGAGATGGCCGAAAAAGTTTGACGGTGGAAATATTGGACTTAGGGCAGGGGTTAGCCGATCTCCACACTACTCTTTGTTCCGTTTCATATAAAAGATGGAGGCAACAACAACAACTTGGTAGTATGGGATGCGAAGAGACCGATTTCTAGTATGATCTGTCCATATTCAAGCAAGAGAGAGATGGTCATGTGCACGTGACCAATTTTCTTGATGGAGAGGAGGACCCACTCAATCTCAAGAGGTGAGAGATTGCAACAAAGAAGGACAAGAGACAACTTGTACCAAGGATGGAGCAATCCGGGAATACTAGAGATGGAGAAGAGAAAGCTGGGAGGAAAAGGACGTTGAAAGTCCACAAAGCTCTCTCGGGCTATATATTCAATGCTTCAACTATGCCCTAGCTGTCTGTCCACGTGGCCCGGTTTGGCCGGCCGCGACGACTATGTGGCCGGTCGCGGCCACCTTTTACTGGCCATCGCTGCTCTGTGGCCGGCCACCGGCGCCATTTACGTGTCAGCAGCTCCAATTTGATTGATACATCGATCTAAACCCTTTTTCTTCATGCTTATCCATTCCTTTCGCCCCTTATGACTCCACACTGTCCCTAGCACCCAATTTGTCTGGACTTAGTCTACCACAACTCTCGTTTGACTCCAATTTCCCCCTATAAGCTTTCCTTCTATCGGCTTGGCCTAACACTTGGCCTTCTCCGCGCCAACTCTCCTTGCTTCACCCTTTTAGCTACTGGAATTTGTCAAGGCTGATCACTTGGCTCCACTCTGGTACACCTAACCGAGTTTAGTTCATGTCTTTCGCCCCTCTCTGCACCAACTCGCCTTAGACCGTGATACTCCAATTTTCTATTGTGTCTTTTCCGGTTTTCTTCACGCTTGTGTCTTTGTGGCATATGTTTCTCCTATTGTTATTGTTTTCCCCCCATTATAACTATGTCCCTTTAGTAGGGTTGTGGCCCACTTACTCAGCTTAGTGAAGATTATCATTGGTGTAGGTATAAAGTTAACATAGGGATTGAACACAGCACTCATAGCTTTTTATGGAATAGATTGGATACCAGTCACGCCTAGGAAAATAGACAAGAAAAATTCAATGGGAGATGAAATTTAGAAACATACCTCTGTTTGTCCATTTGATAGGACATTTTATGAGGGTTCTCAGTTGATGCCTTGGATCATGTCTCCTGAAAACCAGAGATAAAAAGAAACTGTTGCTTTTATTTTTTGTCCGCTTCGAGCAGATCTTTGACAATCTTTTGGTTACGATCAAAGATTAATGAATAGAAGGAGAAGTACGAATTTTGGCTAACCCATAGAGACCAACCAACTGTTCCAAAGAAAAATATGTCCCCGAAATCCTATAGGCCATAATACAAGCCATGATAGTGAACCACATAGTGGGTCCATTTTGGGTTGGATAAAGATCGATCATGGAAAATTATTTAACAAAGAATGGATCCAAGGGGAATCGCAACCCCCAATCCATTATCTATGTGTATATGATCAATTCATGATCCTTGACTGATAAAGGTGTCTCCCTAGCAGTTGGAAAACGAATAGAGATAGTATAATAATGCCCCATCGGGCTCTTAGTTTCGTCTCTTCAGTTTATCATAGTATTTATATTGAACCTTGTGTAGGGCCAGAATGTGCTTGTTTCGACCTCCCGGAGATTGTTCCCAATCAAAGCATCAATGTAAGGAGAAAGTAAAATATTTTATTTTGAGGGGAACTCCCCTCGTCAATTTGAAGAGTAGCAGCAGTTGGCTCTTTCTCCTCATAAATTTGAAAAGTAACAACAGTTGGATCTTTCTTCCTCGACAATTTGAAGAGTAGCAACGGTTGATTCTTTCTCTTCATTAATTTGATTAGCAAGAGTTGGCCCTGTTTCCTCGACAATTGGTACTAACGTTCCCTCGGTGACAATAGCATCACCTTGATCATTAAGTATTGGCTCTTCTTCCCCAAAGGCTAAAGCCAAAGCTTTCTCTACATCAATATTTTTCGACTATGTATCATTGATAGGTTCTAGGGACCGATTTCTCGTTGAAGCTACATCAACTTTTGTTAATCTTCGAGAGGGTGCTTTGGTTGTTGTAGAAGATGGAATGGCAGGTATTTCTGAAGAAGAACCTTTGGAACGTTTACTCTCTCTAGAATGCTTTTCTTTTTCGGATTTATGGTGGCATTGTCTTTTTGAAGAAGAACCTCTGGAGTGTTTATCAGACTCAATGCCATCTCCCTTAAAACATTTTTGCACCCTTTAACCTTTTTAAATTTATGATCACAATTTTTTTGTCATTCTACCATTGTTTCTTTATATTCATTTAACACAACAATTTCACCTTGCAATCGATCTCGATGTTTTTCCTATGGTTAATTGATCTTGTTGTTGTTTGTACTGATATTGCGCTTGAGAATCTCATGCTAACTGATCAGAACCCTCATCAATCATTATTGATTCTTAACAATTGAATGATCTACCTACATTTTGGTACTCATCTCTCACAAGAATCTAAAGTCGAGCCTAGCACATTAATGGTTTTGAATGTTTGTATCTGGATACTACTCTAATCTTTCATTGTGTTCGATATTGATGACTCTAAAAATATCATACGGGAAAATGCATCTAAGATATTTCGAGAAGAGCCATACAAATATTAGATAGAGAATTTAGACAAGAATTTTATAGAGAATAACTGTTACAAGTAAAAAAAAATTGTTCATCCTTTATAAGAAAATGTGCATTGCTTTATATACTAATGGCAGTGGGTCGTTAGGCCTACAGAGTTAGCCTATTCATGGCTGTCCCATTAATTTATTAATACTAAATACATTTACTTTTTATTAAATAAAATTCTCTCAATGTTACATATTTGTTGGATTTATATTATAAAGTATATATTGGTCCAATATTTAACCGGTTCAACATGCAGATCAGATAAATTCTACTCTTATCACTAAGCATATCAACCCACCATGTGCTTCTTACAACTAAAACTAAATTTATTTTAGAAAAAAATAGATTTATGAGATTATTGTTAGCTTTTACATAATCTTAGACTCTTTGGATCATGTCACGTCATATTTTATTTTCTTTACTTTCCCTTATTGAAAACCCACCATATAAACCTTATGATGTTTTTTGTTTCAGTCTATTCTCCTTATAAATAGCACGAGAAGTCATTTCATTAATTGTCCACTTCTCATATCGAGGAAAATATTAAATGCAACATTGCCATAATTTCCTCATGAAGGTTAATATTAAGTTTTTTAACTTTAAAGCAAATATTGGAACCTAATATATTTTGGGACACTAGAATATCATGAGTTACAATTATAATGCAGGCGATGGTGCAAAGTGACAAGGTTTCGATGACGTGTATGAAAGACAGTTTGCAAAATAGATTTTACATTCTCTAGATGAGTGTTGTTGTGAAAGATGCTACAGATAATCATTAAGGAGTAACAACCAAAGTCGATAGGATCATAATCAGTCATGGAATTGGTGCATAAGTTACATAACTCAAAGAATATTGGTTGTTTTGGGAAATAAATATTTGTTAAAAGAGTATAAACCTTTTTGCAAAGATTTTTTGAACACTGTCTGTTTGGAAAGAAAACTAGAGTCAAGTTCAATAAGTTGGATGTAAGAGATATTCAAAAGATAATTGATTACATTCACTTAAACCTTTTTTACCCAAATAGAGCTTATAAGAAGAGAGATTAGATCACTAAAATGGTATGTAAACCTGGTTTTATAAACTCTCTCGGTTGCGGTAGAATTTAAGATGCATGAACCCATTAACTATTAAAAAATATATAAAGTTCATAAGCATATCAGTGGGTCGGTACTATAGGGGAAAAGATTGAATCTCTTCAGAAGAATCAAACATGGAAGCTTCTTCATTTTCGTAAAATAAAAAAGGTAGTAGACTACAAATGGGTATTCAAGAAAAAAATCAATTTAGAGGCACCTCAATTCAAGGCAAGGTTTATCGCTAAGGGTTTTACTCAAAGAAACGAAGCCACTTTAATAAAGTGTTTTCTCTACTGGTGAAACACATAATTCGATTTTTGTTAAATATAGTAATTTTGTAATACTTAAAGTATGAGCGGTTGGATACGAAAACTTCATTCATACATGGTGAGTCAAACGAACAAAATATACATAAGAAAACTATCGGTATTTATCAAACCTAAAATGGATGACAAGGTTTGTTTATATAATATATGCACAATTGGGAATTTTTTTCGTTGTTTGAATTGGTAGAGGTGTAAATCTAAGGGTTAAATTGCATGTTTGATGTATTTAACATGTATAAAGAATGTTATGGTTTGTGTTTTGTCACATGAAATTGTTTTTCTGGGCTAAAATTGGTATTTTTATTCGATTTGGGATATGGTTGTTGTTGAATTTGTTTTGTATAAATACACCAGAAACTGAGCCAAAAACGAGACAATGCAACTTTATTATAACAACCAATGTTTTTGTTGTGGAAAACCCCCGCCAAATGAGTTGTCACAACAACCTTTGTTATAACTGCAATAACTACTTGTTTTATCACAACAATATCTAGATTTATCGTTGAGCTGTTTTAGTAAAACAATTGTTGCAGGCACGCATCTTGTGTGCACCTTAAGGGGTCTTCTTTCTAACCTGAACTTGCATAATATGTTCGGAATTAATGTTATATATATGATATTTAGTTTTTATATGCTATATGGATTGTATGAATAATGTTTTATTAACCTCCATAAGTGGATCATGAAACAAACATATTGCCAAAGTGATATTTGTTGGTTCATTGATGAAATCAAGGTTTTGACAGGTCATGGTACTATTATAAGCACCTATAAGTAAATAACATCCGACGGCGTTTCTTCAATTTAAAATCCTTAAAATATTCAATGAAGACTGTCCAAAATTCGAGGATGTAATCCTTGAATAAAATGGAACTCTTTTCTTGTAAGGATTGATTCGAGAAATAATTCATTGAATAAAATGTTATGCCAATGAAGACTAATCAAAATTTGAGGAAGAATTTTTTGCCCAAAATAGCGATTGACAAAATTTGATGAAGGAGTTTCTATATGGAAGATTAATAATGAAAGTGTTAACCCAACGTGGATAAATATTAGCGAGATAATAATCCTTGTTCGAACATCTTCATAAGGACCGGGGGCTACTCATAAGGAATAAAGAAAACCTCTAAAGGACAATTGACACTATGTAATATAAAAAGACTATTTTGTAATAAATAATAAACTTTAGGAAGAGATCACAATTAGTAATTTGTTTATACATGTGGGACCCAACAAATATACTATAAAAGCACACATCTTTCGGGGAATGGCAATTGAGAGATAATTAGAGATTTATTGCTTGTGACTTTCTCTTTCTAGGTTGTGGAACTTCTCTCTCTAAAACATCTTTGATTATCTGAATTGGTCCTCCAAACATTATTTTACTCACGAATCCTCTCTAAAAGATTTCTGGAATGATCAGTAATAACAAAGAGGTAACTACTTGATTGGTCGTACAAAAGTCTCCAAATATCAGTGTGCCTTAAATGTAAAATGTAAATCCATAAAAAATCAAGTTTGGAGTTTGTTGTGGAAAATTTGTCGGGTATTTGGTCTATTAGAAGGAATCAAGGAAAATCTCATATGGCGCTAAAACATTTCCACCATATTTTGTAATTTATAAATTATTTGTAGTTTTTTCATCGATTTCTCTGACATTAAATCCCATAAATGTGAAATGAGCATTGAAAGCTGAATCTATATTAGAATGTTTAGACTTAATATCTAAGTCCTACTATTACTATTTTGACATATATGATCTACCGTATCATATATTTTTAAGTGTGGTTGAATTAAACTAAGTAATTGTTATATTCTATATCAAAATTTTAATTATGATAATTATGAAATTAATTTTATGAAATTGATTGTGATATTATTTGGCGGAAAATAATTATATATCTTATTAACATAATTAGATCAAACTAAACTTGAAAGATCGGAGCAACGTCTGTTGTAAATGTTTATTATACTAAAACCTATTATAAAATTAAGGGGTTGAGATAAAAAATAACATATAATTAGTATACTCGTGTACCACGATATGAAATTATTCGGTGGTATATGCACTTTAGAATTTTTCATGTGATAAAACTGCTTGATGTGTACGTGGCCAAGACTAGTTGAGGTCCACGTATTTGAAATCATGAAAATAAAATTGGTCTAATAAAATATTATGAATCATATATATTTTAGTGGGTCGAAATAAGAGTATCATACGGTCAATGTACTAGTGTACCATGATATCAAATTGTATAGTGATATATGCATGACGAGGTTGTGCAAATTAGCCCCCATTTGATAGTTTACGTATTTAAAATCAAGGTAACATAATTAGTTTGCTAAAATATAAGATATGCAGTAAAACTATGTGAATTTTGTAAAAATTGTAAACAATAATTAAATTATGATATATTTTCGTATAGGAAAATAAAGGAATATGTGTAAACTTTTACTTAGTCTCATTCTAATTAAAAATGTAATATATTTTTTAAATAAAAATATAGAATAGAATGGTGCATGAGAGAAAATTTAACTAGTAAAATATATGTTGTCATATATTCCCCATGATATTTTGAAGTTATGTAAAAATAGACTCGTTATGTTTTATAAATCAAAGAACTTATTTTGATTCTACTTTTTTAGATTAAAAATTACTATGGAAAAGAATATCTAGGACGTGTTTTGCATGATATTTTCAAATTCTTAGTTGATGATTAAGCTAAATATTGATAAATTTCAGTATAACCTGCTTACGATGAATAGGTCTGCCTTTTTTATCATTAAATATTTTTCACCAACGAGGAAAACTGAATTACAAATTGAAATCCTCAATTTTTAGTACTATATTGAGTCACTTTATGAGGTATGAAAAAGAATCAATGTTTTGTTACGAAAATATTTGTATTTATCAACTACTAATTTTTTGTAAACTCAAATTTTCTACGATGGCTTAGTCTTTATATATTTATGATAAATGGAGCTACTAGAGGTTTGGAAAATGATAAAATATATGGAAAATATATCAATTTTGAGTTCATAAAAAATGCAAACTACATATTAGTTGTCAAAAAATAGCATGATTCACAATGAAGTTTCAAGATACTAATAAAAAAATAGACTAAGTATAGGAGATTAAGTGGATACATAAACTAAAAATATAGAAAGATAGTTTAAGAAATCTAAGAGTAATACTAGAATATTGGAAATTCTAATTAAATTTAAAGTGCATACATTCAAATTCTGAAGGTCAAGTTGGTCAAATCCATAATATATTATTTGATAGATCTAAACAAAAAAATGTTTAAAAAAAGATCTTAAATCATATCACTTTTACGAGTATTATCCAATCAGAACTAATGATGTCAGATATTTTGGATACTGTATATTATTCTTATCCGAAGGGTTGTTCGGACATAACAACTATTATTAAAAAACCGAACAGGACAAACGTAATGGAGTGTGACTAAGTTAGGTGCTGGTCACCTCACATCTTGGGTTAATGAGTCCTTAAATTTGACCCGACTCCACAATCTGACCCTAGAGGCCCACGGGTCATTAATTAAGTATAAATACCCCGACCACTTTCATTAATGAGGGTAATCAGAATTTACTGCTAGCACACAGCTTAATTATCTCACTACTCTCTACCTTAAACATTAAATTCCCAAAACACTTTACAAAATTACCCAAAACAGAAATTAACCACACCAAGAACAAACTCGAGTGGACATACATGTTGAACACAAACTCGAATATGGTGAAATATGTATATCATAATATAAATATGTATATTCATAATATATATATATACGCCAATATATTAGATCTTGAATCCACCATAAAAATAATTTAGATTTTAATATTTATGCTCTTTAGTGGTCCATATCTTATAGTTAATAAGTACAACGTTGAATTCAAACAAAGTCTATTAATCTAGAATTTCAACGATCGTTGTGATAATAAAAATACATGAGCTTTGAAAATATTGTTATACTAATTACTCTAGAAATATTCGAGGATAAAAATGGTCTAATAATATATTATAGGTCACGCATATATTTAGAGAGAGAATCACATAAATTCTAGAGAGATAAGTTGTCAAAAGTAGTAATGGAATAATGATTGTTCACATTTTCCCAAAAAGGTTACATTACTTTATATTGTAATGTTGGTGGACACAAGTACCACATGGTTGATCCATTTTTTACTATTCCACCATATTATTTTACTAATCTTAAATACATTTACTCTTTATTACATTATATACCCTCGATGATACACATTTATTGAGCCTATTTTACAACACATATATTCAACCAAATTAGCCCAATATACTACTAGTTTAGCACGTGATTCGAACAAATCCTATCACTATCAGTAACCCCCTAATATTTGTGAAGACCATCGAGAGAGGACTAGTTATAATTCCTCGTTGCATTGCAGACCATCCGGAGGTACCACTGCTTCAAACTATAGCCTATCTAGAGGTGACGTCGTTTTAGAAAAATAAACATGTGACCTTACTTAGCAAGAATTTTGGAACGATTGGTCAGATAATTTCAATAACAGTAAGTTATATATATTTCATGTGGTTTTACTCCTATACGTGTGTCCTAAAAAACATTCGTTCTAGGTTTCTTGGCCTTTAAGATGTTGCTTGAAGAATTAGTGTTGAGACTCTTCCTCTTCCTAATGTTAATACTCGCCATGGTGACAGCTGGGTGTATTTTTTTTCCACTATCCCAAGTGGATGATCGATGTTTCCTCAACAGCTTCCCTATAAATACACTCTTTCTAAAAATACATTGTGTCTCTTACTTAAGACTGCTCACTATTCTCAGAAATTTCATTCTCAATGAGATACTCTTAAACTACACTTTATACCAGTGGGTTAGTCAGACTCCAAATCCCCTTCTAAAGGTGTCTCTCAATAGGAAATGATCTTCCCGAGCATCAAAATTCAAAAATCAAATCGAGCCAGAGTTAACCTCTCTAAACCATCACACGCCCATCAAAGAATTGGTGAATCCGAAGGGGTAGCTCCTGCAGGAGTCCAAAAAATTTCTTTTGCTCAACCAACATTCCTTAAGTCGTCTACTAGACTTTAAAATAAAAAAATTGTCTCTAAGGTGTAGATGAGCCCCATTTTAAATCTAAAAATCAAGACGAGACTAGGATAGATTTGAGAGTTGATATCGAGGAGGTTGTTGAAATTCATAGAAAAGGAAAAGAGTTAACTATTGGGCCAAACAACCCAAAGAATACCAAAATCGACAAAGTATTTTCTTTGAGAGATATCTGATGTGTTGAGGAGAAATATTCATAACCTCGACACCTGATATTTTGTTACCTTGTATAATAGCAAATACAATCAAGGAGGATGATATGAATTTGAAGGTATGTCAGGATATCCTAGAGTCTGTTATACTACGCCTCCTTAAAGTTGGAGAGAGACCGATTTCTGTGAAAAAAGAGGGTGTTCGTAATCTATCCGGATATCCTGAGCTGAGGACTTAGGTTTCCATTGGACCCTACTATAGTTTGATACTTCAAAATAGTGAGACTTTCTCCCAATGAAGCCAGCCCAAACAAGCGGTTTACTCTGATGTCTAGCATCATGACCTCACGTGTTTCCAGCATTCCGCTAACTATGGAGAGGTTCCTATCGATTACTACATTATCGAGGAACCCCCATCTTCCCTTCTACTTCATCACCCTCAATAATAAATATAATATGGTGAATGACCTACTCAAAGAAAAAGATATATGGAAACAATAGTGTGGAGACTAGGAAAATGGTAAAGCCTCATTCGAAAAATAAAAATATATAGCGTCTTCTGAGGAGGTGGAACTGTTAATATAAATTTACTTGTTTGTTTATTTTTATTTATTATCTTTTTTATATGTCAACTTTAATTGTTGTCTTTGTATAATTATAAAAAAATCTTAAGGAAACAACACATAAAGGCTCGAGAAAATACATTCACCAAGTTGAGGAAATGGGTTAGGGAAAACTGGTTGAATGAATTTGATAAGTGTTTCACTCCCATGAACTTGGTCACGAGCCACTTATAGCGCCCGTATGAAGGTAGTATGTTTGTCAACCAACTCATGATACCTCCTAATGCGGCCAATATAATGAAACAAGTGTGAGCCCATGATGATTGAGTTTTCCTTCTAAAGAGGAAAATATCTCATATTCACAGGGTCAAGAAAGAAGTTGTTGATGGACCAACAAAAAACAAACCTAAGAAAAATTCTCTGGAAGTGAAAGGGGCAATTGAGGTCATTGAGGTGGCATTAACTAAGAGGGGGATAGACTCCTAACACCTAAAAAAGAATAAAGCAGCACACATATCGAAAGATATAAATTAGGAAAGTTCAAAGGGGTGAAAAGAGAAAAACATTCGGTTTGAAGTGCATCAAATGGTAAAAATGCATTGTCCTTGCTGCAGACCATGCCGCCATCTCCTTTTTGTTCAAATAATACGATGCCCATGGTCAAGAAGAGCATATGCTAGCCCCTTAGAGTCGGATCAGTTAGAACATAACAAGCAGGCCATCAGGGATCAAGTATCGAGCTCTCCTGGTAATAAACAACCAGATTTTAATGTTCAAGGTTATTTGGGTGAGATGCGTCTGGACTTAGACAGCCAAAGTTCCATAGGTGAATATCTATTAAATTGTTTCGATGAAAATAGGCTCGTCTTATCAATCCAATATATGCACGACCAACCGGTAGATCCTTCAAACAGAGATCCACAAGGGCTAGGTGGACAATCCCCATCATATAATTATGATCCCTCCGGGTCATTCCACTTTTTTAACACATACTCTCATGTTTCTTTTCTTCACCATTTTGTAGCCCTCATCTTTTTACTTGAAAGAAAGGTAAAAAAATGAGAGAGGAAGTGTCTAAAGAGAAAGTTTGGATTTCAGATCTTGAAAAAGACAATGCAGCGCTAGGAGAATAGTGCGACAAGCTTCAAAAAGCAGCCTTGGACCAGAAATCCATTTCCATCAAAGATAAAAAAAAATGGGCTCCCTCCACTTCAAAAGAACTTAAACAGTTTAAACCTTAAGCTGAAAGGGGATCATTCCCCCCCCCCTCCCCCTCATCGATTTGTCATCAAATTAGGGACCGTTACCCTTAGTGATTTTCCTGGGAATTCTAAACTTATGGCAAATGTGAGACAAATTTAATTTTATAACATTTTTTGCTTTCATTCCACATAGTAGTTCAATTTTATACCACTTGGAAAAGTAATCAACTGCCACTATAATAGTCTGTCTTTCCTCGAAATCCATTGGTAAATGTCCAACCAATTCTATCCTTCATCGATCAAATGGAAATGCTTTAAAAATATATCCAAAAGGTATTACTGGTATATGTATAATGTTGGAGAATAGTTGGCAAATGTCACATTTCCTAACTAATTATTTAGTATCGGCCACGATAGTATGCCAATAATACACACCTAATTAGATTCCTCTCGTCAAGATTTTAAAATCGCAGTAAGCTTAGCCTTCTTGGTCATGCAATTCGGACAATACCATTTGTGATTCATATACTCTCTAGAAACGTAATAAAGGTCGGCTCAAAGACGTTTTATAGACTATATCTCTGAAGACCGCGTAGCAATGAGTTTTAAACCTCAATTTCTTAGCATGTATCTTATCGATCAGGAGAATTTCCTTCCTTGGTAACTCTTTAAGATCATATCTCCAATCCTTAGCGACACTAGTCGAGATTTATATTGCTTCGTCTGCATTCAAGCTCTACTTTGCAGTTATTAAAGAATGACTTTCTTGTTTAATGATCCAAGGGTACCCTCTCGGAATACTCTATAATGGCCATAAAATCAACTACTTAATTTTTGACCTTCTGAACATGCTCATATTGAATGCTCTCAAAAAAAATCGCCAACTCTTTCAATGTCCTTAGATACTTTTATATATGGTCTTTTTGTGCTTACGATTACCTTGATGCATGGTTGATTAAAATTTATGCAATCGCACCCCTGCCAAGACAGCCTCATACTTTGTCGAGTTGTTAGATGCTTGAAAATCGAAGCGTATCCCTAGGTACATTGTTTCCCGGTCGAAACTATAAGATGTTTCCCTGCTCCACACCCTGAAACGCTTGAACCCTCATCAGTCTGAATGCCCCACTCATTTATAAGTCGTCCCCAGTTTTCTTCCAGATCGTGGAATTCTGAATAAAAGTTTAAAACAAATTCGGCCAAATTTTAGCTTTAATCGATGTTTAGGGTTCAAATTTGATGTCATAATCTTCCAATTATACTGAGCACTTGGTCATTCGTCTAGAAACATCAGCCCTCTGAATAAAAAAATTAATGGAAAAAAGTATAATCATAATTGAGTGTGCCTAGATTTATAGTCTCATTTTTTGGACTACTACAACCAAAGATAAGGCCGGCTTTTTTCTAGCTTCAAGTATCTTTTTTCGACGTCTAACAAGATTTTTCTCACATAGTAAACTGGGTGAGGATAAGTCTTATGCTCTAATATCACACTCACAGCATAAATGAAAGGGCGACAGTGATAAACAACTTTTGTCCCATACTTGGTATAGTCGGAATTTCTAAAGAGAAAATATGTTCTTTTATTATTACGAAGGCTTCTGAAAATTATGGTGACCAATTGAAATTGTTTTCTTTTTTTAAGACTTGGAAAATGAAGCACACTTGTCCGATGATCTTAAAATAAATCTATTCAAAATAGTTAACATTCCCGTCAAGATTTGTACTTCTTTAATGGACCTTGGCGGGTCCATAACTATTAATTCTTTTAACTATGTTGGGTTTGCTTCAATCTTGTTTTCGCTTACTATGTAGCCCAAAACATTTTCAGAGCGTACCCTAGAGGTATATTTTCTGGATTAAGCTTTAGATTTATAGATTTAAAGTTCCAAATGGTTTTTTTCAAGTCCATAAGTGATCATCATCCTTAGCGCTTTTTACTAGCATGTCGTCAATGTAAACCTTGACGTTTCTTCCAATTTTACTAGAAATACCTTGTTCACTAATCGTTGATAAGTCGACTCAGTATTATTTAACCTCGTATAACATCACTTTATAATAATATAATCATCTGACAATCATAAATTTTGTATTGTCATGATCATATGGTTCCATTGGTATCTGATTATACACGACTTAAGCGTCCATGAACGATAAAATCTTGTTGCCTGAATTCGATTCTACTAACTGATCAATTTTTAGAACTTGAAAAGATCATTCGTACAAACCCTTATTTAAGTCCATAAAATCAACACACATCCTCCATTTCCACGTTCTTTTTATAAAAGTCGGATTCGATATCTGTAATGGGTATTAGGACTCTCGGATGTGTCCTAATTTTGTTAATCGATCTATTTGTTCCATAATCACCTCAGGCTTGTCTCGTCCTTCGGTCGTGTACTCATAGTTTTCTCCCACCACCTCCATCAAAGGTGATGGCACCACTTGCTCTTCCGGATTCATCCGAACTGGTTTTTCTTGCTGGTTTTTTCTTGCTGGTTTTGAATGCTAGATTCAGGTACCTTATTTTTCCCACTATGGTCGCTAATTTGGTGTGGTTTGTTTTAAGATGAGGGTAATTTTGTCAAATGTTTTGGAGAGTTTTAAGGTTATTAAATGTCTGGGTGTTTTGTAGTGAGAGATTTAAGCTGTCTGGTTGTATTAAATGTTCATTACCCTCATTAATGAAAGTAGTTGGGTATTTATACACTTAATTATGGACTCATGGGCTTTCGCGTCAAGTTATGAAACCGGGTCAAGTTCAAGGACCAATTTACTTAATAAACTGATAGCACTTAGCTTAGTCAATAAGGTGTTTAGTTATTTAATACTTTTGTCCTGTCCGGATAATTCAGTGGGAATTTATTATCTGAATTACCCCTGTCTGAATTTCTCAGTGAGTAGTGGTGAACAAATCCGGACTCATCAGTAGCCCCTTTTTTAGGCTTTGTCAAAAATCTTTGGCAGGACTAAAAACTTCATTTAGTCAGTAACAATATTTTCCGGCCCGTTCATGTGTTTGGTTCGAGGTTTATCCGGACTGATTTCTTCTCAGAATTCTAAGAATTTTTCTTTGGATCGTGAGACACGTGTCGCATTTTGATTTGTCCTATCAACCGTTTTCTCCCTAGAATGGCGCTCCCACTAAGCTTGAAAAGTAACCTCTACATTTAATGCTTCCTACGTCAGCGCCATTTTCAATTATTACTTGAATCTTTTCGTCTTCTCTTAAGTATTAGTAGCTTTTTCCCTTACTAATATATAGATTACTTTCTTTTACTGTTTCACCATCTTCTTCACTCTACAAATCTTTTTTCAGAGCTTTCACCTTTTCTTTCAAAACCTTTCGTGGATAGTTTTATGTTCACATCGAGAAACGCTCTTGTAAACGGTGGTTGGTTGAATCTTTCTGAACTAGAGAAGGCAAAGAAAGTCAAACGAGAAAGACGAATTGCTGCTGGTCTTCCAGTCTCTCTGAGCGATAAGTCTGATAAACTATCTTTAGAAGCTGATCAAGGATCGTTTTCTACCAAAAGTGCAAAACCTAAACGTCTATTCAAGCCAAACCTTTCGCCAATCCTATCAGGCTCCTCTGTTCAGGATTCCAAACCTTCTACTACTCAAGAGAAAGCGGTATCAAGTGTTAGAAACCCTCTTCGTTCATAAGCCATGGGATCTACATCGAAAAGTCCCCAGAGAAAACCAATCATCGTCGGACAACACGTTTGGTGAAAAACCAAGCAACTGGCTCTCAATCAAAGTCCTCCAAGCCAGGGGTCTCTAAGTCAACGAGTAAAGACAAACCCTCCGGATCGAAGATTTCCATAAGAGCTCCTCTAAAAAAGCCCTCTGGATCAGAGGCGTCCAAAGTGGCTTCTCACACCAAGTCCTCTAGAGCGGATCCCCAACCGGACACCAGACCTCTAGAAGAAACTGGTGCTCAACCATCCGGACAGACCATTGAGCCACAAGCTGACACTCTTCCATCCTCAACAACTAACAAACCTTCCACAATGATGGAAGAAGTAATAGAAGATAGAATCGAAGAGGCCCCTTCGAGATTGAAGCCTCTGGGAAAAATGAGAATGCTGCCTCTGATAGAAAAGGGAAAGTCAAAGTGAAGGTGGGATTGGCTCATCCGGAGCTACCGGAGTGCTTGGAGGGCATGGTGGGACCTTGCTTTCAGAAGTTCAACGTTAAGTATCTGATGGCCATGCAGAACATCAACTACGTTTATACTCACACCGTTGAGCTGGGCTGGATCCGAACTAAGTGGGGGATCCCAGAATCAGTGAAGGTGAGAATACCAGTCACACCGGAAACTCCGATGGACTGCAAGCTCAATGAGATTTTCATTTACACCAAGTTGTTCAGCTGGGGCTCAGATTCCCCTTAGACCCAGAAATTGTCTCGTATTTTCACCTAATCAAGCTTTGTCTAAGCCAGCTAAGTCCAAATGTTTGGTATATCCTAATTTCATGTATAATGGCATCGAGGTTGTCCGACATTCCTCTCCCCGTGGAGAAATCCACCGTTGTGGCCAGCCTGTGCAAAAACCATCACATCCCATTCTACCACTACAACATTGGAGACAACTTTAAAGTGGTGGATGACTTGTTGGAATCAAAGAAGAACTAAAAAACCCAGTTCCTATTCATCAGTAGGACATGGGAGAATGGGAGAAAGATCAAGGTTAAGGTTAACCCGAGCATGCTTACCAGCAGGTGGAAGAGCACAAGTAAGTATTTAGTTTTGTTTTTCATTTTCCCTTTCTTATTTTTACAAACATTCCACTCATGAATCACCCATTTTCCCTTGTCAGTATTGCCGAAAGAGTTCATCGGCTATTTGGAGGAGGGGCACACCACATGTGCCAAGCTGAATGCATGGGCTGCTGAACGTTGGGGGAACGATTTCTACAACTATTTCACTTCTGGCAACTTGGTGAGATCTCACTTATGGAACACCACGGGCCGGAGGGATCTCACCTGGGAGGAATGGACCACTCCCCCTCCCCCATTTGTCATTCTTAAGCGAACAGAGGAAAAAGATGGAAAACAGGTCTTGCCATCTAGAGCCAAAGCTCCTAGCAAGATGAAGGGAAAGGGAAAGAAAAAAAAAAGTTGCAGCAGAGGCAGTTCAAGTTGTTGTAGAAGAGACCGGTCCGGGGAACCCATGAGGGATTGATGCTACTTTGCTCCAGGTAGTTGAGTATGAGACTATTAAAGAGGCAAGTGAATCACAAAATCCACCAAGGCCTCCTAAAAAGGACCGAAAGAGGGGAGCAAGCAGTGATGAGAGGATTGCTAAGAAGAAAAAGGTCACCTTGGGGGAAGAAGTAATCCTTCGCCCTTCGGAGCCTCTACCTCTAGCAGACCCAACTAATCCCACCTTAGTAGAGCAGATTCCCACCGATCTACAATCCGGGGTAGGTACCGGAGGGGATATTGATGGAGTAGACATCAGTGGCCTCCAAAACATTGGTCTTTATTTCAATGATTTTGAGAAAGATGACTTCATTGGCCCCTACCTTCCTCCAAGATCTTCTAATATGGTGACTTACAATGGAAAGTCCTTTACGGTCTCCGGGGAACACGATGTGGTGGCCCATTCTCTTCTAGGACATATTCAGCCAGTACTCAACTTAGAAAGACAAGTAAAAAATCATTTTACCCTCATCAACACCCTCAACACAGACAAAGAGACTCTATCAACTAATCTCTTCAATGCCAACCAGAGCATTGAGGCACTGAAGAAGGAGCTTGAGGAGTTGAAGAAGGAGAAAGAGGATCTGTCAACCAAGCTGGTCACTTCGGAGAAGGCTAACACAGAGCTCCAAACTAAGTGCTTTGGTTTGGAAAAAGATCTCTCCACCTTGAAGGAAGATGAGAAGACTAAAGACGATGTCATCCAGTCCCTGTCTGGTGACAAGATTTCCCTTAAAGAGGTTGTGTCCAAGGTAACCAAAGAGAAATAAGACTTGGTGAAAGAGCATGATCAGAGAATTCAGGCCCGCATCGATGCATACACCAACGGGGTGATAGATTCCCTAGAAAAAAGGTATGTTGAAGTTAAGTCTGATATGGTTTTTGCTTTTCCATCAAACATTTCCGAAGAGAATGCTTGGTACCTTGTGGCAATATGTTGAGTATGAAGATATCCCATTCCATACGATGGTGGATGGTGATAAGAAAAACTACTCTAGTGGAATTGATGACACTACCGATGAGGAAGAAGGAACCGGGGAGAGTTCAAGTTCTGAGCTCAAAGATCCCCAGAAAAATAATGATTCAGGAACATCCGAAGGGAATAAGCCCTGAGGTTTTAACTATCTTTTCTTACTTGTTTTTCTTAATTTTGTGAGCTACTAAAGTCATTGGATGGCCAAGGCATATTCAGTGTTCTAATATCATTATCCGGTTTTTAGCCGGACATGCTTACCTTGCTTAATTTTTGCTCTGTTTCATACTCGCTTTCAATTTTAATGGCTAATGTTTAGAGAGCCCTTATTTATTTTACAAATATTTAATATGATAGTGTTTAAAATCTCCGATGACATGTGTTTAATGTTCATCGTTCAATCAAATCACTCTGATCTGCCAAAGATCCTTAGTAAATTGAAGAGTTTAAAGGAATTGTAATCAAACTACTCTGAATATTTTAAGAAGGTATCAAATTTTATTGAAAAAACCAGACACCTCATCAAAATCTCCCCGCGCCAACCAGGGTAGGAAAGAGTATGCCCCCTAATATTTACATGGACTTTAAACAAGTAAATATGTACACAACTTTCATTCCAGATATAACCGAAGGTGTTCAATATTCCAATGGTGCTTTAAGATTCTTCCATATTTGTCTTGAAGCCTATATATCCCAGGCTTAAGTTTTTCGGAGACCTCATAAGGCCCTTCCGAGTTCGGAGCTAGCTTGTTGAACTGCTTCTCCTTAGTATGCAAGAAAACCTTTCTCAATACTTTATCCCTTGACCGAAAATCATTTCTTTTGACCTTGGAAGCAAATCTGCTCCTCATTAAGCCTTGGTAATGGGTGATTCTAAGATGAGCCTTTACTATTTTCTCTTCTATCAAGTCTAACTGACTTCTGATTGCCACTTCATTAGCCTGTTCGGAAGAATTGTGGACTCTATATGATGGAAGAGTTGCCTCTATAGGAGCAATTGCATCCATCCCATATACCAAGGCAAAAGGAGATTCTTGTGCAGCAACTCCATGAGTAGTACAGTATGCCCATAACACTTCTTGCAAATAGCTTGGCCACTTTCCTGCAACCCCTTCTAAATTCTTCTTTAAACCGGACAGGATGGTCCTCTTTTCCACTTCAACTTGACCATTTTCTTGTGGGTGGAAAGGAGAAAAAAAACAATGTTGAATGCCCCGGGAGGCACAGAAATTCTCCATATCTTTGCTATCGAATTGTGACCCATTATTTGTGGTTATCTTTTGTGGAACCCCAAATCTACAACAAATGTTAGATAAGATAAATTCTATAACAACTTTCGAAGTAGTTCTTACCAGTGGGGCCGCTTCTATCCATTTTGAGAAATAATCAATGGCTATAATGATAGTCATGTACCCTCCGGATGCTATTGGTAGAGGCCCAACTAAATCCAGTCCCCAACGAGAAAAAGGCACTGGCTCAGAAATCGATTCTATAGGAACAGCTGGGATATGAATTTTATTACCATATCTTTGGCATGGGTCACGTTTTGTTACCAACTCCTTGGCATCCGCCATTATGGATGGCTAATAGTATCCGGCCAACAAAACCCTCAGGGTTAAAGCTTTATAGCCACAGTGTACTGATCTTTCTTCATCATGTAGTTCGGATAGCACAATTTGGGACTCTTCAACCCCCAAACAACGTAGGATAGGTCTACTAAACGACTTCTTATAAAGGACATCTCTTATGATTGAGAAACCACGAGCCTTATGCTTCATTTTCCTTGCCACAACTTTCTCCGGAGGCAAAATGCCATCAGAGATGTATTGAAGAAGGGGATATCTCCAGTCTTTGGGTTGAACCACTTGTACATTTAAACTCTCCTCCTCTTCTTTGCTCTGATTTGGTTGTATGGATGGGAATTCTTGTACATGAATCCATAAGTAGGACTCAGAGTATGCTATGGTTTCCAAAGATTCTGCTAGTGTGTTCTCCGATCTAGTTATATGCCCATAGCTAACATTTTTGAAGTTAGCTGCCACTTATTTAAGGATATACAAGTATTTGATCAACTGCTCCTTTTTTACCTCAGATTGACCTTGAGCATGATGGATAAGAAGCTGAGTATCACTCATCAACCTGACTCTTTTAGCCCCACACAGAAAAGCTAACTTTAGACCAGCAATAGCATCCTCATATTCGGACTCATTGTTAGAAGCCCTAAAAGCAAAACATATAGCATGTATAATTTATTGCCATATGGAGAGGTTAAACATATCTCAGCCCCATAACCCATAGTACTTGATTAACCATCTGTCCGGACAACCCACACTTTCTTAGTTTTCTCATCTGTAGCTTGCTTAGTACTTCTGTTCAAATGGAATTCTACCAGGAAATCGGCAACAGATTGAGCTTCGATTGCAGTTCGTGGGGCAAAATAAATATCATAATCACCAAATTCTACTGATCATTTGGTCATCCTACTTGATATGTCTGCCTTCTGGAGAACATTTTTCAAAGGAAAAGACGTCTGGACTGGTGTGGATAAAAGTAGCCTGAGGGTAGGCTGGTAATTTTAAGTGGAGTTTTAAGGCGGTGTAAGGGTGTTTCACGGTAGTATGGTGGTGTTTAAAGGTGTTCCAAAGTATTTCAGGGTGTTTCAAGGGTGGAGAGAGAATTAAGCAGCCTGGCAGCAGTTAATTTTTCTTACCCATAGTTAATGCTGGTGGTTGGGCATTTATAGTGTGAAATTTGGGCCCTTATGGCCTTTCGGGTCAAGTTTAATGGACCCGGGTCATGTTTAAAGACCCATAAGTTTTAAGCAGATGTGCAGGTAGCTTAGTCAGATAGTGTTTAGGTTTTTTAGTACTTTAGTCATAGTTCGAACTGCCTTAAGTTTTCAGTGTTCGAAATCATCTGTCCGGTCAACAAGTCCTGTCCGAATTTCCGGGGAGATTTACTTTGGACTACCCTTACGGGGAGCACTTCGAATTCGGACTCATCAGGAGCCCCTTTTTTAGGTTTTTGAACAAGTGTCTTTGTCAAAAAACTGAAAAACAGTCCGATAAAGGGAGTGGTCTTCCAATTCGGAGAGAGTTGAGGACAGATCCGGACAAGGCAATCGTTTCGAATTCCAAACGGTTCTGTGTCAGAGTTAGTGGGACACGTGTCACACTTTGGTTGGTTTCTTTTAGCCGTTTTCTCACCTCGAAAGTTGTACCACTATCTCGAACAAGTTACCTCTTTGAATGCTTTTGATGACGTCAGCGCCGTTTTTTAATCATTGCCCAACTTTTCGGATTCTCCTAGGAATCAAACCCTTTTTTACATTTACTATAAATTCTATTCATCTTTCACAGTCTCACTATTACTTTCACTCTGCAATTTTACTCAAAGCTTCATCTCTCTAAAATTTCAAGATTTCCTTAGTTGTTTTATGTTCACAGCAAGAACAGCTCTAATCAAGGGTGGGTGGCTTAATCTCTCAGAGTTGGAGAAAGCTCAAAGGGTTGAAAAAGAGAAAAGACTTGCAGCAGGGCTTCCAGCGTCGCCTGTCGAGAAACCAGCCCCTTCAATCGAAGAATCTGATAGAGGTTCATCTTCTTCGAAAGGTACGAGATCTAGAAAACTCTTTCAATCAACACTCTCCCCCATAGTATCTGGCTCATCAGTCCAAGAGTCAATCCCCACTGTCGAACCGGGGGTCGCTGTTACAAGTGTCAGGAAGAAAACCACTTTCATTGCTATGGGGTCCGACTCCGATCATTCTCCAGACAAACTAATCATGAAAAGACCAAGCAGATTGGTTAAGGGACTCTCTTCAAAAAATACCAGTGAGTCAGGGTCCGGGGCAACTGTTAGGACTCTCCGGGAAAGGCCGGTTGGTCCGGAGGCTAGCAGTCCACTACCTCCCAAGGAAACCTCGACCTCAGAAACTCAAACTGAGGTGAGAACTCAGAAACATACAACGAGCCGCCAGTCCGGAGGATCAGCTGTGCCAAGCTTCATCCCTCCTCGGGCTGTTTCTGCAGAAGCTCCCCCAACAGTAATGGAGGAGAGGATGGAAGACTCCACTGAGGAGGTTAGGTTTGAGTCCGAGTCTTCTGGACAAGCTGAAACTGCTGTAGTTGTTGCCAAGAAGGGCAAAGAGGACTTGTATCTGAGGCGTCCGGATCTGCCGGAGAGCCTTGAAGGGAGAGTAGGGCCCTACTTTCATAAGGTAGAGTTCAAGTACCTTTTATCTCTGTTAAAGACCAAGTATGCGTTTATCCATACTAGAGATTTGGGACGGTTTCGCACTAAGTGGGGGATCCCTGAAAACGTAAAAATCTGAATTCCCATCGATCCGGAGACCCCGATGGATTGTAAAAGGAACGAAATAGTCTTCTTTACGGAGCTATTCAACAGGGGACTTAGGTTCCCACTGGATCCAGAGATAGTGCGCTATTTCCACCTAATCAAGCTATGTCCATCACAGCTAAGCCCTAACGGATGGTACACCTTGATGTCATGCATTATGGCATCTAGGTTGTCCGGAATTCCTCTTCCAATGGAAGAGTTCGCTGTTGTAGCTAACTTGTGCAAACACCATCAGTTCCCTTTTTATCACTTTAACATGGGGAACGATCTTAAAGCTGTGGATGATCTCCTGGAGTCGGAGAGCAAGTGGAGGAGCCAGTTCTTGTTTGTAAGTGGCTCATGGGAGAATGGTAAGAAAATCAAGACCGGGGAGAATCCTAGCCTTCTTCGAAGTAGATGGAGGAGCGATCGTAAGTTTTACTTTAAGTTTCTGTTCGAACTTCTCTTTTCATTCAGTTTATGCTAATCAGTTGCTCTCTTGTTTTATCAGAGCTGCCAAAGGAGTTCGGAGACTATCTAAAAGCCGGACAGGTCACCTGTGGCAAAATAAATGCATGGGCCGCAGAGAACTGGGAGAACCGGTTTCATAAGGCTTTTACCCCCGGAAATTTAGCGAGATCCCATCTGTGGAACACCACAGGTCGAAGGGATCTATCTTGGGAGGAGTTCTCCACCCCACCGGATGAAGATGTAGTGCTGAGAAGGTCTCATGAATTGGATGGGACCCTTTTCCTTCCTGCTCGGGCCAAAGCCCCAAGTAAAATGAAGGGCAAGAAGAAGAAGAGTAGGAAAACAGTAGAGGATGCTGAGAAAGAGGTCCCAACAGGCTCATAGGTGCCAGCCCAGGCTCAAGTTGACGCAAACCTTCTACAAGTGGTAGAACAGGAGAGCGAGAAACAAAGAGTGAAGTCCCCAAAACCCACAAGGGCTTCTAAACGGACTCGCAAGCAAGCGGGTGATAGTGCTGATAGGGAGGTCAAAAAGAAAAAGATTTCCCAAGGAGAGGAGCTTGCTCTCCGGGATCCGGAGCCCACTTTCCCAACTGACCCAACATTAGCCGAAGAGATCCCAGGGAATCTTAATGAAGGGATTCCAATGGAATTCCACACTGATGAAGTTGATAGGGGAGAGATTAACATGGATGAAGTGGATGTCACCGGTCTGGGTCCTTTAGGTGACTACTTCCTTGGCCTGTCTAGAGATGAGTTCGCAGGGCCATATGTTCCCCCCAGTAGCTCTAACACAGTAAACTTCAATGGTAAGACTTTCTTGGTTTCTAGTGAGAGGGATGTTATAGCCCATTCCCTCCTTAGCAACGTGCAACCAATACTCACCCTGGAAAGGCAAGTCCGGAGTCAGGCAGAAACCATTAGAGATCTCAAGTCTGAGAAAGAGAAGCTGTCCGATGGCCTCAGGACTGCTACTACTAAGGTTGACCTGCTTAAGGAGTCGAACGAACAGCTAAAGAAGAGTCAAAATGAATGCAACACAAAAGTTGCTTCTTTAGAAGAGACCGTAAAAGATCTCCAGGCTAAGCTATCCGGATTGGAGAAGGACTTGACAGCCTCAAGGGGAGAAACTGCAGCAAAGGAGAAGATTGTCACCAACCTGACCACTGACAAACTTGCTTTAGAGAATGCAGTGACTCAGGCTGTTGAGGAGAAAGCTGCTTTGGTGAAGGATCAAGAGGCCATGATCAAGGCCAAAATCAACGCTTATGCCAGGGAGATGATACGGAGTGAAGAATTAATGGTTGAGAAAGTGAAGTCCGACATGGTCCTCTTGTTTCACGAGAAGTTCCCGAAGAGGAGACTAGGGGACTTATGGCGTTATGTGGATGACGATGATCTCCCCTACTGGACCATGGTTGATGAAGGGTACACTGATATATCCTCGTCTGGTGATGAAGAGGAAACCGGAGAGAGTCTGGGTGAGGAAGAGGTTGACCCCAAAGGCAAGAAGGTCATTGAGGAAAAAAGCGACATCAAGGGCAAGAAAACAGATGAGGGTGAGCCATCTTCAAAGGCTCCTCCTTAATTTATAATCTGTTTTGTTTATCTTTTACTTGAACCAAAGTCCTTGGAAGGCCAAGGCACCTTTTTTGTGATGTTGTCCGAATTATTCGGACAGATTTTTGTTCTGCACCCAAACTTGTTTAAAAAGTCCTTGGAAGGCCAAGGCAATTTTAAGTTGTTGAATGAATGTTTTGTTTTGCTCAACCATTCTCTTCTTTCATAATCTGTTTAAATAGTTGGAGTTTAAGTAGTCTTAAGTTATTGTGTTGTGAGAGTGTTTAGTTTCTCTGGCTAGAATTTAAGTAGCCCTTAGACCTTTCAGTCCGGATAGTATGACAATCAACAGAATTTTGCAAAAACTTAGAAAATTATTCAAGAAGGCTCCAAGTTTCATTTAAAGCTCTCCGTGGCGCCGGAGAGAGGTAGTAGTATGCCCCCAAATATTTACATGGATGTTTTAAACAAGTAAATATTTATATAAGTTTTATTCTAAGTACATTCGAAGGTGTTCAATATTCCAAGGGTGAGTTAAAACCCTGCCATCTTTGTCTTCTAACCAGTATGTCCCAGGCTTGATTCTTTCAACCACAGTATAGGGACCCTCCCAAGTTGGGGCCAGCTTTCCGAAGAGCTTTTCCTTGGTATGTAAGAAAACTTTCCTCAACTCCTTATCTCCTGGTTGAAAGTCCCTTCTTTTAACTTTAGAAGCAAACCTGCTTCTCATCAAGCCCTGATAGTGTGCCACTCTAAGATGAGCTTTTACTCGCCTTTCTTCAATTAAATCAAGTTGATTTCTAACTGCCATTTCATTAGTCTGTCCGGAGAAGTTATGGACTCGAAAGGAGGGGAGTGTCTTCTCTATGGGGGCTACTGCATCCATCCCATAGACCAAGGCAAAAGGTGATTCTTGTGTTGCAGCCCCAGGCGTTGTCCGGTAGGCCCACAAGACTTCTTGTAAATAACTAGGCCACTTCCCAGCAGCCCCTTCCAAATTTTTCTTTAAACCGGACAGTATTGTCCTGTTAGCTACTTCAACTTGCCCATTGGCTTGTGGGTGGAAAGGTGAAGAAAAGCAGTGTTGAATACCCCTCGAGGCACAGAAGCGTTCCATTTCTCTGTTGTCAAACTGTGGCCCATTGTCTGTTGTTATTCTCTGGGGGACACCAAATCTGCAACATATGTTGGATAGAATGAATTTTATAACAGCCTTTGATGTTGTCCCTGCCAAGGGGGCTGCTTCTATCCACTTCGAAAAGTAGTCAATGGCTATGATTATGGTTTTACGCCCTCCGGACGCCACAGGTAGAGGCCCAACCAAGTCCAATCCCCATCGAGAAAAAGGGATGGGTTCAGAAATTGATTGCAAAGGAATAGCTGGTACATGAATTTCATTGCTGTACATCTGGCATGGGTCACATCTTCTTACCAGCTCCTTAGCATCTTTCATTATTGATGGCCAATAATATCCGGAGAGAAGCACTCTTCTTGTTAATGCTCTAAACCCACAATGGGCTGACCCCTCACCATCGTGCAATTCGGAGAGAACCATTTGTGACTCATGATCCCCTAAACAGCGTAGGATAGGTTTACTATAAGATTTCTTGTACAAGACTTCTCTAATCATGATGAAACCACGAGCCCTGTGTTTTAACGTTCTGGCTTGTGGTTTATCTAAACGTACGATGCCATCAGACAGATATTGCATAAGAGGAGACCTCCAATCTTGAGGCCGGTTTACTTGTATTTCAAAGACTTCCTCTTTTTCACCTTCATCAAGTTGAATAGAAGGACTTTCAAGCACATGGATCCAGGGATAGGACTCCGTATATGCTATTGTTGCCAATGAGTCTGCTAGCTCATTCTCTGGCCGGGGAATATGCTCATAGACAACGGCTTTAAACTTCATGGCCTCACTTTTCAAGAGTAGTAAATACTTGATCAATTGTTCTTTTCTAGCTTCTGATAGGCCCAAGGCATGGTGAACAAGCAATTGGGAGTCACTTAGCAGCTTGACCCTTTTTGCTCCACAGATGTATGCCAATTTCAACCCAGCTATAGCTGCTTCATACTCGGACTCATTATTGGATGCCCTGAAAGCAAAACAAATAGCTTGGAACATGTTGTCCCCATAGGGGGAAGTGAGACATATCCCTGCCCCAGACCCTATGGCACTGGATCCCCCGTCTGTTCGGACAATCCACACTTTTTTGTCTTTTGAATCAGCTGGTTGTTCTGAGTCCCTATCAGAGTGGAACTCAACCAGAAAATCAGCCACAGCTTGAGCTTTTACTGCTGTCCGGGGAGCGAAATCTATGTCGAAGTCCCCCAACTCTACTGACCACTTTGTCATTCTGCTTGAAATGTCCGCTTTTTGAAGGACATTCTTTAAAGGGAAAGACATCCGGACAATGATAGGATGAGCCTGAAAATAAGGCCTCATCTTTCTTGCAGCTATCACCAGAGCCAATGCTAGTTTCTCAAGTTTCAAGTAGCGCCGCTCAGCATCAATCAAGCTTTTGCTAATGTAATACACTGGGTGAGGATACCCATCAACCTCCCTTACTAACACAGCACTGATGGCACAACTTGAAACAGCCAGATATACAAAGAGAGTCTCCCCGTCGATTGGTTTGAACAAAGTCTTGGGAGAGGACAGATGCTTCTTAATCTCATTGAATGCCTCATCACACTGTGGTGTCCATTCAAACCCCTTTGCACCCTTCAAGGTTTGAAAGAATGGAGCACATCTGTCCGAAGACCTGGAGATGAATCTGTTCAAGGCTGCTAACCTCCCCGTTAACCGCTGTACTTCTTTAACGTTTCGAGGAGGCTCCATTTGGAACAAAGCATTGAGTTGGTCCGGGTCGGGCTGTATCCCATGCTCACTTATAATATACCCTAAGAACTTCCCGGACTGCACTCCGAAGACACACTTTTCAGGGTTTAACTTTAAATTCACCTTGGTCAGGTTGGCAAAAGTCTCTTGGAGGTCGGACAAGTGCAGCTGCTCATCCACACTTTTCACCATCATATCGTCAATGTAAACCTCCATATTTCTTCCAATTTGATCAGCAAATGCCTTATTGACTAACCTTTGATAAGTAGCCCCGGCATTTTTCAAGCCAAAGGGCATCACCTTATAGCAGTGCAGACCCCTATCAGTAACAAAAGTGGTATGCTCTTGATCTTTTGGATCCACCTGGATCTGATTATACCCGGAAAAAGCATCCATGAAGGAGAGCAGTTTGTTCCCAGAAGTAGAGTCTACTAACTGATCTATCCGGGGAACCGGATACAAGTCTTTTGGGCAAGCTCGATTGAGATCTGTGAAGTCAATGCACATTCGCCATTTACCGTTTTTCTTTTTTACCAAGACTGGATTGGCAGTCCACAAAGGGTACTGAGATTCTTTAATGTGCCCCATCTTTGTGAGTCTGTCAACCTCTTGTACAATGACATCAGCCTTTTCTTTTGAGAAAGCTCTCCTCTTTTGCACCACTGGTGCCACGTCTCTCCGGACAGATAGGTGATGGGAAATCACCTCTGATGGAACTCCAGTAACATCAGCGTTGCACCAAGCAAAAACATGCTGATGGTCTTTTAAGAATTTCAACATACCTTCTTTTAACATTGGTGGCATTTTGGACCCTATCTTGACAATTTTTCCTTCTTCCAAGCAATGTGTTTCAACCTCCTCAACCGGGATCAACACTCCTGGGGTCTCTCTGGGGTCATCAATTTCACCCTCACCCCCAGAAAGGCCCTCAAACTGCTATTGGTCACTTATTCGGACTGCCCCCAGCGTTCGTGGAGCCAAGGCAGTGGCATAGCATTCTCTTGCAACTTTTTGACTGCTCCGGACAACCCCAACTTGCCCCTGAACAGCATATTTTAGACACTGATGGACTGTCGAAGCCACTGCATGCATCCTAGAGAGCCAAGATCTCCCTAGAATAGCATTGTAGCAAGTGGGACAATCCACCACAATGAAAAGTATTCTGACTGTTTTCTTGAAAGGGCCTCTGCCCAACAATACTTCTTCTTCGAACTCACCGATTACATCAGCTGAGCTGCCCGTGAAGCCTACGATCGATCTGTCTGACTTTTGAATCACAACTGGATTTTTCATTTTCTTGTAAGTATCTAAGAAAATGATATTGGCAGAGCTCCCAGTATCTACCAAGATTCGTCTTATCTCATTGCCCCCTATCGATGCTCCTATAACAACAGCATCTTCATGAGGGCCAGCAATGTCTCTCAAATCATCCACATCAAAGACAATGAATGGGAACAAACTTGACGATTGATATGAGGTCATGCCCCCTTCTAGCTGGGTAGCCAAATTATGAACATGCCTTTTTCTTGATGAAGTGGTAGGAGCCGTTACAGTGTCCCCTCCGAAAATTGTCAAGGATTCAAAGAACTCAATGAGCCCGGAGACCGACCTGGAACGCTCCTCTATCGCACCCACTCTGTTTCTCGTTGGGTCAGGATCCAAGTATTCAGATTCCACATCAAACCTTTCAATGATTACCATAGCCCCCTCTGGGGCAGCATTAACCGGACCAGCCCGGTGAGTGTTATCAGGCCTGTTGCCTCCTCTTCTTTTAACGTATGCACCCAATTTCCCTCTTTCGATCAGGTTTTGAACCTCTTGTTTCAGTGCTATGCAATCATCAGTAGTATGGCCAATATCATTGTGATATTGACAAAAAGAACTGTTTCGATGTTCTCTGGGAGACTGCAAGGTTGCCGGTCTCCGGTAGTGTACTTCATCTTTTGTTTTATCGAAAATGGTTGCCACACTTTCTTTGAGTTCTGCAAACCATTCCGGTTGGACCCATGGTCCCCTTTTGTTTCTAGACTGTTGGCTTTGTGCAGGAGCAACTGGTTGAGACTGAGCTTTTCCCCTTCCATGCCCCTGTCCGGTTTCTCTAGCTTTGTTCCCGGACTGGTTTTGATTTGGAGTTGGTACCACCGGGGTGGATCTCACCTGTCTGTGCACCCTGGTCTTCTTTGTTTCATCAACATTTATTTGTTTGCCAACTTGATTTAGCAATCCCCCCCCCCCCCCAGGTCATGGCCTTCTTCCTGGTTACTGAATCGGCCAGGTTGCCCGGGTTCAAACCTTGTCTCAGGGAGGCTATTGCCACTTGTTCAAAGCAATCAGCCAGCCCGTTTTTTGTGTTCACAAAACGACTTATGTACTCCTTTAATGATTCGTTTGGTTCCTGGGCACAATGGATTATGGTATCTCCATTACCCTTTAGCTCCTTACTTCCCACAAATTGCCTTCGAAAGGCCACCCAAAAAGTATCAAAGTCTCTGATACAACCCTGAGGAAGGCTGTTGTACCACTTCAGAGCACTCCCCGTGAAGGATTGGGAGAACGCCCTGCTGAGTAGTTTATCATCATCATCAAAGTTCATCATGAAGTTCTTGAATTGCTCCAGATGATTGTCTGGATCAGTACTGCCATCGTACTTCTCCATCTTGGTGCTATCAAACCTCTTGGGGAGGTTTCCGGACAGTATTTTGGAAGACAATGGCGATTGCCTCCAATTCCTCCCACGACTGAACGCAGTATCCTCATTAGGTGTTGCAAAGAATGATTGTCTGGATCAGTACTGCCATCGTACTTCTCCATCTTGGTGCTATCAAACCTCTTGGGGAGGTTTCCGGACAGTATTTTGGAAGACAATGGCGATTGCCTCCAATTCCTCCCACGACTGAACGCAGTATCCTCATTAGGTGTTGCAAAGATACCTGGCTCATCATGGAAGGCAAAAGGATCCACCAGCATCCAGTCTACATGCCTCCGGTTGTGAGATGATCCTTTCCCAATGTGCCTTTTCATTCTTCCATGGTGATCTCTTTTTCTGGAATACTTTTTAACTTGCTTCTGTTTTTTCCTGGTTCGCCCCTCATCACTGCTGAAGGACAAGGATTTTTCATTTCCCTCACTGTCCGAAGAGCTGTCCGAAGATTCTGAGCTTGAGTCAGAACTCTCCACAGGCTTGGACCGGTGAGACTTTTTAGAACTGGCATGCGTCTTTTTAGTGCTCACATGAGTTTTTGAAGCCTCATGCTCTCGAGGGTTATCAGAGCGATGAGCGACTGATGCTTTGGACTTTTCCTTCATGCCCATCTTGGCCTTCTCAGCCCTCAGAGCTTCTATTTCAACCCTCAACCTGTCACGCTCTTGGACAGTATATTCATCGTTCTCTTCCACCACTTCGAGCAAAGCTGGTGGAAGCTCTGGATTATCCGGATTCATTCGGACAGAATTTCCTTACTTGGTTTTGAATGCTTGATTCAGGCACCGTCGCCTCCCACTGTGGTCGCCAATTTGGTGTGGATAAAAGTAGCCTGAGGGTAGGCTGGTAATTTTAAGTGGAGTTTTAAGGCGGTGTAAGGGTGTTTCACGGTAGTATGGTGGTGTTTAAAGGTGTTCCAAAGTATTTCAGGGTGTTTCAAGGGTGGAGAGAGAATTAAGCAGCCTGGCAGCAGTTAATTTTTCTTACCCATAGTTAATGCTGGTGGTTGGGCATTTATAGTGTGAAATTTGGGCCCTTATGGCCTTTCGGGTCAAGTTTAATGGACCCGGGTCATGTTTAAAGACCCATAAGTTTTAAGCAGATGTGCAGGTAGCTTAGTCAGATAGTGTTTAGGTTTTTTAGTACTTTAGTCATAGTTCGAACTGCCTTAAGTTTTCAGTGTTCGAAATCATCTGCCCGGTCAACAAGTCCTGTCCGAATTTCCGGGGAGATTTACTTTGGACTACCCTTACGGGGAGCACTTCGAATTCGGACTCATCATGGACGACGATAGAATGAGACTGAAAATATGGCCTCATTTTCCTGGCAGCAATCACCAAGGCTAGTGCCAGTTTTTCAAGCTTCAGGTACCTCTTTTCAGCATCCATCAGATTCTTGCTGATGTAGTACACCGGACGAGGATAATTGTCCACCTCTCTTACCAGCACTGCACTTATAGCATATACAGACACCGTTAAGTATATGCACAGTGTTTCTCCGTCAACAGGTTTGAAAAGGGTTTTGGGGGAAGACAAATGCTTTTTTATTTCATTAGTCTGAAAAAACGGGGCACACCTATCCGAAGACCTTGAAATAAATCGATTTAATGCAGCCAACCTTCCTGTCAACCTTTATACTTCTTTAATACTTCGAAGAGAGTCCATTTTTAACAAGGCATCGAGCTGGTCCGGATCAGGCTGTATCCCTTTCTCACTTATCACATACCCCAAAAACTTTCTGGATTGCACCCCAAACACACATTTTTCTGGATTCAATTTTAAATTAACCTTTGCCAAGTTGGCAAACGTTTGTTGAAGATCAGTGAGGTGCAATTCTTCTTCCAAGATTTTTACCATCATGTCATTAATATATACTTCCATATTTCTCCCAGTCTGATCAGCAAATGCTTTGTTCACCAACCTCTGATAGGTAGCCCTAACATTTTTCAACCCAAAAGGCATCACCTTGTAACAATGGATACCCATATCTGTAACAAAAGTAGTGTGTTCCTGGTCCTTTGGATCCACTTGTATCTGGTTATAACCGAAGAAGGCATCCATGAAGAACAATAACTTGTTCCCAGATGTGAAGTCTACCAATTGATCTATTCGGAGGACTAGATAGAGATCTTTTGGGCAAGCTCTGTTGAGGTCAGTAAATTCGATACACATACGCCATTTCTCATTCTTTTTCTTTACCAACACTGGGTTGGCTATCCATAAAGGATATTGAGACTCCTTTATGTGACCCATCTTGGTAAGTCAGTCAACGTCTTGAACTATGACATCAGCTTTCTCCTTAGAAAAAGCTCTCCTTCTTTGCACAACAGGCGCAACATATCTTCGGATAGATAGCTGGTGTGATATAACACTTGCAGGTACTCCGGTCACATCAGTATTGCACCAAGCAAAGACATGCTGGTGATCTGCCAAAAAGGACAACAATTTTTTCTTTAATTCTGGTGTCATCTTGGAGCCAACTTTAACACTCATTCCTTCTGCCAGAGAGTGGGTTTCAACTTCATCAATTGGTATCAAAACACCAGGGGTCTCTCTGGGGTCATCAATTTCACCATCACCCTCAGAGGGCCCCAACAACTGCTAATCCTCATTAATCCGGACTGCCCCCATAGTTTTAGGGCCAAGTGCAGTTGCATAACATTCTTTTGTTATTTTTTGGCTACTCCGGACAACTCCCACTTGTCCTTGAACTGCATACTTAAAACATTGGTGAACTGTTGACGCCACAGCATGCATCCTGGAGAGCCAGAATCTCCCAAAGATCGCATTGTAACATGTGGGGAAATCAACCACAACAAAAATTACCCTGACCATCTTCTTAAAAGGGCCTTTGCCCAACAATACCTCCTCCTCAAATTCTCTGAACACATCCGCAAAGCTCTCTGTGAAGCCCACAATGGATATGTTCGAACGCTGAATCACTGCTGGATTCTTAATCTGTTTATAGGAACTTAAAAAAAGAATATTGGCTGAGCTGCCAGTGTCAATCAAAATTCACCTGATGTCGTTGCCCCCAATCGATGCTCCTATCACCACAGCATCCTCATCAGGCCCAGCTATGTCCCTTAGATCATCTTCATCAAAAACAATGAAGGGAAAAGGAATTTGGGAATGATAGGAAGACATGCCTCCCTCCAACTCAGTAGCTAGAGTGTGAACATTCCTCTTTCTTGAAGAAGGAGTTGACGCTGTCATAGTGTCTCCTCCGAAAATAGTAAGTGACTCAAAAAAGCTTATGAGTTTAGACACTCTCTTGATATGTTCTGTTATAACCCTCACTTTATCCAGGGTTGAATTAGGATCCAAATACTCTGATTTGACATCAAATCTTTCAATGATTACCATAGCCCCGTCCGGAGCAGATGTCCCTGCATTGTTCGTTGGGCCAGTCCGGTGAGCACTGTGAGGCCTGTTTCCACTTCTTCTCTTGATATAAGCTCACAGCTTCCCCCTTTCAATCAGATTCTGCACCTCTTGTTTCAAATAAATGCAATCCTCGGTGTTATGGCCAATATCATGATGATATTGGCAAAAACAAGTATTACGACTTTCCCTAGGAGATTGAAGCATTGTCGGCTTCCTGAAATGTACCTCATCTTTTGTTTTGTCATAGATGGTTGTCATATTTTCTTTCAATTCAAAAAACCACTCCGGTTGGATCCAAGGTCCTCGTTTATTTCTGGATTGTTGGCTCTAAGCTGGAGCTGGGTGGGATTGAGTCTGTTTGGCCATGTTGGGCCCCTGTCCGGCTTCTTTGGCCTTGTATCCGGACTGGTTCTGGTTTGATGCAGCTGGGGCAGATCTCACTTGCCTACCTACCCTGGTTTAGCACACCGCCCCAAGTCATGGCATTTTTCCTGGTTACCGAATCGGCTAGATTCCTAGGGTTTAATCTTTGTCTCAAAGAAGCTATTGCTACATGCTCAAAGCAATCAGGGAACCCATTCTTTGTGTTTACGAACCGACTTATATAGTCTTTTAGTGATTCGTTTGGCTCTTGGGCACAATGGATGATAGTATCTACATTGCCCTTCACCTCCTTACTCCCCACAAACTGCCTTCGGAAGGCCACCCAAAACGTGTCAAAGTTTCTGATACAACCATGTGGTAAGCTGTTGTACCATTTCAAAGCACTTCCCGTAAAGGATTGAGAGAAAGATCTACAAAGAAGTTTTTCATCATCATCATCAAAATTCATCATAAAATTTTTAAACTGTTCCAGATGGTTGTCCGGATCTTTGCTCCCATCATACTTCTCCATTTTATTACTGTCAAACCTCTTAGGATGATTTCCGGACAGTATCTTGGATGACAATGGCGATTGCCTCCAATTATGGGCACGACTAAAAACTGTATCTTCATTAGGTGTTGCAAAAATACCTGGCTCATCATGGAAAGCAAAGGGATCCATGAGCAGCTGATCCACATGCCTGCGACTATGGTTGTGGCTATGAGACAACCTTTTTCCCAGATGCCTCTTCAATTCCCCGTGCATATCCTTTTTTCTTGAATATTTTTTAACCAACTTTTGTTTCTTCTTCGATCTCCCCTCATCACTGCTGGATAAGAAGGACTCATCAAGCCCATCCTCATTCGAGGAGCTACTAGAGGATTCAGACTCTGAGCTCTCCACCAGTTTGGACCGGTGAGATTTCTTGGAGCTGATATGGGTCTTTCTGTGCTCAAGTGGGGTCATTCTCCCTTGGATTGTCAGGATGGTGAAAGGCTGACACTTTTGACTTTTCCTTCAAACCCATCTCTGCCTTTTTAGTGGCCCTCGAATCTTCTATTTCAGCTTTCATCTTGTCTCGTTCTTCGGTCGTGAACTCATAGTTTTCTCCCACCACCTCCACCAAAGGTGATGGCACCGCTTGCTCGTCCGGATTCATCCGAACTAGTTTTTCTTGCTGGTTTTGAATGCTAGATTCAGGTACCTTCTTTCTACCACTGTGGTCGCCAATTTGGTGTGGTTTATTTTAAGATGAGAGTAATTTTGTCAAATGTTTTGGAGAGTTTTAAGGGTATTAAATGTTTGGGTGTTTTGTAGTGAGAGATTTAAGATGCCTGGTTGTATTAAATATTCATTACCCCCATTAATGAAAGTAGTTGGGTATTTATACCCTTAATTATGGACCCATGAGCTTTTGGGTCAAGTTATGAAACCAGGTCAAGTTTAAGGACCCATTTACTTAATAAGCTGATTAGCACTTAGCTTAGTCAAAAAGGTGTTTAGTTATTTAATACTTTTGTCATGTTCGGATAATTCAGTGGGCAATTATTTTCCGAATTACCCCTGTCCAGATTTCTCAGTGAGTAGTGGTGAACAAATCCAGACTCATCATGCTCGTCATGTCCTCAGAATACCAAATGAACATATCTAGGTTTCTGGACAAGAAAGTTATCAACTCTTTTCTTACTAATAGAGATAAGAAAGTATCAATCTTAAAACTCTTACCATTCAGAAATTGATACTTATCTACAACCTTATCAGGAAATGATGAACTAAGGGTCTCCTCGGGTTGTCTACAACCTCTAACCCCGAAGTGGACCTCTAATTTTTCTCTAATACTCTTGACTTGTTTCAACCCTAACGCAGTCTTGTAAAACTCTTATACAATATTTTGACTACTCTAAACCACTTATTTTACTTTTAACCACGTATTTTAAACATGGATGGACCGTAAAAGCAATTGCATGCATTCAAGATAGCCACAACCTTTCAAACATAGCATTGTATAAGGTCGAAGTGTCTACTACTATAAATAGTAATTTAACCAGCTTCTTGAAAGGCCCTTATCCTAACATCACATTATCTTCAAATTCTCTAACGACGTTATCAGTTGCTCCAGTAAATCCCACTATCGTCCTACCAGATAAGAGAATAACATGAGGGTCTTCCATTTGTTTGTAAGTTGACATGAACAAAATATTGGTACAACTTCATGTATCAACTAGAACCGTCTGAATCTTAATGCATTCAATTTCTGCTCCAAATACTATTGCATCTTCATAAGTTCCAACTACCTTCCTCAAATCATCATCGTCAAACATTATGAAAAGCAATGGGATTTTTTATAGATGGGTTGACATTACTCCAGACAATTACATTGTTAAATATACTGTATGCCTTTTCCGAGAGCAATTAGTACTTCCTACAATAGTGTCTCCTCCGAAGATAGTCAATAACTCAAAATACTCTCAGAGAAGTTTTACTCTACCCCATTCTCTAGGCTTATCAATCATCATAATAATTCTACAATCGAGATATGGATCTATATATTATGATGTTACATCTAATTCATTAACCGGTTCGATGATAATCATGGTGCTCTCTTGCTTTGGAGTAATATTATATTTTCCCTGTGTGGAGCTGTTTGGTTTCCTTCGAGAGATTTATGTGGAGTCCATACCTTCCTTTTAACAAAATTTTCTTCAGAGCTATGCAGTCTCTTATGTCATGACCGATTTTATTGTGGTACTTGCAAAAATTATTGCTCCTATTATATCTTGGCCTTAAGATGGATATATGTTTTCTGAACTAGATTTGATTCCTAGTTCTGTCAAAAATAATTACCATATATTCTATCAATTCATCAAAATGGTCAGGCCAAACTGACTAACTTTCCTTTGGACTCTACTGCTAAACCTACGGCGATTGGCCCAATCTTGGCCTCTTTAGAATTTGGATCAGACCCTTTAGTCGAACAAGAACTTGTGTTCGTTGGGAAACTTGAATATGCTGGTGAACCGGAGCTTGGACAAGTTGTTTAGTTTATCTTAGGAAATGAATAAGCTTTAACTTTTTAGTCTTTTTTACCTTGATTTTCTCTTTAACCTAAGCCAATTATGTTGAGAAGGTCATGGGTTTTTTCTTTGTAACTTCATCGGCCAAAATTTCTCGGGAGCAACCTTTGCCTAAAAGCGACAATTGCGGCATGTTGGTTGCAATCCTCCAAGTTCATATTTGTATAGACGAAATGTTTGGTATGATATTTTAAACTCATCCCAACCAGATGTCTGCACTGGATGATGGAATCCATATTTCATTTCTTTCTTTTTTATCCTTACAAATTATATTCGAAACACACCCCAAAACATATCAAAAAACATGATGAACTCTTGTGAAAGTTGATTGTACCATTTCAACGTCATGCCTTTAAATGTCTAAGAGAAAGCGCGGCACAACAACTTATCATCATATAAATCACTTCTTATGATAATGTTTTTTTCCAGTAGTAGTTTCCATTAAATTGCCTCTCATTTCCATGATATCCTCGCTCTAGAGACAGATAAAATTCTTCAGAACTGGTTGTGGTATATTCTGTTGAATCTAAAAGAACGTATCGATGTCTGATTGAATGTTTTTTTCTTCAAGAACAGTAATCTCATAAATTTCCTTCACATCGTAACGATTCAGATTTAGCTTCATCACCCTCAATTACATCCCTATTTTTTATCAGCATTCAACGGAGCGAGACCTTCTAATAACTAGCATTCATGATCTTTCAACTGTTCTTGGTGTTCTTTGCATTGTCGTTGTTCGTCATATTGTTGTTGCAATTCGAATTGTTTCTCTTCGATTTTTACGCTATTAGTTGCAACAGCAAAGTTAGGTTGCGCTTTGGTACTCATATCTCAAGGATTCGAAATCAATCTTAGTAACTGTTAGGAGAAAAGTCTGAGGATATCCGCCTAAGCTCCCACTGTGGTCACCACTGATGACTCCATAAAAATCTGAGGAGAAAAATGGTCTAAGAATATATCGTAGAGGATGTACGTATGATGGGTTAAAAACACCACAAGTCCTCCATGTTTGTCACTTGTAACATATCAGTCCTTATTCTTTGTCTATGTAATAAATCGGTCCTCTATGTTTTAAAAACGTAACAAACAAATCCTTTTTTGAAAATTTGAAGGACTTGTTTATTATAAATTGAAAACGTGAGGGACCTATTTATTACAGTCATGAAGGACATATTATTACAAAAAAATGATCTGTTTGTTACATTTTTAAAACATAGGAGACCAGTTTATTACAGAGACAAAGAATAAGGACTAATGTGTTACAAGTGACAAACATGGAGGACCTGTGGTGTTTTTTACCCTACGTATGATGGTTAAACTTTATTATTGTTTTTTTTAATCTTAAAAAAACACTTCTTTTACTTTATGCTATATAATGATTACAAGAAAAATAACAATCGAAAATAAGGGAAAAGATTCTAAAGCAGCTCATGTGGTTAAAGAAAAACAAAATGAGTCTTCTTAGAGTCAAAAGAATAAAAATTTAAAATTATATATGAGATACACTATAACTAGTAAAATAAATTATGCAAGAATTACTCATAAAACTTTTATGGTACTTTATTTAGGAGATAACCCTAAAACTTATAAAGAGGTAATTCTTTTGGAGATTTTATGTTTAACAAAAGAACATAAGCATCAAAATATATTCAATCATGTTTAATATACATTAGCGCACATATTTCGTGTATAGTTAGAAAATTGAGTCAATCTATTAGTTGTCCAAGTATGGAACACTATAATGGAATTGGAAGGATTTTATGGTTACTTGAAAAGACAAAATTAATATATCACCAATATCCCACTTTTTTAGTTTATTTGAAAGAAACACGTGCGTGATTTGAATCACGGGCCTAGTTGATAACAAATTGACTATGAGATGCAGGTTTACTTTTATAATGGTGTTATTTTTTAGAAAAACAAACATGTATATCATAATCATTATCAAATTAAATTTCAGAGCTTTGGTCGTAACAGAAAGAGAAAATGAATTATAAATGATCTATTGATAATGAAAATAGCATCCACGTTTAAGGAGAAAATGACAATTCAAATATATTATTGTAGTAAAAATATTAGATAGATCCTACAATGGAAAGTTAATACAAATGAGTCTAAAATGTGAATACATCTCATATGTTTCCTCTAGTGAGAAATTTAAAGTAGTTGTTTACTGAATCATTGGGTCAACAATTGATAAGCTTAACATATAGAATGATTGGATGAAAACTCTTAAGATAACCTCAAAAATAAAGACAACCCAATTCGATTATAGTGAATATCTAGAAATCTTCCAAGACAAACAAACTTTGCAAAATGATAATAAATAAAGAGAGAAAATACCTCAAAAAAAATTGAGACTATAACCCTTTTTCGATATTCTCACAAAACTTATGAGAGGTATTGACAAAAAAAATATAGATTTTGAATCTCACTTCGACTCCCCACTTATCATTTAAAACATAAATAATAACATTAAAATTTAAACATGTAAGATTAAAATAATAAAATATATGATTTAAAATAAACCCTTAAATCAAAAACTCATAAAACTTTCTCGCTCAAGTCTGCCTACACTATTTATTTATTTTGGCAAGTAATGGATTTTTATTACAAAATTAAAGGAAATTACAATGTTTAGGATCAGTTTGAAAGAAAAAGAAAATGATAGGGACTAAAAATCAAAATATCAAGACGCCTAAAATTTTGAAATCATCTTCTTCTCCAGAGCTTTATCTTTGAAAACATTCAGGTACATACCCTAACCCTAAACTCTCCAGCAACGTCATTGATCGGAGCTCATCAGGAGGAGTGACAAATTGAATGCTCTTCTTTGATTTGATCACAGTTTTTGCAATCCAGTCAGCACACTGATTTTGAAGACGAGAAATATGTATGATCGACATCTTAGGATGGATTAAGGATCTGCAGATCTCCATTGAATCATACAGGTACCAAGCTTTCTTCATATTAGCAATTATATTTATAAGAATCAGGTTATCCGATTCTACATCATCGTCAGTCCAATGATTTTGTTTGCATTTTATCAGACCCTCAATTAGGGCACTGATTTCAGCGAAGAGGGGATTTAATTTTGCCTAGAAGAGAGCTAGAACCCATGAGAACATCGCCCTCAGAATTACGAATCAAAATCCTAGTGATGGATTCACCAAATTTGCACGAGCCGTCGACATTGAGCTTCATCCTCCCAGGATTAGGGGAAATCCATCTCAGGTATCTTGGAGTTTCACGATTGTTTTTTGTTGAGTTGCAACCTAGGGATACACTAGCATGAAAGATTTTAGACCAATGTTTGTATGTAATCATATTAGCCAAATCCATACTTTTAATAATGTGAATTATTCTGTCAATAGCCTTCTTGACTGTATCAGGAGAACCATCAAACTTTGATAAGTTTATGTTTCTCCAGATAACCCAGCATATAACTTGAGGGATGATGTGAGTTATATGACTTTCACCTTTAGAAAACCAAAACCAGGAATGCAATACATGAGTTAAAACCATATGCCTTCTAATATCGATCTTGAAAAAGCTACTGAAATAGTTCCACAGAGGCCAAGTAAAGCTACAACTGGCGAAGAGATGGTTTTTCTATTCACAGTTGTTACAGAATTGGCACTTAGAAGCCATACTAGTATACCTTTTCATAATGATATTATCAATTGGAATGTAACCTTTTATAAGTTTCCAACATAAGAAAGAGTATTTTTTAGGAATAGAATGATTCCATATTCTTGAAAAAATGCCTGACTTGGTATAAGTATTTCTGATACTTTCCCAAGTAGACTTAATATCAAACTCTTTGTTATTTGAAAGCTTTCATATGATTTTGTCAGGCTTATTAGTATCAATTTTATAATTTGAAATGTGATTTACTCTATCCAGTAGGTAAAATATTGTGTAAGACATTGTAATCCCAGTTGTTATTTTTCCAAAATGAGTTTACACTAGCATTTAGATACCAGCTATAAGAGTTGGGATCACTTATCATAGGAGGTTTGTCATGCCAGTCTTCTAGCCAAAAGTCCATACAGCCTTGTCCTAGCCTTCATTTAATGTTTTTTTTAGCAGTGTTTTTGATTGCTTGAAGTCTCTTCCACACAGTTGAGTCAGTGGTTTTGTATTTAGCTTTAAGAGCATGAGAGTCGTTACAATAAGTCTTGTGCATCATTGAGGCCCATAGGCTGTTATTTTTCCTGAAAATGTACCACATTTTATGAGAGAAAGCTATTTAAATATCATATAGACTCTTAATGTTGAAGCCACCCTCAGCATAAGGTTTACAAAGCTGATTCCAGTTAGATCTCCACATGAATTTGTTCAAGTAGCTCTCAATTTTTTTGATGATATTATTAGGGACAAGAGTGTTTTGCATCCAATAGTATATAATTGATTAAGGTCAACCTGCCCCCAAAAGATAAATTCTTAAGGTCCCAACCCACAATTCTATCCTGAATTTTGTCAAGAAGGGTCTGAAAAAACTTCCCTTTATTGTTTCTTGCAATAGTTATTCCCAAGTAATTGAATGGCAGATTGTCAGTATTAAAGCCAGCTTGAATCTTGATGTTGTTTGTAGTTGTTTGATTGACTCTTCTGGATATAATAAGCTTTGTTTTTTCTTTGTTAACAAATTGACCATAGATAAGTTGATACTTATCCAGCAGACTGCTTAGCAAATCAATGGAACTAGTCTTGCAGTTTGTGAAGATCAATACATCATATGCAAAGGCCAGACAGGGCACCAAGAAGTTAGACCTAGAAGCATAGAGTAGAGTTTTATTATTTTCAAAGAGATTGTAAATCCCTCTGAGCAAAACCTCCTCAGCAAGGATAAACAGGCTATGAGACAAATGGTATCTTTGCGTAAGACCTTTGTTTTGTTTAAAGTAACCATTGATAGAACCATTAATAAGCACAGAAATATGGACATTTGTAATCATTTTCTTTATTAATTCAATACAATGATCAGAGAAACCAAAGCATGTAAGAACTCTTAGGATGAATGCATGAGATAACTTATCTAATGCTTTAGGCATATCTAGCTGAATGATTGCATTTCCTGTTTTAGGCTTTCTATCAATGCCATGTATCAATTCTTTAGTGATTAAGATGTTATCATGGATAAGCTTGTCTTTAAAAAAGGCACCCTGCATCTTAGAGATAATGTTAGGCAAAATATTTGATAATCTAGAGTTGATAAGGTTTGAGAAAATTCTATTAAAGATGGTACAAAGACTTATCGGTCTAAAGGTATTCCAATGAGTTGGATTTTCACTTTTAGGAACAAGGCACAGACTAGTAACAAACACACCCCCATGAATGTTGTTGCCTGAAAGATAATAATTAAAAGCATTGCACAAATCTTTATTAATAATTGACCAACAAGATTTGAAGAAGAAGATATTAAAACCATCCAGCCCTGCTGCACTATCATTTTTCATTTTAGATATTATGCTTCACACTTCATCCTTATTGGTTTGCCTGATAATGGATCCACTGCCCTCCTCATTAACAAGGTTACGAATATTTCTAAAAATCTCATCCTGCATTAAGAAGGCTTTCTCATTTCTGTTAGTGTAAGAGTTAGTAGATAATATAGATTTGAAATAACACACAGAAGAATTGTCAAGCCAAATCCCTTTGTCTTTGATCCCCTTAATGGTGTTACATCTTCTTTTCTTAGAGACATGCGCATGGTAAAGCTTGGTGTTACCATCACCATCTTTAATGCAACCATTGTAACATTTTTTATACCAGAAACTTTCTTCATTTCTGAGAGCTTTCGAGTACAAGCTATTAGCTTTAGAAAGGTCGGATTTAGAAGTATTGCTATTGGTTTCAAGATGAATGGTTTCCATTTTCTTAACAGCCTCAGCAGTCTCCTCAACCTTACTGAAAATGTTACCAAAAGTATTAGCATTCCACTTCTTTAGGATGTATTTAAGCCTCCTCAACTTGTACCAAAAGACCTGGCCCTGATTACCCTTGCAATCCAAGTTCCAATTATGCTTGACAGAGCTCAAAAAACTATCATCATTAGTTCAAGCATTAACAAATTTGAAACTTTTCTTACAATTAATATAATTAGAGATATAGTTTGATTGAATTAAAAAAGGAGCATGGTCACAACAAATTCTAACCATGTGATAAACCTGGGTATCCTTGAAAGTGTTGATCCACAACTCATTAGCCAAAGTTCTATCCAGCCTTTTCCAACGAGTACCCCTATTCCAAGTGTATCTCGAGCCAATGTAACCGACATCTTCAAGATTACAATTCCTGATAGCCTCATTGAAGTCATTGGTACTATTATGATCATAAGTAAAACAACCAATCTGATCCTCAGAACATGTAATGGCATTGAAGTCTTCAGTAATTATCCAAGGGACTTCATCAGTAGCAATCATTCTCATCTGATTCCAGATATCCATTCTAAGAACACGTTGACTCTTAGCATAGACAACAGATAAATTGAATAAAGTTTTACAATCATGATAAGAGACAGCCATGTGAACAAGCTCATCATGATCATTGAGGATGCAAATTTCAACATCTTCTTTCCAAAAAATACGAACCTTATTTGAGCAGTTTGAATAAGAATTTTTAAAGCCAAGAACTTTAGATCCACCATCCAACTTGCTAGGATCAGCCATGGGCTCTTGGATGGACAAAATCTTTGATTTGTTATCTTTGATAATAGAATGGAGCCTTCTCAAAGTAGGCTTATTATTCAGGCCTCTTGCATTCCAGTTAGTTATCTTTATCATTGTCTGATAAAGATTTGTGTTTCGATTTTTCTCCTTTCTTGGATAGAGAATTGATGGTGAGCTTCTTAGTTTTACTTCTCTTCAATTCAGATTTTAGCTTTCCACTGATGATGGAGCCAAAGTCGTTGTTTAAGAAAGGGTTTCTAGGGGATTTATCACTGCTTCCTATGTTTTCAATCATATCATTTTCTTCAAACTGGAGGTTGCTTTGGGCAAAATCCTGATCAATCCTATGCAATGCTTCTATTACTTCCATATTATTTTCAACAAGATCATTGTTTTGACCACATTCTGCAGCACTTGTTTCTTTTACCTTAAGATCTTTATCCTTGGCTGTTATAACTTACTTCAACTTTCTTCTATAGACTTTGTAAAAAAATTGGGTGTTACTAGAGTTATTAATAGATGTTCTTGGCTCCTGGAGAGTTTCTTCTTTCTCATTTACAACTTTATCATTATCTTCATTGATTACAGCTCTTAACACATCCTTGCTAGTATCATTGACACTTTCTTCACAATTTCCAGCCTTTTCATCTTCTTTATCTTGCTGATGTTTCTTTTCAATCTTTTTACATTCTTCCTCTTTATGACCTATATGATAACAAGTGTTACAATATGGAGGCACATTCTTGTAACTAATGTTGATCCAGCAGCCCTCGTTTGATCCAAAACCAGTCCAAAGTCTGTATTTTAGACTTCTTGATACATCAATCTCTACATGGGGGAAACAAGCGTTCATGGCAGCCTTATTTTCGGGCACAATAACTTTGTAGGTAGTTCCGATTAATGAAGCCAAGTTATGTATAATAGATGTTATACATAAAATCAGGGACCCTTTCAAGACGAATCCACACCAAAGCCATTAGACTCTCTTATTTTTTGTTGAATTCAGAATCTCACCTTAGGATTCTCATGGATTTTCCTTCTATGTTCCAAACATTTTTGGACCAGATACTGCTTACATCTTCTTTGTAAAGAAACTCGATAAAAATATGCCTCGAGTCGAAGCTGAAGAACTTATAGGAGCCTTTGAATTTGAAGGTTTGAAGAAAACCTTCAAGAACAGATTTTCTTGGGATTCCTTCCTTAAACTTGCAGATGATCGTAGTTGAATAATTTTCGAACAAAAAATCTCTGACTTCTTTCGAATATTGTATAGAGTAGTGGTCATCTGATTCTTTATAGAATTCAGTCTTGAGATCAGGGCTTTGAACAAAGATGGAGATGGACTGCTTGACAGTTTCAGCATATGATTTTTTTGATTTTGAAGATCCAATCTCATTTTGAAGAGCATGGAACTCTTCAATGGATGGAAGCTTGTTTGAAATAGAATCGATGGCTGGATTCAAGGAGCCAAAAAGAGAGAAGGTCACCATAAACAAAGAGAAGAGAAAAATTCCAAGAAACGGTTTCTTATGAGAGAAGTCATCTCAGTCTTCTCACTTTATATCATTTTATACGATCAAGTCTGCATATACTAAACAATTAAAGAATTACTTATATCACTTTATATTATTTATGTTTCGTTAAGTCCTAGTCTATAATGTATTATTTCACAAACGACCTCTCGAATAACTTTTCGAGTCTTCTACTTCTTCTCTTTCTATTTTCCTTTAGATCTATATATGAAATCATTACCACCAACATTTTTGTTAAACAGTATAAACTTCTGTCTCTAGTCATTCTCACCTTTCAAAAGCTTAATTCTCTAAACGAAAAATATTTAAGCATAATTATATTTCATTTATATAAAAAATAATATTTATTAATATTATTGATATTATTTATTTATTTTGTATGATTTGATATTTTGATCGAAGATGTCAGTTAATAAATAAATTTAAGCCTAAACGAACGGTCTGTTGAGGCTAAAATAACCAGACGAACAAACTGGGTCTTTCCCTCTGGGCTGCAGCTGAGAAAGCCTGCTACACAATTTCATGAATCCTATAGGCTATGGCTATATATTTTTCAGTTTTTATTTAAAAAAATCAGCAAAACTTTAAACCCAAAAATGTCCCACGCATAATGAAAGTAAACGTGTTAGACAGAACAAAACAAAACTTTCTAAATACATGCACATTATATTATAATGTTGGAAACAAATAATAATAATTATCTTCGAACTTTTGTTGTTAGAATATCAATAATATAAAGAATGGGCTTGAAATACACGGCCATTAACATCAATATATCCCGGAACAATATATGTATGACTCATCTAGAATGCTATCAACTTGCTTTGTATGGTTGATGATAAAAAAACAAAAATTATGTTGACCTAGCGGCATAACTATTTAAAGAACTGTTGTTATTTTATATGTGGTCCATAAAGGCAGGTAATGAAGGGTGAGCAGGACAGGACCCTCAAAATTTATGCTTGGTTTGAAAGAAAAGACTGCAAAAATAAAATAAGAATCATTTGTCTCCACAATATGTATAAATAAATAGATGGATAAAGTAGTGGAGCTAATAATATTCGAGTTATGCAATTTGGACTATCAATCATGAAGACCTGACTGTAGTTTCATTCAGTTTTCGGGCTTATACCAATTCCAAATTTAAGTTCACTCTAAATTATTTTAACCGACGTTTTCAACGGTGTCAACTGTTAAATTGTTTTTTCTTTTTAGTTTGTGCAGTGTTAAATTGTTTTTTTCTTTTTCTTTTTTTAAATTATCATTTCTGGTGTGTTTGTTTTGACAGGTTATGTAGAAAGTTTTTGCCTTTTTACTTTTATTTTTCCTATTTCGTATTGTATTTTTTTATATTCGGTTCATTTTTTTAGCATTAAAATTAGCTTTTATCGTATATTTATTTCGTTTTGCAGTTATCATGGTCGTTGTTAGTTGTAATACATTAAAATTAGCTGGCAACTTTTTAACTAAATTTTCACATAAATTTTTATCGTGTATTTATTTTGTTTTTTAACATATTTTTTATCGTGTTCTTATTTTGTTCCATTAAATATATCCACTAAATATATTATTGTCTCCAAGGGGTAGCCGAGTTGGTTGAGTATGGCATTCTTATGTTCGAGTCCCTCTACATACGTTTTTTCGGTTGAGCCTGTCACTTTGTGTGGTTTACCTTCTCGTGTTGGTTTGCAGGCTATCGCGTCAGACTGAGGATTTACCATGTGCGCACTCATTGTACTCTGAGTAGCCATGTTTGAGAAAAGACTCCATGTTGTTATTCCCTCTATAAAAAATAGTAAAAGACGGTTTTGTTTTTGGTCGACTTCCAAAAGACCTCGTACTATTTAAGATATGTTCTAAATTATATATCATTATCCTTCTCATGTTTAAACAATGTGGGATGTGTGACTTTGGTCGCCACCTAACAAATCTTCCTCTCAAACAAAGTACCGTTTTAGCCTCTTTTCAGTTGACTTACATTTGTCCACTCTAATAAGGTTGCTGATGTAGAAAAAGATAAACAAAGAAAGACGACTATGGTTTTATTATATGGAAAACGTACCAATTACATAGAGTATAAAGCTCTTATTTATAGACAAACTATATTGGCTAATGGACCTAGGCCTTATATCTCTAATACCCTCTCTCAAACTCGCAATGCTTATTCTTGCATTGTGAGTTTGTTACACAAAATAAAAACAAAATCGCAACAAAAAACGAAACACCAAACTTCAAAACCATAATCGAAAGTCAAAATCAAAACAAAACGCTAAAATCAAACTAGAAACTTCAAAACCCAAAATCGAACTCCAAACTCAAATCTTCAAACTCCAATCTTTAATCTTCAAACTTCAATCTCTAAACTCCAATCTCCAAATTTCAAACTCCAAACTCAATCTTCAAACTCCAATCTTTAATCTTCAAACTTCAATCTCTAAACTCCAAACTCCAAACTCCAAACTCCAAACTTTAAACTTCAAACTCCAAACTCCAAACTTTAAACTCCAATCTCCATTTTCTATTCATCAAAATCCAAAATTCAATCTCCAAACTAATCCAAACAAAATCTAAACACCACCAAACAAATCCAAACAAATCCAAATAAATCCAAACCAGTCCAAACAAGTCCAACTAAATCTATACCAAATCCAAATCAAAAAGAAGAACGAAATCTAAACCGACAATTTTTACCTCTCGGTCAGGTCTGTTGATTGTGGCTGCACATACCAGATCCGAAAACCGAAAATTTTCACTATTTCTTTCTTCCGGCAGACAGCTAAAACAACTGCCCACCGCCACAGCGGAAGACACAAAAACTTAAACTCGGTATTTAAACCTACGCTCTGATACCATATAGAAAAAGATAAACAAAGAAAGGCAACTAGGCTTTTATTATTTAGAAAACGTATCAATTACATAGAGTATAAAGCTCTTATTTATAGACAAACTATATGACTAATGGGCCTAGGCCGTATATATCTAACAGTTGACTACCTGAATCATGGAGGCACTATGGATGTTGTTTCTCACTTCCTATTAGACCACTATTGTCTTGTTTTTTAGCGTCATTCCAATCAAGTACCACCGTCTTGATACACTCCAATCAAGCCACATTGCTTGATGAGCCACGCGCACTCTAAACTAGGATCTGTAAATCAGATCATTCACCTTGAACATAGCCACTCGTTCATCATGTTCGGCCTCAAAATTACAACTTACATTCTCTTAACAAATTACAACTCAAAATGAATATTTATTTCTAGCCCAAACGTAAATGCATTCTCATATTATGCATTGTTTTCAAAATGCTTGATAATATCTTGATCATTTATATGATACTTAAGAACTTGAGTTCTTTTTCGAGGATCCAACTCCAAATATTTCTATTTTTTAATATGTTATTTGAAGATGATGGATCATTTGACGAATGAGTAAAAGTAGATTCTTCGGATTGTCCTTCATTTGCTTTATTTCCAATAATAGAAGTCTTAGACTCCGAAAATCTCGGGTAGGCATAAAAGAGTTGCCCAACATTCTCTAAACAAATCAAACTAAATGAGCTATTAAAATATGAATAAACAAAACAAAATTCAATATTAATATGAGAAAACCCCAAAAATAGTAACCAAATCATTTGAAAACTTAAATACATTTAGTAATTAAATCACCCCAAAACACATGTTGTTATTTAAACTTTAATATTATTATAGCATCTTACTATTTGAATATAATTACTTAATTACTAAATTTGGTATAAAATATATTATGTAGATACAATTAATAAATTACCTATTCAAATACTATTCAAAATCTCAACGCCAAATACCCAAACGAAATCTGAATGCCAAATTCAAATATTAAATCCAAATCCAAAACTAAATTCAATACTAAATCCAAATATCAAATCCAAATTCAAATCTAATTTCCAATCAAAATCAAAATTGAATCTACAATTTTACCCAAAATAAATATGCATTGTTCCAGTAGCGATTTCTCTTGAACCGTTGTATCAAGTCATAATCCAACCGTTCATATTGAAGGATTAGGTGTCCCAAACATGATCTCCAAACTTTAGCAAAAACCGACAATTTTTACCTCTCGGTCAGGTCTGTTGATTGTGGCTGCACATACCAGATCCGAAAACCGAAAATTTTCACTATTTCTTTCTTCCGGCAGACAGCTAAAACAACTGCCCACCGGCACAGCGGAAGACACAAAAACTTAAACTCGGTATTTAAACCTACGCTCTGATACCATATAGAAAAAGATAAACAAAGAAAGGCAACTAGGCTTTTATTATTTAGAAAACGTATCAATTACATAGAGTATAAAGCTCTTATTTATAGACAAACTATATTGCTAATGGGCCTAGGCCGTATATATCTAACAGTTGACTACCTGAATCATGGAGGCACTATGGATGTTGTTTCTCACTTCCTATTAGACCACTGTTGTCTTGTTCTTTAGCGTCATTCCAATCAAGTACCACCGTCTTGATACACTCCAATCAAGCCACGTTGCTTGATGAGCCACGCGCACTCTAAACTAGGCTCTGTAAATCAGATCATTCACCTTGAACATAGCCACTCGTTCATCATGTTCGGCCTCAAAATTACAACTTATATTCTCTTAACAAATTACAACTCAAAATGAATATCTATTTCTAGCCCAAACGTAAATGCATTCTCATATTATGCATTGGTTTCAAAATGCTTGATAATATCTTGATCATTTATATGATACTTAAGAACTTGAGTTCTTTTTTGAGGATCCAACTCCAAATATTTCTATTTTTTAATATGTTATTTGAAGATGATGGATCATTTGACGAATGAGTAAAAGTAGATTCTTCGGATTGTCCTTCATTTGCTTTATTTCCAATAATAGAAGTATTAGACTCCGAAAATCTCGGGTAGGCATAAAAGAGTTGCCCAACATTCTCTAAACAAATCAAACTAAATGAGCTATTAAAATATGAATAAACAAAACAAAATTCAATATTAATATGAGAAAACCCCAAAAAATAGTAACCAAATCATTTGAAAACTTAAATACATTTAGTAATTAAATCACCCCAAAACACATGTTGTTATTTAAACTTTATTATTATTATAGCATCTTACTATTTAAATATAATTACTTAATTACTAAATTTGGTATAAAATATATTATGTAGATACAATTAATAAATTACCTAAATATAATTATTAAACTTAAATAAATAATGTACAAATTTTTTATTTAAATACAATTATTTAATTAGTAAACTTGGTATAAAAAATTATTACTTAAATACAATTAATAAATTATATAAATATCATTAATAAACTTAAATAAATCATTCATGTACGTTTTTTTTAAATATAATTATATAATTAATAAACTCGGTATAAAAATTATTACTTAAATACAATTAACAAATTACCTAATGATTAATAAACTTATATAAATAAAATATTTATTACTTAAATACAAATTAATAAATTACCTAAATATAAATATTTAAAAAAAATCAAGAAAATTTGAATTATATTAGAATTAATAGAACTATTACATCATGCTTAATAAATAAAACATGTTATAATAATTACAAAGGATTGAATGAGAAAACTCAAGAAAAAAAATTAGACTTGAAGCAAAAGACTAGCCATTCCATTGAGAAAACATCTTCAAGCACCTTTGAATTTTTCATCTCAAGATAGTTAAACATGAACCTGCAAAAGAAATGAAAAATTGGTCAGAGTAATCTACCACAACTATTAGTAACAATGTCATTCGAATATTTTAAGATAACCAAGGTTTAAGCTTTCATGTTTAATCATAGATGTAAATGAGCATGAGAATTAGATGAATTAAAGATGGAATTAGTTTGAGAGCTAATAACCTATTTACCCACCCAATTGGCATCATAATTATGTTGCCTAACAATTATGTTTAATACTCATGTTTGAAGTAATTGAATGTCTACAAATACCAATCAAGTTATTAAGATACCAAAGAGCATATGCAGAACTAAGAATTTTAGTTAAAGTTATTGAATTACTCTCAATGTCCAAAGAAAAAATGTTGTTAGAATAGCGGTGTAAAATACCATCTAATAATGCACGAGCCTCAAGGATAAGAGGAGTGTTTTTTCCTATAAGAGTACGTTGAGCATGCAAAAGCTGGCCAATGTGATTTCTACTAAAAAACCCTCCAGTGGATTCACCATTAGGAAGACACGAACAATCACAATTTAATTTGTACCTAGTTCTATCAGGAGCAATCCATTTGGCATAAGATATATTTTTTTAAGAAAGATTATGATGAAAATAATCTAGCATTTTAGCATAATGAATATCCCCAAGACAATATTTATTTTTTAATAACTTAGCACAATCTAGGTTAGAAATAATAGTATTAATGATATTAATGATACTCCTAGAAAGAAGACTTAGAGTTATTATGCTTTAGATTATTCGTAGCAGCCCATATGGCCCAACAAATAATAAGGGGAAGGATAACTCTAATATGAATAAGTTTAGATGTAGAAGTAAACCAGATGTTAATGATGTGGGTGATGCTCATATGTCTAGAAATAAGGATGCCAAAAAAGGCCAGCAAAGTATTGTCACACCTCCCAAGCCACATAACAATTAATAAAAACATAAGATAAGGTTTCTAAATTGTCACAATGTTGACATTTAAAAGTTAAACTACAGTTTTTCTGAATTATAGAATCAATACTGATGAAACCATTGAGAATCCTCCAAATAGTGAAATAAAACTTATTTATAGTGATTCCATTACAAAGCTTCTTAAGAATCAAGGAAAGGTTGATTTTATGTCTCATATTATTCCAAGTATTTTTAACAAAAAAAGATTCCAAATAATAGTGTCCTCAAGGTTATTGTTAATTATAGCTTTTGAATTATTTTAATATTAGAGTAAATGACATTTTCATTAAGTTTAATGATATTCCAAGAGTTGTTGGTCCAGAAATCAGAAACTTCAGTTTTATTATACAAATAGTTATCCATATTGGAAGAGATAATGATAAGAGGATGAAAGTTATTCCATTTATCCAACAAAAAATCAACAGTTCTACCATTACCAATTTTCCAAACGATGTGATTTTCAACAAGATCTCTAATGTTGAGAAGTCTTCTCCAGACTTTGTAATCATTAGGTTTAGTTTTAGATTGCAGGGGATGAGATTTAGAATAATAAATATAATGCATGAGTGTGGACCAGAGAGACTTGTTCTCTCTTAATCTCATCAACAGTTAATATTTTTAAGGCTTCTCACGTTTAAACCATTCTCATCAAAAGGATAACAACATTTAGTTAATTTGGACCGGATAACAAATTTATGAACGTCTTTACGATCCCATAATAATTTGTTAATAAGATTATTAATTATATTCATGACACTTTTGCGAAAGAGATTATTGTGCATATGGTAAATAAGAATTGAAAGAATGATGGATTATGTCTGAATGAATCTGTCACCAAAGGACGTATTTTTTTGTCATAATCAAGAATTTTGTTCCGAATTTTAGTCACTAAGGCATCATAACGACAAGAATGATTATTGTTATGAATAGATATGCCAAGTTAATTTAAAGGGAGACTGTTCTTCTTAAAATCGGTGAATGATTCAATGATATTAATTTTGGTTCCATTCATTTTGTTTGAGGTAATAATAGTTTTTTATGATTAATTTGTTGACCTGAGATATATTGATAATGGTCAAGAAAGCCACAGACTTTCTTGACATTTTTAATAGCACCATTCATAAATATAATGATATCATCTGCAAAAGCAACGCAATGGATATCTATATATCCTATGTTCTTGTATTATAGATGAAGGATGAAGGATGAAGGAAAAAATATTATTAATACCTCTTAAAAGGGAAATTCTTCAGCAATGATGAAAAAATTGGGTGAAAGAGGATCACTTTGTCTTACACCATTGCTGGCAAGAAAGAAACAATAGGAGGATTCATTAATGATAATAGAATAATTTATATGCTCTATACTTCTTTGAATTAAATTGATGAAAGTGTTATTAAAACCAAAAGCCTTTAGAATATGGTAAAAGAATTTGAAAGAAATCTTGACAAATGCCTTAGCCATATCATGATTGATAATTATATTATTACCTCTGAATTTGAGATTAATATCATGGGATAACTCCTGAGTAATTAAGATGTTGTCATGGATGGATTTATATTCAACAAATCCACCTTGAGCATCAGGAATGATCTTCGGAAAAAAATTTAGAAACTCTATTATTAATAAACTTAGACAGGATTCTGTTGAATATTGTATAAAAGCTTATAGGTCTATAATCCATACAAGTTTTTGGGTTATTTTTTTTGTTATAAGGCATATCGTAGTGACAAAAATTCCTTTTGGGACAGATGTGTCATTGAAATAAGCACAAATAGCAGCACAGCGGTCAGTTTTATTAAATTTCAGCAGCTTTGAAAGAATATGGAGTTGAAACTATCAACTTCAGAAACATTATTAATGTTTAAGGTTAACATAGTGAATTTCATCAATGTAAGGATAAAAAGTTAGCATGAAATTGTCATTTTCAGTAACGAGATTGAGAATAATATCATTAATGTTATCAATATTAGTGAATGAGTTATTATTGTTCAATATTGATTGAAAATGGTTGGCTACAGAACTATTAACAATAGTAATATCTTCAGTCTAGGTTTCATTAATGAGAATGCCATTTATTCTATTCATATTCTGTCTTTTTTTTAACATAACTAGGGTAAGCTTTAGTGTTTTTATCACCATCTTGAATCAAGAGAGGCACTATTTTGCTACTAAAAAGTATCCTCTCTGTCCAGAAGGCCTTAGCTTTGATTTTATTTAGCTTAATTAAATGATCAGCATTATTATCAAGCTCAAAAACAGAGTCAGCATAAGATACCTCATCCTTAACTTAGGAAATACTATCAAAAATATTTCCAAATTCAGTTATATTCTAATATTTTAATCTAGCTTTAAGTCTTTTTAACTTGATCCATAAAATAGATATGGGGTCTCCATCATTCCAATTTTGCTCAATAATGGTGAATAAATTAGAGTGAGTACACCACATATTTTAGAATTTGAAATAAGCTTCGGGTTTATTAGATTGATTAGAGAAGAAATACATATGGGTGAGTGATCTGAGCCAATTCTTGCCAAATGACTCACCTTGGTGATAACAAACATGCCTCTCCAGGTAGCATTATGTAATGCTTTGTCGAGACACTTCTATGTATAATTATTGGTCCAAGTGAAAGAAGATTTTGAGTAACCGGGATCTTCAAGGTTGCAGTTAAGAATCAAAGAGTTGAATTCATCCATACATATTAAATTAAAGGTTGCGTAAGAGAGCTGCTCATCAATAAAAGTGATTTCATTGAAATCTCATACTAATAGCCAAGGCTGAGTATAAGAATATATAGATCTTAAATGATCCCAAAGAGCAGTTTTTTAGATCTAACACACTTAGAATAAATAATAGTAACAAGAACAACAACATTGGTTGTTGAGTGATTATGTAACATATGCAAGGTTTGCTCATGATTAGGAAGAATCTTAATATTGATATAATCTTTACTAAAAACCCAAATTTTATTATTAATATTGGCAAAAACAGTTGGAAAACCTATTTGCTTGGCAATGATATGAAGAATTGATATTGAAATCATAGGCTTTTGTAGAGCCATAAAATCAATATGATTGAATTTAATAATAAATTTAATTCTGCTAAGAGATTGTCACTAAAAATTGTTTCATTGACAATAGAGTTAGTATTGATGGGATCAATATTAACATTAGAATTAATGTGGTTGCTAGTGATTTGAAATATGTTTTGATCTTGTTTATTGTTGTTAATCTCAGGATTTGTCATTTTGTTGAGGGTTGATGGCAACCATAGGGTTGTCATGATGTTGGGTGTTAACAGGAATCCGTGAGTTTTTTTGTAGTTCATCTAACTTGAAAAAAAAAATTGGATTGAGGGAAGATTTAGGATTAGTTTCCAAATTTTATTTGTTTTTAGGGTTTTTTACACGTATTTCGAGTATGATCTAAATGTTTGCAACTTTAACAATAAGCATGAATATCACCATATGTGATAGCTTGCCAAAAACCATTATGTTCCTCAAAACTTACCCATTTTTTTGGGGGGGAATAAGGAAGAAAATATCAAGAATAATCCAAGCTTTAACATAGTTAAAATGGCTTGATTTTTGTAAGGAATCCATGTCGCTAAGAGTTATCCAATAACCTAAGCAATATGAAGGATGAAATCACGATTATAAAGATAATCGAGAATTCTTGGAAAGGTATATTTTCCTATACTCCAAACATGCCTCCTCCAAAAAAATTGACATCATTAATAGATTCAAAGTCAATAAAAGTATGAAGATTATCATATATAGATATATTATATATTATATATACCATAAAAAATGAAAGATCCTACGAAAGTTTTGAAATCATTGAAAGAGGGTTTACCATAACTAAACTTAGCAATCGAAGTTATTTTAGCAGTATAGATTAAAGAATACTTATCTCGTTTTTGAAATTGTACTGCTCCGAAATCTCCATGCTCCTTGTATGATACAATTGAGTGGATACATCCATTACTAAATGACCTAATAGCCTCAACATAAGATCTGGTGTGGACTCCATTTGAAGAAGACCAGTTGTCCCCTGGTCTGATCTTCAATTTTTGCTCCTTCTTGTTCAAAGGTTGGATTGATACCAAAAAATAGATATGGGAACCATCGTTCTTGTATTTCATGGGAATAAGAGGGCATTCTTTAATTCTATCTGCCGGAAGCAAGTCTCGATTCGATTTCTAAGACCCAATAGAGGCCTGATTAAGGCTCAATCCATTCTTGAGAGAAGAATGAGATTGATGAGCCTCATTTACTAAATTAACGAGAGGAGATAATGCTTCGAGACAATAAAGAATGCTTCATATGCTTCAATTTATTTCTTTGAGAGGTGCATCATTTTCATATATGAAGTTGAGGTCTTCAAGTCTTGATAATGAACCGCATGAAAGTTTTTAAAAAAATCAAAATCTTCTGGATTGCAGGTGATGAAAAGGGTTAAAAAGAGAAAAAGACTGTGAAAGGAAAAGATTTCTTCTTTGAAAACTTTCTTAGTTACAAATTTGGTATATGAATGGTTGAATAATTATACGTATCTTATTTATTTTTATATATTTTTTAAATTGGAGACCAAAATGAAGAACTATGAAAAAAAAATTGGGAGAAAATATAAATATTTTTAGAGTTTATGAGATCTAAACTCATGATCTACTTAAAGTTAGTAAAACGCAAGATTTTTCACCATCGTGGTAGATATTTTTTTAAAAAAATAAAATATATCGTAGCATCTTTAACTACTCAAAGTCCACCTTTATTTTGGTCCATATTTTTTAAACTAATAATTATAAATTATTTTTAAAATATTTGTAGTTAAAATATGTTTCGGGTATTTATATGAACTCTATAATTCTAGTCTAATTTTGTTTTAAGAGTAGAAGAGGGTTTTGGTTTTGGAAGTTGATAACCCGTGACCACGCGTTTTTGTCTTTTACCTAATGACATCATGTACTAAGAATAGAGAGTAGTCGTAGACCTATTTTTATTAGTCATAGGCTCATAGCTTTAAAGATTCACGTGCATGCTTAAGTATGTGACAAACCCATCCCGTCCCAGCGTCCCTCTTCAAATCTCCCTCCAGATCTTTATTTTCTTTGTTCCCTCAAACTAACCCTACCATTTTCGTAGTATATTAATCCTTCCTTCGTCCCTTTCACTCTATAATTATCAGGTATTAGTAATAGTAACTCTCTCTATATATATCACTAACTATATTACAAAGTGTATTTTACAAAAGGGAGCCGCTATAAAAATATCGTTTTTATTATTTGTAGGAATGAAATAGTTATTGGGTGTGTGTTGCGGAATGGTATTATATATTTTACAAAATATATTTATTAAGATCTTGCAAAATATTGTTTTTATCATCAAATTATAAGACTTGATAATAAAAAAATCATGAAAAATTATCATTTAATGATGAACTAATATTTTTTATTAATCGTAATTGCAAAAAAGGTCAATGCAAAGCTATTATAAATAATAACGACGTTTTTTTATAATCATTCTTCTTTTTCTCAAATGCTTTTAAATCAATAAAAAAACTTAGGTTATTATTTTGCAATGAACGAAAACAACTGATCTCAGCTAGATCGGTGTAATCACTTGCACATTTATATAAGGCTGGTGGAACCTGAAACCCCACTAATTAATTATTCTTTTCATAATATAAACAAAAAAAACTCCATATTTTATTTATCTTGTTTTAAAGTGGGCATTTTTTGTTGATTTATTGTTTAATATGTATATATTGCGGAATTAATATGAGATTTTTACGAGGTATAAAGTTTAGTCGATGAATTTGTCCAAATGTTTTTGTTGAAAAGTGTAATAAATAAATATAAAAATATTTTTTTTATAAATACAGGAAGCATATTTTAAAAAGTGATATAAACGTAAAATAAAATAGTACAATAATAATTTAATTTGAATTTTGCCAAACCAAAACTAAAAAAAAAAAAGTAAAAGTGTAAAAATCCAAAAAGTTATAAGAACTAACAATATAGTCTAAGAACATGTAAGCGAAAGTAGCAAACCAACTAAGGAAGGTGACCGAAATTAAAAAAAACAAAACAATCTTAAGTTAGAGATTCTAGAAATTGGATATATATAATTTTGGTACTAAGGAACCTGAACTGAAGATCGGAAAGAATGTGATGTTATACCACAAAGGCAAAAACTCAAGATGTGTGAAAAGTTATATCATTTCTTCTCTTTCTATATATGGTAAAAAATTGTGCTGAAGTAGACACGTCATAAGTGACATAAATTCGAGGGAGGCGAGTTGGAAGCTTTTTGAATCCAAAAGGCTCAGTTTTTATTGTTACTTAAAGAGAAGCCGTGTTTGGATCTTGCAAAACCCCATATGATATGCGAGAAGTTATAGTTATAAAGGATATGAGTGATGGTTTCAGAGTCGAAATTGCATAAGATGCAAGTCGGGAGTGTTAAAACTCCAACTCAGATACTTGTCGCGGGTGGATTGATAGCAAGCCAAATGATGAAGGATTGACGAGGAATATTAAATATATGTCATACTAACGATATTCGTCTAACACATAAGATGAGCGTACAAATGACATTATGATGGTGAACTTGGTAAAATCCTTTCTTAGAAATCTAGTTATGGATGTCACTGAAGAGGGAGGGAAATGATGAAGTTGTTGATCTCTTGGAGGTTACTGCTAGCACTTATAGATCTAATATGAGATGGTCAGTTCCAGAGCACATCGTTGATTGTAGAGAATAAATATTCAAAGTTATTAAATAACTGTTGGATAATTTTAATTTATGTTGTTTAGAAAATATAAGCAATTTTTTTTTAAATGAAGTTTAAAAACGTTCAAAACCTTATAACTTCCGAACATAAAATTATAATTGAAGTTGTCCAAAATAGTAGAAAAATTACATTATTTCATAATGAAAGTACATACAAAACATTTTAAAAAAATAACAAATGACCAGTAGATTTATCAAACAAAAATCACAAATACCTAAAAGCACGCATAAAATATCCTCCATTGTATATATGAATCTTTCATTATTATTGAACGACTCATTAGGGTATTCTGAAAAGAAATACAAACATGAGTGATTGTAGTCGTATCAATTCATCATGTATTTCTTGCAACTGGAACCAGATCAATATTTTAACATACCAAAGTAATGAGATTACCTTTCGCTTTTATGTATGCCTAATATTGTTCAAAATATTTATTAAGATGTTTATTTCTTCTTACGGAAGAAACATTGACCAACGGTCGAATCCTTTTGTATCTTTGCTACTGAACCTCAAGCTTTCCCATCACATTTTCTCTTTTGACTTGTCCTCTTGTCATAGCTCACCATGTGCACCTCAATAGATTTTTGTACCTTATCGTTGTAGCATCGAATATCTCATCTTGAATGAAGAGAAATGTTTTAGGTTTATGGATCTTGAATGAAGAAAAAAATATTGTGTATTTAATATTCTTACCAGTAAAAAGATAGATTTACTTTAGCTTAGAATTTTAATAAATGATTCGTTGAAAATCCTTTTTATATATGAATGCAAATAAGATTATAGCTTAAACCTAATTGTACTCATAGCCCTAAGTTTTATTATATGCTAATGTACCATAACTTGACTAATTATTTTCTTTCAAATTAGTTCTTAAACATTATATTTAGTCTTAATTGTCAATATTTGGGTTCATCATTCATAAAAATCGAAGTTAACCTGATATCTACAATATTACCTTAATAATAGCAGTTCAAGTATTCGTCAACTTTCTAATTATATATTAGTTGATTACTTATTAATTGGATGATTTATCAACAATAGCCAAATACATCATTAAACATGTAACAATCTATAGTTTTCAATAATCTCTCACTTGGATCAAAATATGTTACCAAATAATGCATTTGCTTAATAGAAATTTATGTAATATATTATCCATAGATAAATTAAGCAATCTCGTACACGACGATGAACGATAAATAATTAAAGATATCTTTGATACAATGTGAACAAATGGATGCAACTGTAATCACATTATCATTATTAATCAACTACATAGTTCTCTTATAGTGTGTAGAATAAGAATAATATACAAATAATTGAACATGTTTATTCTTAATTGATTATATTTAAGTGGAAATCTACTTAAGGAACTAGATAAGTCAATAAAATGTAATATGTATATATATATATATATATTCTATTTAACATATATAAACATGATGTATATAAACATATATATATATATACTTATAAAAGCTCTTGTTACTATTGGAATATTAAACAATATAATTGTTATCACAATATAATTTCACGGGATTTTGATACCCCTTCAAACAAACATAGTTCAGTGACAAAATTTTGCAGCCATAATGTTTGGTTGGATGCTTCAAAACATCCAACAAAATTGTTGTTATAGTGGAGGATGCCACTAGTGTTTTCTTAAAACGTTTCCGTTGTCTTATAATACCCATAATATTTTAAATATGTTTACACATCCACCTAAATTTAAGTCAAAATACATAATGATCTCTAGATTATCAGACTTCATATATGTCAACATGTATCCTTTTGTTTGTCATAGGTTCTAGATACCTCTCTTGACAATTTTTTAATGGTACGTTACCGGGTTGCTTACATATCTACCCCGTAAATCGACAACAAATACGATGCCAATTGTCGAAACATAAGATCATTTGCATGTCCTTAATCTTGTGTTTTATTTTTGAACATTGACTAAGACTTAATTTGTCTACTTTTTCATGAAGGATATTCAAGGGCTTGTTGTTTGTCATACCTTAATGTTGCAGCATACTTATATGTATGACGTTTTTATAGTCCTATGAGTGATCCCGATAAATATGGATTTTTAATATAAAAGTTGCACCACCAAGATCTTAAATATCAAATTTATTTGATAGAACCCTCTTAGTAGTATATAATAATTCTGTTTCATTCATGATCAACACTATGTCATCAATATACATCATTAAAAATACAAACTTAATCTTACTGGATTTTTTATACACCTAGTCCTGAACCGAGTTTATCTAAAATACAAAAAAAGATTAGTATCTTAAATAAATGATGGTACTATTATTGAGAAGTGTGTTTGAATTCGTAAATGTATTTTTTTAAGTTTGCATCGTATAGAATTTATATCACCAATTATAAAGTTTTAAATGTTGAGCTATATAGATCGTATTCTAAATATCACAATTAAAATGGTTTTTACATTCTTTTGATGGAGGTTTAGGTAAATGTGTGTAATTTATGATATGATTATCCTAAAGAGTCTTTCGGTAACAATAAAGATAAAATCACTTTAAAATTAATCCCTTCATGTTGAGTATATCTTTTTTCCATAAATTTTGCTTTATATATTTCCACATTATCCTTATTATGGGAATAACAAGTTCAACCAAAGTAAAGTCTTAAGTTTTTAGTCAAGGATCGTCTTATTCATCAATAGGTTCTTCTTATTTATAATACCGTGAGTTAGTGAGAAGTTACACTCGTTTACACTTAATGCACCACTAACTCACTAATATCACTTCTCTTATAATTTCGGAACTACTACTTGAAATGGTTTGACATAGGACTCATAACATTTGTTATACAATATATAAAGAAACACTTCATCTGGGTTGCGTGTCAACCCGAGCTAGCCCACTCCTTGAGCGCGATTAGGTCGGTGCTGGCTGCGCGTTCTCAAGCTCGCCCGACCACGTGGTCGATCAATCGTCTTCGAGCTCTCTCTCCTCTTGGCTTTAATGTTGTTTAGTTTATGTGCGAGCTTGTCTCTTGTCTTTTCATCGCCTCCTTAGTATGGTCGATCAAATCGTTGCTTAGAGTATCGTTGAGCTTGTTCTCCACTTCTCTTTGAGGTCAACAATGGCGTAGAGCTCGTCCTCTGTTTCCTTGTTTATTTATTATCTTAGCCTAATATCGTAGTCTTTCTTGCTCGTGTTCATACTCACTCGGGGGAATCCCCCCTTATCAGGGCTCCCCCTAGTTTATAGGTTTATTAAATTTTAGAAAAAGATTAGTAAACCTGTAAAATAAAAATTACCATTAAATTAAAGTCCATAAGTAGCTGTGCGGTCATTCAAAACGTCTTTTGGCTTCATTTGTTGACACGTGTCGCTGATGTAACTATGGCGGTTTAGACACCGCCGTATCTGAGATACAGGGCCTGGCGCTTTAGTTTTTGGTACAACTTTCAATTGTTTGGTAATGTCACACCCTTATACTGTAAGAGTTTTTATGTCTTCAACTTCTTGCGTGTTTACTTACTTGAAAGAGAAATATAAATTCTTTCAAACATTTCGCGTCATTCTTGCTGGAGAATAAGATATCAACTGCAATCTAAAAACTCTCTGTCGCATTTTACATCACCAACCAGGTATGTGATTCCTCAACACATATAATCATTTAAATCTATGTATAACATAGAACCTTAGATTTTGGAGTGCAACATCTGTGAGTAGGTTATTCCCAAATGTGCATACTTTCCCTGCGTCGAATCGATCGACATTGCCTGCTATAAACATGTTGATTCGTATCCTTACCTTATTGAAGTCTCAGTAGAAGTTATGGCACCAAAAAGGGTGACGAAGATGAAAAAAGACAAAATTGTGGACCCTGTATTTGAGGAGGCCAATGCTTTAGAGAACTATTTCTCACAAATAGCCCCCAAATACGTCTACTTAGATGAGACTAGATTTACCACTCTTAGATAGATGTGGGATTCCTGAGGATGTGATTATAAGAGCACCCGCTATAAGCGAGCATCCCTATCAGGCCCAAGAGACAGAGACGTGTCTCTCCACTACTTTGTTTGATTGGAGGTTAAGGCTGTCACTTCCCAAACTGATTTACGATTACTTTAATGTACTAGGTATTTGCTATACTCAAATTTCTGCAAATGGGTGGAGGTTATTACTTAGTGTAGTGTTGAGCTCACGTCTGCTAAGAATTGACGTGTGCTTAGCAGACCTATTAACGGCTATTGGTTTTACCAAAATGGACAAGGCCCCATTCTTTTATACCTACTTTAAAGAAATGAAAAAGATTATCGAGCTCCCCTCCTCCTCTGATAGGAATTGGAAAAATTCCTTTGTTTTTGTATCTGGCAATTGGGAGCATAAAACACCCACCTTGAATCTTCAATTAAAAAGGAGATGGAAAGTAAAGTGTAAGCCTTAATGATATTAGTTGAAATATAGAATTAGCGGTTGAGTCCTTTTATGATAAGATGTCAGTTCCTGAGATCTTACAACGACAAGTTGAGCTGGCAATTAAGGTAAACATTTCTCTTTATGGCTGCGTTTAATTAAAATATGGTAATATATCTAACTTTCTGGTTGTACATGGTTCATCGTAACTCGATCGTACTGAGCTACCGGAACATGTCTCTAGTTGATTTAGAAACTATGGAGAAGTGTTGACCATAAGCCATGGTTTTCGAATCAGCCAAAGCGAGCGCTACAGAGGTTGTTCACTTGAGGGATGCGTACATTTCAACCAAGACAACCAAATATGAGGCGTTGACGCAAATGCCAAACTAGAGAATACGATGGAACCTTATAAGAAGCTTTGAAATGCAACTACGAGAGGTAGAAAACCGCATCCGATAATCACAAGATGGTACTAAAACAAAATGAGAACTTGCTGAAAAGGAATGGTGAGTTGTATGTTCAGAGCTCGAACCTGATGGATAAGAATTTGATTCAATCGAAAAGGATGGAAGAACAGGCTGAGCGAATAGCCACTTTGACTGCTGATGTTACTAAGTTAGCTGCCCAAGTGGAGGCGGGGCATGCAGATCTAGAGAGAGAAAGACATCAGTGGAAAAGGGAATTTGAAGCAGCTATAGCAGAAAGGGAGACGCGGATGTTCACTATTACTACAGAAATGATAGCCAAAGCAAATGGGAAAGCCATAGCTGAGTTGATGGCTCTGAATCCTAGGCTGAACTTGGGATCGTTAGCGTCTTTCATTCAGGGCTTTGTACCACCTCAAAATATTTTCTTGCAACCTGTGCTAAATATTGAAGTCGGTATCACTGGTGTAACTGATGCGACTCCATCAGAGCAGACCAAGCAGCCTCCTTCCCCAAGTACCAAGCTGTGATATTATTTGTTCTCTTTGTTCTTTTTGTTCTTTTTTGTTGTGTGTTATGTGTATGAAGATGTTGTGTTTTGTCGACATATTTTTAGTACATGTTAAACTTATTTTTTTACTTTTCCTACGCCAGTGTGTTTACTGTCATGAATATTTGTGGAGAAAACGTGGAGTATGTGTTTGTTGTGCTTGGTGGAGATCCTTACAATACTGAGCTCAATAGGCTCATTGCATAGCTTAGACAATATTTGTCATAATAGCTTCTTCGCGGCGAGGTCATGTAAACCCTATTGCATAGTCTATTTTAGACTTGGTCTTTAACCAGTTCGCGAATATACCATGTACAAATTATAGGCACAGTATGACCATTATGTAGCTCGTAGGCCTTGCTAATTAGCTCGTTCGTGTTTATAGACACTTAGTCTGGACTCAGTACGGTCCATTGCGTAGCCATGAATAGCGTGGTCATTGACCATTTTGCCAATTATAAGGATAAAACTTGCAACAAACACATAGTGGTGAAAACATAAATTATATTGAAGGAATAAAATGTTATCTTAAGATGCCTCATTCAAAAACCTTATTGCGCCATCAAGGAGGAAAAAGAGTGCATTAATACAGTCTCAGTATTTTGGCGATACAATTTTAGGTGATTGACATTCCAAGGGTGTTTGAGTGCTAGACCACTTTGATATGTCAATCTGTACGCACCATGGTGCCCCGTGGAGATAATCGTGTATGGGCTTTCCCAATTTGGTCCAAGTTTGCCACATATTCTAGTGCTGGAGCCTTGAAATACATTCTTTAAGACTAAATCTCCCTCCTTAAAAGAACGTGGCTTTAATCGAGCATTGAAGCGTCCCATCATCAAGCTTCTGTAGTGCTCTGCTCATACTCTTGCTTGGTTATGTCTCTCATCGAGGAGGTCCAAGAAAGTTAATCTGGCTATTAGGTTTGCTTCTTCTTCATAGTGCTCGATTTTGTGGCTTGGTACTATGATCTCTGCTGGAATGACCGCTTCTGTGCCGTATTCCAGGGCAAAGGGTGTATCTCTTGTTGTTGAGCGCGGGATGGTTTGATATGCCCATAATACCTCAGCCAACTTATCAGGCCACTTGCCTTTGGCTCTTTCTAATTTTTTCTTAAGTCCTTCGAGCAGCATCGTGTTAGTCACCTCGACCTGGTCGTTTTTATAGTGATAATAAGGGGTGAAAAGTGTTGGAAAATCCCATATCGTTTGCAGAATTTGGTGAGTATTGAATTTTGGAATTGTGGGTCCGTTATCTGTCATTAGAATCCGCGGAATTCCATATCTAGTTAGAATTTGATTATGGACAAAGTCACATACCTTCTATGCACGTGTTTAGAATAGAGCTTTGGCCTCGACTCATTTGGATAAATAATCTACCACAGCGATAAGGAACTACCTCTTTCCCGTGGTCATTGGCAAATGACCCACTAAATTTATCCCCCACTTATCGAGAGAACATGGGACATGAACATTCTGTATAGGTTCGCTGGGTCTATGCTATGTGTTTCATACTCCTAGCATTTATGATATTGTTGTACAAGACTTTCTACATCAACTGCGAGCTCGGGCTAATAATACCATGCCAGGGGGAACCGACGAATTAGTGTTCGGTGGCCACAATGAGTGCATGCCTCCCCTGAATGTAGATCAGTTAATATCGAATTAGCTTCTGCGCGATCAAGAAATGGGAGCAATGGTCGAGTCGAACTCTTCCTGTATAAGATGTTTTTGAGAACACAAAACTTGGCTGCCTTGATCTGCAACGCTAAGGCCTCATTTTTATTTGCTGGCAATTTGTCAGAGTTCAAGTATTGCAGGTATGGAATTCTCCAGCCGACGTCATTTGCGATTGAGTTGATAGTTGCCGTCATTGGTACGAGTTTGGTCATGGGGAGTTGCTGGAGTAAAACTATGGGATGCTCTCCCAAAGCTGTAGTTTTGGCTAAAATATCGGCTGTTGATTTGTCCTTTCGTGGGATCTGCTCGTATGAAACGCAGGTGAACTTGGATTTATATTCCTTGATTATGACAAGGTACTATTTAATGCCTTCATGTCTAGCGTCGTATGTACCCATTTCTTGGTTAACCACTAACTGAGAATCAGACTTGATCCTAATGCTTTAGGCTCCATACATTAAGGCCAGTGTCATGCCACAGAGAGCAGTTTTGTATTCTGCAACGTTATTTATTACCGGGAAATTAAAATCGAACCGCCTGTTTGATCTCCTCAGCATTTGGGGATCGCAAGACAACTCATGCTCTTCCGCCTGATGTAGAAAACGCGTCATCAAATTTAATGGTCCATTGGTCTGACCCAGTCACTCCTTGGTCCTCTGCGTCAATCTTTTGATGCCTAGAAGAGGTGAATTTGGCAAGGAAATCAGAAATTTCATGCCTATTAATAGTTAAGCATGGCTCAAAACGAATGTCATACTCGCCGAGCCCGATACTCCATTTGGTGATTCTACCGGAAACATCTGGCTTCTGTAGTACCGTTTGCAAGGGAAAAACTGTCTACACCGTAATTACATGCCTTTGGAAATATGGCCGCATTCGCCGAGCTGCAATATCTAAACTTAAAGCGAGCTTTTTGAGATTCAAGTACCTTGTTTTGGCATATGTTAATGTTTTTCTCGTGTAGTATATCAGGTGTTGTACCCCGTTCTGGTCACGTACTAAAGCCGAACTCACAAAAAATTGTGATGCCGCCAAGTAGAGGAACAATGGCTCCTCAGCTATAGGTGCAGACAGAATCTCTGGAGAGGTGAGATATTGTTTGAGCTTGGCGAAAGCTTTGTTACACTCTTTTGTCTAGGAAACTTCTTAGCACCCTGTAAAGCTTTAAAAAATGATGATTTTTGTCCGACGCGTGGGAGATGAACCTAGATAAGGCTGCTAGCCTTCCCGTGAGACATTATACTTCCTTGATATTGTTTGGAGCTTCTATTTGCATAATTGCATTTAGCTGGACGGGGTCGGCTTCAATACCTCATTGACTTACCACACAACCCAAAAAATTTCCCTTGGCTACACCAAAAGAGCACTTATCCAGGATGAGAATGAGGTTGAAATGTCGTAACAAATCGAAAACAATCTGTAATGTTTCCAAGTGTTGTGCTTCTTCATGAGTTTTAACAATCATGTCGTCAATTTATGCTTCTAAATGGTGTCTTAGATGATCTTGAAAGATGTGATTTATCAGTCGTTGATACGTCGATCTCACATTCTTTAAACCAAAAGGCATGACCGTGTAGCAATAAAGACCTCTTTCGGTTTGAAAGACTGTGTGCTCCTGGTCGGATGGGTGAAGGAAAATCTGGTTGTATCCGGATTATGTGTCCATGAATGACAAGTACTCGCAACCCAAAGCCGAATCGACTAACTGATCGATGCGCGATAATAGGAAAGCATCGTTGGGGCATGCTTGATTCAGGTTGGTGAAATCCACGCCATTCTCCATCGGCCGCTCTTCTTTTTTACCAAAACTGGGTTATCTATCCTGACCTGATATCTTGCTTTTCGAATGTGTCCCAAACGACTTAATTTGGTCACCTCAACTAATATAGTTGTCTGCTTTTCTACTGAAAAAGGTCTGCACTCTTGACGTACTGGCTTGGCACAAGGGTTGGTGGCCAGCTCGTGACTTATAATTGAAGGGCTTACCCCTGAGACATCAATTGCCTCCCAAGCGAAAACATCTAAATTATTTGCTAACAAAGCAGTTAAATGCACCTTAGAGTCTTGAGATAACCCCTTCCCTAGTCGAAGCATCCGACCATTAGCTATAAGTGTGTCCACTATCGTAGTACCCGTATCAGTCGAGTCTTCGTTCTCACGCGGGTCATCCACTGGGTCCGACGAGGTAAGATCCAGTGTTTCTGGTTTAGGGCCCCACTCGTTGTTTAATTGCTATCGGAGAGGTTTGGACGAGTCCGACACGATCGTGTAGCATGTTCGTGCGGTTCTCTAGCTACCTCGTATTGTACCCACCAAGCTGCCCACCAGATATTTTATGCATTGTTGGAATGTGCACGGTGTTGGTTCCATCCTATGCAGCCATGGTATTCCGATTATAACATGGTAAGGGCATGTTGCGTCGGAGATGGAAATCATAAACAGTGTCTTTAATTCCTTTTTCGTGGCTCCCTGGCCAACTTTTACCAGTAGCTCCACCTCCCAAACACATTGTGAAGTTTTACCTTTGTAGCCGACCAACGTACGCTGAGTCGGCCGATATGGAGGTACATTTTGCATGCAGTCGAAACTGATTTTGAATATAATGTTTGCAGAGCTCCTACTGTCTACCAGCACTCGAGTCACCATCACTCCTCTGATGTCTAGGTGGATAGTTAAAGTGTCCTCATGGGGCATTCGTCGCTCATCTCCTGTTCATTGTTGCTTCACTCGTTTCCTGGTCGTCTCTCTCGATTCCTGACCTTGTGACTACTATGGTTGATGATTAGCTATTTTCCCACATACGGCGCCAAATTTTTTATGGGAATAACAAGTTCTACCAAATTAAAGTCTTAATTTTTTATCCAGAAAAGAGATGAGTTAAAAAGGATCGTTTTATTCATCGATAGTTTCTTCCTATTTATAATATCGTGAGTTAGTGGGAAGTTATACTCGTTTACACTTAATGCACCACTAACTTACTAATATCACTTCTCCTATAATTTCGGAACAACTACTTGAAATGGTTTGACTTAGGACTCATAACGTTTGTTATACAATAAATAAATAAACGCTTCATCTTGGTTACGTGTCAACCCGAGCTGGCCCAGTCCTTGAGCGCGATGAGGTCTGTGTTGGTTACGCATTCTCAAGATTGCCCGACCACATGGTCAATCAATCATCTTCGAGATCGCTCTTCTCTTGGCTTTAAGGTAGATTAGTTTATGTGAAAACTCGTTCATTGTCTGTTCATTGCCTCCTTAGTCTGGTCGATCAAATCGTTGCTTAGAGTATCGTCGAGCTTGTTCTCCACTTCTCTTTGAGGTCGACAGTAGCGTAGAGCTTGTCCTCTGTTTCCTTGTTTCTTTATTATCTTAGCCCAAACTCGTAGTTCGCATTTCCTGCTCGTGCTCGTACTCACTCGGGGGAATCCCCCCTTATCAGTCATGAGAATCCTGTTTGGTTTTTGTTAACCCACTTACAACCAATCAGATTATTTCAATTAGATAATAAGACAAGCTCTCATATTGTGTTAATTTTCATTGATTTATACTCTTAATTCATAGTGTTGATCCACGATTGAGAGTTAAAACTCTCTATAGCTTTATGAAAACATGACAGATCATTTATTGTTACACCATATGAATCTTCATGTTCTCGAAGATATACTACATAATTCATAGATATATCACTCTTACTTTCTCTTGTGAGCCATCTTAAGGGCACCATTACCTAATTTTGCACTTCTTGAGGAGGTAGAGTTTGATCTTCATGAACAATTTCGTTTTGTTTTTTGCGTGGAATATTTATAATATTTTGAGGCTTTTAATTTCTAACTGGATTATATCCATACCATACTTAGAATCGTCAAATTAAACATTTTTTATTTTTAGTATATTTACGTTCTAACGATACTGCAATGATTAACGTGTATCTCAATCATCTAATACTTGAATATCTTTGTTAGAACCTTCATGAATATCCATAGACTTTTCCTTAAAATGAATGTATCTTCTTAAATTTTTCCCTCAAACTCAACATTCTCAAAGAACTTTATTATTCTCGTCTCAAAAATATTTTTTGTGGAAGGATCATATAATTTAAAGCATTTGAATGTTTTGGATAGCCAGTGAAGTGGCAATGAACTATCTTTGGGTTTAATTTATTTTCATTCAATCTATAAGGCTTTGTTTTAGATGAACAACCTTAAATATGTATATGCTTTAAGTTAGGATTTCTCTTTATCCAAATCTAATATTAGATTTTTATGGTTGCTATTGTAGGAACTATAATGATAATGTGTAGAACATAGTTAATGTCCTTACCCCATAATGATAGTGGTTGAGTAGAATGCATAATCATACTTCTCATCATGTTATTTAGCATACAACTTTGCCTCTCAGATATGTCATTCATGCTAGGCAAACCGAGCATTATATACTTAGGAACTATACTTCACTCATCTATATACTTAGAAACTTTTCTATAATGTTGCTCACCCGAATCATTGTATCTATCATGGTATTAACCACTCTGGTCATATCTGACGCACTTAATACTTTATCTAGTTGGTTTTCAACTTCAGTCAAATTTGTCCATTTCTCATACATGAAGTTATAAGCAATTTGAAAACTCTAATACCTTAAAGACGTGAATGAAGTACAAACTTGGCCACACATTCCTTACAAATATCAATATTAACATCTCTTAACTCAGTGTTGAAATCATTAAAATCTTCAGAATTTATTCTATGATGGGTTTTTTTCTTTTATAATTAATGGTCGAGATTACAATTAATAATCCTTTGTATCTCCACCTTCTTATTTTTTAAAAAGTTTTTCTCTGTATCAGTGGAAAACTTAACAAAACTTATGATCTCAGTTAGGAGAACCCCGCGGAATATTTCATGTGTCATATATCTCATTATAGCCAAACACAACTTATTTGATTTATCTCATACCTCAAATATTTGTCTCTTTAGAAGTACTTGCTTTAGTGAGAGGCATGTGTTTTGGAATCATTAAGGCGTAGTCTTACTCATGATATTCAAGTATATTTCCATATATTCCTTTAACCGGTAAAAGTCACACATGTCCAAAAGGAGAGGTTATTTCTCAATGGGTTGAAGTTACCAACATTTACTATAATAACATGCAACACATAGAAAATAAGTAGCACATTTATTTGACATATAATATTTAGCTAACAATTTTAAAATATGGTATATTACATGTGAAACTTAATACTACATTGTAAGTAAGATGTCTTTGAGAAAATATATCAACATGAATTGGTATGAGTTTTAGAAAATTCATTTTTTATCCAGTTTTAATCGACTTGATTTTAAAAAACCTTATTTTGGACTATTCTTATTATTATCTTGAATCATTTATATAATGATCAAATGATTACTGACAATCTCATCTTCATAATTAATTATATCAAACATTAACCTTCATTTTGGCTAGTAATGCTTGTAATAGTATTAATCGTGAATTGTCAAAACCTTGAATTCATCAATGAACCAACAAAGATCACTTTGGAAATATGTTGGCTTCATGATTCACTTACCAAGGTGAAGACAACATTATTCATACAATCCATATAGCATATAAACACTGAAATCATACACAAAACATCAAGTCGAAACATATCATGCTGGCTCGGGTTAGAAGGAAGACCCCCCCCCCCCCCAACGTGCATACAAGATGCGTAATTGCAATAAATGTTTTTACTACAACAGCTCAACTATAAATCTAGACATTATTGTGATAAAAACATGTAGTTACTACAATAATAACAAGGATTATTGTGACAACTATCATTTGATGGTGGGTTTTTCACAGAAACACATCTATTGTTACAACAAAGTTGCATTGTCTCCTTTTTTTGCTCGATTTTGGGTGTATTTATACAATTTGAACTCTTTTTTTTCAGAAACAACCATGTCCTAAATCGAGTAAAAATACCAATTTTAGCCCAAAAAACAATTTTATATGACAAAAGATAAACAATAACATTCTTTATCTATGCCAAATAAATCAAACATTCAATTTAACCCTTAGATCTACACCTCTACCAATTCAAACAAAAACATATATTATATAGGTTATTAAAATTACATGCTTATACAATTGATTTAAGAACAAAAAACTAGAAATTGATCTTTAGATGAAAGCTCTTATACCAATTGTTATAAGCTCAAATTACTCAAACCTCTAAATTTATATATTATTAAGTAGTATTCCATATGAGATACGATTAATTCTTAATAGCGAAAAATAAATATTTATATGATATCGTAAACATATTCGCAACTGACTTTCATAGTATTTGTTTTCTTGCTTTCATGCACCTTGTCGATGTAACATCGAATTTTCCAATATTGATTAGAAAGGAAGGTTATGGGTCTCGAATCTTGAATGAAGAAAAAATAAAATTTGATATTGGATCTTCTAACTAGTTAACAAATAAGAATAAAAATTGGTATTAGATCTTTTACACGATTACCTCATTAATTATTTTTCATCTATGAGTCAAATTCGTGTGTATTATTTTTATCTGATTACTTATCAATTTGATCATTTATCAATAATAGTTATATACTCCATTAAACATATGACGATCCATAATTTTCAATATTAACATCATATCCAAAATTTATTTTGTTTGTTTGAACCCAAATTTTGCATGTAGAATGACTACCTAATTAGTCAAAGTTATGGTATGGAGACGAGGTATTAACGGTTATCCCACATCGGTTAGGTAATCTTAATTTGTATTATATAAGAGATATAAAAACCTCTTATTTTAATACATTTAAGCAAAATATTGAGCTTGTGTATTATGTATTAGTATTAAAGTCTGGTTTTGTTTGTTTGATCGAAGACTTGTGTATATAATATTTTTATAGTAAGTCCAACTTTTGACTAAGAAAATGGTAGGTATTGGCGATTATGTTAAATTTTCAAGAAATTTTAATTTGTATATTGTAAGTTACATAAGCAATATTTTTCTTGAAGCATTTTTGGGAAGCCTAATATAGTATTGATGCCAAATGAGGGTTTCTCTTATGTGTCGTAATGAAGGTTATCCCATGTCGGTAAAGTAATTTTAATTCGTATTGTATAAAAGGTATAAATCACCATCTTCTTCATACATAATTTAGGAAGTGTTATGATTGTGTTATATAACAATGTATCAAAAAGTGATTTAATTTTTTTTATGTGGCTTCCATTGGATTGAAAGATAGTTCTTTTAGCTATCCGGCATAAAATCGATAATGTATAATTTTAGTTTGGTTTTGTTATTTCAGTTTAACTTTAGCTATTTCAGTTTGAATATTGGTATTTCACTTTAATTTTGGTTATTTTTTGGATAATTTATTTTAATTTTGACTTTTTTTATTTGGTTTTTATTATTGTTTGGGTGATGTGATTTGTTTTTAGTAATTTAAATTTGGTTGTGTTTAGTTTTTTTTATAATTTAATTTAGCTTGGGGTATTAAGTTTAGATATTTCAATAAAATCTAGCTTACTTTTTTGTATTTAAATTTGGTTTTGTTTAATCAAATATAGTTTTAGGTATTTAGTCTAGTTATTTTAATTTGATTTTGGATATTTCAATTTGGTCTTAGTTATTTCAATTTGATTATCGATTTGGTGAATACAATATTTTTGGATTCAATTTGGTTCCTAATTTTGTTCTCGATTTGGTATAAACTGAGCGTTTTATATCTCGATTTGATTTTTGGTTTGGTGGAATAAAACAATATGTGTGAAGAAGACATGTGAAGATTAATATTATTAATAATAATATGTATATAAAAGTGAAGATGCGTGACGAATAATATAAATAACCAACTTGAAGACTTTTTCTAATACTCTTTTGATTTATACAAATAACAAAAGTTAGATTGTAAAGATCATTATTTTTATAGGGTCAGAAATCTATGGGAGCAAGGAGCGAAAAGTGGTTCGGATTTATCTTAGGGGCATTTTAGACTCATAACAAAGATTATACTTAGTAAATTAGGCGCATACTGACTAAGCTGCGTGACACCCTTACATTTTATCATAAATGTGTATATTGAAGAACTATTCATGGGCCTAGAGGCTTATAAACTTAAACCATAGGCATAACCCGACTTGATTTGCCTACGGATCTAAAATTATCCTAAAAATAGTCTCAAGAACAACATTTAAGAGGGTTGGGACATTCTATATCTACATATTAAACACAAGCATCTCTATTATCTCTTTACCATCTACCCAAAATAAATACTTTCTCTAAACACTTACCTAAAATACACTTAAATTGGATTCTGTCATCACCTGATTTGCAACCACAGTGGGAGTGGAAGGTACCCGAATAACAATATCCAAAACCTAACCTGCAAACTAACCTCAGAGTTCTTTGAGCCATGGATCTTGATATGCAAATAGACCCCCTTCTCGGAAATGAAGGGATCAGAGGTGATGAGGAACACGTGAACACATCTCACGTGAATTATAATGTTGAGGAAAGAATTTTCATGCATAAGAAGCGTGATTAACTGTCGTCGGAGATTGAGGCATTAAGGGCCCAAAGACAAGCTGAAAAGGATATGGGTGGAAAGAATCCATCATAATATCCCATACTTGATGAGCTAGATAATAATCATAAACATAATTCAAAATTAGTAGTCCTCTAAAGCCGACCAATGGTCAAGAAAGTAATATCGGACTAAATAAATCACATCGGATTCTGTTGAGGGCTCAACAATAGAATCAGAATTAGAAATTTCATTTTCCTCTTCGAGTAATGATCACGGTCGTAAAAAGAAGAAAGAAAAGTTGGCAAAAATATTCTAAAAAGCACCAATAGTCAAGTAAACAGGATTCTTCGAGCAAGAAAAGAGATCGAAAGGGTAAAATAAAAAATAATAATTATAAAGAAAAAGTAAAAGGGACATCATACCACAGTATGGGTCACCTGTTGAGTGATCAATTCGTTGTGCAATCTGAACCTGAAATCTTTGCCACTACAAATAAAGCCTATATGTTTAGCCAAAGGAACAATTGGAGACATTCACCGTTGTCCTCAAAGGTTCTCTTTGGACATTTTCCTAGGCGTTTTGATAGTTCAAAGATTGAATTTTTTTTTATGGAAGCCATGATCCTGACAATCATCTCGAGCAATTTAAAAAATTCATGATAAGTTTTAATGATGATGACAAGCTGTTATATAGAGTTTTTTCTCAAATATTCAAGGGTAGTACCTTGAAGTGGTATCACATATTGCCACATGAATCAATAAAGAATTTCAACCTGTTTAAGTTGGCATTCTGAAGGCAGTTTGTGGGAAGTAGAGAGCTCAGAGGAAATGGTGATGCAATAATTCATTGTGGGGAATATCTGAATGAATTATTGAATGATTACATCAACCGTTTTATGAAAACTAAAGATGGATTGTGATAAATGCATTTCATGTCACTTATTACGCTTTCATTATTCTTAAAATTGTCGCAGGTTCTCAATTATTCGTTGTGTTTTAACGTGTTTTTCCAGTATTCTTAAAGGCGCTTGTGTCACGGGTAAATTATGATAATATTAATAAATTTAGGATTGAAATTGAAGAAACTGGAAAATTAATGTACTTGAGGGAAATTTTGGAACAATTGAAAAAAAGAGGAAAATATATTAATACTTAATAAATATATTAATGTTGAAAAAATGAAAATATATTTCCTGAGATATTGTTTAAAATATTGAATTAAGAAAAAAAATATTAAAGCGAAACACAAAAGGAAATTAATGATGAATTAAGAAAAAAATATTAAACAAATGATAAGGTTTTATTTAGCTATATTTTTTTAAAATATTATATTATTTAGCATAAATATTTTACGATTCGTAATTTGATTTATTAGGATTTCGGCAGAAGTTATAAATAGAAGAATACGAGAAAAGACAAGGTGTGCCGTTTGGATTTTGTCTTTCGGCATAAATAAGAAAAAACACAATTGTATACTGATTTGTTTTTAAGGCCGCTTCTAGATTTTCTTTCGTAAAAGAGAGTGTCGCTTTTGGGTTTTCTTTCGGGAGAGTAGAGAACGTGAAAAGGAGATCAAAAGGCAATTAAAGGACATAAAAGACAATTGACTTCTTTGCTTTGGTTCTGGATAATAGAGAAACGAAAAGGAGATTGGCTACTGTCACCAATTACCTTTGGTTTACGGCAGCGACAAAACAAAGAAGAAACATGTAATTGGCGACTTTTGTTTTTCCGATCGGCAGAAGGAGTAGGTGACAGCTGTTTTGGGTTTTCGATCGGCAGAAGCAGGTGACAGATACTGCCGTTTTCGACTGGCAGTTTACGGAATGTTTCTGTCACGCGATATTTACGGTTACTGTTCGGTTTAACATTCTCTAAACTCTTATTCGTTTATTTATATTCTTCTTCGAGCTATGTTAACTTTTGAGCCCATGATGATGATTCGTTCGATTATGAACTAATCGTTGTCATGGAACTATAGCGGATTTGTTTGAATAATACTTAGGGTTTGATTGCTTAATTGATTTGTGAGATACGTTTATCGGTTACCTAGTATGGTTGTGCTTATCGTTAGATGCGTCGCGAACATCTAGTTTGTTAATCTTTAATGAATGTGAAAGTGGATTTAAGGGTTTAGAACTTGCCATGCTAGCATAGGTTCTTGAATGATTCGTATTTTGATTGTTCATAATTCGTAATATGTCACTAACCATATCATATTACCCTGTGTAATCGAAATAGATGACTTGCGCTTAAAACCAATTTTACCTTAATTCGTATAGACATATAGGATTGTCCTGCAAGTGGTGTCTACTTAGCTGCTATCTCTTTTGTGGTTGTTTAAGTGGTTTAGTTTACGTGTACTGAAAGGTAGCGTATACTGATTTCGTGTTATCTAATTAGTAATCGCTGTTATCATACATATTGGTTAAGTATGGTCATACTCTGAGTAAAATAAACAATGAAGTTAGGGTTCCATGTTTCTCTCGCATAAGTAAACTTGTTAGATAATCTCGTTAGTAAATTTGCTTAGTTATATTCATACTTTATTACTCGTTCAAGCATTAGTCTAATAATCATACTTTGTTGCATAAGTGAATTCTTGCCATATACACCTGGTCTTCGTCGGAACGATCTTTCTTACTTATTACTTGCTACTATTTGACCGCGTATACTTGCGTGAGAAAATGACTAACAAGTTATTTAGCAAGATGGTGAATATCTAATAATTCATTGTGGGGAATATCTGAATGAATTATTGAATGATTACATCAACCGTTTTATGAAAACTAAAGATGGGTTGGCAGACTGTTTTGAGCAAGTGGCAATAGCTTCGTTGCGACAAGGTTTATTAGCTGGTGAGTTGGCTAATTCAATGACTCGAAAGAAAGCAATGACATGGGGTGGAATATTGAACTAGGTTGAAATAAAATTAGTATGGAGGAAACCAAGAGATTAAGGCAACCTCATCAATATAGGCCTTCTTCTACAACCTCTGTCCCATAAGAAAGTCACCAGTCGCAAACCACAACCAGCAACCGTCCGAGGGACTCTGGGCAAGGTTCACATCGATCCAGACAGAGCCAGTCTAATCATGGTTAACAGTATAGACCAAGATGGAATTAATGGGTCCATCCTAATTATTATGCGGAGCTAATTGAGATGTGACTGCCATCTATGGTAGGGCTAATAATGTTGTGCAGTTCCTAAGACAAACACCTATCCAAACTCTGAGGGAAAATCGAAACACACAGTTCTGCAGGTATCATAACAATGCAGGACATGCCATTAAAAATTGTATTGCTCTAAAACAAGAGATACAAACGTTGATTTAAAATAGGAAATTAACTAACTTTGTTAAGTCACAAGAGGGTAACAGGAAAGTAAAAAATAAGTCACAGACTAGCACAAGTAGCGATCAAGCTGCACCATTCAATATTTGAAGGCAGAATACCAAAATTTCCAAAGAAGAAAGCACAATGGTAAATATTGAACAATCCGATGTGGATTTAGAATATTTAGATCCCGATCCCGATCCAGATTGGGGTCGAATCAATATGGTAACAGAAAATACTGGAAGCGTTTCAAAACTATATCGTTTTTTTAATCGTTAACTAGATTTGGGTGAGTTACAGTGACAACACATTCGAGTTGCTATAGGAAAAGACATATGGTTAGTTTGAACACATAATTGGAAGGAAAAATGTCTACACACCTCTATCAAAACCCTGATCCTTTCATAGTGTTTGCCGAACATGACTTAAGATGCATCGCATGCCCACATTAGGATGTTGTGGTAATAGAAGCATCTATTGAGGGCACAAAAATCTGAAGCATTTTGATTGACACGGGCAGCCGACCAATATCTTATTTATATCTACTTACAACCGATGAATAATCCGTCAGTTATTAAACTGTCCAACAAGACTATAGTGGGGTTTACAGGTAACTATACTGATGTCATTAAAGAATTCGAAGGTGAAGCGCTGTTAGGAAAATGACCTTTTAAGAAAATGGTAAGGATTTTGTTTGTGGTGACGGATTGTCTGACCCATAACAGTGCAATATTTGGCAGAGCTTGGTTCTCAAGAATGCACATAGTCGCATCAACAGTTCACCAATGTTTGAAATATGTAGTTAGAAGTCAAGTAAGATTGGTTCAGAGCAGCCAAAAAGTGGAAAGAGAATATTATGTCACCGCACTTGCTCTAAAATCTGTAGAAATAGTAGTAACCAAAAAAGGAATAGCAGTTACTAGAATCCTCTTCAGATCCAAACAAGATAGATGATCTAAGAAAGACTCCTAGTGCTGTTCTCCCGATAGATTATGTCAAATTATGTAGTTTAGCAAATGAGAAAAATGTTGAGCATGGTTCACGAGGCTAGTAATTTCCATAACAATAATAATTAGAGACAATATATTCGACCTGAACCGTTTCAGATCACAACGTTGGTTACAGTCCGGAATAAAGGTACAAATGAAATTTGAAATAGTTCCAGAGTTAGTCAGTGTGAATAATCTTCACAAGGACTACGAGCTACTAATACATGTAAAAACTTTAACCGACCTGCATGTCGAATTGGTTAAATATTTTACCGATATTTACTTTGTAATATAAACTCAACAAATGTGTAAAATTAAAATTATATTGTGGAATAAAGAGTAAATGTGTTTAATAATAATAAATTAATGCGGTAGAATAGCCAATAATAGGCTAAACATGTAGGCCCAAGGGCCTACCACCATTACTCTATAAGATAATATACATTTTCTTTGAAATTAGGAAAACATATTACTTTTTTACTACTTTTGGTAGTTTATATCTCTAGAATTCTCATTTTAGCTTCTCTCTCTAACATTTGTGTGATTCTTCTTTAAATATCTTAGATGTATTTACCATTTAGATATTTCTTGAGTTGCGACCACACATGTTTTTATTTTTGTACAAGGTATAATAAATAACCAAAATCTTAATGATGGTGAAAGATTCATTTATCAATCAAAAAACAAATCATGCATATTTTATGATTTTGAATTTATGGTTACTGGTTATAGTGAATATTTCATATATTTGAAAGATGTTAAAATAAAATTAATCATTTTTCTATAACGGGCATTGTTGGATAGTTGGGTATTTTTTGGAAATAATAAAATGACTTTTTTTTACATAATAATGTGATAGACGTTAGATAATTAACAATGAATGATACTTAGCATTTTTTTAAAACTATCACGCATCTTAAATAAACAATGAACATAAAAGTATATGATAAACTAAAGTATACAAATATTTAGAAGATTAACAGTTGAAAAAAAACTTATATTTTTTAAAGAGAAAGGAGAATGGGTCTCCAAGAAACCAAAAGAGACTTCTTGATTTCTAGGCCACTAACGCAACCCGACTAGATAGACCCAACCTTTTAGCCTTCCTTTCTACCCCTTTCTCCATTTATGCCCCTTTCCCCATTTATGCCTCTTTCTGAACCCTAGAACTCTAATGACGACTCAATCAAAAGTTCATCTTCTCGAAGAACAGATAAAAGAATCCTCATTCCAGCAACAAGAAATCAATCACGATCAAGAATCAAAGGTTTAACAATAAATTTTCCCTTCGATTCGAGACCATCAAGGTGACATGCAACATGAATAATCAATCCAGGCGATTTTCAACAATCCGATGTATGAAGAGGCTCCAAAAATCTGTCAACCGAACAACACAAGGATATCTTATGTGGAAATGGTGAAAAGTACAAGGAAAGTGAATCCAGAGCTGAATGGAGAAGCCGGGAAGGGTTTTTTGCATGCAAAAGTATCCACTGGAGATGAGGAGGACTACAACCATGTGAAATTTAAAGAATCAGATAAGTTTATCCTCTTCTCTCTATCTAAAACTACTATGTCTGCTAAATTTTCATATGGAACCCCTTACATGGACGACTTTAGGACTTTTCTTGCATCATTTAGATTATGAGGTAGTTACAGTGCCTTAAAGTGGGATCACAGACATATATTTGTTGAATTTTATAGTATAGATGATATCAATATATTCTGGAAAAGAACTGTCAGAACAATATGTTAATATTCATTTAGAATCTTCAAATTTTCTACTGATTTTCATCCCAAATGAGAGTCTCCATTGACTCCCGTTTTGATTTATTTCCCAAAAATACATGAACTGATGTATAACTAGACATTATCAAACACATTACCAAAGCAATAGGATTTCCTTTGGTAGTGTGGATACCCATTAGACATCGTGCAAGCTTTAACATGTGTAAAGTTTGGACACTAGTAGACACCTCAAGTCTCCTTCCCCAAAGAATTTGGATAATTTTTGGAGAAAGAGATGGTTTCTTGAAGGATGTCATTTATAATGACATCTCTGCTTACTGTAAAAAATGCAAACATATTGGACATAGTGAAATGTTATGTCAAATGTAAGAACTTAAACTAAAAGATTCAAAGCAAGTAACCAAAAATAATAAACTGAAAAATAATGAAATCTGGATCCCAAAACTAAAATCAGAAATAGTTGAATCTAACAAACAAAAGTTCTCCGAACATGATATATCAAAAAACTTAATAGAACCTGATAAGAATGAGTCTAGAGAAATATTTATGCTCAAAATAGTACAAACCAAGAACATAATGATAATAATATCCCAAGTCAAGTTCTTAACATATTTGAACAGAAAATACATGAAAAGAATAACTTTGTATTTGACCAGAAAGATACTCCACCTGATATTAATGAAGGTGATGTGATTGAAGCAATTCAGTCCATCAACTTAAGTAATTCATTCAACATATTTAATGAAGAAAACTCATCTGAAAATGAATCCTCTGACCTTTCTCTAAATGTAAGACCAAACCTGAGTCTACCTTAGTCTCCAGTCACCAAACAAATGGAAGAAAATACTAAAATTCTTAGGAAAACAAGCTGGACAAAGATCAAAGGTCTTAAAAATAATATGATAAACAAGCCATACTCCTTCAAAGGATCTATTAGATCCTCTAAACTTTTAAAAAATGTCTATTAGTTTCCTCAATTGCAATGCTAGAGGAGTAGAGAATCAAGTCACTTTAAGAAGAATCAAACATATTGTCACGAAATATTCAATAGATCTCATAGTGCTGCAAGAGCCTATGATATCTATTGAAAAATTAGAAAAAGCAACTAAAAACCTTGGTTTTGAAAATTCCTTTGGTAATATAAATAATAAAATATGGTTGTTATGGAGAAAACACTACAACATTGAAATACTTATTAACTCTGATCAACTAGTCCATACTATGATACACCACACTGCTTCCAGGAAAGAAGTACTGGTTACCATAGTGTATGTAAAATGTAACCATATTTAAAGACTGTCACTTTGGGACCAATTAAGAGGCTTGTCTGAAAATAATGATCCTTGGCTTGTGGTTGGAGATTTTAACACAATCTCCAAACACAAGCAAACAACTGAACTGTACAACTTTGTGTATGAATGGAAGGGGTGAATTCAATAATATGATATTGGACTGCAATCTTGAGGATCCTGGATTCACAGGATCAAACTTTACATGGTCCAATGAGCATAAGGGGAAACGCTTGGACATGGTTTTACACAATGATTATTGGAGAGAATATTTCGATATCACTAGGGTGAAGCATTTGGCCAGAACTGGTCAGATCATTCACCCTTAGTGATATTTGTCTCAATTTTCTCTACAGATCCTAAACCATCGTTTAGATTCCAAAAATATTTGGTTAAGTCATCAAGATTTTGAAAATAGATTGAAAAATAATCAGAATCTTCAAAAAAAAATACAACACCTTTTTTCAAATCTTCAATTCATTCATTTTGGTTCAAACTTAAGAGGCTTAAAAATCACTTAAAATTTTGGAATAAAGAAGTTTTTGGTAACATATTTGATTGCATTGAAAAACTAAAGAGGAAGTTAAAATAGTTGAAAATATTCTAGAACATTCTAACTCCATAGAGAATAAAATGAAACTGTCTAAGTTAAGAGCTAATCACTTAGCTTTGCTTGCCATAGAAGAAACTTCCTGACATGACAAGAGTGCTTCAATATGGCTAAAAGATGGAGATAATAATACTAAAGCTTTTCATAATTTTGTTAAAAGAAGAAGAAATATAAACAAAATTAATAAGATTCTAGATAATAATATACTCTTAGAAGACCAAAGTTTAATATGAGACTCTGCTGTCAATTTCTTTAAAGAGTTATTAAATCATCAATCTAGTGATTCCGTCCCTGAATTTCTATCTGATATAATTCCTAAACTGATTAATGACCATGATAATAGTTCATTATTAGAAAATCCTACAATTGATGAATTACAGTTAGTTATTAAGAGCCTAAATGGTAATCGTATTTCTCGAGTTGATGGATTTAACTCCAGATTTTATCAAGAATGTTGGTCAATTATTAAAGATGATTTAGCTAAGGCCATAATTGCATACTTAAATAATTCTATATTTCCAACAGGTATGTTTGCAACCTCAATTTGCTTGATACATAAGACTAATCCACCTAAAACTTGGTCAGACTTTAGGCCAATAAGCTTATGCTCTGTTTTTAACAAAATTATTTCACAACTTAACAATAATATATTGTCAACATTACTGCCTAAAATAATATCAAAGGAACAAGGAGCTTATGTACGTAATAGGAATATACATGACAATATCTTAATCACACAAGAATTGGTACATGATCTTAATAAAAAAACATAGAGGTAGTAATATAATTATCAATCTAGTTATGAAAAAAGTTTTTGACAAATTAAGTTTTAATTTCATTTATCAAGTGATGCGGGCTTTTGGCTTTAATAACCAAGTTATTAACTTAATCAAAAAAGGAATTGAAAATATCTTCTACTCTGTTATCATTAATATGATGGCATATGGCTTCTTTAAATCCAGTAATGGAATCAGACATGAGGATTCTTTCTTCCCCTCTCTTTTCATTATAGTTGAAGAGTTTTTAATAAGAGGAATTAACAAATCTGTATCCCTAGACCCTCAACTCATTTACAGAACTAGAGGTTCATTCAACATCAACTGTTTGACCTTTGCATATGATATTGTGTTGTTCCTAAATGGCTCAGTTAAAAATGTAAAAAAACTCTGTAGTTTCATGAATACTTATCAACTATTATCTGGTTAACAAATTAATATACAAAAAACTACTTTTATATCTCCATCTTCCTTGACTAAACAACGTATTAGTATTCTCGAGAACATTCTAGGATTCAAACACAACTATCTACCTTTCAAACATTTAGGATTACTTATATTTTCATCTAATGATAATTGTTATTATGATGAACTGATTGAGAAAATAAGATCAAAGATTAATAACTGGAACTCAAAATCCTTATCCTTTAGTGAAAGGCTGATTTTGATTAAATCAGTCCTTCTAGCTTTCCCCCTTTACTATATGCAAAGTATGTTATTACCAAAGAATATTATTAACAGTTTAAATAAGTTACTTAACAAATTCCTTTGGGGTCATAGTGAAAGTAATAGGACTATAATCTGGACTGGTTGGACAAAACATTGTAAAACCTATAGTGAAAATGGTCTCAATATTAGAGATCTCTCATATACTCAATTTACCTTCTCATTTAAACTATGGTTGAACTTTAGGGAAAATAAATCTTGGTGGGCAAACTTAATGCATGACATTTATTGTTCAAAATTTCATCCGTTACAAGTTTTGGTAAAACAATCAGATTCAAAAGTATGGAAGAGAATGACTAAAGTTAGGTTTCAAGCTGAAGAATACATATACTGGATCATTGGTAATGGGAATATAGAGTTTTACTTAGATAATGGTATCATTATAATGCATTAATAAAACGAGTTCCTAATGTACAAAACAACTAGTATAAACAAACTAAGGTCCATGAATTCTGGACCAATTTCACATGGAATATGCCTAAACTAAGCACTGAAGTAATATTTCAAACAAAATTCAAAAGTGGTGAGGTTTATTTTGAGCTGAGGGTAATTTTTTCAAGTGTTTTGGAAAGTTTTGAGAGTATTAAATGTCTGGATGTGTTGTAGTGAGAGATTTTAGTTGCATGGTTGTATTAAATGTTCATTACCCTCATTAATGAAAGTAGTTGGGGTATTTATACCCTTAATTATAGACCCATGGGCTTTCGGGTCGAATTATGAAACTGGGTCAAGTTTAAGGACTCATTTACTTAATGAGCTGATTAATACCTAGCTTAGTCAAAATGTGTTTAATTATTTTATACTTTTGTCCTGTCTGGATTATTTAGTGGGCAGTGTTTGTCCAAATTTCCCTTCTTCGGATATCTCAGTAAGCAGTGGTGATTTTATCCGGACTCACCAAACATAATCTTAACAATACCAATAAATCCAAACTGTGAGGACTCAATCATCTGGAAACCTTCTCCATATGGTAAATTTAATTTAAAATCAACTTGGAATGAAATCAGACATAAACATATATAATCCAACTTTAAAAGTAAATTATGGAATAACATTTTACCTAAAAAATGTTCAATAGCCATGTGGAGAGTACTAAACAATTTGATACTGGTAGATTCTAACCTTCAACTAAGAGGATTTCATTTAGCATCTAAGTGCCAATTTTGCTCTAAATGTGAAACTTTAAATCATTTATTTGTATCATGTCCAATCTCTTAGGAAGTATGGCAGTATTTTTCTGGAATATTTGATATCATTATAGGCCATCATATGACTATTAATCATGTTATTAATAAGTGGCTCTTATCAACAAATAAAAAACATATGTTAGAACGATTCTACCTTTTCTAATAGTATGGTCCATTTGGATTACAAGAAACAAAATAAAACATGACAACTTACATGGTTCCGCTAAATCTATTATTGAACATGTTACATATCTTATCTCTACATTAGATAGAGCCTTACTGATTATACCAAAACATTGGAGCAAAGATATTCATAAAGCTAGACATATTCAATGCTTTAACCATATGCCAAATACAAAAAACGTATATATATTAAATGACATCCACCTCATATTAACTGATTTAAACTTAACTGTGATGACTCCTCATTAAACAATGGCGAGTCTAGCAGTAGGTTTATTATTAGAAACTCAGATAGTGAATTAATCATTGCTCAAGGTACATTGAGGTAAATGTTCACCCGTAACTGCTGAAACTCTAGCTTTGTTAAAATGATTGATGTTCTGTAATCAGAATCACATGAAAGTTGTAGATGTAAAAATAAATTCACTAACATTGTTTAACATGCTAGCATTTGGTAAGATTCTTTGGTTTATGTCTAAATTTTTGAGCTGTTGTAGAAGTTTATTCCACTCGCAAATGGTTTTAAAGCATATATATAAAGAATAGAATTCAACGGTAGATTGGATTGCCAAATTTGCATTAAAAGAAATGGAAGATATCGTTTTTCAGGGACTTAACTCTCCTGCCTCTCTCAATGATATTCTTTTGCTAGAAAGCTTGAATGTGGGGTATATTAGCGTCATAACTTAAAAGGTTAACTAACTAGTGGAGGTTTTATACCTGACCAATATTATGTTTCATTTTGTAGGTTAAATAACATGTCAATCTCAATCAAGAAGAGAAGATGTTTGTGAAGAAGATGGAGTAAATTTTGAGAAGAAAGAAAATGAGATGGCTTGTAGAAGAGAAGAAGAAGAGAAAAAGTTAGAAAATTTGTACAAGATTGAAGATGGAAATCAGATTCACAATTCAACAAAAAGAATAAACTTGTAATCATATGTTTCTCATCATATGATATCAATATCAAACTTGTAATATCAAACTCGAATGTAATACAATCTTCATCAATAAAAGTTACATTTAAAATAAAAATAAAAATAAAAATATTTAGAAAATATTTGACACAAGTACTTAGGTCATATCTCTAAGGCAAAAATGATGATCTTGTTATTAAAAGATTTGTTAGCTTCTCTTGATTATTCAGCATTCGACTTTGCATCCAATGTATCAAGGAAAAGACAACAATGAAAATTTTAGGTGCATACATAGCAAAAAAGTATTATAGTTAATTTATACCGATAAATGTAGATTATTCCAAAAAATATTAGGAAATTAGAAATGATATTGTATCTCATTTATATATGACTTATCTCGTTACGGGTATTTATACTTATTAATGAAACATTAAAATCCATATGATAATAAATTCATAGTGTTTAATACTGAAGTTAAACAACTTCGTAAGAGTATTAAATATGTCATATCTAACCATGGTGGTGAATATTATGACATATATAATGTTTCAGTTAAACAACATCATGGATCATTTATTAATATAGAGGAGTATGATACGATTCCTTAAAGTAAAGTTTTGGTGAGGCCATTAAATGTGATGTATACATTCTCAATATAGTTCCCATAAAAGCAACCATTAAAACCCCACATAAACTTTAGACCATGTGAAAATCTAACTTAAAACATTAACATATTTGGGGATATCCATTTAAAATGAAACATTATAGATCGAACCAAAATAAATTGGACACTAATGTGGTTTGTTGTTATAGATATAAGAACACTCAAAGGGTTTTAAGTTTTCTAATATTTCCACTAAAATTAAATATTATTTTAGGATGTAGAGTTTGAGGGAGAAATTTAGAAACACCTTTTTATTTTGATAAAATATCCATAGAAATCCATTAAGGTTATATCTAAGATAAGTAGGTTATGAAGACACGATATCAAACCATAATAAATCATGTTAGTGAATTTATATTTAGGTATAATATTATCTGGTTTCAATGTAAGTCATTTTAGTCCTGTTAGAACATGAATATACTCAAGATAATATATTTCTTCCACATAGGGAACAAAATAACATTGTTCAATAATATTAAACTCTTACTCATCAACAAGTACAAACTGAAGAAATAATATCCTTAAAAAGGTCTATTAAGAACATTAAGATTCATGTGATATGTAAACTATTTGTTGTATTTTCATGAATCCATGAAGGGCTCTGATTCTCACTTGTGGATCAACGGTATGAAACTACAAGTCAATGCAAGATAACATGGTTTGGGAGCTTGTCTCATTACTTGAAGAAAATAAGTTGATTGGTCGTAAGTTGATTTGCAAAAGCAAACAAAAATCCAAAGGTAATGCGAAAAGATATAAAGCGCGACTTGTGATAATGAGTTATACTCAATGTGAAGAGATTGATATTGAAAAGACATTTTCTTTGATTTCATGAAGAATTTTGTTAGGACAATTATGGTATTAGTTGTACCAAATGAATGTTAAGACCAATACTTTTAATGTTGATATTGAGAAAAATAATCTATATGGTGCACCTTCAGAACTTTATAGTTGATCATTGAAATTCGAAAGTATACAAAATTAAAAATTTCATCTATGGGCTCAAACAGACTTCTCGGCAGTGGTACCATAAGTTCATTGAGGTTAATAGTTTCTTTCAATTTTGAGATGAACTCGGTTGAGAAGTATGTGTATCGAAAGTTTAGTAAGAATAATGTTACTTTTTTAATGTGGTATATTAATAATATACTACTGGCCACGAATGACAGAGACTTGTTTCATCGTACTAAGATATTTTTGTCCAGTTATATATATATCGAGTTAAATATTCAAATAATAACACGAGCTTTTAACTGGAATTAGTAAAGATCATGTTATTATATAACTCCAAAAAATAATCAGAAAATACCATTGGTTTTGTTTTTTAAGACAAACAAAACTAATACCACTCATGATATGTTTTGAATATTTTTTTAAAAAGATATATTTTACACACGTTTCTCAATATATGGTTTCGCATCTAGTGGGTTGGGTTTCGCATCTAGCATCTATCATAGTGGCCCGAAATTCATATCTAGCAAAATAAAGAAGGTTTCACATCTTGCAAAACAAAGAAGGTTTCACATCTAGCAAAACAAAGAGGTTTCTTATCTAGCAAAATAAAGAAGGTTTCGCATCTAGCAAAACAAATAAGGTTTCGCATCTAGCAAAATAAAAAAGGTTTCGCATCTAGCAAACACAAAGAAGGTTTCGCATCTACTAAAATAAAAAAGGTTTCGCATCTATCAAAACAAATAAGGTTTCGTATCTTCTTCGTTTATCCTAAAAATTTAAAAAATTTAAAAGTCTGTATCTTTTAAACCGTAACTCGGAAAAAAATCCAAAAATACCGTTGGTTTTGTTTTTTTAAAACGAAAAAAACTAGTACCACTCATGATATGTTTTGATTTTTTTTAAACAGGCTTCGCATCCAGCAAATACAAATAAGGTTTCACATCTACTAAAATAAAAAAGGTTTCACACCCATCGAAACAAAGATGTTTCTCATAAACCAAAACAAAGAAGGTTTCGCATATAGCAAAACAAAGAAAACTTTTCATCTAGCAAAATAAAAAAGGTTTCGCATCTAGCAAAATAAAGAAGTTTCGCATCTAGAAAAATAAAGAAGGTACTGTATCTAGCAAAATAAAGAAGGTTTCACATCTATCAAAACAAAGAAGGTTTCGCATCTATCAGAACAAAAAAGGTTTCACATCTAGCCAAATAAAAAAAGTTCCGCATCTATCAGAACAAAGAAGGTTTCATATCTTCTTTGTTAAACCCCTATAAATTTTAAAACTTTATTAGGCTGTATTTTTTAAACCGTAACTCGGAAGAAAAAAAATCAGAAAATACCGTTGATTTTATTTTTTTGAGACGAACAAAACTAGTACCACTCATGATATGTTTTGAATATTTTTTTAAAGAACAAATAACCAGTAGAAAAACAATACATAGGTTTCACATCTATTTGTTACTATGTTTCGCATCTACTATAAAAGAAATAACGTTTCGCATTCACGAGTACGTACAAATACAACACGTTTCGCATCTCCTTCCTCTAAAACCCAGAACCGTTTTACTCGAACAGAAATTTCACGAACAGAAAAAACATACTAAAAATCGACGAAAACCTAACTCGAATACAACAAATAAACTACATTAACAACGTAATAACATATGAACACCAAAAATCAGAAAGAAAAGAGATTTCGAGTTAAAATTCAAATCTAGAAGTTGTGAATCCAAATCTACAAAAAAAACAGTTAAAATTCTAAATAAAGAATGTAGTTTGCTACAAAAATAAAATATAGAGCTGAGAAAAGAAAAATATACAACTACGTGAGCATTGTATAGTCGTGGAAGTTAAAAAGGTGGAATCATAAAATATTATTTCACCCGGAGAAAAAAAAATGAAATATAGATCTAAAAACTTTTTATATAAATGAACAGGACTATTTAGAGTATTAGTAAATCTTCGACCATAAATATTAACTAAAACAACGGATTCTTTTAAAAAAATCATAAAAATATGAATTTTAGGTAGATAATAATTAGAATTGTGAGGGTCGGATTGTACTTTACCTTTTTTTTTAAATTACATATATAAAACCTTATATTGCTATTGCAACCCGTAAAAAAAAAATTGAAGACCCTTGGACGAATAAATTAGAAAGTCGAAGATGCTTTCAGTTGCATTTTGAGAAAACCACTCAAACATCTTCCACTACGCATGTAATTGTAATTATATCATTTGTAAATACTTTCGTGTTGTGGAATAAAGTGCAGGGAGTTAATTACAGAAATATGATTGATTAGTGTTAAATGAGTTGGTGATTGTAGTGGTTGATGTGGGTATATAATATTACACTCGAATAAAGGTGGATGTCTCAAAAATTACACACTCCGGTATAAGTTGGATTATATTAATTTTTTAATTTTATATTTATCGAATGTAAAATTATTACAATAAGATATCTAAAAATTTCAACCTAGCAATTTCATCCAGTATTTATTCTTGTCATGCGTGGACCAGCGATGGTCAACATTTTATTTATTTATTTATAAATACAAATAATTGTCACCTATTTTTATGTTTATCAGTAAAAACATTTAATTTTAAATATGATACTCGAGTGGAGTTGTATATAATTTAGCAATTTTATATCGCAACTCTGTTTCAGAATAATAGAAGATTTACAATATATATGGTATTAGTGTTATACTAAAATTGTACTGTAATATAATTAAGGAAATGATAAATATTGAATTAGAAGTGATAATAAAAGAAAGAAAACATCACGGAGAGAAGCAAATTATTTTGTCGATATCGTTGAGGTCGTAATCAGTAGCTTTTCTGGCAAATCGCGCCAGGACTCCGACTGCTGCTGCATTAACGTTCTCTTCTCCTCGCCCCCTCTCTCTCTCTCTCTCTCACTCGCTTTATACAAAATCGATACATGCATTTGCTCCGAGGGTAGCGATTTCTACTGAACCTCCATCTCTCTCTACAATGGCAGCTTACTCGTCTGAAGAGGTATAATCTTATTTATTTGACTTTTCTTAGCTGATTTTGTTGACATCGATGAACACAGATGTTATACTGAATGATTTTTCGGTCTTAGGTTTTCTGTGGAGCTGATTACTATGCTATGTATGAAATCCTTCGGTAGACTTGTGTGTTTCTCTTACAATTTCATTTCTCTGTAGAATCACGGGATGAAACCATTTTCCTTCGTTTTGCGAGAGCTTAACAGATGAGATTTAAATGTTTTCCTTCGAGATTCTGGTGTTTTTCTCAAAGAAAATGGGAAAATTTGGCTCTTCATTCTCGATTTAGTTTACTACTTGTTTCTTTTGTAGTATAAATTTGTGTGTTTGGATTGTTTTTGGAATATCGTTCCATATAAGAGTTAGCAAATCTTATATGCTGTTTGCTGATTGTAATGATAAATCCAAGGCTATGCTACAATTGATTTGAAGTTTTTCCCTATCACTAAAAGATATGCTAACTAATTCAGGCAAAATCTCATTTCTCTGGGGCTGGGCTTGTGGATGGAAATGGGAACTTACCTAGCAGCTATTCAAGCTTCAATTTAGCTAAGCCCAGCTTTAAAAAGATTGACAATGACTGTTCGCTGGGTAATAAGTTGCGCAAGTTAATCAGTCATGTGACTTAATACCTTAACTTGTTAACATCATGTTTGATTAATACTCTTGCATTGAAAATTCAGATGTTTTCCCCGTTCGATACGACGAGGCTCCGTTTCCTGTGGAAGATAACTACGCTCTCAATAGTTCACTTGTAAGTTCATTGATATATCAAATTTGGATTAGTTCTTTTGTCTCCTATCTTGATTGCTGTATTTGGTTTGATTAGAAAGGTACTTCTAATGTGATATCAGCCTTGTGATTTCGTAGGCCATTTTGACAATAATAATGCTCAACTCTCATTCTTTTGGTCTCCTAATGTACAGCTTATTTGCAGTTTGTTTGTACTGAAGAAGCAATTTTATTAGACTTGATAAATGATCCTTCCAATTCGGTTGCTTGCTCATTTTTTTACACTCGTGCTGGTCTGCTATTACTGAGGCACCAGCTAGAGCTTATAAGGATGCATTAATAATGTTCAACAGAAAAAATATTGTTCAACAGAACTCAATCACATATTTTATATTCATCAAGATATTAATCATAGATGAGACAATATTTTTATTCATTTTCAAATAAGATAGCCTTGATGTGCTACTAGGAGACACTACTACTTTTAGACTCTACAAAAGCGAAATTTTTCTTGATATATTCTTTCTTCTAGCTATGTGTAGACTAAATTTATTTGACATTACAGAATTCTAGCCTAGAGTAATACCATATTTGCATCTTCTCGCCTCAGAATCTAATTTCCTGAATCTAGTTTTGGATCAAACCATTGGAGTTGCTCACACTTTTGCGTTGCTTTGTCCATATTGTTTTGTTTACATGGTCATAAGTATGCTCAGAAGACTTTCCTGAACGTATGTCATGTTACTTGAAGCTCAACCTTTTTCTTTCTGAAAGTGATATATATTTTCCGTTTTCCTGCTTGCCTTACTGCCATCGATTTCTTCAGGGCCAAGATGTTTGTAGCATTTCGGTGTTACCTGATGAAGGGCATACAAGTCCGTCGCAGTTAACTTTTTTCGGCTATTTAAAAGTTCCCTTTTCATCAAAAGATAAAATGTCCGTGGATGCAAAATGGAATTGTCAAAAGTGCCTCAATTTACAAATGAAAGGTGCTGAAGATTACGGATCATGCATTGTAGATATAGGTGTTGACAACGGAAATTCAGAAGCTGTTAAAGTCAATGATGAAGCGGCTGGCAATATGAAAACAGAGGGTGTGGTAAGTCTTATCGATGTATCTGTCTTCTAGTTTGCCAAATACAACATATCTATCAAGAGATATCTTTGATGTTTGGTTTTATGAAAATAGTTGCTGCTACTCTGTAGTATTCTGATGGTTGCTCTCTTTTACTTTCAGCACACGCAGAAGGTTTTGCAGAGACAAGCAAGCTTGAATGTAGGTAAGAAACGTATGCAACTTTCTATCAACCTTTTTCTTGATGTTGCTGCCGTTCTGATTTAGATATCTGTTGACATTGTCTGATATCCTTGTGCTTTTCTGAGCTATCTACAAGTTTAGATCAATGCAGCTCCTTTGTTAAACATATTTTTAGGGGCATCAGCTTTTTAATACTACATAAAATGTTTGACCTTTTCTTATACTACTGAAGTGTTGTAGTAGTATCTTATTTAGGTGTCAAAACTAGAGTAACTGAAACATATACCAAGAATAGTTAGGTTTGTCTTGAATCTTAAGATGACTACGTGTACTTGCATGAGAAAGTTTAAAATAAAAACTCATTTTTTCTTGTTCCCAGTCAAAGGGTTTCATAAGGGCGAGCATGATATACTAATTTGTCCTTGTTACATGGATGCATGATCCATCTACGAGATAAAGGTTCATTACATATGTACTAATTACCAAGTTAATTTCGAAGAGGCATAGATATTTACGTACACATGGCAGTAAGCAATAGTTCATAGTGGATTATACATAGTCATGTCCGAATGTTACCTTAAATCATCCTGAAGATGGAGTTTAGTTTTATAATGAACAGATATGGACTGTACATACTTGTCTTCTTTTTCTATAACAATCACTAATTCTTGCTCTATACTGATGAGAGTATATCGATGGTCATGTATGTAATCCTTAGTTGTTATTAAACAGATAAACCAATAACGGAACGTGTTCACGATGCACCGATCAACAGATGGAGAAGATACAAGCGGGCGGCCTCATTTGACTCAAGGAAAATAGTCTTCCTATTCTCCATCTTGTAAGCCTGTTATCTAATGATGTATTTGGATCCTGCACTTGGCTATATAAATCTTCAAGTTCGCTATAGAATGTAAAGTGATTTGGATCACTAATTTGTTTTTTTTTCTTGTTCCAGATCAAGCTTGGGGACTTTTGTATTGATTTGTCTGACATTAAGAGTGAAGCAGGCAAGCTGAAAGAATCAATAATATTTTGTCTTTTGTAACTTTGGTTCATGCTTGAATTTGCTCTTTCGTACCGTTTCAGTTCCGGCATTGCGTGAAACTTGTGATGTTAATAATGCCTTACTTTCACAGTTTTGCTAGTTGATGCGGCAGTTTAGCTTTTAATAGTAAAATGTTTGTTTCATTTTGAAGTTTTCCTAACTCTTATAGATAACCTGATAGCTTCATAGTTAGTTGTACTTGTATGTTTCTCCTTGTAGCAAGTTATGAATTTAACAATAATTTGCTTACTAAAACTTTCATCATCTTGTGAGTCTGACATTGTTCCATAGGAGGATAAATGTAAATCTGCTAATGAAATTTTTTCGATTTGTAACAACTCGAGTAACTTGTTTGTCAACGTAAGAAAATGCAGTGAAGGCTTATAAATTAACTAGCATTGTCTTTCCACACAAGCCTCTTCTTTATAAATTGAACAAGGTATGTTATGTAGTCTAGAGTCTCCAGACTCACTCTTTCCAATACTTTGCGGTATACGTTAACAAGAACAATTGGTTGTTTGTCCTTCTGTCTGTGATACTGTTCCACCGGGTTTTAGGTTCACTTCCACCATGTCTTCCTGTTTTGTGGAAACAAGGGCCTCCATTCCCGGAAGGGCAGAAGCAATCTTACGGAATAAAGGCTGCATTTAGTTTTTTATTCAGACAAAATAAGTTTTTATTTGAGAAAAATATATTATTGCATTGCGACAAAAATATGTTATTGCCTAACCTTGACGTTGAATCCTGCTTTCGCGCTGGTTTCTATGAACATTACTCCAAGTTCGCGAGCTTTATTATCTCCTTCCTCTATGGAAACCTGTCTGTTTAATAACCAAAACAATGTAGTTAAAGTAGGGTCTGTTTGGTGTCATGGCTTATTTGGCTTTTAGACTCATTTTAAAAAGATCCACTCTAGTTTTTCAGTCTTAACCAAACAACTTATGACTTAAACAAAAGAAGGTACTTATTTATATTATATAGCTATATAAATTACCTAGTTTCTCTTTATAAAGAAACAAAATCTGTTGTGTTTCTAACCTTTTATCGACGAGATCGGTTTTGTTTCCGACAAGGACAATAACAACGTCGCTGCCTCTTTCGTTACGAACCTCCTCGATCCACTCGGCCGTGTTCAAAAATGACTTTCTATCTATTTCATTCAAGAACAATAATTATAAAATGGCGATACACATCAATGTTTTTTTATAGATTGTACGCGATATTCTTGAGTTAAGAATGATAAAATACTCACTGGTGACATCGTAGGCAATTACCGCACCAGAAGAATCTCTTATATAACTTGGAATTAGACTCCGAAATCTCTCTTGTCCTGCAGTATCCCTGTAAGTTAAAAAGCATGAAACTCCTGTTGCCGAAAAAACTCAGTAGGTTATATAAAAATGCTGAAGGAAGTATAAATCCCATACCAAAGCTGCAACCGGACTGTTCGATCTTCAAGGTACATAGTTTTCGACAAAAAATCAATTCCAATTGTAGCCTGTATTGTTATATTGTAGCAAAAGAATAAAGAATTTCATTTCTTCATTTCAGATGACAAATGTAGAAGTACGAACTCATCATATAGTGGATTGATCAGCTTAAACGATAAATCAGACAGAACAAAAACTTCGAATCCACTAACAATAGAATTCGTATTTACAATTGGCGTAGCATGATCAAGTTATCAATAAAAATAAACTCTTAGTCTAACAAAATAAACAGGTTAAATCAAATTGACTAGATACAAGCTCCAAGAGGAAAGGACGATGTCCTACAACAGAAGATCAAATGAAACGGACGAGGTTCAGACATGACAAAATCAACAGAAAAACAAAGCATGAATCAGGACACGCAAAGATGCAGACATGATAAAATCAAGCTCAAACTGATCACAATAAACGGACCATGCACGACCGACTAAATTTCTGATTCGAATTTTTAAGCAATATATGGATCAGGAAAAGAAAGATAGAGACCTGATAAGTGGTGTCGAATTTATCGTACATGAAACGAGTGATGATGCTGGTTTTTCCGACAGATTGATCGCCTAAGAAGACCAGCTTGTATTTAGCTAGAGGAGACACGGTCGCCATCTTTGAACAACTTTTACCTATGTAAGAGAGTAATTGGATCTGGATATATCAATGAAACTACGTTTTTGTTCTCTTGAAAAAGAAAAGAAAAAGAAAAACGTTTGAGAGAGGAAAAAGAGAAAGTTTTTAAGTTACGCGCGATCTAATAACTTATAAGTATTGTCAATTGCCAAGGTTCCAATTCTTTAAGGGTATAGGTACAAAATTTATGAGTTAATATTCTGTCAAATTCCAGATTCAAATCGGATATAAGTTGGATGAAACAACTGTAAGACCAGATGATTTTTTTAACAGTTAAACACAATTTTTCATACATGTAATATTTTGGTAGATCCAAATGCACTTTTTGAAACCCCCAAGTTCTATGCAAGTGATACAATATAATAGGGATACAAATAGCAGTGAAGTGCGCATCTTAAGAAAACTAATATTTTCCCATCTACTACAAATACATATTGTGCTTCAAAGTTTCAGTTTATATGCTGTGGAAGTTCTTTGACATCTCAGCATGCACAAAAATATCCATCCATCAGCGAAGAAACGATAGAGCTCATCGCTTACTTTTCAGTTCCTATGTGCTATGGTCAGAATCAATATTTCAACAAAATGTAAAAAGGAAATACTACGAGTAATATATTTCCTAGGCTAGCTGGTGTGAAGTGCACTATGAATCTTCGTCTTGCTACTTTAATAGTGGATGGAAGTTGTGTTAGCTGCGTCTGCGAATTTATAAATCAGGAACTGGTGAATGCTGTGAATTAGGTCTCCTTCTTCCACTTCTTTGCGTCTTGGAACGGATATTTCTGGTATATTGAAATGCTGCTGATGACAAGCGGAAGAGCCGCGAGACAATACGTTGCCGGTGGTTTCCCTTCAAATGCAAATTGCAGCAGAGCTGTCACAAGAAGTGCCGACACAATGACAAATCCCTGCATCAATTTCAAGAACAAAACCATCAACATATATATTATTCGAGCCTTGATGTTTTGGGTTTGGATCACAGGTTGTTGGTATACTAATGTGATGACTTGTATGCCTCCTCTTGCATATGATAAATATGTGTAAATCAAAGCTCTTTAGAAAATCTATATATGATAATATATATGCATTATTAAATATAAATGTATTTCGCAATTAAAGTACATTTTGAAACTTCAGATATCAGGAAAGCGATCCTTCCAAACAACACATTAGTTAAGAGTATAATCACGAGGTGAAGTCTTAGTGGTTAGTACCTTTCTAACACCACCAGCATAGCTCGTAATTAAGCCAACGAGAATTCCACCAAGAGCATTGCTTATGACTGGAATCTGAAACAAGTATTCAAGGTGAAAACAGTGCATGTAATTTTGATGGCAAGTATAAGCAGGTTGATGAGCCAAGCTTCTGACTCGAATTGTTCAACCAGGACAACATAAATTATACATCAATGTAGGAACTATTCAATGTAATCAGCTTTAGTAGAACGGCTAAAAAAAGCCATTTTACTAAATTTAGTGGCATTTCAGTTTCTTTTTTACAATTAAGCCACGGTACGGAAAGACCAACCTATCCTTCTATTTCTACCTATATTAACTGATTTTCAATGACTACGGGTATATTTGTCCACTTATATACTTATTTTCTTTAGTACCACTGCGGTCAGTAAAAACGGTATGTTTACAATCATTACCTTATGAAAGAGGGTCATCTATTAGCAAACTTTAATACCAGGATGGAGTTTCTAAATAAGTGATTCTGTTTATTCCAGAAAACTTTGCTAGAGTAGAGATATCTAAATCAGAAAGTGCTGAGTTTTAATCATAGGCATAGCTTATTAGCTTCTAACAAAAGAGATTCCAATACCTTAGAGAAAATTCTAAGTATTGAGAGATGATTACCAAAGTCAGTAGAGTCCAGCCATGAAAGAAACCAAATCGTCTCATAGCTTCTCCATCCGGAGACTTCAAGGTACTAGCCAGCAAGCACAGGCTTCCAGCAATAGACATTTCTACAGTCATCAAATATGAGGAGTGTTTCTTAACCTGTATGGAAATGCTCCAGTAAAGAACAGGAAGGTTCTACTATAACACGGACTAGAATTAATGAGAAAAAAATTTCTCACCTGAGAAGCCCATTGGCATAAGGAAGAAGCGAAGCCTGAAAGCACAGATGCAACCAAGACGGGAACAATTCCATATAGTAGAACTTGATCCGAGTCACTACTACTAGAGCTCTTGCTAGAGCCTTCACCGATGCTTAGAAGTACAGCTGCCATGATCAACAAGAACAATGCACCAATTTGTTGAATTGACTGCCTCTGTCTACAAATTAAGATCGAATTTAGGCCAAAGAGTGTTTACTGACAAACTTGTACAACACTACATGCTTTAACATGTTTTTTTTTTTTGCATATTGTAATTAAAAGGAACATGCTGATCATTTGAAATATGTTGAACATCTGAGGTGTGCAGTCACAACAAGAGGAATAATACGGAACTGTAAGTGTAGTTTTGTTTTATAATGCTTTAAGAAGTGTCCCTAGAAAGTATAACTGTAAGGTAAAAACCGTATCATCTAACAATGTATTGGCCATGAAATAACTAATAAATGATGATAGAGAAAAAAAGAAAGAAATATACCAATGATGATAGAGAAAAAAAGAAAGAAATATACCGCAATATTATATATGTAAATAGAGCAGTAAAAATGATCTTTGTCTGGTTCAAGATGGAAAATGTAAGTGAGTCGAGATTCCGGTATGATATCTGCAGCAAACTATTTTGCAGCGCGTAAATTGCTGCAGGAAGTCCTGATGCAGTCAATGAACCCATTAAAGTCCACTCTCGAGATAGTTTCTTCAAACTACCATCTTTTGCCATGAGAATCAGGGCAAATATCACCTAATGATTAAGCGCAGAAGCATTAAAATTAGTGACAATATATGTTCATCTATTACCATTTTATACGAAACAATAACCCACGAAATATGCGTTATAGGATGTATCCAAGTATTTACCTTTGCCACCTCGCATGTCAAGACAGATGACGTTACTATAACTTCTCGGCTGTGGAAATAAAAGAATTGATGAATAACAAATCATAGAACCCCACGATGAGTACATGTTTCTACGAATCAACATCTATGATCTACCAGAAGCACACTAAACAATGCTCCACCCCAACTATCAGCAAGTTCTATTTATATCTGAAAATTACTTTTGAATAGTGATATTCCTGTTCACCAACGCACATAAGATTCTATATATGTTCCAAAATGTAACTTTAGGCACCTATATAAGAGTGACCAAATTCATATCTAATCTAAACCATTACTATCTATTCCAGAGGGGAAAACAACCGAGTTCCAGTCACGGCAATCGTCAAAAACCCTAGAGAAACAAGCTAATAATATCTCGACTGCTAGATCCTACTACGAACACATCTCGAACTGAATTTTCAAAATCAGTCACTTAACAAAGAAATGCAGATAAAATCAGCTTAATTACGCCAAAAGAAAACCTAAATCATGCCCGAACACGAGAAATTCATAAGAGTTTTATCAATCGACTGAAACGAGAGAAGTACAGTACCTAGTGAAACGCTTAGAGATCAGAGGCTGAGCGCCATATTGAAGCGTGAGCAAAACGGAGTAGAGAAGGACGCGTGGATTGGTCTTGGTCGACGCTAGAGTGGAGGAGGTTTTCTTCTGCTTTCCAGTCGCCACCATTATTGGCGACGATGAGAGAGAGAGAGAGAGAGTTGTCGACGTCTTAATTTTTTCTCTTTGGTAACGATTCCTTTTTACTGTTTTACTTGATGGAGAAAAAGAAAGAGGCCCCAATTCTAATGATGGCCTTTTCCTTTTGTAGTTGGACTTGAGTTCACGATCTTTCATTCAGACTTGGTTCTGAGTTTTGCTCGACGACCATGTTTATAAATATCCATCAAACTGTTCTACTATAAACCAAACTATATCAAAACTAGAAGTTAGTAGTATGTAGTTTTCAAGCAAAATATAAATTTTAAAATATTTAGGTTTTGCTTTTTAGATAAAAAAATTAGATTCATAGGTGAATTTTATACACCAAATTCAGTTACATTAGTTTCGTATTACGTTTTTCTTGTTATGTATATTATATTTTGTTTTATTATTTTGTATTTTTTGTTTTGTTTTTTTATGATCTCGTATCACACATCTCGTATTTCGTGTATCGCATTTTGTCACATCTAATTAGGTTGCTTTTACATTTTATTTTGTTTTGTTCTAGTTTCGTTTCTCGCATCTCGCATTTTATGGGAAAAATCAAATTAAACCATGTTCTATGGTATCACATTCTATGTAAGTCTAGTCTTGCATTTAGATAAATAAAATCAAATTTAACCAGAAGCATATCATAGCATCTCGTATTTCTTGTAAGCATGATGATTCATGCTCGCATTTAGAAAAAAAAATCTAAATTTAATCATGATATCATATTTAGAGAAAAAAAAATCAACTCTCGTCTTGCACTTAAGGCTATTTTTTTCAAATTTAACCGTAATCTCTCATCTAGCATTCTTTCAAGTCTGGTCTCCCACCTCGCATCTAGACAAAAAAATAAAATCAAATTTAACCTTGATCTCACTTTCAAAGTAAAAAAAAAATTGTCTACGTGCGAGATGCGAGACCAAAACATGTCCAAGTACGAGATGCGTGAACAGACAAAACATAGTGCGAAACCAGTCTCACTAGATATGGTGAATTTTTTTAATAAAAATATCATTCTTGGATCTAGTTTTATTCATTTTAGAAAACAAAATCGATGATACTTTCATATTTTTTCATAGCCTACAATTTGAAAGACAAGAACTTAAAATATGATATTTCGAAACATGGGTATTTTGAGTATTATGAAAAATATAGATATTTAATAAAAAATAAAAATATTTATTTATTTATTAAATATATTTGATAGTTAAAGTGGCAAGTGGATATTAAATTTGATTTTAAATATTATCGTGTCTTTATTTATACTGATCTCCATTTTCAGTTTAGTAAGTGTCGAATTTATATCTTTAAAACAATTTTCGATAAGGTTTTAGTTACTGAATAAAGACTACAATCCGGCTCCATAAAAAATCATGAAGGATATTCTCTAAGTAAAGAAAACGAGAGAAATTAATGAATCTGAAGGGTAGTTCGGATAAAACCAATACCATGTCCAACCGAACAGAATAAATTAGTGGAACATGACTCACCTAGGTGATGGTCTTTCCATCTCTTGGGCTAATGGGTTCTTAAACTTGAACCAAGCCCATCATCCGACCCGAAAGGCCTATGGGTCATTAATTAAGTATAGATACCCCAACTACTTTCATTAATGAGGGTAATCAGAATTTACTACTAGCACACACCTACCTTAATTATCTCTCTACATTTTACCTTAAACATTAAATTCCCAAAAAACTTTACAAAATTACCCTCGATCAGAAATAACTCACACCAAATATGACCTATTGGAAGTCTTTAGGTCGGTTAGGTACCAACACCTAGGTGATCATGTTTACCCTTATTTACCCTTATTTATTTAGTAATCCTAATTTTAATTCTATTTTGTCTTATTAGCGACAACAACCTATTTTGTTTTCTTTGTGTCTCCATAAAGTTTATTTTAGCATAGAGTATTTGGAAGCTCGACTATGATCTAACGAATTTTATCTAATGATTTTCCAACCTATATTATTTTCTTTTATCTATCAAACACTATTCTATCAAAGTGTATTTGGAAGCTCGACTCTGATCCGACGACTCTCTGCTTCATTGACTCCTTGCTCATTCTCCCGTAAGAAACTCGACTCTTTTGTTGTGTTGCAGCTAAAGTAGGGAAGTCACCAAAGAAGACACAAGGAATATATTTCATATGATGTAGGTTTAGCTCGTATCCAAGTTCTTGTTGAATCAAATTTTAAATTTTCATTTCTTAATGTTCTTTACTACAAGCCAAAAGGGTTCTGCTTGTGATTAGTATATTGAACTCATAAAATTAAAGTTGTATCTTTAAAATGATTGGTGGTATTTATGGGCTTATTTGGACAACAACTGCTTTTGGTAGCAAAGAGAGCTACTTTTAGGTAACGACAACCCTAAAAAGGGTGAATATAGTGAATTGTATAACGAGGTGAAGAAGGCAGCAAGATTGTGGGAGATTTTGGTCCCTCTTGTCGGTATTGACTAACATAGTTGAACTAACGAGTTTATCTTGTTGTTGTGACAGTAACACGAGGTTTGAGGCTGCTGAAAACTGATTGAATATTTGCGTTAGTATGTGATTTTTGTTAGTGTATGACGCACCTAGCATGTGCACGTGTCATGTGGAATTAATGTATGTGTAGCATTATTCTAAATCGATGCAACATGTTGCTGGTTAGCGGCAGTTTGGTCAACGGGCTTTGAAATGCTTGGACAATTATTTTCACTTTACCACCGTAGTAACCTTTTTCATCTTTGCACCAAACCAAACGGCTAAAACATAGCTAAAACACAATAAGAAAAAAATTCGAAACAACTGACTGCTAAACATCAATATTTGTAATTAGTTATATCTTGCTTCTCCTCGTTAAAAGTTGGAACAATTAATAAATATAAAGAAAGAAAATTGTTGACTCGTAAAACTATATGTTGATGCTTGTGCCAGCATTCTTAGACAATTAGAGGTCATTCCAACAGCTTGACCACTTGTTAATCAGCTTCTAAACTTTTGTGAAATGCCAATGTTGCTAGAATTTTATTTTGATATTTTTTTTTGGTAAACTTGGGAGAGTTTGAGTTGATGTATGAGTCAAAAATGACAAGAGTATTCACAAGCCTACTTTCTCGTTTATGGCAGCGTGCTAGCGGTAGTATCTACCCATTATCGATACTACTACCCCAACATGCATTGGTACGTGAATCTTTCTTGGTATAAGAGCCTCGAGGGAACAACGATGTATTTGTTGTTTTTTTCAAACACAACCCCCGATTTAAATTGTGGAGCACCGTAGCCGGAAGATGAAACAAATCAATGTACTTATCTGGTCCTTGTACAGGTGAAGTCCTGAAAAGATACAGCCAGATCATGAAGCAAAGTTGACGAATAGGTAAAAGTTAACCCTATTACGGGAAATTTGATTTAATCATTGAATTTGCTTTATATCAGATTTCATCTATTTCGTCTACTTACTTCGTTAATCTGTTGTTCAGTTATTGGTTGCTTCAGTTCATGTTTTGATGATTTAAGGACGTGACCTCTGCTTCAATTGACTTTGCATCCAAGAGTTGCTTAAGTTGTAAATAAACTCGTCATCAGTGAATCCACAAAGAATTAAGAATTAAATCGTGAAAATATGAAAATATTGTTTGACCTAAACCTATATAACTATACGAGTTGTTGTTTTAAGGGTTCTTAATTTATTAAAGTTAAATTATGATAAAGTAATTTTATTACTATTGTAAAAAGTATGAAGTTCAATAATATTAAAGTTTTAAAAATACTCTATTTTAAATTATAAAATTGTTAGTAAATAAATAATTTTAAAATTTTAACAATATTAAAACAAACGGATTATTTTAACAGTAATAAAACTGTTAAACAGATTATTTTAAGAATTAAACCCTTTATTTTAACAGTATAAAAAAATCTCGAAAATATATCATTCACACCACTTGTTTGGTCCATCTTATAAAAATAAACACAGCCATGGTACAGGTTTTACCAATGGACGGAAAGGTCCTGACAATTTACCGCAATGGGCCTTGGTTTTGGGATTGATTTTGAAGTTATAATTAAAAAATATAGAGTTTAAAAAAATCAATTTTCAGTTAAAACTTAATGTACAATGAAAAGCATTTGAGTATTTTTGTAAGTGGTTGATACCAAATATGGATAATTTGGTGTCAAATATTAAATTTAATTTAATACCAGTACTTATACCCGATCACTTTTACTTTTATTATTATAGATTTTATTATTAATATCATATAATTTTGTATCACCTCGTAATAAAATAATTAATTGATAAAGTAACACGTTGAGTTTTACTTTTAATTGTAAAATTTAAAGTTTATATTTGTTAATGCTTTAATAATAAATAAATTATAGTTTTAAAAACAATATATATATATATATATTATTTTAATCCAAAACAAAATTTAACAATAATCACAATGAATTAGTATAATTTACATTAAAAATAAATTAAAACGAATATAGATTAATAAGTCTGGACCAAACCAAAAAAGATTTAATAAATAATTTGAAGTAAATTAAATAAAGAAAATAAATTTTTTATAAGATTTAAAATTCGTAGTACATATAGTTAATACGTTTATAATAAACAATTTATAATCATAGAATAATGTTAATATAGTATAATTATGATTAAATATTATTGGTAACTAGAGATTTAACCATTAAATTTTTAACCAATTCTTTTAAATAATAAAAGTGTGAGTATCAAACTAAAATATTTTGATTATATTAATTGATTTTGATCACAAATAAAGAATTGAATCACTAAAATTGATAATGGGAGGATTTAATGGGATTCAATCTCTTTAAGTTCTTAGCATCAAGTAAGACGACTTCGTTCAGTGTTGATTTTTGTCAATGTTCAGTAGATAGACTATAGAGTATCATATTGTTTAGTAAGGCAACATTGTTATGTACGACTCACCTAATTGTTGGGCCACCCAATCTATGTGGGTCGAGGATGACTAAAATCCTCTTAGTTTACGGTTGTGATTGATTCTTTGTTGATCAAGCGTCAGTAAGGGCGCAATAACTTGTAAAGAATTTGACGAAAATTCACTTTTTGGTCCGATAAATTCATTACGGATAAGTGGCAGGTTATGGAAATCAGACTCGAAAAGTTAACATTTTTCTAGACACATGCACAATTAAATATTTAAATTTGGTTTTGGCAAGCAAGAGAATCACTATACTGATTCGATGCACATGTAATTATTGTACAAATTTTTAATTTAAGATATCCCAACTTTTAGGCTTGCGGTCAACAACCATTTGATGATTTATCATTGGACGTCTCACATCGAGTAACTTATAGTTAGAAGGTATAAACCAAATATTAAATATTAATATAACATAGTCATATAAAATAACTTTTGCATAGTCATGTTTTCAAGTTTTTGAGACATAAAAAACTTACCTCATCATTTGAAGCTTTTAGTTATTCAAAAATAGCTTCGCATTTCATATTAACCATTATATGATGTTGTCATCTCCAGCTGATACAATTTTGGAGAAAAATATGAGAGAATAAAATATCCAATCTCAACAGTAATATGATATTGTCCGCTTTGGGTTTGAAGACCCTCACGACTTTGCTTTTGGTCCACTTCCAAAAAACCTCATACTAGTTGAGATATGTTCTTACTTATATACTATTGAACCTTCCCATGTCTAACCGATGTGGGATGTGGGACTTTGGTCTCCATCCTAACAAACCCCCACTTTAGCCTCCTCTCAAGTGACTTCCATCCGCCCACTCTAATCAGGTTGGGGCTACCTGACCATAAAGGCACTACGGATGTTACTGATCACCTCCTCTTAGACAAAAGAGTCATGTTCCTTAGTGTAACTGCCCACTCCAATCAAGTACCACCGCTTGATGAGCCGCGGGCACTCCGAACTAGGATCTCTAGAGCAGATCACGTTGAGCATGACGTCTAACTTCTTCATGTTCGACCTCCGAGAATTTTACCATCATCGCGTTCCATCTGGGCCTGGCACTCTGATACTATTCGTCGGGAATATGGGTACCACATATTTCGTCTTCCTACATAAGTAAGAATAATCCAATCTCAACACTAGTATGATATTTTCTGTTTTTGGTCCAAAGAGCCTCACGGCTTTGCTTTTGGTCCACTTCCAAAAAACCACATACTAGTTGAGATATGCTCTTACTTATATACTATTGATTCTTCTCATGTCTAACCGATGTGGGATTTAGGACTTTGGTTGCCACCCTAACACTAAAATTTAGACGTGTATGAGTTTATCCAACATTTTTCAAGTTCCAGAGGCAGTCGAGGTGAGATTATTATAGGTCGGGTGTAATAGTAAGCAAACGCTCTTAGCTAAGCTGTAGGTTGGGTCCATCATGGCTTGGAAGCTCGAACCAACTCAAAATAAAAAAAATTACCAATATTTAAAATGAATGAAGTTCTAATGTTCATCAGATTCATCACTCAACGATAAACGAATATAAATAAGGATGTCATATGAGTTATCATATAAAGTTTGTTAAGGTTTCCAAGTAGGTGCACCTCAAGTGTGCTCATGATTCAAACCTTATGATGTCTATAAAGATCGCAAATAAGTTCCATATATTGCATACAAATTAATCTCAGTAACCTACTATAAACTTTTGGCATAGTCCAATCACCTTTATAATCGTTATGTCAAACCTGTAAGCTTCAACATCAATGAAGAAATTCAAATGATGTTGTCATTCATGTATTGGTTCGTAGTAAAATGTCCATTGATGTTTTACAAACCAAAATAATCTTATTTACTTGTGTTTTTTTAATGCGGAGTTTGATTCCGCTATATCCTTGAGTATTAGAGTTCTTTCAACCAAAAAAACTATTAAATCAATATAAATCTGGTGACATATGAATTATGTGGGTACCCCCATTTTATCATATGTTTTTTATGCAAAAACACTTAATTTTGGTAAAAATGAATTTTATAATGTGAGAAAAAGACAAAATGTTAACTTAACACTATTTTACATGATCCACTGGGTTTTATTTATGTTAATTTTTCTATTTTCATGTTGATTTTTATATCTAATAACTTTTTTTGTTAGATTTTATCTAAATTTATTTTTTAAAGTTTAATTCGAGCATATTTTTTTTTGTGTATAACTTGTCATCAATTTTTTTAAGTGCAGCATTAAATTAAAATCAATAACTAGTGTAACAATGTTTTTTGAAAAATTAAACTGGTTGAAGCAACGTAAAATAAAATATAAACGAAAGGAAGCCCATTAAACCAACATATCTTGAATTGATGGTTAAGTTTTCTTCTATAACCAAAAATTAAAATATTTCTAAGCAACCTCCATTAACAAACCCTCTAAGATCTTAGATAAAACCAAACCAAACAAGAATTCCTAAAAATGGATATAGAACTAAAAAGAGTTATAGAGGGAAAACCATACTTCAAAGTGATAATGGATGACCAAACAAGTGACTTGAGTAATCATGAAAACTTAGTCCTAATTCATGATGAATGGTTGCATACATTAGTCTCTAAATATTAGATCCAAACATATTTTGACGATAATAAATAGCTACAAGTATCGTTCTCCGAAGATCAAATCATGGTTGATGATTATGAATCGCATGCGACACATCGAAGATCAGATCCCAATTGACGAGGGATGGCTGGCACTGAAGATCAAATATCAATTGACGATAAATGGCAGAAGACGACAACTTTCTATGAAACTCAGATCTTGATTGACGATTGTGAACGATATGCGATAATATTCTATAGACATCAGATATCGGTTGCATTTTCTTTAGAATAAAAAATCGAGAGCATAATAAAACATAATATCGATATAATTATGATGAATACGAGAAAATTAATTGTTTTATTCATTTTTTTCATTTTTTCCATGCTATAAACCAGAACATTTTAATATGTTCTTGATTATGATTGGTTTAGATGGTTCTTTAAGGAATGGCTAAATATAGATGAGGTCAATCGACACTCATCATAAGCATCGTGTGACAACCAAGACACAGACTCAGATCGGTAGTTATGCCCAAAAAAATCATAAACGACAAATATATACAGAGAGAAAATGAAAGAGCATTCATGATCCTTCTGTGAGTAATATATTGATGATACCATAACCAATTGAATCAGTAGTCGGCCGAACCTCTGGATCTGTGATTTCAGATAGTGATGTGTCCATGACACCGGTGCAGGTTACACCAATGAGCGGCCCAACATGCACCATGTATGGTAGAAAAAAGTCCAAGGATCCTCATTGGTTTAATGAGAACATGGAGATAGTCACATATTAATATATCATCATGAAGAGATCGGTAGAGGATCGAACGCTCTAGAGGACTAGAGAACTGTATCCTCAACATATATTTTATTCATAATATATTAATCAGGTCGACCATTGATTCAATTGGTTCCAGCATCATATGCACATTACTCATCGGAAGATTATAAATGTTCTTTTTTTCTTTATATTAAGCTGTCTTTTATGGGTTTTTTGGACATGTCTACCAATTTTAGTCGGTACCTTGGTTGTCACATGATTTTTCCCGACGAGTGTCCATTGACCTTATCCACAATTAGCCACTCCATCTAAGAACCCCTAAATAAATCATAATCGTAATCAATAATATATTAAATTATTTGGCCAAATGTCATGTATACGAATTGAAAAAAAAACGATTGATTTACTCGTGCTCATTCCAATTTCATTGACATGATGTTTAATTTTTGCTCTTGGTCTATGATTCTAAAGTAGCTACAACCGAGATATGATCTTTAAAGATTATTGTTGGATGTTGTTCATAATAATCAACCGAGATCTGAGTTTCAGAGAAAGATATCACATCATACTATTCATCATCAACCGAGATATGGCATTCAGAGAATGGTGCCAACAGTGCCAACCATCCATCATCAGTCGAAATCTGATTTTTAGGTAACAATGTCGTATCCGATTTATAATCATCAATCAGGATCTGGTTTCAGAGAACGATCCCGTTTGCGCTCGTTAACCGGCATTTGATCTTCATAGAATGATGCATGTAGCCTTTTATCATTGTCATCGAAATATGTTTGGATCTGATATTCAAAGATCAATTTATGTAACCATTAATCGTCAAATATGAATAACGTTTTTATGATTGCGCGAGTCATTTGTTTGGTCATCCATTAACACTTTGAACTATGGTTTTCCCTCTAAAACTCTCTCTATTTCTAATTTTATTTTTAGATTTCTAGTTTTGTTTGAGTTTATCTAGGGTTTTAGATTTTATTAATGGTAGTTACTTATAGATATTTTAATTTTTGGTTCTAAAATAAAACTTAACCATGGGTTTAAGATATGTTGGTTTAATGAGTTTTTTTCCTTTTTAAATCTTTTACACTCATTCGACGAGTTTATTTTTCAACAATATATATTTAGTTTTAAATACATTATTTATAGTTGATCTGTTTTTGGTACATATACTCTTTTATTTAATGTAAAACTGTTAACATATCCATATCCCTAGTTTGAGAAGCACTCTCGCCTGTATCTTCTTGTTTACAGACTGAAAAATATCACTTGTCCAATAAAATCTTGTTTTCTTACTTTTTATTTCTCTTGACAATTTCTAATCGATTTTAAGAATTGTTATTTTATTTGTAAAATAAAATTATTGTACATGTTATTGGTGTTAATTTAACACTGAATTTTAAAAAAATGATAAAAAAATTAACCACAAAAACTCGGTGTAATTAAACTTTAAAAAACAAACATGAAATAAGACCCAACGAAAAAAACATTTAATTATTATATAGGAAAATCAACCTAAAAATTAGAAGAATAAAAATAAATAAAACCTAATATGAATAGTGTTATGTTAATAATTTGTCCTTTGTTCACATCTTGAAATTAATTTTTTTTTACCAAATGTGAAATATGTTTATATTTGACTTTTTTTATTGTTTCCACATGTTTGATTAAATGTTGGACGTTTTGTGGGTTATCTATTTTTATTATGATCAATTTCCTATTAATTTATATATTCGTAGCAAAAAATAATTTGAGTGACACTCATTGATTTTGTTTGGTCATCGATTAACACTTTGAACTATAGTTTTTTTTTATCTATAACTCTTTCTATTTCTGTTTTTTGTTTATAGAATTCGAGTTTGGTTTTATCTAGGGTTTAAATTTTGTTAATGGAAAATGCTTAAAGATATTTTAATTTTTGGTTATAGAATAAAACTCAACCATCGATCCAAGATATGTTGGTTTAATAAGGATTTTTTTTCATTTCAAAACCTTTTACCCTCATTCCACCAATTTAATTTTTCAACAATATATATTTAGCTTATTAATATAATTTATAATTTATTTTGCTACATATACTCTTTCATTTAACGTAAAATTATTGACATATCGATATCTTTAGTTTTAGAAACACTATCACTTGTATTTTCTTGTTTAAGAATTGAAAAATATCAATTTCCCAATAAAATCTTATTTTCTTACCTTTTATTTTATTGATTTTTTTAATCAATTTTAAAAATTGTTCTTATGTTTTTAAAACAATATGGTTGCACAAGTTATTGGTTTCAATTTAACATTGAATTTTTTAAAAAATTAATAAAAAATTAACCATAAAAAACTCGTTCTAATTAAACTTAAAAAACAAACATGAGATAAGACCCAATAAAAAAGCATTTAGTAATTGTATAGGAAAATCAACCTAAAAATTAGAAGAATAAACATAAATAAACCATAATAGCAATATTGTTAGGTTAACAATTTGTCATTTTTTCACATATCAAAATATATATGTTTATATTTGACTTCTTTGATTATTTCTACATGTTTGATTAGATATAGGCTTTTCGTGGGTCGTCTATTTTTTTTATCATGATCGATGTCCTATTAATTTATATATTTGTAGAAAAAACAAATTTTAGTAACACTCATTGGATTTTGTGTGGTTATTTCATATAATTCATATCCGATCATTAACCAAATACTGGAATACATTGGTGACTGTAAATAAGATGACATATACCAAATTTATCCAAGGTCGGTCACGAATCATGTTATATGAAGACATTATAAGAATTAGTATGAACAAACATCATATTTCTTTTCTCATGCTCTTTTCTCCTAAATTCGTATTCACCGCAACTCTGGTGTCATATTCTTTGTATAATTTCTTGTAAAATCCATGAGTCTGCGCTTGGTAGCATAGAGCGATAATATATCTTTTATTTTTTTATAACTATATCGATCACTATTTGCCTAACCTCAAGTCAATATATTTTCTAGCAATAATGTTATTGTTTTCGGTTGTAATACTATATAGTTATTATCACATGTGATACCATAGTATAGGTTTATATATATATATATATGTATGTATGGACCTTTGTCTTTAGTGTGTGACTTTAAGATAATTGGCGTGTCTTTTGCGAGACGAAAATATTCTACTAGAAAGATAATCACCAAATAATAATTATGAGGATATGTTGTCATGTAATTGTTAAATCTAACAAAGATCAATAGTTTTTTTCCTGCTTGGGTTTGCCAACCAACTTCTTAATATTTGAATACTTTTTTATGCTCGCCTTGTCATGACTTGATTTTTGCTCATAGTTGACATGGTTTGGGAAAAAACCAACCAGTTTACCTTCATGTGTCGAATTATAAATCTTCTTGTTCAACAAATGACAGTCCTAAGCGTTGTCTCTACTATTTATAATATTTATACAGTTTTTTTTTGTTTTGTTTAATATCGAGAATAAAATGTTAAGGAACGACTTACTAAAAGTAATAACAGTTATTATTTTGTGATAAACAAGAACTACATTCTCTATTAGCTTGATATGCATGACGTCTTTCTACATAACATAGTGTTTGTTATCGTTAGAACCCTTATGCATCTATAGATCACCTCGGTGAGAAGACTCATGCCTAAGAGGCGAATACGGTAAATGTGATAGGTTTGACATTAATCGATTGAAGCTTGTATGAACGGTAAATTGAATTGTTAAAAAATAATATAAACATGTAGTATTATGACGTGTTTCATTAAACTATTGTCCGCATATTTGATTGACATTTATATAGCCCTTAACATATGTTAATATTTTGGTATAGATGTACGTCCATTTTTCACAAAATCTTGAGCCACGAGGCTTGGGATGAGCCCTTATGATAAAAAGTTATGACGTCCATCTGATGACAATATTCCAAAATGCTATCGATTATGATAAAGTATTATATATAGTTTTGTGTATTTGTATTTAACTTCCGTTTTCAATATATGATTTTATCATATTCCATACAGATTACCTTAATACTAATGAACCAACCTTGTTTTCACAAGCTCTTAAGAGTATTATAGCATGTATGGAGCTAATTAGACTAGGTTAAGTTTTTTTTCTTAACTTCATTAAAAACCATGGTACACGAGACAATCATCCCCTAAAATCAAACATATTATTTTAGAAAACAATTATGAGTTGTTCACGATCAACAAAATCATCGGTTAAGGTTAAACACCTAAATAAAAAATATAAGTGTTTATTATGTATATATAAAATCAAATATCACTATAAATTATGAAAACATAATTTCATTTATAAGTAGAAAAAATCCCAACACATTAAACGTTTATGATAAATATATTAAAACTAATAAATATATGATAACAAAAAAAGTTGATAAAAATCGTTATGTAAGAAAATAGTCATTATGAACTTTGTTACAATTTTTTTATTATTTTGATAATTTTTCATATTTTTCAATCTTTAGTATGTTGATTTTTGGTTGATTGTAGATTGTTTTAGGTTGATTTTTTTATTTAGATAGGATTTTTAGTGAATTTTATGAGTAAGATTTAGTGTTTCGGAAATGGGTTCAAATTTAGGGATTAAGGTAGGTTAGATTTAGGGTTTTGGAGGCTGTTTTTGGTCTTTTTCATCGTTGTAATCGACTGGAAAATGGTTGACACTGTACCATCAATATGAGGCTTACGCACCAATAGGGTGCATGGACGCACCCCATCGCTGCGTTATACTCTCACCCAACGGTGCAAGGGTTGTGAACCGACGGTGCAAGGGTTGTGAACCGACGTTGCACAACCAAATTAAATTAAATTTTTAAAAACCTATATTGTTTAGAAAAGAATAACGTCCCAGTTTTTTAAAAATATGTTTAAGTTTTTATTTACTTATTGTTATAATAATTCTTGTAATTGCTAATTGTTTATGTATTTTTATGACTAATCTTATACTTTTTTGTTTATATAGTACTCGGACTGAAGATCTTCGACCAAACGGTCTCCCCCGATCTAGGGCGATTCACCTTGGTGTAATGTTTGTGTGTATTAATTTCTTAATTTGCCGATCAAAGTGTTTTTTTTAACATCATAATGTTCATATGCATTCACTCTATTAACTATAGTAATAAATTATAGATGTTTAATTATAGTGAAAATTCCATATTGTTAGGAAAATCACCCTTAGTCTGGTAGATTTATGGATAAAAAAATCAACTTTTTTAGATAAGCATTTTGGTTCATGTACCTAAGTTCCTATATAATTCCCGCACTTAAGTTCTAATACGGTTCATGCACTTAACTTCTAATAAGGTTAAGATCCAAATAATATGGAAGAATTTAAACAGAAGATTTATGTAAAGTAATCATACATCACAGGTAAAAGATATGGTCTTATAGATGGAATAATGACAAGTAATCCCGATAACATAAAATATAGAAAATACGCATTATTCAAAATTATCGAAACATAACATCAAGTTTTCAGTGATATATCTTAGTGTCATTCTAGTTATTCAATTCCAAGAATTCATTAATTATAAAATCACTCAATTCCTTCAATTCTACCTCTCATTAACACCAATTTATCTATCTAAAATATATTCACGTTGATTACCTAATCTTGGATAGATTGTAGTGAGAGATTTGAGCTGCTTGGTTGTATTAAATTTTCATTACCCTCATTAATGAAAGTAGTTGGGTATTTATACCCTTAATTGTGGGCCACATGGGCTTTCGGGTTGACTTATGGATTCGGGTCAAGTTTAAAGACCCATTAGTTTTAAGCAGGTAGGTAATTAGCTCAGTTATGAAGTGATTAAGTTTTTAATACATTAGTTCAATTCGGATGACTCAGTGCGTGGATGCTCCTCGAACTGCCCCTGTCCGGTTCTCATAATGAGTGGCAACAAAATTCGGACTCATCAGTAGCCCTTTTTTTAGGTTGTGTTCGAAGGTATTTGGCAAGACCTAAAAAAAATACTTTAAGTGTAATCATTACTACGTCCGGACTGTTTGGAAAGCGTAACGACTTTATCCGGAAAAACTGAAACCTTATCTGGATAGACTTTATACTTTAAGTTTTACCGGAGATAGTGGGACACGTGTCCTCCTCTGATTCGCCCCACCAACCGTTTTCCTCCTAGAAAGGCGCTTTCACTCGTTTCGAAAAAATAACCTTTTAATTAATGTTGGTGACATTAGCGCAGTCTTTAATCATTATACCTATCTTTTCGTCTTCTCCTAGGCATCAAAGCATCATTTATTTCATTAGTATAAATTAGTTCATTCTTCACTATTCTATCATCTTCATTATCTTGATTATGCTAGACTTCAAAAAAATTCATTTCTAAAAAAACCTTTCTTTTGGTGTGAGTTTATGTTCACAGCAAGAAACGCTTTAGTAAAAGGTGGTTGGCTTAATTTGTCAGAGTTGGAAAAAGCCCAAAAGGTTGAACGAGAAAGGCGCATTACTGCAGGCCTCCCTGTTTCCCCTGTTGACAAACCGGAAACATCAAGCTCAGAGCCTGACCGGGGTTCTTATTCAACTAAGAGTGCTAGACCTAGGAGATTGTTCCAGTCCAACCTCTCACCAATCGCTTCGGGCTCATCAGTCCAGGAGTCAGAGCCGACGGTTGAACCAGAACAGGTAGTCACAAGCCTTAGAAAACCTTCCCCATTCATTGCTATGGGGTCAGATGGTGATAATTCCCCGGAGAAACTGGTGGATAGACAAAGGGGTCGTCTGGTAAAAGGGCAGGCTATTGGCACACAACTTAAACCAAAGTTCAGGCCTTCAAAATCCGGGGCGAAAAGTAAAACCAAAGAGTCAGAAACACCCCTAAAAACTCCCAAAGACAAGCTGTCCGGTCCAGAGGCTACAAGCTCAAGTCTTCGAAAAGAGACCTTTGGGTCCAAGCCCCAGCCAGACTCTAGACCACATGAGGGAAATGATGCTCAACAAACCGGAGGGCCTACTGAGCCAACTACTAGCTCTTCTCTTCCTAAAACAGTTGACAACCCCTCCATGGTAATGGAGGATGTAATGGAGGATAGCATCGAAGAAGCCCTTTTCGAGACTGGCGTCTTCGGGCAAACAAGCGAGACTACTACTATTAGGAAGAGCAAAGGCAAGGAAAAAGTGTGTTTGAAATATCCGGACCTTCCGGAGTGCCTTGTGGTAAATGTGGGGCATTGTTTCCTTAAAGTAAGTGTTAAATATCTGTTAGCCATGCAGAAAATCAATTACGCTTTCATTCACACAGCTGAACTTGGCCGGATGAGGACGAAGTGGGGAATTCCAGAGAATGTTAAAGTCAGGATTCCAATCGATCCGGAGACGCCAATGGATTGTAAGCTCAACGAGATTGTCTTTTATACTGAGCTGTTCAAATGAGGACTTAGGTTTCCCTTGGACCCTGGAATAGTCACATACTTTCATCTGATAAAGCTTTGCCTAAGCCAGCTAAGCCCTAACGCCTGGTTCACTCTCATGGCATGTATCATGGCTTCAAGGCTCTCCGGAATTCCTCTTCCGATGGAGCAGTTCGCTGCTGTAGCAAGCCTCTACAGAAATCATGTCATCCCTTTCTATCACTACAATATGGGTGACAACTACAAGGCGGTTGATGACTTACTTGAGTCAGAGAAAGGCTGGAAGACTCAATTTCTGTTCATCAGCGGTGCCTGGGAGAATGGGAAGAAAATTAAAGCTGGTGTCAACCCAAGCATGCTTACCAGCAGATGGCGGAGTGATGGTAATAATTTCACTTCTACTTTTACTTATAGAAACTCTTTTATCTAATTTTTTTATCCTTTTGCTTTTTGGTAGTGCTGCCCAAGGATTTCAACGATCACTTAGAGGCCGGGAAGACCACCTGTGCCAAGCTAAATGCTTGGGGTGCTGAGAAATGGGGAAACCGTTTCCACAACTGCTTTACCGGAGGCAATTTAACCAGATCCTACCTCTGGAATACGACTGACCGGAGGGATTTGTCTTGGGAGGAGTTAACCACTCCACCCCATCCGGGAGTGATTCTCCGAAAGACAGAGGGGAAAGATGGGAAATTGACCTTGCCGGACAGAGCTAAAGCCCCTAGCAAGATGAAAGGAAACAAAATTAAGGGAAAGCAAGATGTGGTAGAGGCTAATCCTACCGAGGTGGAGGAAGTTTTCCCAGTAAACCTAGTAGGACAAGATCAAGGGCAGATTAATGATGCCTTATTACAAGTAGTGGAGCACGAGAGTACCAATGAAGCAGTCGGGTCTCCAAAATCTCAAAAGATCTCCAAAAAGGTCAGAAAACTTGGAGCAGAAGAAGGAGACCGGGAAGCTAAGAAAAAGAAAACTTCTAAGGGGGACGAGGTGATTTCCGAACCGGAGGGGGTGCAGGAGGGGATATCAGTATTGATGGTTCGATATCTGTGGGCTTGAAGGGATTGATCTTTACTTCAACAACCTCCCCAAAGATGATTTTGCTGGGCCCTACCTCCTCCCGAGTTCTTCAAACCTTGTCACATTCAATGGTAAGTCTTTTTCTGTCTCAAGTGATAAAGATTTCATTGCTCACTCTTTATAGAGCAATGTCCAGCCAGTGCTTATCTTGGAGAAGCAGGTGCACGATCAGACATCTATCATCAATACCCTCAATTCTGACAAGGAGAAACTGTCTAGCGACCTTCTTAGCGCTACCCAAAATACTCAGGCACTGAGAAAAGAGAATGAAGACTTGAAGAAACGTCAGGAGGACTTGGCCAACAAGTTAGCCACTTCGGAAGGAGTTGTCAAAGAACTCCAATTAAAGCAATCTGTCCTGGAAAGAGAACTTCTTTTATCAAAAGAGGGGCTAAAAAGCACTGTTAGTCCCCCTTGTTTACCACTTGTATCAACATAGTACTTTTCGTTCACTTCTGCATAAAACTCATCCTCTTCATTTTAAAAATTTGCACAAATAGTCCCTCCGCATATTTTGGGGGACCAAAAGTGATACAAAACTTAGGATTTGAGGACCAAAAGTGATATAAAACTTGGGATTTGGGGACCAAAAGTGATACAAAATTTGGGATTTGGGGACCAAAAGTGATACAAAACTTAAAATTTAAGTGCCACATGTCAGTTTTTAATGGTTTATATGTGCGGAGGACTATATTTCCAAATTTCTAAAACGAAGAGGATGAGTTTTATGCAGAAGTGAACGAAAGGGACTATGTTGATACAAGTGGTAAACATGGAGGACTAACAGTGTTTTTTACCCCAAAAGAGGAGGTGAAGGCCAAAGATAGCACCATTCTAATGACAAGATTTCTCTTGAGAATAGCGTGTCCAAGGCTGAGCAAGAAAATGCTGATCTGTTAAGGGAACAGGAGAAAACGATCCAAGCTAGGATGGATGCTTATACTAACGAGGTGATAGACTCTCAGGAGGCAAGGTATGCTGAAGTTAAGTCAGATATGGTCCTGCTTTTCCATGAAAAATTTCCGAAGAGAACCTTGGGATATTTATGGCGATTCGTGGAATACGAAGACATTCATATTCATACCATGACTGATGGTGATAAGCATAACTACTCCAGTGGCTGGGATGACACCACTGATGAAGAAAAAGAGACTGGGGAGAGTCCGGATGATAACCCAAAGAAGAAAAAGTCAAGTGAGGTTGAGCCATCTACAAAAGCTCAGCCTTAAAGTATGAATTATCTTTTTAATTTTCTTGTGATTGAACCAAAGTCCTTGGATGGCCAAGACATTTTTTGTAATGATGTCTGGTCCGTGTCCGGATAGACCTTTTTTGTTTTGACAATTTAAAGTCCTTGGATGGCCAAGGAATTCCGTATGTTTTAATCGGTAGTTTAATTCTGCACAACTCTTGCATTCTTTCATAATTTTTCAACTTTGATGGCTAATGTTTAAACAGCCCTTAGTTATTTCACAAGTATTTTAAAGTGAGAGTGTTTAAATTCTCTGATGACAAATGTTTAAGTAGTCATCATTCTTCCAATTCAATCTGGTATGTTTAATAAAACATTTCAACAACAACTGCTAATTTGAAAATACTTCGAATATTTTAAGAAGGCATCGAATTGTATTAAAATCCCGGACACATCATTAAAACCTCCCCGCGCCACCAGGGTAGGAAAGAGTATGCCCCCAAATATTTACATGAACTTTTAAACAAGTAAATATCTACATAATTTTTATTCCAAATACAACCAGAGGTGTTCAATGTTCCAGGGGGATTCAAAATCCTACCATCTTTATCTTGGAGCCGGTATGTCCCAAGCTTAAGCCTTTCACTGACCATATAGGGTCCTTCCCAAGTTGGAGCTAGCTTGCCGAACTGCTTTTCTTTACTGTGTAGGAAAACATTTCTCAAAACCTTATCCCCTGGTTGAAAATCCTTTCTCTTAACTTTAGAAGCAAACCTGCTTCTCATCAAACCTTGATAGTGTGCAGCTCTAAGGTGAGCCTTAACTCTTCTCTCTTCTATTAAGTCAAACTGGCCTTTGATTGCCATTTCGTTATCGTGTTCGGAAAAATTATGAACTCGAAATGAAGGGAGAGTGGCTTCTATGGGAGTTATGGCATCCATCCCATAAACTAAGGCAAAGGGAGACTCTTGTGTTGCAGCCCCGGGAGTGGTCCGGTAAGCCCACAAAACTTCTTGCAAGTAACTTGGCCACTTTCCAGCAGCCCCTTCTAAATTCTTCTGTAGACCAGATAGTATTATCTTGTTGGCCACTTCAACCTGACCATTCGCCTGTGGGTGGAAAGGAGAGGAGAAGCAATATTGTATGCCTCTAGAGTCACAGAATTTCTCCATTTCTTTGTTGTCGAACTGTGGCCCATTGTCTGTGGTTATTTTTTGTGGAATTCCAAATATGCAACAGATATTGGATAAAATAAATTTTATAACTGCTTTTGATGTTGTAACTACCAATGGAGCTGCTTCTATCCACTTGGAGAAGTAATCAATAGAAACTATTATAGTTCTACACCCTCCGGATTCCATAGGTAGAGGCCCAACCAAATCCAACCCCCATCGAGCAAAAGGTATTGGCTCAGAAATTGAATCTAAAGGGATAGCTGGGGTATGAATTTCATTACTATATCTCTGGCATGGGTCACACTTTTTTACCAACTCCTTAGCATCTTGCATTATGGAGGGCCAGTAGTACCCAGCTAACAAAACTCTTCTGGTTAGGGTCCTGAATCCGCAGTGAGCTGATCCCTCACCATCATGTAACTCGGAGAGCACTATTTGAGACTCATCGACCTCCAAACATCGTAAGAGGGGTTTACTATAAGACTTTTTATAAAGAATATCTCTTAGGATGACAAAACCACGAGCCTTGCACTTGACTTTTCCTGCTATTGCTTTTTCCGGAGGCAAGATGCCATTTGAGAGATATTGATGGAGAGGAAATCTCCAATCTTGAGGCTACTTTATCTGTATATTCAAACTTTCTTCTTCCTCCTTATCCGGATTGGTTTGAATTGATGGGCATTCTTGCACATGTATCCAAGGGTAGGACTCAGAGTAGGCTATGGTTGCCAAGGAGTCTGCCAGTGTATTTTGTGTTCGAGGTATATGCTCATAATTGACGCTTTTGAAATCGAGTGCCACTTCTTTGAGGATGAGTAAATATTTAATCAGCTGTTCTTTCTTGGCTTCAGACTGACCTTGTGCATGATGGATAAGAAGCGGGGAGTCGCTCATTACCTGACTCTTTTGGCTCCACAAATGAGAGCCAACTTTAGACCAGCTATAGCAGCCTCATATTCGGTGGGCATTATTGGAAGCCCTGAATGCAAAGCATATAGCTTGGTACATTCTATCACCGTACGAAGAGGTTAAGCATATCCCAGCACCACAACCCATGGTGCTTGATCCACCGTCAGTCCGGATAATCCATACTTTTTTCTCTTTTACTCCGGTTGCTTGTTCAGTATCTCTACCTGAGTGAAATTCAACTAAGAAATCTACCACTGCTTGGGCTTTGACTGTTGTCCAAGGGGCAAAATCAATATCGTAGTCTTCCAATTCCACTGACCATTTGGTCATTCTACTTGAAATGTCGGCCTTTTGGAGAACGTTTTTCAAGGGAAAAGACGTTCAGACAATAATGGGATGAGCCTGAAAATAAGGCCTCATCTTCCTGGCAGCAATTACTAGGGCTAGTGCCAATTTTTCAAGTTTCAAATAGCGTTTTTCTGCATTAATCAAGCTTTTGCTGATATAGTACACCGGACGAGGATAACTATCTACTTCCCTTACCAATACTGCACTTATGGCACAACTGGAGGCTGCTAAGTATACGAAAAGAGTTTCTCTATCAACAGGTTTAAACAAAGTCTTGGGAGAGGATAAATGCTTCTTGATTTCTCCGAAGGCCTCATCACACTGTGAGGACCAATCAAAGTCCTTTGCATCTTTCAAAGTCTGAAAAAATGGGGCACACCTCTCCGAAGACCTTGAAATGAAACGGTTTATTGCAGCCAGCCTCCCAGTCAATCATTGTACTTCTTTAATATTCCGAGGAGGCTCCATTTGTAGTAAAGCATTAAGATGGTCCGGATCAGGCTGTATCCGTTGCTCACTTATCACATATCCCAAGAATTTCCCGGACTGTACTCCAAAGACACACTTTTATGGGTTTAATTTCAAATTTATTTTTACTAAGCTAGTAAAAGTTTCTTGGAGATCTGCCAAGTGCAACTCTTCGTTCACACTTTTCACCATCATGTCGTCGATGTAAACCTCCATGTTTCTTCCAATCTAATCAGCAAAAGCCTTGTTCACTAACCTCTGATAAGTAGCCCCTGCATTCTTTAACCCAAACGACATTACCTTGTAACAATGGAGGCCCATATCACTAACAAATGTAGTATGTTCTTGATCCTTCGGATCTACTTGAATCTGATTATACCCGGAGAAGGCATCCATAAAGGACAATAGCTTGTTTCCAGATGTGGAGTCCACCAACTGATCAATTCGGGGGACCGGATATAGATCTTTTGGGCAAGGTCTATTAAGATCTGTGAAATCGATGCACATACGCCACTTACCATTTTTCTTTTTTACAAACACCGGATTGGCTGTCCATAAAGGGTATTGAGATTCCTTTATGTGCCCCATTTCAGTCAGTCGGTCAACCTCTTGCACTATGACATCAGCCTTTTCCTTAAAAAAGGCTCTTCTTTTCCGTACCACAGGTGCTACGTCTCTTCGGATGGACAATTTGTGTGATATGATATCTGCTGGTACTCCGGTAACATCAGTATTGCACCAAGCGAAAACATGATGGTGGTCTTTCAAGAATTTTAACATTTTACCTTTCAACTCCGACGTCATCATGGATCCTATCTTGACACTTTTCCCTTCGGCCAGAGAATGAGTTTCAACTTCTTCAATTGGTATTAAAACACCAGGGGTCTCTCTGGGGTCATCTATTTCACCCTCTCCCCCAAAGGGCCCCTCAAACTGCTATTCCTCATTAATCCGATCTGCCCCCAACATCTGGGGAGCCAGCGCAATTGCATAACATTCTCTTGCTACCTTTTGGCTGCTCCGAACAACTCCCACTTGTCCTTGCACAACATACTTCAAACACTAGTGGACTGTAGAGGCCACAACATGCATCCTGGAAAGCCAAGATCTCCCCAGAATAGCATTATAACAAGTGGGATAATCCACCACAATAAAAAGTATTCTAACCATCTTTTTAAAAGGGCCCTTGCCCAATAAAACCTCCTCTTCGAATTCTCTGATTACATCTGCTGAGCTTCCAGTGAAACCCACAATTGACCTGTTCGAACGCTGAATTACTGCTGGATTCTTCATCTTTTTATAGGAAGTTAAAACGAGAATATTGGCTGAACTTCCAGTATCCACCAGAATTCTGTTATGACCCTGCCCGACCTTCCTAGCCTTGTTCCCGGACTGGTTTTGGTTTGGATTTGGTGCAGCAGGAGCAGACCTCACATGCCTGTGCACCCTAGTTTTCTTTGTTTCATCTACATTAATCTGCTTTCCAACCTGATTCAGCAGACCTCCCCATGTCATGGCCTTTTTTCTAGTTACTGAATTAGCCAAGTTTCCAGGGTTTAAGCCCTGCCTTGGAGAAGCTATGACTACTTGCTCGAAGCAATCAGCCAACTCATTTTTGGTATTCACAAAACGACTTATTTATTATTTTAAGGATTCGTTTGGTTCTTGGGCACAATGGATAATCGTGTCTCCATTGCCCTTCACTTCCTTACTTCCAACAAACTGCCTTCGAAAGGCTACACAAAAAGTGTCAAAATTCCTGATACAACCCTGTGGTACGCTATTATACCATTTCAGAGCACTCCCCGTAAAAGATTGGGAGAATTCCCTACAAAGTAATTTGTCGTCATCGTCAAAATTCATCATAGATTTTTTGAATTGTTCTAAGTGATTATCCGGGTCTTTGCTACCATCATATTTTTCCATTTTTGTACTGTCAAACCTCTTAGGAAGGTTTCTGGACAGTATCTTGGAAAACAAAGGAGACTGTCTCCAATTTCGACCACGACTAAAAACAGTATCTTCGTTTGGAGTTGCAAAGATACCTGGTTCGTCAAGGAAGGCAAAAAGAACCACCAGCATCCGATCTACGTGTCTCCGGCTATGAGACGATCCTTTGCCTATATGCCTCTTTAACCTTCCATGCCTATCTCTTTTTCTTGAGTACTTTTTGACCAATTTTTGCTTCTTTTTAGAACGGCCCTCATTACTGCTGGATGACAAGGACTCTTTAACTCCATCTTCATTCGAGGAGCTACTTGAAGACCCAGAGTCTAAATCAGAGCTCTCCACCGGTTTAGACCGGTGAGACTTCTTTGAACTAGCATGAGTCTTTCTTGTACTCACATGGGTCTTTGAGGGCTCATGTTCCCTTGGATTGTCAGTATGATGAGCTGCTGACGGCTTAGACTTTTCTTTTGTGCCCATCTCTGCCCAATTGGCAGCCCTCAAAGCTTCTATTTCAACTTTCAACCTATCTCGTTCCTCAATCGTGTATTCATCATTCTCACCAACCACTTCTGCCAAAGCTGGTGGCATTTCTTACACGTTCGGATTCATCCGAACTAGTTTTTCCTGATGGTTTTGAATGCTTGATTCAGGCACCTTCTTCTCCCACTGTGGTCGCCAATTTGGTGAGGTTTATTTTTGGTTTAGGGTAATTTTGTCTAGATTTTTATGATGTTTCAAGGGTATTTAATGTTGGATAGATTGTAGTGAGAGATTTGAGCTGCATGGTTGTATTAAATTTTCATTACCCTCATTAATGAAAGTAGTTGGGTATTTATACCCTTAATTGTGGGCCACATGGGCTTTCGGGTTGACTTATGGGTTCGGGTCAAGTTCAAAGACCCATTATTTTTAAGCAGGTAGGTAATTAGCTCAGTCATGAAGTGATTAAGTTTTTAATACATTAGTTCAATTCGGATGACTCAATGGGTGGATGCTCCCCGAACTGCCCATGTCCAGTTCTCATAATGAGTGGCAACAAAATCCGGACTCATCAAAACCCACCATGTTTGAGACTTAAGTAATGTTGAGAATAAACTTTTCATGAACGAGACCTGCTAAAATCAGAGACCAAATACATACGCCGAGCCTTAACCCAAACGGAAGTGGATCCACTTGCAATGGTCGAATTACCCCATGTTAAAGTTGATCCGCATGTAGTGGATGAAACCTTTTGTCAAAGTCAAACTCAGATTGAGCTCATATTTTATCTTCCAGAAAATTTGAGCATATATAAAAAAAATAACTTAGGTTTACAATAATATTAGCATTATTTGGCATGATGTTTCAACTGCTCATTATCAAAGACATATTCAGTCCATTTGTGTTCCAAACTTGAACAAGCCTCTTGAATTAGCTAAACTTTATTGAGGTCGAAAATTTAAATAAAAACATATCATTTTCTTGACATCATCCATGTAAAAAGACACTAGGGACATCAATGTTATGTAGCTAAAGATCAAATATTGCAACAATAACATCATAATCCTTATGAACCAATCATTATTATTTTTTTCTTTTCGATTTGAACATCTGAAGCATCTGAAGCATCTGAACCACCATACTCTCAACCAATTCCAAACTCATAATAAATAAGTTTTCCCATTCATAAAATAATAATAATAAAACTAATAATAAAATTTCAAATATATAAATGAACGTACACTTATCAGTTAAAAATACAAATTATCTCTATAGTTTGGTTTTTTCTTTTAAAATATATTTGTCCATATTTTATAAATTATAGTTTCTTCAAAATAATAGTAACTGTGAGCCAATATGGTTATGTCCCAGTTATTTTTGACCAAATCATTTGGATATTAAAAAACGAATATAGTCAAAATAGTAATATTATTCCTTTTATTCACAAATATAGAAAAAAAATATAAAAATACATGTCGGCGTAAGTAACCCTCACTGGATCGCGAGTATGGTTGTCATTATACCTCATACCCAAAAATATTTCTCCCAACCACTAAAGATGAACAACATTAATGTTTTTGTGTAACATCCCAACTATTCGTTTAGTATATGAACCCCAACTTCACACATCAAAAGAAAATTGAGATTTATCTTTGGTCACCAGAATATGCATAATGACATATATGTCTTTCTATGTAATCGACAATCCACTGTGCAAAAAATTGAATGACTTGTTTTAAAGTCCCATATTTTGATAAATACATATAAGAGAGGTACATTGACGGTCCAATAAATAATTGTATCAAATGGTGTTCTAAAAATCTCACCTCTTACAATATTTTGGTCGTCTAAATTTCATTTCCAAAATTTCAGGAAACAACGAATATTTGGTCACTCTTAAAAAAACCAAACCAAAATACGACAACAACTAAAATTGCAATAAATTCATCAAAATTGTCATATATATGTATAAATGAATCAGTTATATATAGAACAAACTAAATAATCAAACCAATGAGTTACTTATAACATAAACCAAATAATCAAACTAGTTAACACTCCATGTAAAACTAATCAAACTTTATTAATAAAATTATATAAGACAAAGAGTCAATCACATATAACATTGACCAGCTAATCTAACTTAATTAATGAAACCAATCAGTTATGTCAAACATAAAATATACTAATTAAATTAATTAATATTGTGCAGGGATTAATAAAACTATATTAATCAAACCAATTAATACAACAAAATAATTATATATAACATAATTTAATTAAATAAACTCGTTAACACTATTTATTTCAAACATATTACTTATATTTATATCACACAAGACACTAATTCAAACTTATAGTTTAAATAAGCTCGTCTCTCACTAGATTGGTTGTATATTTAGTGTATCCTTTGTACAACTCAAAAAAATGAATCAAGACTAAAAAATCGTAATAATATTCGAAAATATACTATCAGAATTAAGAAGAACAACATTCCTCGATATTCCACGTATTACATGCTACAAATAATAGAAAAATGATATTTTACCAAATATATCTAAAAATATTTGTGAATATGTCTCGAATGAGAGGATTGATCAACCAATGTTCCGTCAATAGTGACTAAATATCATGAATCTTCCTTAACAACATCACCTGCATTTAATTTTTTTAAGTCTATACAATGTACGTGGAGACATCAAATTAGAAAAAATAAGATTTTTGTTAGATAGGTTTGTAACGAATATTTTTGCACCCTAATTCAGAATTTTAATCATAATATCCAAATTATATATCAAATTGAAAATTTAGCTATACAAACTAATCTAAATATATTATATAACAATACTAAATCAAAGCATACAATATAAAGTTCAACAAGTAAATTTTGCATATGTTTGTGCAATGATTTTAAAAACTTTTGTATACTCCCTCTGTCCCAAAATACATGTCGTTTTAAGGTTACGCACGAGTTTTAAGGAATGTCATAATTACACCTTTTTTTCATAAAAAGTAGAAAAAATAAAGAGCCTATTTGGTAGATGATTATAAATAATATTAAAATTTGCATTGGTAAATGAGAACGACATGTATTGTGGGACAAAAAATATTTCCTAGAACGACAAGTATTTTGAGACAGAGGGAGTAATTTGTATGAAACTATTTTCTCATGTATATATATATAAATACATGTACCTCATTTTGAGAGCTAATGCATAAAATATACCCCAACTACGCACACACTATACAAAATGCATATGGAAATTTACATAATATGTTAAAAAATATACATCTTAGTTGTATCATGCATCCTTCAGCATCACTAACTTGTAAAACAAAATCAATCCTAACCCTCCACTACTAATCAACCATTTACAACATACGAATCAAACAAATAAAGTAATTAAACAAAAACATAATTGGAATTTTTTATTTTTTATACCTTAAATTCAAATAATTAACAATCCAAAACGCAATATATGACAAAATTTGAATAAAAAATATCGTAACGATAACGTTAATCTAGTTATGTAATATATTTCAAAAATAATTATGGTTCAAAATTAATATTGTTTTTATAAGCAGAATAAGTAATCTACTAATTACCACTCAATATCAAACTTATTTACCAATAATCATTCAAGAATAGATAAATTATGGATAAGCACCTCGTGATAAATATGTATTTAGATAACCACATGAAAGTCCGAAAATAAAAGTAATTGTTTTTTTAAATTCTATATTTTTTACGCAATTTACAAATTATGTTACATTTGCATCCTTACATGTTGTGTTGATTCGATTGGTATGTCGTGCTACGCTTATATGATGCATATATAGTTTACACTTTATAATGTCTGTACAAATTCAAAGATATGTGTTTGTTTTATTTTATTTGTTTATAAACCGAATTTATCTTTTATTTGCAGACATGGTGAGAATCAATACAATAACGACGAGGCAAGGGGGACGAGATTATCCTTCGTAGCATATGAGGCACGCCATGTGGTTCATACAGAGCCAGGTTCACGTAGTAGAAGACACATGAATCGTGAAGCAAATGATGATACTAGTCATCATAGAGGGTAGCATGCCGCTGGCAGGTAATGTTGTTGCATCGTCTTCGAAGCATGCATTTGAGGAAGAGTTTGAATGTGCCAATCCCCATGTCTCGAGATTGCATCACGATTACATCTTGCACGAGGCGTATATCATGTTCCACAATGATGTAAGTTTGTTTACAACTTTAGTATTTAAAGCCATATTGTTTTAATTTAGTGTCAGCTTTATATTAATTTAAAACTTTAATGATTAATTTATTTAATAAATTTTATAGTCTATAGTTATCCTACAATGCTAATCGATGTATGATAATCTACGTAAGTACGACTTGAGTCGTAATCAGATTAGAGTACGCGATATAGTCATGCGTATTATTATCGAAACCATTGATCAACGTTCTCTCCCGTTGGCATACCAACATCCACTTGATTGAGGTGTTTCTCGAGCGTTGGAATGCAAAGACATCGTCATTGCGTTTCTCTCGCAACAAGGTGACTGTCATACTCGATGATGTTCATGTCATCATCGACTTTCCCAATATAAGTAGTGCTTTCAGCATTATTTTTTTACTGATAAGTCGGATAAGTTGGTAGTGTATGGTAGAATGCTTGGTATACGACCTTCTGAGCTATGTAGCCACCTTACAGGTGGGAATAGTTTGACTTTGCAGTGGTTGCGGGGTACCTTTTATTATAGATAACATGTTGATAATAGGGCCACCTATATACTATGCGATCATGCTACTCGAGCTTATATATTTTACGTGTTAGGTACTACTATGTGCGCCCATAAATATGGAAATGGTAGTTCGTTTGATATTTATAGATTGTAAGCCATTACCAAATGATGGATAAGTTTAACTAAAGTTGGTTGGTTTTAGTATAACTTTACCATTCTATTAGCCAGAGTTTTATACACGACACTAGTGGTATATACACTTTGGAGAAAGCATTAGATCATATATGCGCGTTTCGGCCACGTATTGATTTGATGATGACAAAAGAGAGACTCAATGCGTTAGAGCAGTGTATTTGTATCGTCGAGAGATATCGAGATTTTTGTTTGGTTTTAGTTTGCGTTTTGTATTACTTGATTGACTTTTGTGTTTACGATCATCATATGACCTATGTTTATGCGTTAGCAATCTCTTTTTATTAGTATTACGATGCTTGTTTATTATGATATTTGATTATGAATACTATTTTCAATTCGTGTATTTTCTTACAGTTTTTGGCAGTATATGTTAGTATGAGATTGAAAAAATTGACATATAATATGTTCACTTTAAATCATAATGGAACAAAACAATACAACATTTTGACTATAATATACAAGATATTTTATATTTAGTGGTAAATGTTTTGCTTATGTTCAACCAACATGTGCGAAAGTATTCAATCTTGTTGCACATGTTGTGCAAAAACCATGGCTCTGTTTGTTTTTCAAACAAAAAAATCACCTACAGTCGCACGAGAAACTTTGTTACCTATTATCGCATAAATTGTGCGAAAACTATGCCCGTGTTTGTTTTTCAGTTCCAAATTTTTTGCATGAGGTCGCGCAAAGTATGCGAAAAATTCCTTAATTTGTTGTATTTGTGCAAACAATGGTATTATATGTTTCTCACACTAAAGCAACCATCAATTAATCATAAATAAATATAAAATTAAACTTGTATACAAAATAAAATATAAAACCTCATTACAAAATGAGATTAACAATAAAAGTACATAATATAATAAAACTTATTAGTCAAATTCACATATGAGGTAAGCAATTAGTTATCACATCCGCTTTATCAGTAAGACTCTCTTCCAAATAAGCTATCATATCTTTTGTAACGAAATCAGTAATTTTCAGCTGCCACACGTCGGAGGATTATTGCCTTAATTTGTGCGATTGATTGGGTCGAAAAAACTTGCAAATTTACACATGTCTGACAAGAAGTGGAAGAACTCATTTTTTTCGTATCAGGAAACTGGGAGCATGAAGACACCTTAATTTTTTTTTAAAATTGGAGTGCAAATAGATGACCATATGTAAAATGGGATCGATTACAAGTACTAGATAAGACAACCACCCTAGATTGTGCAAGGCTAACTATTATGTTTGTTTTGGTGATGCATGCTCTAAGAAACATGAACAGTGGTTCAAAGATGAAAAATTGGACACTATAAAACCCCTCGGTATATGCCATCAACAATAGCCTATGCTACTTGGAATTTGGAGGCGCACATAGTGTTTACCCTAGTGAACTAGTTGTTAGATGATAGGAAAAAGCGCAAGTGTACGATTTTCGTTTTAGTTTCATGAGTATTTTAAGACTCGAATATCGAGCCCAAAGGAATATATCTATTTTTTAGTCTAGAGTTTAATATAACAATTATACTAATTAATAAATAAAAATTAAAGTTTAAGTTTAAAAATAAAATAAAAATAAAAATAATCAATATAAAAACTATTCGAGGGTTATTAAACATGTAACAACAATTTATAATGTATTTTTATATAATCAAATTAACCTAACTTTTGCAATTATTCTTTAAAACTAGGTTCTCTTTCAAAGTGTTGTGATCATCTCTCGATCTCACACAACTAATCTTCTTGTATGACTGGTTATATCTATAGTCTCCTACCTCAAACAATTAAGTCATAAAGACTTCATTAGGTCATGTAGTAAACTACTCATTCAACATAGTGGTATTAATATAGTTCAGAAGTAGATATTACCAATCGGTCTCAACAATCTATGATCAACCAATTGATCATGTATGAAACTAAAAGCATTAATATTAATATCAATACTAAAGATAAAAGAAAAAATAAATTAATAAAAAATTATACTATACTAAAAAATTATATCTCCAAAGGTTTAATAACCGTAGAACAAACGAAATAGCCCATAGTGAGTATAACCCTAATAACAAAAACAATAAGAAAAAGAAAGAAAAGGAGTAGATCTCATTCGTTAAGGTTTTATTTATCTCGAATAGTTATGGATTTTTTTATTCACCATAATCTTTTAAGGATAAACCACCTCGAGAGTATAATTATAATATTAAATAAATAAAAGAATTAATTAATTTGTTTTAAATTATATAATATAATTATAATTTACTATAGAAGATAAAATATTTTATTCTTCTAAAAATAAAATCATAATCTTTATCAAATAAAATAACAGAATTATATTATTATTTTAAATTAAATAATAAATATATTATAATTTATTCTTAGGAAACTAAATTATTTAGATCGTGATCTTTAATTAATTTCTTATCTTTGGTGTTTTTTTATTTATTCTTTCTCTAATTATAAGTCTTTGGTTTTTATCTTTTTCTTTAATTATAGCTTCTATGTACAATTTTAACTTGTTTTAGCTCATTTTGCTCCAATTTCACTAATAAATAAAAAATAACCAAAAATATTATTATTCATAATTAGTTAAAACTAACAATTAAATTAGTATAAAAGTAATATAAAATCAAAGATAAATATCCTTTGATCAAATTACCCCACACTTATTAATCTGCTAGTCTCGAGCAAAACTAAAATATCATAATTAAAAGTATGATAAAATGATATTATCCTATGGTATATATTAAGACCAAGTTTCTTAATTTCAAAACAAGCTAATAAATTAAGTGAAACATTCCTAACCACATGTTATAGATCGAGATTTGAAGAAATCTAAAGAATCTTTAACATACCTTGAAAAAATTAAACTTTCATTATATATTATTTACTTAAATATTTTTTTAAAATATTTTATTAATAAACCAAAATAATATCAATTATATTTTTTTAACAATTTGTACATATAAACTTAGAAAATGAATTATATAAATATTATATATATATATATATGACTTGTGCAATGTCTAGTTAAATTTTCTAATCAGTCTATTTAACGAGTTTTTGATCAATATTGTTAACATGCACATGTTCTACGTAGCATCTCAGTTGTTGTTTTTATTTGTCTTTGTTAAAAACAAAGAGAGAAGTAGCCGCAGGAAGCGGTTAGGGTTTTGTATTTATTAGAAAATGTTCCCTTTTGTTTTATTGATGCATTAGAGATGTAATTCAAGAATTGACCAATAGTAAGGCTCTCAATATATAGAGAACTTAGAGGCCTATACAAGAAAACTTAATACACTGAATATTCTAACACTCCCCCTCGAGTTGTGTAGTGGGATCACCAATACCCAACTTGGATAAAACTGATTCGAATGTTCTTGCAGCAACCGCTTTTGTCAGGATGTCTGCCAGTTGGTCTTCGGATCTAACAAACGGAAGTTCGATTGTCCCATCTTCAATTTTTTCTTTTATGAAGTGCCTATCTATTTCAATGTGCTTTGTTCTATCGTGCTGTACCGAGTTCTCTGAAATCTTAATCGCAGCTTTATTATCGCACATTAACTGAGTTGGACACTTCAGAGGGGATCCGATTTCTTTCATTATCTTCTTTAACCAAAGTATCTCGGTAATCCCCTTAACGATTCCTCTAAATTTTGATTCAGCACTTGACAGTGATACTAGTTTCTGTTTCTTACTCCTCCAAGTCACCAAGTTACCTCCAAGAAGAGTAATCCCTCCCCAATCAGCAATCGTGAATACTTCAACATCGAGGTGTCCATTTTTCTTAAAAATTATGCCTCTTCCTGGTGTGCCTTTGAGATATCGAATAATCCTCATTACTGCCTCCATATGGTGTTCCTGAGGATGATGCATGAACTGGCTAACTACTCCCACCGCGTATGCAATGTCGGGTCGAGTGTGAGCCAGGTAAATCAATTTTCCCAACAACCTTTGTTACCTTTCTTTATTCGCTGGTTTGGCCCCTTCAATTATCTTTAGTTTGTGATTCACAACCATAGGAGTGTCATTTGGTTTACAATCCACCATGCCAACTTCAACTAATAAATCCAATATATATTTCTGTTGGGAGATATAAATCTCTCATCTTGACCTAAGAACCTCGATTCCTAAGAAATACTTCAATCCCCCAAGGTCTTTCATTTCGAACTCCTTGAAGAGGTTTTTCCTAAGAGAGCTAATTTCTTCTTCGTCATTCCCCGTTCTAATCATATCGTCGACATATATTATAAGACAAGTGACTAATTCTCCTCTCTTTTTGTAAAACAAGGTATGGTACCCATTACTCTGTTTGTAGCTATACTGCTTCATTGCCATTGTAAATCTCCCAAACCAAGCACGAGGAGACTGTTTGATCCCATATAATTCCTTTTTCAGTTTGCATACCTCATTTTCTTGAAAACCATCAGAGAACCCTGGTGGGGGTTCCATATATACCTCTTCTTCCAAGTCTCCATGTAAGAAAGTATTATTTACATCAAATTGATGAAGAGGCCAATCTTTATTCGCGGCTATTGAAAGTAAAACTCTGATAGTGTCAATCTTTGCAACCGGAGAGAACGTTTCAGAGTAGTCTATACCATACGTTCGTGTATATCCTTTGGCAACCAATCTTGCCTTGTGTCGCTCAATGGTGCCATCAGATTTATATTTTATATTAAACACACATCTACACCCGACTTCTTTCTTCCCTTGTGGTAACACACAATTCTCCCATGTACCATTCCTTTTTAGAGCTTCCATTTCAGTATTCATTGCCTCATGCCATTCAATCATCTTCTTAGCTTCTTGAGCTGTTTTAGGGATTTGTTCAGAGAGAATAGTAGCTGAAAGTTTTACCGGATATGTAGAAGCACGAAGAACGTGTTTCGGTGAATACCGGTCAGAAGGAACCCCTCTATTTTTTCTTGGGGGAAGAACCAGAGTTTGAGTTTCAACAAATAAACTTCCTGAAATGTCATGGTCAATAGCATTTTGTGAATTATGATATTGTAAATTGTTTACCTCTTGATGGACATTTTCTTCGGCTGATTCGCTAGAGTATCCATGGCATTTATTTCTTGTTGGACATTGTCTTCGGGAAAATCATTGTTGGTAAGAACTGCCTCGTCAGTCTCCTTTATGTTGGAAGAGGCGTGTTCGGTGGCGCCATCTACCAACTCTGTCGGAACATCCTCAAATTAACTTTCATATAGCAACCAGTCGAGTGATTCACTTACTTTCTCCCCCTGAGCACGAGATTGGTGGTCAAAAAAATAATCAGATTCTAAGAAGTCATAGTCCATGGTGACATGGATTCGAGGAGTAACCGGATTATAACACCGATATCCCATTTGATGAGCACCGTATCAAACATATACACATTTTTCAGGCCAAGGATTAAGTTTGTTTCGACTAGTTCTAAGGATATGAACAAACACCGAACAACCAAAGACACGAGGTGGTAAGGTCATAACAGATGGAATTGTAACTTGGGTGGCAAGCACTTGTAATGGATTTTTATTTCCTAAACATCAGGTTGGTAGACGATTTGCAAGATACGTAGCTGTAACAAGAGCTTCTGGCCAAAGAGAATGAGGAACTCTAGATTCAATCATCATTGCATGAGTTTTTTCAAGTAAAGTACGGTTTTTTTGTTTTGAAGTACCGTTTTGTTGAGGTGTGTTTGGACAAGTGGTTTGATGGATAAGAACATTTGTTTTGAAAAAAATATGCATTGTTTGGTTGACAAACTCTGTTCCATTATCAGAACGGAGAATCTGTAAAAAAAATTCAAATTGAGTCAAAATCATTTTGTAAAAACAAACAAATATTTTTGGTACTTCCGATTTATGTTTCATGAAGTATATCCAAGTCATTCTTGAGAAATCATCCAAAAATAAAACAAATTATCTGATTTGATTGTTAGTGGAATTTGGTGTTGGACCCCAAACATTAGAATGGATTAGCGAAAAAGCATAATCAACTCTAGTATTACTTTGATTAAATGAGACCCTACGATTTTTTTGCAAAAATGCAGGTTTCACATTTCTCATGAATGGAATTATTCAAAAAAAACTAGGAAACAAACTCTTAAGATAGCTAAAAGAAGGATGACCAAGCCGTCGGTGCCATAAGAAAATTTTCATTTCGGTTGTTCCGTGAGCAAGCATGGCATGTCCCTTATGAACTACCTCATCAACATAATAGAGACCTCCTTGTTCAGTACCACGCCCAATGATCTCCTTCGTACGAATGTCCTATAAAATGCAAAAAAATAGATACATAAGAACCACACAGTTGAGTTGTTTTGTCACTTGACTAACAGATAATAACTTTAAGGATAATGAAGGAATGTAGATGTAGTTTTTAATTTCCATTTTTTCCGAAAAAAAAATTGAACCTCCCCCTTTGACTTCACAAATTTCTCCACTAACAGTCTCAATATGGGACTTCTTTGGAGATGACATGTCACAAAAGTCTTTAGGATCATAAGATATGGTGTCCGTAGCCCCACAATCAAAGATCCAATTCATTGATTTCTCAAACCCTTTACCTCCAAGTTCTTCATAGGAGTTCGCCGTCATTCCTCCAAAACCAGTATCACTTCCTTGCTCATTTTTAGTCGGATCTTCACCGCCACTTGTAGACGAAGCCCGTTTGACATTAGATCTGAAACGCTGGTTATTTTTCTCCTTATGGCCTTCCTTCCATCATTCTGGATAGCCAACCAGCTGGAAACATGTCTCTTTAGTATGTTTCTTCATCCCACAATGAGTGCAATAGAACTTGAATTTATCTTCTTTCTCTTTGAATCAGAATTTAAACCTCTGTGCAGAATCTTTAGCAGCCAAACCCATTCCAATTTCAATCGAGTCACTATCATAAGAACTTGATTTTAGTATATTAAGCCCGACCACTTCCCTTCGTATTGTAGCATATGCTGTTTCCACGGAAGGAAGAGGATCTTTTTTCAGGATATCTCTCTTGACCGGTTCCAACTTGTCATTAATCGTCATTAGCAATTGATAGAGTCTTTGTTCTTAAGTCTACTTATTGTAGATCTGAATGTCTTCTGGGTCTTTCATAGGGTTCGGATCTCGTCTATCTATAGACATCCAGATGTTCTGAAGTTTGTTCCACAAGTCTTTTAGTGTATCAGACTCTTGCCTTAATGAATTAGCCATCTTATGAAGGTCAAATACCTGTAACAAATTCGTACTAGAACTGTATGTGGTGGCTAACCCATCCCATAGAGATTTTGCAGTGGGATATTGCGAGACATGATTCACCAAGCTGGATTCAAGATTATGGATAATCCATGTGAAAACACATTGATCATCTTGTTCTCACCTTATATATGTTTTGTCAGTTTTGGATGGAGGTGTCGGCTCCCCTGTAATGTGAGAACCTCTCCCCCTTTCCCCAATTGCTTTCTTCATCAGGTTTGCCCATAGGGCATAGTTGTCACCACCGAGTTTAATGCCTAGGGATAAATTCTCGGGGTTAGTTGTTTGTTGTTATGTTCCGAGACCATTTCTCAGAATGGCAGCAATCTGCATTGTTAATTCATCAGGGATTTGACTGACCACGACTTCATTGCCAACCATCTTTGTTCAGAATTTCGAGAATCACACGTGCTCTGATACCATTATAACATGCACATGTTCTACGTAGCATCTTAGTTGTTGTCTTTGTTAAAAATAAAGAGAGAAGTAGCCGCAGGAAGCGGTTAGGGTTTTGTGTTTATTAGAAAATGTTCCATTTTGTTTTATTGATGCATTAGAGATGTAATTCAAGAATTGACCAATAGCAAGGCTCTCAATATATAGAGAACTTAGAGGCCTATACAAGGAAACTTAATACACTGAATATTCTAACAAATGTCATCCCTCCTAGTTGGTTAGGAGCATTAGGCGATGAAGCACCCCAAAGGATTTACTCACTCAGACTAATTAAACTACAAAACTAGACAAAACTCATTTCATAATTAACATAAATCTCTTCCATTTGTACATGAATCTCGACTCTCGACCAAATTAGGAAGAGATTAGATCACTGAGTAAAGAACTATTCAACCTCATTATTTAATAAAAAATATAATTACTTAATATTTTTTTTGTAATGACAACTATTTGTTTTTTAGAAAATATTTATTATATTAGTAAATTAATTTCAAAAAACACTCAGAGTAAATTTGTAATATAATTAATTTTAATGATTTTTAGACATAGAAAAATCTAAAGACCTAATTAAATAAAAATCTAAACATGTAATCATTAATTTTTTTGAACTTAAAAGTCACTTTTCTTAATCTATGAGGTCCTAAAATATACGACAATATTAACTGATCAATTTTTCTTTTGTGATATCTTTATTCCACAATTTCCCACTATCCCACACTTAAAATCTAATACTATCCCCAATATTAAGATAATGGTACCTGACAAATGTATTTGTGGTTGAAATTATTTGTGGTTGAAATCTGCGAGATTGGAGTTTGAATTGTAAAACTTAGTCGCTTTCGCCAAAGGACAAGTAAAAAAAGAAAAAAAAACACCAAAAAAAAATCCAAAATTAGATGGCTAACACGCTAAAATAATAGAATAAAAATAAAAATAAAGAGTACCTTATTTTCTTTTAATTGAATAGTATTTTTTTTTAAATACTATTCATCATTTTTTTCAATACAAGAATAAAAAAAATAAAAAAAAATTACATTCGGTTGCCTCCCAATCATCACTTCGTTTTGAGTTAATAGCTCGAATTTTTGTGAACTCTTCTTTTCAAGGTGGTTGATAACTATCTTTGAAAATAGTCACGCGTTCCCGTTGCCATGATAATTGTTGCAGCTCTGGAACAAGTGACTTCGTTTGTGGTTGCCATTTTGTTGGTTGAATAAAATTTTGTTTAAACATTTTGTTGAAATATGGATCATTGAAAAGAAAAACATTTTGAAAGAGAATTATTTATGTTTTATAATCATAATATTTAATATCTTGTTGAGAGCTAGATATTATGATGACCATATTTTCTTCATCTTCAACCTTCTTTTCTACTTCAGGTTGCTCTAGTCGGATAACACATGTAAAAGTGCTATTTTTATGTTGTTTTTGATGATTTTGCTTTAATTCATTAAGCAAATTTTCATTAGATTTGTCTAACAACATATCATGACTTTGGTCATCTTTAACTTCAAGATGTTGGATTGATGTATACTGAATTTGTGTAAAATCTTGAAGGTTTGGTAGAGAACTCTCGGATTGCTCAAACACTCTTACGGAAATCTTGATGACTTTATCTATGGTAGCTTTTAAGTTCTTCAAACGAACCCGTGATCTTGAATCGAAATCTCCAGATTCTTTGTATTTGATTCATTATTTCTCAAAAATTAAATAAATTTATTTACAGAGTCATCTAGATTTGACTTTTTCTCTAACCTATTCATATCCTCATGCTCCATAAAAAAATTAGTATTCTCCCATGAAAAGTTTTGGTTTTGCCTATACCTGTAATCATTCGATGGGGCCAACTGGTTTATTGTATTATATGCTTCACACTCATTGACACTTGCTGCATTCATCCACATATGGGCCAATTTTTGTCAAGCGCAACATCGTTTTATTATCCATTTCATAGATACTAGTAAGATTTTTGCTAAAATATAATAATAATAATAAAAAAATCAATTACTATAAAAATATAAAAATATATCCAACAAACAAATATAAAAAATAAAATAAAATAATAATTAAAATCGCGAGATTACGATTTCCTATGTAGTTTTATGAGTATATTAAGACTCGAATATTTAACTAAAGGGAATAAATCTATTTTTTCAATATAGAATTTAATATAACAATTATAGTAATTAATAAATAAAAATTAAATTTAAAATTTAAAAATAAAATAAAATTAAAATTAATCAATTATAAAAACTATTCGATGGTTATTAAACATGTATCAACAATTTATAATGTATTTTATATAATCAAATTAACCTAACTTTTGCAATTACTATTTAAAGATATGTTATCTTTCAGAGTGTTGAGGTCATCTTTCCATCTCACACAACTAACCTTCATATCAACTAACCTTCTTGTATGAAGCCTTCTTGTATGAAGGGTTATATCTCTAGTCCGTACCTCCAACAATTAAGTCATAAATGTAAACTCAGTTCAAAAGTAGTTACTACCTCTAGGTCTCAACCTAAATTTATGGTCAATCAATTGCGCTCGTAGAAAACTGAAAGCATTAATATTAATATCAATACTAAAGATAAAAGAAAAAATAAATTAATAGAAAAATTAGAATACATTAAAATTATATCTACAGATGTTTAATAACCCTAGAACAAACGGATTAGCCCATAATGAGCATAACCCTAATAACAAAACAATAAGAAGAAGGGGGGTTAAAAGCACCACAGATCCTCCATGTTTATCACTTGTAACACATCAGTCCCTATTTTTTTGTCTCTGTAATAAACCGGTCCCCTATGTTTTAAAAACGTAACAAACAGATCCTTTTCTGAAAAATTAAGGGACCTGTTTATTACAAATTGAAAAGGTGAGGAACCTGTTTATTACAGACATGAAGGACCTATTTATTACAAAAAAGATCTGTTTGTTATATTTTTAAAACATAGGGGACCGGTTTATTACAGAGACAAATAATAGGGACTAATGTGTTACAAATGACAAACATGGAGGACCCGTGGTGTTTTTTACCGGAAGAAGAAAGAAAAGTAGTAGATGGTGTTGGTGGCCGTCTACATCTCCTTCGTTTGGGTTTTATTTATAAGAAGAGTTATGAGCTTTTTTATTCACCATAATATTCTAAAAATAAACCATATATGGAGTATAATTATACTATTAAATAAATTAAAAGAATTAATTTATTCTTTTAAATTATATAATATAATTATAATTTACTATAGAAGACAAAATATTATATTCTCATAAAAATAAAATCATAATCTTTATCAAATAAAATAAAATAATTATATTATTCTTATAAATTAAATAATAAATATATTATAATTTATTCTTAGAAAACTAATTTATTTAGATCATGATCTTCAATTAATTTCTTATCTTTGACATTTTTTTTCTTTTATTCTTTCACTAATTATCTTCAAGTAATTTGCTTTTATCTTCTTATTTAATTATAGCTTCTATGTACAATTTAACTCTTTTTCTTCTTTCTCTCCGGTTACACTAATAAATAAAAAATAATTAAATAAGAATAGTTTATTCATAATTAATTAAAACTAACAGTTAAATTAGGATAAAAGTAATATAAAATCAAGGATAAATATCTTTTGATTATTAGCCAGAATGTGGTCAATCCCTGAATTGACGATGTTAGAGTAAAATAAGCTAACCTCGACAACTACCAGCGACGAGGCAATAACATCCCAAATTTGGGCCCTGTTGCAATAGTGCTACGTGGATGAGAACACCATTATAATCGGGCTTGACTTCCTTAAAAAATAGAAGGAGAAATAGTTATATGTTTGTTGCCCCTATGGAAGAAACAGGCTCATCTAGAGAACGCATCATCGTTGAAGAAGACCGAGGAGAGTAGCGGGTAACAAGCGGAAGATAGCACCAAATGAGCATACGACGTGCAAGAGATTAGGCAAGTAAGAGTTATATAGGGTCCTGCGGGCGAGGGTGTGCCCGATGATGCACAAAGTCGTGAGACACAAGTGTTAAAGCAAGAAAGAGAAGAACATCTAAGTTAACTGCCCGAGAAACGGGTAGATATCAAGAAAATAAGGTATATGAAAAAGAACGAGAAAAATATGAGACGAAGGATGGCCTTAGTAGACGATGAAAAAGAAGATGATGGGGAGGACGACGAGTCTTTGGTGAGTAAAACCCAAGGGATGAAAGATGATAAGACTACCGAGGGGTTAGGAGACACGAGAGGACACAAGACAACCTGCAACGTCTACGCAAGAAGATAAACAAAAGGCAGAGCTACGACCCTCTAACCCCTACAAAGTGGACGAAGCCGATGATAAAGGTTGTTGGGTCTGGGTCGTCAATGGTTAACATAGTGAGTCCAGACTGGATACCAAATAATGTGGTAGACCCCCTGGCCCTATCAGATAGCCAACCACCCCCACTTCGACTTCAGAAGGATTACCCACTGAAGATCCTATGCCAATATCATCAATGCTGATGTTTCGCTAACTAAAACATTACCTCGACTTGAACTTCTATGATAACATGTCGATTTTAGAGATTCTTTACAGGCAGTTGGAGCTAACCATTGAGGTAATGTTTTATTTACTAACGTGTTTACTAGATGTTTGATAGTGCATTAGATTGATTATGTTTAGTTGTGCATGCCTATTACAACTCGATGATCTTAGCCTATCATCGTATGTCTCATACTGATTATCAAGCCATGAAAAGGTGGAAACTGTAACACTTATTCTTTGAATTTGTAACATGGCTGACGATAGAGCTTTCCAAATTTAAATATTCTTACAGGTCGGCTCACACGCGCTTTGAAAATATGGCAAAGGAGAAAGCTGAAACCAAGCGGTTGTTAGATATAACGTCTGTAATGCATATAGAGAAGTCTTTCGTAAGTAAAGCCTGGAATTAATTAGCAGGAAGACTTCGTTGATTGCTCAAAGCAGGAAGATCTCGGAATAAAATGACGCGCTTATGGCGCAAAATGTCGATCTTATGTTGCAAAATATGGCCCAAACTGAAATGATTGAGGAGTTGAGTGAAAATATGGTTATAATGGTGCTTGAGAACACTAGCTTAATAGTGAAAGCTCTAAAGGTAAAGACAACCGCAAAACATGCTGAGAGGCATTCGACAAATGAGCAATAACTGTCTCTAAATAAAAAGGAGATGCAGGTCATGGATATCGTTGTGGGGTTGCTTGATAAGGCACAAATAGAGATTATTCTGGAGATACAAAGAAAGAACCCATGGTTGTACCTGAGGAACTTAAAGAAGCAAAACCCTGTCGGTGAGAGACTTGAGACATTAGATGAGAAAGATAAAAAAGAGGACGTCGGGCTTATGAAATATTAAGTGAAAGGTCCGAAACGAAGATCGTTCGATGGAAGATCTGGAACTAATTAACTATCCTGGTGTAGGATGTTAGAATTGTGTGTGCGAGTGTGTGTGACCGACCTCACGGACTAGCAAGATATTGTTCACTTTGCGCTCGGAGGCGCGCACGGGTTTGCTCTTGGGTGTACTCCCAAAAGGCCTCTCACTAGTTGAGGTGGGCTCACACTTATATACACTCTTTTTATGGTCCTTGTTAGCAATGTGGGATTGGGGGTCCTCTATGGGATGAAGTTTATTCTTCACATTCCCCCGTAAATTTTATCCCAGTAATTTGCTGGAACTTCGGCGGTTAAGCCTTATATGGCTCTGATACCATGTTATAATTGTGTGTGCGAGTGTGTGTGACCGACCTCACGGACTAGCAAGATATTGTCCGCTTTGCGCTCGGAGGCGCGCACAGGTTTGCTCTTGGGTGTACTCCCAAAAGGCCTCTCACTAGTTGAGGTGGGCTCACACTTATATACACTATTTTTATGGTCCTTGTTAGCAATGTGGGATTGGGGGTACTCTATGGGATGAAGTTTATTCTTCACATAGGATAAAAAAATGGTCGGTGATCTTACCGGAGAGGGAAAGGAGAATAATCGAAAGGTATCTCCCCATTTGGGGTGAAGATTGACCATATGGGTCATTAGATTAAAAAATTTAGGTTTTTTTGATGGATAATGTAATGTTCTGAATGGGGCCGAGTTGCATGTGATCCCTCTGCTTATGTGTGAACATGTTTTGTGAAACAATTAAATGCAAACTAATGTTTTGTTGTACGTTTTGCTTATAACATGGGATACATAAGTACTTACTTATCTTATTGAAAGGCACAATATGGCTTATTGCATAGCCTTGTAAGATTGGTCGGTTGGCCGCTCGCATATGTGACATGTTAGTCAGGGCTCAGTGCAGCCATTTTATAGCCCAATGACATGGTTAATAAACCTAATCGCGGGATTGCGCTAAAGGGTTAAGGCTCGTTGACGCCTCTTGCGTAGCTCGAAAGCGTGGCTCGACCTTACCATTCGCTAGCGGGTGGTATGCATGGAGAAATGTTGCTCGACATCGTACCTTCTACAAAATGTGGTTATCACTAAATTTTAGAACTATGGCCCATTGTCTCTCATCAACTTTCCGGTTAGCTGATGTAGCGCGTCGGTTACCTTCGCGAATATATCTTTTACCTCTTAATACTTACCCTCTTGGAGTTGGAACTCTCTCATTTGCTTCTGTCTTAGCTCATTGATCTGCGATTTTAATTGATGCATAACAAATACAGTAACAAGTGCACCATAATTCACTGAATTCTCTCCCCGAGCGGTGTTGGTTCCTTCCATTACCATTGTGACGACCTCCGGGATTACGGTAACGCCCGGGCCAATGTAGGGGACCACTTATTCCGCTTGAGCATCGTCAACGGTGGGGAGTTGGACAACTGGGTCTACCATCGGTCTGGTCTCATGGAAGATGTCTATAGTTGCCAAATTTTATACTAGACAAGAGACGATTGCCTACATACCACCATAGAGGTTTGCATCAGTGACCTCTCTTTCAATTCCAAACCTAGTTACAGCCGGGTCTACGCAAATTTGTTTTTGTGACATATAATTTCCACAAAAATCGCCAAATTTGTTAGTGAAAATCCTCATAAAGTTATACCAAAGTAATAACTTAGTTGATCTATAAAGAACAATAGTCATTTCTTACTACATAAAATTTACATTTTCATTATATCTTTCAAACTATTTATATAGGTTTTTTCATGTCATGAAGTCCATTACTCCATTACATAACTCATATTACATCGTGTTTTAGTGGTAATTAATATGAAGAATGCAATTGTTATTAATAATGTCCACGTTCGCTAATCACATCTCTTCGTGGGAGTTATAACGATAAGTACTCTTTTTAGCGATGCTTGGCCTCAGGACGACGCTATCCAATATTCTTTCGGATGGCTGTCGTATGGTATTACTGAGATCTTGGTTCGAAATGTTTCTCACTCTTTCCCATTCGATTTGCGTTGCACTGATTTGTAAGATTATTTTACCGATGTAATAGTTCCGATTCCTGTCCCTATCGGTTAGTGTTGCATTGATCAGTCGTCGGTTTCCCGAGGGGTATAACCTAAAATGATAGGTAGTATGATATTACCGTGTCGATCACAGGTCACGCTTTATGCGTAAGTGTTACCTTATCTTTAATGTGCAAAATTAGTTTGGAAAAAACAACCATATTCTATTTGCAGACTTACGTGTAATTTGATTGAAAAAAACTATGTTCGAGTTGTCCAATTATATTTAATTTTGCTAAAAAAAATATCACTCATAGATTTCGTTTTGTTCTATTCTAATATATATATATATATATATAATTGTTTTAATTAAAATTTAAAATATACATTTTAAAAAGTTAAAAATAACAAATCTTTAAAAGCTATAATTTTTTTTGGACAAAATATTAAATGATTATTGCTAATATGAATTTTAGGAGATAGTCTTCAAAATAAAAAAAATGGATAGAAAGTTATATATATTTTTTATTTTAAAAAAAATAACAAGTAATAAAAATTACGAAGTTGATTGTATTCTGTTATTTATTTTTATAAGAAAAAAAATAAAAGAAAGAAAATCTTGGTGAAGATGAACACCAGCTTCCCCTGTTGCCCCTGATTCTTATCATGGATAATCTTCATATCCATTTGCAATCTTCTAAAGAATTTCCTGTTCTTCACGGAACCATAAATGTTGATTCTTCTCAACAACAAGCTAAAAAGAATTTTGTCGATTTATTCAAGCCAAACAGATCACCTGTTTCCTTGAATCCTGATTACATTAAACAAACAGAGAGTCACTTCTTTGTTCACTACCGAGAAGAAATCAAGAAGCAGTTGCTTCTTGATTCCAAGATCATTCTCATCGGAAAGTTCAGTAACGGAGTTCCAAATAAAGTGAAACTTGATCATTTTCTCGATCTTTGAAATTCAAGGGCGATTACAGTTACTAGGTATGGATTCCCATCATATATTTCTGGAATTTAACCTGAAAGAGGATGTTTGCATTCTCTGGTCTAAGAATATTTGGAGGTTTGATGATTTCGTAATGAGATTATTGTGCTGGAGTCCAAATTTCAACAAGAAATATGAAAACCCGATCATACCGACGTGGGTGAGATTTGAAAGGCTTTCGGAATGACTATATGACACTAAACTGGTTAGTGATCTTGCTGGTGCTTTGGGTACTACGTATAGAGTTGTTGTTCCTGAGAGAAATAGAGCTCACACAAACGCATGTTTTGCTCAAATCAAAATTGACGTCTCGAAAAAGTTAAAGCAGAAGATGTAGATTGGTTTCAGGATGAATGATAGATGTTGGATATCCATAAGTTACACGAATATACCATCATATTGTGATCATTATTTTCATTTAGGTCACAAGCAATCTGAATGCAAGAAGGCTAAAAAGTTGGAAGAAGACAATAGTAAGGAAAATACTGTTAATAAACAAAACAATTCAGAGATGCAACATAAAGATGTGATGAGTAGTAACTTGAGAAATACTCGGAATACTATCAAGGTTTACAAAAGGAAATTAAAATCTGTTATTACCCAAAAAGATAAAAAATCGGTGAATACTGAGAACAATGTTCAATCTCGAGATCAGAACATAAAGTTACATGAAGAAATTTGACAGAAAATGAATCAAATCAATAATGTGTCAGATCCTCCTGATCCTCAGTCATTTTCTTCTCCAAAAATAGTAACGAGCTTATTGAAGCCTTGGACAAGTTAGAACAATAATACAATCTTCAAGAATCTAACACTCTTGATTCAGAAAACATTGGTAGTTGTTCAGGATCTCCTATTTATCCTGACCAAAGCTTTGAAGAAATTCTCAGTGCTAAACTAAAGGCTGTAAAAAGGAAAAGTTCAATCAATAAACTTGTTGTTAAGTCCTTATCAAGGGACAATTTGAAAAAATATTTCTCTGATAATGATCAGAGTGATTAACTGGAACGCTAGAGGAGTCAACAATAAGCCTACTTTTAGAAGGCTCAAGTCGATGATCAGATCTGAAAGAATTAGGATTCTGGCTCTTCAAGAGCCTATGGCTAAGATTGAGAAAAATTAAGGTGATTGCAGATTATCTGGGGTTCAATGAGTATACTGCTAATATTTCTAACAAGTTATGGATATTTTGGAGGGAAGATATCAATGTGAATATCATTCATAACATGGACCAGTCATTACATTTGGAGGTTGTTTACCCTGGAATTGAGGAGAATTTCTATCTTATCTCTATCTATGCTAAGTGTAATCGTTTGCAAAGAATAGAGCTCCAGAACTATCTGTTGAGCATTGCTGATCCTGGAAAAGCTTGGATTTGCGCTGGTGACTTTAATGTTATCTCCACTCATGATGAGCAGCTAGGATGCACCACTAGTTGTCAGGCTAGTATGGATAATTTTAACAATTCAACCAGATCGTGTAATCTCAATGATGGTGATGGTAATTCGAAGCTTTTTCTATTCTTATGTGGCTAAGAAAAGAAAGAAGAATTAAATTAAAAGCGTTAAAGACAAGGATACCTGAATTTTGAATCAAGATGATATTGACACCTTTGCCGCTAATTACTTTAAGAACACCCTTGCTTCCTATCCTTACACCAACAGAAATGAGGAGAATATGATGCTTCAAGATGAGATTTTTTACTGCATTCCTTCCCTTGTCAATAATGAAGATAATGAGAACTTAATTAAAGACACCAGTGAGGAAGAATTATGGAGAATCATCTGCAGCATGAAGAGTGATAATGCCCCGTTCATTGATGGTTTTAATCTATTCTTTTATAAAGTGTGTTGGGACACTATCAAAACTGATTTTTGTAATTCTATGAATGCTTTCTTGAAGGGCAGCAACATTCCCTCAGGTTTATTTGCCACGGGAATATGTTTAATTCCTAAAAGCTCTAATCCTACATGGTGGGACAACTACAGACCTATTGAGTTGTGTGCGATGATGAATAGAATCCTATATACTCTTATAAATCAAAAGCTTTCTAACATTCTTCCTAGAATTGTTTCAAATGTGCAAAGTGCATTCGTAAGGGGGAGACGTATTCATGAAAACATTTTAATTGCCAATGAGCTGCTCCATGATATTAACAGAAAGCCTAAAGTTGGGGTTTAAGGTAGGAAGACCCGCTGTCTCCAAGTCTTTTCATACTTGGAGAGGAAATTCTTACTAGAGGAATGCATACTCTCTTTAGCAAAAACTCTAGGATGAAATTTGCTACCAGAACTGAGTTTATTGTTCCTTGCATCGTGTTTGTTGACGACATACTAATCTTCATAACAGCTTGTCTTCCACAATTGATAGCTTAAGCAGGTTCCTTGAGAAATATCAAAAGCTATCGGGCCAATCTATTAATAAGCAAAAGACCAGAATAATCGTATCTTCTATAACTCACCATTCAAAAAGACAGAACTTGAAGCTGCAAACTGGATATGTAGTTGACTATCTTCCTACAAATCACCTCGGAGTCGTATATCAAATAACAACAAAGGGCATATCTTTCAACCTATTCTTAACAAGATTAATGATAACATTATTGAGTGGGATAATAAATACCTCTCTTATGGAGGTAGAATGCCTCTTATTACTAACATCCTTTTGCCTATCACCTATCATTGTATGCAAACTTGTAATTTACCTAAGAATATTATTAGGAATCTTGAGACTAACTTCAATAGATTCCTATGGAGATCTAAGTATAATATTAATGTTATTCATTGGTCTAATTGGTCTGCCCTCTGCACGCCTTTTGGAGAGGGAGGACTAAATATCAGAGGTTGGAGGATATTTAACACTTCTTCTCCTAAAAGTTATGGTTCAATTTTCGAAAGAATGGCTGCCTTTGGTATAAAATTATGCAGAATATATACTGTAAATCTAGTCATCTTACTATTGCTACTAACATGAATGGTTCTTTAGTGTAGAAAAGGTTATCTAGCATCATAAATCAGGCTGACAACAACATCTATTGGATCCCGGGCAAGGGTGAGATTGATTTTTGGAGAGATTCTTGGTACAAATTTCCTTCCATTGCTAGCACAAATAATATTAACTGGTATCTCGATGCTAAGGTTCAATCCTTTTGGAAGAATGATCAATGGAACTTTAATGCTATGCAGGGTATTTCAGAAACCAGACTTGAAATTATCAAAACTCTTATAGTGGAGCCCAATAAGGATGACATTCCTTGCTGGAAGCATTCAACGAATGCAGACTTCAACATGAAGCTCACTTGGGACAATTTACAGCAAAAGCATAATCAGTCTAGTCTTTTCAGAAAAATCTGGCATCCAAGTATCCCCATGAAGTTTTATTTCATTACTTGGAAAATGATTAACAATTATATAACTATAGATACCATTATGAGAAAGAGGCGTGTGAGTTTGGCTTCTAAATGTTTGTTTTGTAACAACATTGAAGACAAAGACCATCTTTTTGTCAACTGTACTTTTGCTTTGCAACTTTGGAATTCTTTTGGATGCATTTTTAAAGTGAAAATCAGTAGATATATGACATTCATTCATATATTAAGATGTTGGTTTTGGTTTTCTAAAAGTAAATTTTACATAACTCACCTTATTCCTCAATCTATCTGCTGGTTTATTTGGAAAGTTAGAAACAAATTGAAATTTAAAGACCAGTAGTTGAATGTCAACAAAACTATTGATTATATCATTAACATAATAAAAGGCCTAGACGTTTCTAACAAGTTTAACTATAAGCATTGGTCTCAATCATTTTATGCAGGTGTAACTTTGGGCTGTTCTTCAATTCAAAGCAATAAGAGACCAGTTTACCTTAAGTGGATCACACTATTGGGCAATAGACTTAAGATGAATGTTGATGGAGTTTGTGCTTGGAATGGAGACGCAAGCGGAGGGGTGTTGATCAGAAACAACACAGGTGACTTTATCCATGCTGCTGGTGCTCTTTTCGGGAAACTCACTCCCATTCTTGCTGAGTACAAAGCTTTTTTTTTTCTGGTCTTGTTATCTATTATAATCATAACTGGATTGAAGTCGACATTGAATCAGACTCGCTTATCTTCGTGACCCAATTAGCTTATGGTTCCAGTGTCAAAAATGACATTTATGTCATCTGTAGAAATCTCATTACTTTGAAGATGACCTTAAAGCACATATCTGGAGTCCAAAATCAAGCCGTTGATTGGCTTGCTAAATGGACTATGAAGTGCAAGCAAAAACAATTCTTCAAGCACAATGATGCTCCATTGAGCTTGTTGGCTATAGTTCTCCTTGAGAGTCTTGGCGTTGGGTATATTAATGAGGAATAAATTCAATCAGAAATACTGTTGGCTTTCTTTGATGGGTAGGTTGAAGATTGAGGAAAGCTAGGGCTACGTTTGGAGATGAAAGAGTTCTAATCATGGCTAGTGATGCTCGAGGAGAAAGAAGATGACCTAAAAGAATTGGAGCAGAATCGAGATTTGTTTCGTAAGGAAGCAAAACAAAAGATGGATTCGAAGATCAGAAAATTTGTTAAAAGACGATGGAGGCTTAGCAGTGGTGTGTAGATTGAAGAAAAAACTGTTTCATTTGAACAAAAAATTTAGGATGCTGTAATCTGGTAGTGGAGGGAATTTGTTTCAGAAATTTGACAAATTATTCTTCTAGTCTCTTTGTTTTGTAAAAACCTTCGATTTAATAATAAAAGATATTCTTTTGATTAAAAGAAAATTAAAAAAAGTCATGAAGTTAGTGATAATAACAAAAATATACGGAGGAATAGCGGAGTCCACCTAAAAAGAGAATATTTACTAGATCATAGAGAGAGAATCTAATTAAAAGTGGTTAAAGTGCTAAACCCTAGCAAATTAGATCCTTTTTTCGTAATATTTAATTGAAGAGTATTGATTCGTGCTTAGAACCGGTGGCCGTTATTTATAAACTAAAACTCATTTCTAGCCTCCATTATCGCCCCACGCACTCACTCTCTCTCTCTCTCCCTCGTCTTCATCGTCCTGCATCATGTGTGGGATTCTCGCAGTCTTTGGTTGCATCGACAACTCCCAAGCTAAACGTTCTCGCATCATCGAACTGTCTCGAAGGTATCGTTTTCTATCTCTATTCTATAACTTCTCATTTCGATTTTGAAAGATTGATTTCTAACTGAATTCAGTTTTATATAATCGGAGATGAATCAATTAATTTCATGATACGAATCGTAAGTTGGTTGCTCGTTATCAACTAGTGATGCTTTCATAGGCCTCGTGTTTTTGTTTTGTTCATTTCATATCCGTATTAGTCATCTATTTGCAGAAAATGTAGTTCGAATCTACTCCATCTGTTTCTGATTGAGAGTGATAACTTCTCGTTTTGAACATACTAAAATTTCTCGTGAAGGATCGCAAATCAAAGTTTAGCTGCTCGTAATCAACTAGTGATGCTTTTATCGGCTCCGTTCTTTTGTTTTGTTCATTTCATACCCGTATTGATCATCGATTTGCAGAAAATGTAGTTCGAATCTACTTCATCTGTTTCTAATTGAGAGTGATAACTTCTCGTATTGAACATGCTAAGATTTCTTGTGAAGGATCGCAAATCAGAGTTTTGTTGTTTCTATATAAGTGTAGATTGAGGCACAGAGGTCCCGACTGGAGCGGATTGCATTGTAATGAGGATTACTATCTTGCTCACCAAAGATTGGCTATTGTGGACCCTGCTTCAGGGGACCAGCCACTATACAACGAGGACAAGACAGTCGTTGTGACGGTATAATATTTCTGACTTACTTGTGAATATGTTTAATGTGACTGTAGACAGACAAGGCATAACTTAACATGAACCATGAAATCTAAATTTGATTGAGTAAAAGGTACTCTTCATTTTTAAAGAATCATCATCTTTTTTTTTGGTGAAGTTTTGGTTGTGTTTTCCGAATGCAAATATCTTTGTGTTGTAGAAAGCTATATGATAGGCTTTTTAAGTAGTGATCAGGATTGTTCGATTGAATTATGTAGTAATCATATATGGGTTATTGCTACCTTGTGGTTTACTGGTTTGTGATTGTTGACATCGATGCTTTAGCAGGAAAAACATCTGCGATTCATATAAAACAGTGGCAGATTCTAGGATTACAACACCGCATCTATATACAAACGTCGCTGAGTATTTTTTAATCCATTGTTCATAGCCTGTTACTTACCACATGGTTCATGAATCATCCTGTTTAGTCACTTTCGTCCATGATTAATGTTTGTAAAGGACATCATAAACTTTCCTTAAGCTTCTAACTCATGGAACTCTTGTGGCAGGTTAACGGAGAGATATACAACCACAAACAGTTAAAAGAAACACTTAAGACCCATCAATTCCGAACAGGAAGTGACTGTGAAGTGATTGCTCATCTTGTAAGTACTTGGGACGGCCAGGAGATCTCAGTGTCATTCTTTGTCTAAATATGTATTTCTGATAAACATATATGTGCACTCTGTTTGATTTTAAAATTTGAATCCTATATATTTTCATATTTTTACTTTCCAACATGGACCTTTTTAGTTCAGCATGAAGCTGCAAGATTTTCACAAAAGTTATATTAATTATGTAATTATTTACTTCCATTGTTAACAAATTTGTTACTTAATTTTGTCAGTATGAGGAACATGGAGAAGAGTTTGTTAACATGTTAGATGGCATGTTTTCCTTTGTTCTTGTCGATACTCGTGACAGGAGTTATATTGCGGCACGTGATGCTATTGGTATCACACCACTTTATATTGGCTGGGGTCTTGATGGTATGGATCCTTTTCTATCAGATTTGCTCTCTCTATAAGCAAGCATATATTTTCCTTCGTTGTATTTTGCGTTTTAACAGAAGTTATCTAAGTCTGCGCTATGATTGTAACTTGAATATGTGACATGTAAAACGTCCCCTCAAATGTAAGGTTGATTAATTCTGTATGTATAACTGTCTGCAAACTTAAATTTTCTATTAAGTTGGTAAGTGAGTAGCTTAAGTAGGGCACCAAATTATATCCTAGGTTGCCCTTGATATGAGCGGGCCCCGATTACTAAGGCTCAACGGGTGGGTCTTGCAGAAGGAGAATTTCCACTGCATGGACTCTTCACACAAGAGGGTTGGGCTGACCCTCTCCCTTTGGTCAAGTTCACCACCTCCGCAAGGGATGAGAAAGTGAGACTTAATGGCCATCAAATATAAAGCTTGTTTTGAATACTTATATGGTCTTTAATCCTTTGAGCTCTCATTATCATGATTGATAGATTATAATTTATATTTTATCACAAAAGCAGAGATTAAACGAACTCTATAAATTTTTCAGGGTCTGTATGGTTCGCTTCAGAAATGAAAGCTTTGAGTGATGATTGTGAGCGGTTCATGTCTTTTCCTCCCGGTCACATCTATTCAAGCAAACAAGGTTGGTAAAGTATATATAATGTATGTTATTAATGGGATCTTGAAGTGTGGGCTTACCATCTGAAAATGTTAATTTACATGAAAAGAGTTCAAAATGATATTCTATTGCAAATAAAAAGGAAAAACCGAGTCCACGGACTCCAAGATTTTCTTGGAGTCAGCATGAAACTCCATGCTGTGCACATTGGATATTTCATTTTAGAGGACATCACAGATATATTTACTGTAAGTAATATTTTGTCGGATTGGATATATTTGTGATAAATATAACTCTTCTCTGAATTCATATATGTCTGGTAGAACACACATGGGTAGATAAATGGTTAGTGCATATGTTACAGCATGGCTTACATGGTAATTTGAGTGTATTCTACCATAAGTTATTTAAAAGTGTTACATGCTGAGTGTTGATAATTGATCAATGATCGTTGTATTAATTATTTTGACTTAAATATGCTATAACATGGAAACACATTGTACTTATTGGGGGTATATCAAATTTTAAATTTATATTTCTGTTTATATAATTTTAATTTTACCAGGGTATTGTCTGCTATAAATGAATCACATGAGTAGACTACTAGAGTTTATAGTGCAATCAGTGTCTTTATATGGCACAATTTATTTTCTAAGATTATATATTCAAGAAAAAAGTAGACAACGGCGATTCAAAAAGGTGTGAGCTGAAGACCTCCAAACGAGGCAAAATTCAAATTTTATTTTGTATGTAGACTTCTATTAAACTTTAATGTATCCTATATTCTTAATAATTTCCTATATTCCTATCCTGCTACTTACTAATTGTGTGACTGGTTTGCAGGAGGGCTTAGAAGGTGGTATAACCCAGAATGGTTCACAGAGCAGATTCCTTCAACTCCATATGATCCTTTAGTTTTGCGTGAGGCTTTTGAGAAGGTACCCTCTGAACTTTCCACTCCGCTTGTTTTTAATCTCTAGTTCATCCCTTTCCTGGCTCTCTCTCATTTTATGACTTCTTTTGGTTTGAGGTGTAGGCTGTCACTAAGAGACTAATGACAGATGTGCCCTTTGGTGTTCTTTTGTCTGGAGGACTGGACTCATCGCTTGTTGCTTCTGTAGCATCACGCCACTTGGCCGAATCAGAAGCTGCTTGTCAGTGGGGGACACAATTGCACACCTTTTGTGTTGGTTTGAAGGTCTCATAAGCTTCAGCTCACTTAAGATATCCATGGTCTATATTTTCAATTTGCATAAATTTTACTTCTTGTAGATTCCTGATAGCAAAAAAACAAATGTCAATGTATTTCTTTAGTATTTACGATATCTGACCAATTATATTATCGTACAACATTTCGTTAGTCATCTTTATCGTTAAAAGTCAAGACTTCTGTTTTTTATAGTCAAAGTTCAGTTTTTTTAGGTATATTAGATATTGCTTGCTTGAAATTTCTTTAATGTATGTCGGTGATCAAACTTGATAAAGTTTATATATTTTTCTCTTCTTGAATTATTGTCTTAGACTTATTTTTGCATTTCAAATAACATTGAAAATTTCATAGGAATGTAATGTTTATCTTTTCAGAATTCCCCGGATCTCAAAGCTGCTAGAGAGGTAGCAGACTATCTAGGAACTCGACACCATGAGTTTCACTTCACAGTTCAGGTGAACTTCCTTTCTACATGTGTTGGCAATAAATTATTCCACGGAATGTCAACGGTTTACTAATAGATATGTTTTTATTGCTGCCAAACAGGAAGGAATAGATGCTCTTGAGGAAGTTATTTACCATGTTGAAACATTTGATGTAACTACTATCAGAGCCAGCACTCCTATGTTTCTTATGTCCAGGAAAATAAAATCTTTAGGAGTTAAAATGGTTCTATCTGGGGAAGGGTCGGACGAAATATTTGGAGGTTATCTTTACTTCCACAAGGCACCTAATAAGGAGGAGCTTCACCGAGAAACATGTCAAAAGGTATTACCGTATTATTCAATTCTAAATTTCTATTTCTTTGTTTCTCTCAGAAGTAAACAAATATAGACTATCGTATAACATTGCAACTCTTGTAACTTGACAGATTAAAGCTCTTCATCTTTATGATTGCTTGAGGGCCAACAAATCAACTTCAGCATGGGGGGTTGAGGCCCGTGTACCCTTTCTAGATAAAGAGTTTATCAATACCGCAATGAGCATAGATCCCGAATTGAAAATGGTACACCATTTGATAACCTTCAGTCACTATTATTCTTTGATAAATAGCTATTTCACTATATAGTAAAGCTGCTCTCCTATTTTATTATACAGTCAGATTTTTTTACCTGAGCAAAGTGCTTAGCACATGTGAGTTGATATGTGAAATTTTTTAGCATTAATGAGGGACAGTTTCCTGAGTCTTTATATGTCAGACAGCAAGCCCTTTACATAATCTTGCGAAAGTAGTTTGGCAGATTTAGAGAGACCAAAGTCTCTAGCTGGAATCTTTGAGAGAGAGAGTTCTTTTTTCCAGCAGTTATTAGCTACTGGGTTTTCCCTATCTGTAATTGAGGATCTAGTCTTGGGTCCTCTCAGAGGATCAAACTCCTCGCTATATCATATCCGTACCTTGCTTGATTGTTATTTCTTTTCTTATGAAAAATCATGCTTTTGATGTACTTTTTTGTAGGCTGAGAAATTTAAAATATGTTTATGACCTTGTTCCCTTAATGATACATCATTTTATACTGGATTGTGCTACAGCACTTCTACTGGTTTGACTGAAGTATCACATCTTGATAGATTCAATAATAGGCATCGGTGAACTTTTAGGTATTATGGCTAGATAAATATTGACTGAAGTGTCAAATCTTGCTTATGAAAAACAGTGTCGTATATTGTTACTTAAGTGGCTATGACTTTTGATGTCCTTAATACGAGTAGTGCTTTGCGATCTCTTAGGTTGTTACTTCCTTAAAAGAATAAAAAACAAAAACTTTAACATGGTTATCATCTTTCAGGTTAGGCCTGATAAAGGAAGGATTGAGAAATGGATTTTACGCAACGCATTTGATGATAAAAAACAACCTTATCTGCCCAAGGTATATTGCCTCTTACAGTTTATCCTTTCCGGCTTGTTAAACTTCTTGCATTATTTTATTATTAACATAAAACTATTGTGCAAATTAGCTGATCAGTATACACTTAGTTTGCCAATGCACAATGAATCTTCTCGTAATTTTTTTCCCGTGGGTTTTAGCACATACTATATAGGCAGAAGGAACAGTTTAGTGATGGAGTGGGATATAGCTGGATTGATGGATTGAAGGATCATGCAAACAGACAAGTACGCATCTATTTGACTTGTAAATGCAATTTTAACCTTCAGAGAGGTCCTTTATCTATTTTTCTACTTGCTCATCAGGTAACGGATACAATGCTTATGAATGCAAGCTTCATTTACCCTGATAATGCTCCTACCACAAAAGAAGGATACTACTACAGAACTATTTTCGAAAAGTTCTTCCCAAAGGTATGGTTTTGTTAAAGCAAAACATATGAAAATGAAAAGAGTCAAATGATGTAAATGTTGTGCTTTCATTTATCTTCTCATGAATTGTTACTTTGTTTTCGACTTCTGAGTAGAGCTCAGCAAGGGCAACAGTACCAGGAGGTCCAAGTGTGGCTTGCAGCACTGCAAAAGCAGTGGAATGGGATGCATCATGGTCAAAAAACCTTGACCCTTCCGGTCGTGCTGCGCTCGGTGTTCATGCAGGTGCATATGAGCAGGCACAAGATGTAAAGACATCCATTCTAATAGACAGTCCCATCCAGAAACCACAAGGTGCGTTGCAGAACGGAACTACTGCGGCAGTTGTTTGACGACTGCAAGATCTCTGTATTCCAATAATGGTATGTATGTTAGTACATATGATATGTAATGCTAACTCATCGCAAACGAATATTGTATATAATTCTTTTACTCTTGTTTGACAGATATCGTAACAGAGGCATGATGTAGGATTTAAGTCGGCCCAGGAGTCTTGACTTAGCTGTGATTCACTGTAACGTTGCTTAGCTATGCAAATGAAAGTTACTTGACACTTTCTGTTTTTACGCTGTGTTGAAATGTTCTTTTAATGATTCAGTTGCGAACCTTCCCTAGATGATCTTGAGAAAAGGCAGGTTAATAAATATTTTTTTCTTGGTGTATTCTCATGTATGCAGGGATTAAGTGCTCAACCATATAAAAGTTTATGCCCTTGAGTTTGTGATTAGGATAGGAAGATATATTTCTATATCTGTATTGCTGAAGTTAATTAAAAATACTGGTAATAAGTTGGATTTTCATTGTTTGCAAACTTTTGCCATCATGCATACTCCCCGTAGAGTCCCAAATAAATCTCGGAATAACAAACCTTCTTATGTCTCTAATAGATAAGTTAAATAGAATAGAAAATAACAACAAATGTAAAATCTGTTGAAACATGTAATTATGTAGGAACCGTATTTAAAAAAAATATACTTTAAATATATCTATGGGCTTGAAAAAGTAAAAATAAACATTATCATTGTCAACTATTATTTTATGTGATATTTTGGTACTATCTCTCACTTTACTCTCTTTTTTTTTACTTCAGATTTGAATTCTCTATTTTTTTTTTCATCATAAATGATTACAGCTATGTTATTTATCCTCAAAAATTACCTTAAACCTTGGCTATTTACTACCCTAAAATTCAAAAACTACCATTCCACCTAAATGTACAAAATTTATCACAGAAAACCAAACATCGGCGTATTCATGGAAGCTGATGAAATGGGAGTAAGTCTCTTTGGAGGACTTGCTCGACGAAGAGGACGCTTATCGAATGGAGGTAACGAGCCTGACACGTGTTTCTGTTTTTTGTCTGGTCGCATGAACTTTTGCGATAAACAACATCGTGGTCGCACGAGTCGTGCAACGGGTTATGCATAGTGGTCGCATATCTTCATGCGACTTTATCCCAACCACTAATGCGACACGTCTAATAACTTCATTGCAAAACGCATGCGACCAGTAGAATATCATTCGCATGAGATTCATTATATATTAAGTTAAATTGTTATTCGTTGTAGGAGGAACCTGACCAACCTCCGTGTATGGATGCTGATTACACAAAAATATTCGCAATAGATAGGTTATTTTCGAAAGATGGATTTGATGCTTTCTTGTACGTAGAATCTAAGAAGATTAAGTTCTTCACGATTATAAAGCTCTACGATAGTGGGAAATGGGGAAGAATTCACAGATTAGATTACGTTTACGAGAGGTACGATATTTTCGTATAAAAAACAAAGGCGAATGCTTTAAGAAAGCGGAAGACTATGACGAACATGCGTGCAATCTACAATTGCCCCAAAAAACATTGGGATGTTGAGCACGGGGGACAAACCCAAATGCAATATTTGTTGACGAAATTAAAAGAGCATGGATATTTGACGCGAGAGCATTTGAAAGACGATTCAAAGGTGATCACCTATTTTTTCCCGCACATCCTACGAGCATAAACTTATTACGAACATGAAAGAGCATGGATATTACGAATTGTTCAAGCGAAGTAAGTTTCGTACTCTACCAAGTACTGATTGTACTTGACCAAACAACTTAATGGTTATGTATCCCACGAGGGCCTAACCCACTTGCTGCATGCTATTGTACGTTCTAAAAATATATGAGTAGATCGGGTAGCATGTGGAGGATGCGTCCTTAGGAAAATACATGCGTCACCATGCGCATGTGAAATTACGTCAATACCTAGAGAGGGTAGATGTATTCCTCAAGTAGATGTGGATATATTTTGGAGACGATTAGATATTGTTCATAGAGATCCCACTTCGCGTGAAGATGACTTAAAATTTATTTCTCCATAATAGATATCTTCATTCGTAGTTTTGGTCATGATCAACAACACCATATTATCAATAGGGTTATGTAAATCTTGAAACCCGAAACTAGTAATATTAAAGATCCTAAAGAAGCGGTTAGAGCTAAAGGTAGGCGTTGATAAATCGACCAAACAGAACCATAGTGCGTGAGAATATCCCATTGAGAAAACCTCTAGTGCTAGCACTCCAGCAAACTCGATAGGTAATACACCTGTTAACACGGTAGCGAGCACGACCGCATCGAAAGTGGTTCCGGTTGTAGCATCCAAACCACCACTTGCCAAAAATTAAAGTTGGTCGGCCAAGGAAAACTGTTAATGATGGGAAGTTAACTATATATCCAGATTGCATCTCGACTTTTCTACACACTTATATCATTAAGTTGGTGGACGTTCTTCCGGACGGACAATGCGGATATCGGTTTGTAGTGCATTTAATATACAATGATTATGAGAAATGTAAATATGTTAGACGCGAGTTATTGGAAGACTTGAATGAAAACCGTGCATCTGGGTTGGAGGTTTATGGTTCGCCCGATGTATTTGATGATATGGTACGTAGGTTGGATTACTTCAAGCCCAACCCTAATAGCCATAAATGGATGATATTTCCGGATATAGGACTAGTCATTGCGACAAGGTATCAGTGCATGGTATACCATATCTCGCAAGCAACGCCATTATCGTATCTACCAATTCGTGGACCCCCAACCTGTAAACGCTTTAACGATTATGGAAGTTGGAATTTCTTTTGTACATGGAAGCCAATTTGTTAATGTAAGTATATCATTCTTTTAATATTTATGACCCTTTCTTACTTATTTCCTACCTAAAGCACTAGTTTCATTTTTTTCCGCAAATTACTACTCAACCCGATGGACCATTCCTACCATTATACCCGTCCTGGGGTGCCTACACCACAGAAGACGTGAGTCAATGAGTGTATCTATACTACCGTAGGTTCAAAAAATTTACGCAACTTATGCCAGTTAGGAAATTGAACTTGAACGACACACCACATGTTACCGATTTAACTAAAGACGATAGTTGATGTAATGGTGGATGTTTTCATATTTATTGTTTTTTTTTGTATCCCACTTAACTTACGGATTGGTTATTATCTAAAGAATTTAATGCTGGTTATTATCCCATGTTATTTTTTTGTTCCCTCCAGCGATGTTTCTTTACCATTGTTTGCCGCCAAAGTTTCCCACCATTGTTTCATTCCCGCCAATACTATGTTCCTGCTAAAAGAAAATATCTAATCTTTTATATAAAGGATCCAAATTGAGACATAATACTTCATCTACCAAACATTCTTCAACATAAAAAAACAAAATAAAACATTTAGAAATATGGAGTTTATTGTTGACGAAGACTACCAGAAGTTTGTCACCTTGACAATATCAGACGGTACAACCGATGCCTTTTTTGACCGAGTGTTGTATAGGATGTTTTTTGATTACAGCCGGTTTGGAGTACCAAATCCTCGACCACATAGTCGTGAAGAAGTAAAAAACGGGTACAATAGGGTTAAATCTGAACCACTACAATGTATGTTATACATGCCATACAAAATTAAGCAAGAAGCTAAAGAAGTGTGTAAGATGAAAGTTTATGATTTCATTCCAAATGATATGGTAGCATATCCCGAGGATAGGATTGAGAAAAAAGAGGATGCTATTGCGGACTCATCACTTGTTGAAGACAATATGGGATACGACTTCGACTACTAAGTTATAGTTGTATTTTGTTTTGTTGTTGTTAACCTTTATTGAACTGTTTTGCTATGCTTGGTATTTAATTGTTTGTATTTCATTTGACTATAGTTGAATTGAAGTTAGTTTTCTCTTAAATATTTTGATTTGTACGAAGTAGTAAAATATCATACATGGCCGCATACGACGGCGTATTGCACGGTCGCATGCGATAGCTTAATATAATTTTGGCCCATGTTTTTGGGCATATGGCTATGTATCATATACAAATCGCGACAGAGGCGCATGCGACCGCAAAAGGCTTGGTCGCATGCGCTGTCATCACGAAGTTTTGGCCCTTGTTTTCACAAGAGGGATATATGTTGCAAGTGAGCTATGCGACATGGCATAGTCTGGTCTCATGCGATCGCGTCAAAAAGTTTCAGCCCATGTTATCATATAGAGGAATATGTGACGCATGTAAATTGTGACACAATTGCATGCGGCCGCGATAAAATTTGTCTTATGCGACCGTTTACTATGTTAATCATTTACTAAGTTTTGCTGTACCTTTTTTCTATTGGTTGAAGTTATATCCGAAGTTTATGTGTGTTTGATACTACTTGTTATTCGTCATAGTAATAACCTAAATAGTATTAAGGTGCTTCAAATAACTTACTTGAACATAAAATAACAAAAAACCATGGATAACGATTTAGGTAAGCCACATATAGATAGGTCAGATTTAAGTCAATCTTTTATATATTGTACTAGGTAAAACATGACAAATTTTTATAGGAAATCTATATAGAGGCATGATTAAGTTTTAGTTAATGTATTGGATAATGATTTCGGTAAGCCACAACAGATTATATGCAATTCTACATAGTGACATGTCAAATTCAAGTAATTATTTTAACTACTATATTAGGTGTAACATGATGGATTATATAATAAGGTATATAAAGGCATAACATATTTTAGGTATATGTTTTTACTTGTTGTAATTGTTGGAATATTTATGGACCGGTATTCTAAATATACATATAGTGATTATCGTAAGATAATTCAATAATAAAAGTAATCAAATTATTTATATTATATAATTAATTTTGGATTGGGCCTATAAGTAAAAAAGGCATTATAGAATTATAAGTGTGATAATTGTGTTGAATTTGGGTACTGTGAAGGATTGACCTAAATCTCAAAACTTAAGTCTGATAATTCAAGGGCTAAATTGATAAACTCAATTTAGTGGGTTGTGATCCCCGATCACAAAGAAATATATGTTAATGGGCTTTTACAAATTAGGGTTTCAAGTTGTAATCACCCATATAAGAATGATTGATGCTTAAGTATTCCTTCAACCGAAACCTAAACCTAAATAGAAAAAATCAATTTCAGTAATTAGATGACTAACATCCTTCTGCATGTTTCTCTAGAACATGATCGAAGTCTAGCAGCATGATTCGAAGTCTAGCGAAAAACTATTGAATACCCAAGATTTAAGTAATGGATACCAGTAGTAGGAAAAATGGTAAGTAACTTTCACTTTATTCTGTAGTAAAAATCATAAGAGTGCTAATTATTTTCGGTGTTTTGATGAACTAGTATGAAGCAATTTATTCAGTACCATCAATTGGTATCAGAGCCATCAAACCATCTTATGATTCATAGAATACACGATTGTATATTTATTATTAAACGATCTATGTTTTTCTTCAATATAAAGAATCTATGCCATTTGGAATTAAATGTTTGATTGACTTGGTTATGGCATGGATTTTATGATTTGTATGAAAAACATGAATATGATGATTTGTTCTTGTTGAAAGTATGACTATTTGTTTAATCGTTTTAAAATAAGTTACTATATGTGATAGTTTTTGGGTTTTTTGATCAATTTAGGGTTTGTTTGATGCCTGTAAGTTTCTCCCAAAATTAGCATCAAACAATCTTTAACTTAACCAACCAATTCAATATATTGGGACATCAGCTCATCGACAACTTAACCCCTAATGTTAGTGCTGATTGAAGGTTATCCGACGACTTTCACCATAGTCAGTGAATAGTTGATGCAGTGGATGAACGTTGTGGCTTGCAAGGTAATTCGCAATTTACTACTATCATCTTGTCTAGTGATAACATCAACATATTTGATCTTGTTTTTAAATATCTCAAAAAAATATTTTTTAAATTAATTGTTAATTAATTTGTATATTTTCACAAATTTATTTCACATGTGAATGTGTTTGAGCATAATGAGTATGTATTTGGGAAATGAATGTTTATGTGCTTTAATGTTTGAATGGATATGCATTTTCAGATCCCGGTAGGTGAATCTTCGAAGGAATTCAATCTACTTTCCGGAAGTCTAAATTGATATCTTTGAGGATCCTACGCTTCGAAAAGGTTTAAGAGATTAATCTATATTGATATATTGCCAACCCTCCAAGGGGTTGATATATTGGTTTAATTAATCATGAAGTGGAGATGATTTACTGAATTAAATTAGGTTGGTATATTGGTTGATATATTGTGTTAATTTAATTCTAATTAGGTAAACTCAACCGTCCAGAGGGTTTCGTTGTTACTTAGGAAACTTAAATTAATCCTTGTAATTTTTTAATTTTAAGTAGGTGAAATCATCCCTCCATAAGGTTTCACCGATACTTAGGAAAATTAAGTTAAAATTAATTTAATTTAAGTTACCGAAATCATCCCTTTAGATGGTTTCATTGGTACTTAGGAAATTAAAATAATGATTCATGATATTTTTCTCAAACTCATAAAATACATGCTAATATGATTTTCCCCATGCTGTCTATTATCAGAGTATATTATGTTTTATATGTATATACCATGGTCAAACACGTCAGTTGTTATATGTCACAAATCTAAATGTGTTGTGTGTTGTTTATTTTTTCTAGTGAATTTAGGTTACAATATGTTGGGAAATAAAACTTCCATATTGGACGGTGCAAAGTTTATTATATGGAAAATAACATTTGTTACTGTATTTGCTTGTTCATGAATATGGCTATGCAGTAATGAGCCCAAAACATCTCCTCTTAGTTTGAAAAGTACACACGTGGAAACTAAAGAGCATGAAAAGTGGGAAAATTCTAATAGGTTATGCATGGACACAATGCTACAAATTACTAGTTACATTTCGCGGGGATGTTCTAATAGAGATGCTAGCAAAGCTACAATTTTTTTCACAAAAATTGAGAAATAATTTTTTTAGAAAGACAAGGTAGAAATTCAACATCTTATTAATGAGCTCTCTATTACGAAATACACCAGCAAAGGTAAAATCCATGAACATATTCTAGGAATGTCTACGATTTCCTAAAAGTTAACGATAGTCGGGGTAGACTTACCTGCGGAGTGTGTGGTAAGATTCATTTTCAATCATTATCGGAAACGTTTAAGCATTTACATTCCACCTATAATTTCATGCGGGAAACATGGAATATCATTGAGTTGATTACCCAGACTTCACAGGAGAAGAAAAAGCTTAAAGAGGTAATGTCTGAAGTGAACATGATAACATGCAAGAAGGGGATGGGGCCTAAGCGGAAAATTGATGGGAAGGGATCAAGTCAAGATCCGGGTATAAAAACATCTTGAGGAATCAATGGTTGGTCGATGTTTTCTACAAAGAGAAAATACATCTTAAGAAGTTTCGGGCTTACATGTTAAGCAAATATACCTCAAAACTTTGGTTATTTCGGATGTAATCTTATTTCTGTGGGAAAGAATATTTGGTGGGTTGATTCCACTGCAACAACTCATTTATGAATTTTTTGCAGGGTACGCCAATGAGCAAGATGCAGTGAGGATTAAAGATTCATTTTCACCGCAAACGTGAAATCATGCTAAATATTTGTGATTTGTGATTTACATTTAGAACTTTCTAATGGCCATGTTTTTTAAAGAATGTAATGTTTGTTCCTAGTTTTTGAAGGAACTAAATTTTCTTTCAGGTTTTAGATTCTTCTTATCTTATGGGAAACAACAGTTTTACTCTCTCTTTAAATGATGTGATTGTTGGGCATGATACTTTGATAAGTAAAGATAATTTTTATTTTTTAAATATTGTTAATAATCACAAAATTTCCATGCATACACAACGTATACCAAATAAAATTACTTAATCCCAATTCTCCTCTCAACTGTGGCACAAGCGTTTAGGTCATATATATATAATGTTAAAATGGACAAGCTTGTAACTAAAGGATTATTGGATCCTCTAGATTACTCTAATTTTAGTATATATATCAAGTGTATCAAAAGGAACCAACCCAAAACCAAAATGATACGGGCATAACTACTAGAGTATTAGAATTGATACATACCGATATCTGTGGACTGTTTCTTCAAGATCATGGAACGAGCAACGATAATTTATATCGTTTATCGATATATTATTTTAGTTCGGGAACCTCTATCTTCTTCATGAAAAGTCAAGACAAGTTCAAAGCTTTTAGGACCAAAGTTAAAAAACAAATTGGTAAGAGCATTAAGAGCGTCGAATCTAACCGCTGCGGTGAATACTATGGTAGATATGACGGATCAAGAGAACAACATCATGAACCATTCATAAAATTCCTAGAGAAGTGTGGCATAGTCCCTCTATGTACAATATCAGGTTCATCCCGCATGAATGGTGTATCCGAGAGAAGAAACTATACACTAAAATATATGGCTAAAAATATGATAAGTAACTCATCTCTACCATTATATCTCTGGGAGGAGAAGCCGTCAAATGTGCCGCTTATATATTCAATAAAGTACCATTAAGGCAACTGTTAGGACCCATATGAGCTTTGGAATTAGCAGATGCCCAATTTAAAACATATACATATATAGGTTTCCAGCCAAGGCAAAGGCTTATAAACCTCAAAAAAAGAAACTGGACCCAAAAATAGTTAGCTACATCTTCATTGGTAGGCTAAAAAATATGGCGGGTCCCCCATGTTTGTTAATTGTCTCAAGTAAATTCCCTTCCTTTACCTCTGTAATAAATATGTCCCCACGTTTAAAAAAACGCAACAAATAGATCTTATTTTTGAAAATGTGAGAGACCTGTTTATTACAAACATCAGGGGCCTGTTTATTACTAAAAAGATCTGTTTGTTTTGTTTTTAAAAACGAGAGGGACCTGTTTATTACAAAGATAAAGAAAGGGGATTGACTTAAGAAAACTAACAAACCTGGAGGACCTGCCATGTTTTTACCCTAATTGGTATGAACAAATGACTAATTTAGAGCAATCATGACATTAGCTGCACACTTTGATCTTGAGATTAATCACATGAATATAAATAAAGTTTTTCATAATGGTAATATCAAGAAACAATCTATATGGTACAACCATAACACTTTGAAATATGTAACTCAAAGAATCTGGTATACAGGCTTAAGAAATCAATTTATGGGCTCAAGCATGCTTCTCGTTAGTATTACCACAAATTCCTTGAGATGACAGTCTCTCTTGAATTTAAGGTCAACTTTGTTGAGGATTGTGACACTTATTGCATCATCCACAATGGCAACAAAATTTGTTTCATGTTTTGAGGCATTGAACAAAACGTTGTGAATGCATAATTTTGTCACCGGGTTGCATATTGTACAAGGGATAAAAGGTCCCATGAGGTTGTATTGTGATAAAAATTTCACGATATAGTACTCTAACAACAACATGAGCTCGTCTAAATCCAAATATATAGATATAAGTTCATGTATGTTATAAAGAGAGTTCAGATGGGTCAAATAAATATAAAGCACATCGACACAAACTCCAAGATAGCAGATCCTCTAATAAAGGACGTTTTGCCTAAGATTTTCCAAGGGCACACCGTTAGTATATGTGTAGTTTATTTAGATTATTTTTAATTTTTCAGCGGGAGTGTTTACAATGAGATCTAATGATATTTGTAATATTGTATACATAAAGGTTTATTGCAATATATATGCTTGGTTATATTTATTGATATATGTCATTCACTGGATCTCTAAAGGTAGGACCATTTAAAATTAGATATGTAAAATTACAATTCATATGACTGGTTAAACTGCACACCATAATTGGCCAGAGTAATTGATTAATGATAATAACGTGATTACTGTTGTATCTTATTGTTCACATTACGAGAAATAGGTCTTTAGTCCTTTATTTTTTATTGATCATGTACGGGGCTTCACCGTCTCCTATTGACAACTGATTCAGGGTACCCATTAAAGTTAAATATATTTTTGAGTAACATATGACGATCCGAGTGGAAGATTGTTGGAATATTTACGGACTGATATACTAAATATATATTTAATCATTGTCATAAGTTAGTCCAATAATATAATTAATATAATTAATTATATTATAAAATTAATTTTGTATTGGACTTATAAGTGAAAAAGCGTTATGGACTTAAAAGTGTGGTAACAAGGTTGAATTTGAGCATTGTGAAGGATTGAGCCCAAATATCAACAATTAGGAATGAATTGATAATTCAAGGACTATATTGATAAACTCAATTTAGTGGTTTGTGGTCCCCGATCATAAAGCGGTATATGCTAATGGGCTTTTAAGACTCCGTGTTTCAAGTTGTAATCACCCATATAAGAACGATTAAAGCTTCAATATTCCTTCAACTGAAACCTAAACCTAAATAAGAAAGTCACCGCTTTTAGTTGTTGGAAGACTAATAACCTTCTGAAGGTATTTCTAGAATATGATTGGAGTCTAGCAAAATGAGTCAAAGTCTAGCGAAGAATTGTAGAATACCGACGATTTAAATAATAAATAGTAGTACAAGGAAAAGTGGTAGGCGCCTTTTAGTTTATTATGTATTAGAATCATAGAACGACTAATTATTTACATGTATTTGATTAAATATTATGATGTGATTCATTCAGTTCCATCGATATTAAGTATAAACAATATAGATTTTATAGAATTTATTATACACGCAGGATAAATATTAGTTAATATAATATGAAATATTTTAGGAAATCAACAATAGATATAAAAGACTATATAGAGGCACGTCAGATTTAAATCAATATTTTGGATATTGTATTAAGTAAATCACGACATATATGTACAAGTTTACAAACTGTAAAAAGGCATGATATAAATTGTCCTACATTATCATTACATGTTCATCTTTAAAGTATTTAGTATAATTTTATTAAGTAACATAAACAATAATATTTTATATATGTTTTAATATGTTTATAGGACACAAAAAAGAGAAGGATCAATGTGAAAGGTATAAACAACTTTCCATAGTTTTTAATACTCCAAAATAAACAACTATCAAAATGTAACCACTAATAGAAGTTTATAGAGTCATATATACAAAAATTTATACACTAAAGAAAAGTAAATTAGAAAATAAAGACTATGGCTGCATAATGAGAGATTATAACGATTCCTTGATATTGAAGTAGGTGAAAGAAAGAGAGAAGATATTGAACAAACTGTTCATCATCAACAAGAACAAGAACATGCATATGTGAATAATTTTCAACAAAAAAGAGATGAAGAAGAAATCAATAATGAATTGAAAGAATATGTTATTGAGAATAATGATGAAAGTATATTTGAAGAAATTGAAAAACAAATTGATGAGGAAGATACAATACCAATGACTGAAACTATTAAGGAAAATAAAGTTGAAGACATTATTGGAAAAAGTGAGTGATATATAGTTGAAAAGATTTATAAATGAATTGTTGACAAGGAAATGATACCAATGGTTGAAATTGTCAATGAACAAATTCAAAATGTTGAATATGAAGAAGAATAAGTAAATATTGAAGATAACATTTAACATAATGAAAATATGAGTCACTTTAAATTAATGCGAATTGTATTATAAATTTTATGATGTTCATGTGAAATTAGAAACAACAAATATATGGAATTATACAATCAAAACAAAATACAATGGAAGTCACACAAAGAAGTGGAACCACAAGTGATTGTTGATAGTGAATATTTACAACAAAAAATTGAAAATTAGTTAATTGACCCACAAGTGGAACTAACTGAGCCAGAAATTGAATAGACAAATGATGTAATAATTCAATTTCAAAGCACTAAAGAAAATGATAAGTTTATTGAAATGCTATAACAACGTATTTAAGTTTATAAAAAAAAGTTGAAGATCAAAACAGTCGCAAAGAAAAAATAAGCGAGATTCATAATATTAAAAAAACAAAAGGATGAATTAAGTTATTTACTAATTTTGAATGAAACTATTTACATTCATTTATGTTATAATACTTTTTTTTTTAATTTTATTTTCAAATTTGAAGAACTATACCTTGCACATGGGTTAACAATGGCTAACAACCTCACCACAAAGTTAACAGAGAAGTTAGATAAACTTGGAGAAGAGAAAAAAATATGAAAGAAATCTATTTTCAGTCTAAGAAACTGTAAAACAGAGCTACAAAAAATAAAAAAACTGAAGGCATACAATACGATGCAACATAGGAGGCAATACTACTTTTAAAATATGACATACTATACATTTAAGCCAATAAAATACATTAGAGCATTAGAAGATTCAGTTTATACCTATAAATAAGGCATACCAGATTACACCTTTTGGAAAGTCAGGCTAGGATAGATTATTCCTTATGAACATATTATATTTTGGCATGTCATATTATACATTTTGAAAAAAAAATTGAAATTACAACTTGGTATGCTAGAGAATACATTTAATCAACTAACGATAGATTTTGTAATTGTATTTAAAACAACTAAGTAAACTAATATGACATATTATATACCAATAAAATAAGCAAATCGGAATCATTAGAGCATTAAGAAAGTCAGCTTATACCTATGAACTAAGCACGCCCAATTTTAGCTTGTGGGCATAATATAAATTTATTCAAGTCAAGATAGATTATTCCTTTAGAAAAAATTATATCTTGGTAGGTCATATTATACCTTTAGGATAAAATAACTTACAACTTGTCATGTGAAAAATATATTTAATCAACTTAGGACAGATTTTGTAGTTTTATTCAAAACTATCTAAAATAATTTATTGAAATAAAAATGAAGGTTTTTGAATTACAAGTTGAACATAAAAAAACCCGAAATAAATGTGAAAAAACTAACAAATAAAATGAAGGAAATCCAAAAAAAAACAATCGTTGAAGAAGAACTGAGTGTTTTTAAAGTATTTGGCATGAAATTGTATGCATAACAGATTGATGAAATTAATAAATATTATATGTTATATTATATGTTAGTTAATAAATATATTATATTCTATTTGTAGAGAGTATTGAATACAAAAATAGATTCATAATCAAGAAAAAATGTGAAAGTTTTGAAAGAAATATTGCATAAACTTTAACTCAAAAAACAGGAATTAGAGAAACAAAATATTACAACAAATGAAATGAGAAAAATAACATAAAGATCTTGATATGTATAAGAACGTTGACTTTTTTTTGAAAGTCAAACGAACAAAAAAATTAATTTTAATATTGTTTTAAGAGTAAAACTATAAAAATCAGCAAATAATGAAACCAACTTGAAGAGAAAAGTTTTTGATACTGAAATGAGGCTCGCAACAACAATAAAGATGATTGAAGGTAAAGACATTATGTATGAAGCAAATAGAAAAACAGATGCGGAATTAACACAATAAAATTTAAATTTGATTATATTTAGAAATAAAATATAGAACATAATGGTAAACGAGATGAAGATATTATACAACTAGAGAGAAAAATAAAATAAAAATATAAAAACAACTTACCAATGATATCATAAAAAATGAAGAAATAAATTTCTTACAATCATAATTAGCGAAACTTGAATGTTTTTATAAGAGAATAAAAGAGAGATACAATCCACCATGATATATATAAAAAATACATGACATCAAAGACTCAGAGTCAAGCTAAAATAACAATGAAATGACGATTTATAAAGTTTGAGTAAAATAATTAAAAAAAAGAAAAATTAAAAAAAAATTAAGTTATGCAACTTAATTCTTATAAAACAAGGCTAGAACAATATACGATATGTTGAAAAGAAACGATCAAACATTGTATGTTTTTAATATTTAAATATTTACCATAATATTAACAAATTATTGTATGAGGATACAACGTGCAAGAGAATGTATATACAAAAAGTTTCTTGAAGCTATTACAGAGAGGACAATTGAATCAAAGCATAATAAATTAAAAAAAATAAAATAAATTTCATTTCTAATTAAATAATAAATATTATAGTTATATTAATATTAACAAGTTAGTATTTTGCAATTTATGTTTTGCTTACTTAAAATTTCATTATAAAGTGAAAGAAAAAGGTAAGTTGACGATATTTCTAATAAGAGGTGAATGTACATACAAAAAAATTCTACAAGGACCATATATTGAACACAGTCTAGCAAAAATTACACAAAATAAAGATGTTTATCATACCATTGTACACTCCAAGTTGTAAAGTTGCTGGAGGAATAAACAATGATTAATAATAACATTAAGTACAAAAGACCGGGTTTTATTATTATTATTATTATTATTATTATTATGACTCAATGCTAAACAATAAAATCATTCAATGTGTTCGTGATCTGGTAAGATTCTAATAATTATTGTATTGCTAAGATTTATACTAATAAATTTGTAACATTTAAATAGTCTTCATGCTGCAGTTTATTGAATTAAAAGAAATAATTAAAAAAACAAAAAACATCACCAACATAAAGAATTTCAAGTACAATATTAAGTGTCCAAAAAAAATAGTATATATTGTGGAGTATACGCATTCGGTATATAATAGTATATATATTAAGGTCACCGTTTTATTCGTGGTAGTAGACGCACCGGCTTCTTATAATGCTATTTTCGGCAGATCATGGATATCGCGAATGCATGCGGTATCATCCACGGTCCACCAGTGTCTGAAATATGTGATCGGAAACAACGTGGGAATAGTCCGAAGCAGCCAGAAAGCTGCACGAGAGTGTTACCGAGCGGCGTTGGCACCCAAAAAGGACCAAGAGATGGATCAGGCGTGGGAATAACAGTTAAAGGGGCTCCCCCTGGGGTCATTACCCGTTGATGATCCTAGGGAAGCTCCTAGCTATTTGACTACCGACGAGGAATGTGAACAACACCCGTTTGCCGAAGGTAAAGTGTTGCGGATCGGGATCCGTTTGTCGCCAGACTACAGGGAACAATTGTTGTCTTTACTGCGAAAAAATTTAGATTTATTTGCGTGGTGCTCGAGGGACGTAACCGGAGTCCCAGAGTCTTGTGTGATTCACAAGCTAACTGTCAACAAAAACGTCAGACCCGTCTCGCAGAAGCGCCGGGTATTTTCCCCAGAAAAGGCAGAAATTATTCTGCGCGAAGTCGAAATAATGATCAACGTCGGGCACATAAAGGAGTCAAGTTACCCGCTATGGACCTCTAATCCCGTCCTGGTAAAGAAGAAAAACGGGAAGTGGAGGATGTGCGCGGATTTCACCGACCTCAATCGGGCGTGCTCGAAGGACCCCTTCCCGATGCCGAGGATTGACCAATTGGTGGACTCGACCTCGGGAAATAGACTACTGTCGTTCATGGATGCATACGCCGGCTATAATCAGATCAAGTTGCAACCAACAGATCAGGAAAGCACAACGTTTATAACGGGCCGAGGCCTCTCTTGCTACAAGGTTATGCCGTTCGGGCTAAAAAATGCCAGAGCAACATACTAGAGGCTAGTCAACAAAACGTTCGCCGCCCAAATTGGGAGGAATATGGAGGTCTACATTGATGATATGTTAGTGAAAAGCGGCACGGACGAGGACCATCTCGCTGACTTACAAGAAACTTTTGATAACCTCAGGGGTATAAACCTCAAGCTCAATCCTGAGAAATGCTCATTCGGGGTAAGGTCGGGCAAGTTCCTGGGTTTCTTTGTTAGCGAAAAGGGGATTGAAGTCGACCCCATCCAACTCCGAGCTCTTACTGACATGACCCCACCTAAGAACATCAAGGAAGTCCAGATAATAACTGGGCGTATGGCTGCCTTAAATCGGTTTATTTCTCGTTCGTCTGACAAGTGCGCTCCATTTTTTCAGGTCTTGAGAAATGCTAAGAATTTTGTGTGGACACTTGAATGTGACGAAGCTTTCTTAGGGATTAAGCGATATCTATCGTCCTCGAACCTCCTAACAAAGCCTCTGAAGGGTGAGACCTTTTTTTTTATATCGCGGTTACAGATTTTGCAGTTAGTGCGGCCCTGATAAGCGATTCGGGACCAGCCCCTACAGCGGTCTACTTCGTAAGAAAAAGCCTACTGGATGCGGAAACACGGTGCTTGAGGCTGGAAAAAATGGCCTTAGCCTTAGTTACCGCAGCACAAAAAATGCGGCCATATTTTCAAGCCCACCCCATCGTCGTCCGCACGTCATTTCCGCTCAAATATGTCCTCCAGCGACCGGACATGTCGGGGAGAATGTCTAAATGGTCAGTTGAGTTAGGTGATTTCGACATCAACTTTGAAGCTCGGACGGCCGTCAAGGGCCAAGTCCTGGACAATTTTTTGGTAGAGTTCCACTCCGACCGTCCGGATCAAGATGCCTCATCTGGGGAAGCCGATCCAAATGAGTGGGTCATCCGCACCGACGGGGGGGCAAACGTCAGTGGCCGCGGGGCGGGCGTGCAGATAGTTACCCCAACAGGTGTCAGTATGCACCAGGCCATCCGATTCGGTTTTCCTACCTCCAAAAACGAAGCCGAATATGAAGCCGCCCTGGCCGGTCTGCGGCTAGCACGGGTGTGTGGAGCAAGGCAGGTGTGCCTCGTTAGTGATTCCCAGCTTCTGATAAACCAAGCCTTGGGAGCTTTGGAAGCCAGGAAGGAGCATCTGGTCCAATACTTAGCAGCATTAAGAGTGCTAGCCGCCTCATTTGACAAGATCACGTATGAACACGTCCCGAGAAGCGAAAACATGGTGGCTGACTCCCTAGTATCAGCCTCCTGCTCGAGCAATTACCCCTGGGTAACCGAACAAGAAAATCCATCCATCATAAAGAGGAAGGAGCTGGATAACCGACCTAAAATTGCTTGCCAAATATCTTCGGTACCTATTTCTGATTGGCGACGTGATATCATAGCCTACCTAGCCGAAGGTCAACTACCAGACGATGGCACATTGGCTCGGAAGGTTCGCAACAAGGCCCGAGGCTACGTCTTGTTGGGCGACATATTATACAAAAAGTCATTCAGCCGACCATTGCTGAGGTGCATGGGGGTCCCATGAGTCACAGATAATAGTATCCGAACTACATGACGGAGAGGGCGCGACTCATTGTGGTTACAAAGCCCTAATTAGAAGAATCTTCCTCGCCGGATTTTATTGGCCGACAATAACAGCGGACGCACGAAAAATAGTAAAAACCTGCTATACTTGTCAAAGATTCGCGAACGCGATAAACGTACCCGCGACTCCCCTAGAATCCGTATCAGAAGGATTGCCCCTCGACCGATGGGGAATTGACCTTGTGGGACCACTACCAATGGCATCTAGAGGGAGACAAACTATTGTGGTGGCGGTGGACTACTTTTCAAAATGGGTTGAAGCCGAGCCATTATCCGCCACTAAGACTAAAGGCATCATCAAATTTATTTGGTCAAACATCTGTGGTCGGTTCGGGGTGCCCCACAGGCTTACCATGGATAACGGACCGCAATTCGACAGCAGAGAGATGAAATATTTTTGCACAACTCACAGGATTAGACAATGTTTCTCTGCTCCGTTCCACCCTCAAGCGAACGGACAAGTCGAAGTCACCAACTGAACCATTCTAGACGGGCTTAAAAAGAACCTTGAAGGAAAGACTGGCAAATGCCGGACTATCTACAAGCAGTATTATGGGCTTACCGAACCACCCCTCGAACGGAAACTCAGGAGTCACCTTATGCTCTGGTGTATGGCATGGACGCGGTCACTCCGGCAGAGTACATTTTTCCGTCTTTCAGGATCGGTACTGATGAAAATACAAATCAAGGTGATAGACGGCTAGCTCTCGACCTCATAGAAGGAAAATGGAGTCGCGCTCAGCTAAATTGTCTACACTATCAGACCCTAATGAGGAGTCGCTATGCATCTAAAGTACGCCGTCGGGAATTTAAGGTCGGCGATAAGGTTTTGAGACGCGTTTTTCTGCACACCAAAGACAAAAACCTCGACAAGCTCGCCCCGAACTGGGAAGGACCATACGTAGTAACAGAGAAAATTAAGAGCGGGACATATCGTTTGCAAAACAGACTCGGGCACTCGTTGAGACTGCCATGGAACATTAGAATAATTTTACATTCCTGTAATTTTCTAAGCATCGTGTGTAAGAATTTATTGGTCGGGGATGCACTCTTTCCTACCTCGGTGGCGCGAGAAGGTTTTAATGAGGCATCGTCAAACGCCCGACCCCTCTTTTTCTTTAAGATTTAATCAAAATTTTCTTTTTGCCTTCCAATCTTTGAAGTATTACAAACTTTGTCAGCTGACGAGCTGGTCAACGCTTGTTTTTACTAATCTTGATTGATCTACAGAACCTTCATTGGTTTTTCAGTTTTCGAGCTGATCTACATCTTAAAATTCCCGACCCTAAGGGAAATTTTCAATACTACATTGATCTACAGAACCTTCATTGGTTTTTCAGTTTTCGAACTGATCTACATCTTAAAATTCCCGATCCTAAGGGAAATTTTCAATACTACATTGATCTACATAACCTTCATTGGTTTTTTCAGTTTTCGAACTGATCTACATCTTAAAATTCCCGACCCTAAGGGAAATTTTCAATACTACATTGATCTACAAAACCTTCATTGGTTTTTCAGTTTTCGAACTGATCTACATCTTAAAATTCCCGACCCTAAGGGAAATTTTCAATACTACATTGATCTACAAAACCTTCATTGGTTTTTCAGTTTTCGAACTGATCTACATCTTAAAATTCCCGACCCTAAGGGAAATTTTCGATATCACATTGATCTACACCTTAAAATCCCGCACCTTATGTTCCGACCCCCGCAAAACAATAACATTTACGAACATATAAAGTAAGAGTGCAATAATTGGTTGTCAAAAGTTGTTTACAAAATAAGGTTATAGGGGACTCCGCAGTCCCCAAAATCCGCAAGTTATAAAACAATAGAATATGAAAACACAAAAGCGAAGGACATCGGGAATCAAGCATCCTCTTCCTCCGACTCGGGCTCGTCCGACTCATCGTCCTCAAGAATAACACGGGGGGGGGGGGGGGTCACCTTCTGGAACATCCAACCACATTGACCCGAGGGAAAGGTCAGGGAATCGTTGGCTAAAAGATAGCACGTATGCCACCTTGGCGTCCGTCGTCTCTTTCTCCATCCACTTCTTGCATTTTTTAGCAAAGAGTGTATTGGCTGCCTTCAGATCGGTGATCTCCCGCATCAGGACCGTAGCGCGTTCTTCCTCGGCTTTCCTTTCCTGCTCCAAAGCATCCTCGGTCTCCTTAAGTTTTTTCTCGGCCGAATCCTGGGCTGCTTGGGCCTTCCGCACATCCTCTTGCAGACCAGTAACCTTCGCCTCCGCACCCGACAGCTGCCGACTCAGTTCCCTTACCCGACGTTCCTTCAGGGCCAAGGGCACAACCATGTTGTACAGGGAAAGGGCCAGTCCGTCGGAAATCTGCAACAGAAATGTGTGCAGACTCCCAGGCACCGACATCACCGAAAGCTTCGTGCCACTTGACGACGCCGCGGCATTGGTGGGAGCCTTCGGGGGGCTAGCATCATCCGGGATCACCACCACGGGATCAGTCACCAAGCCACCCTTAGCTCCCCCATACTGGTCAAACAGCTCCGAAACGGTAGCATTGTCAGCACCAGCAGCCGACCCACCCGCCTTCTTCGAGCGCTTAGACTTCTTAGTCTGAACCCCCTCTGCATCGGCCCGACCTTTCCCTTTCCGCGCTAGACCCTGGGCCCGATCCACCTCCCCTCCCTCAGCAGCACCTTCATCTTGCTGCGCTTCAGCCCCCGCCTCCTCCGCACCAACATTGTTCTCCTCGAATTCTTCTTCGGGTTTGGGACGCTTGCTAGGCGCCTTGTTGCGTTTTGGAAGGAAAAGCTGGGCGTCGGGTGCTTCCGTTTTGGCAATCATGTCCTCCATGCTCGGGGGCTGACGTAGCTGCTCAATAGTAAGCACCTCTGACGAACAACGCCACAGATTGCTCATGATAAGGTTGGTGTTCTTGAAGGCCCGATGCATGGCCCGACCCCAGTGCTGTCGGGCATAGTCCTTCAACACTTGGAAGGTGACTTTACCCGATTTGAAGTGGTCTTTCTTCAGCCCCTGAAAGAAATCCTTCGACACTACACAAAGGATCGGTACAATTAAAAAAAAAATATGCAGGGGCTCACCATCAGGGACCCAGGTCCGGAGCAGTTGCCTCGGGTTCTCCTTGCTATAAGGGCGGCCATTTTCCCAGCAGCCGCTAAGGAAGACGAAGTGATGCTTCCAACCTTTGTCACCCTCAAGGAAGTCGTTGACTATCTTCCAAGTGTTTTCTAGAGAAGACTAGAAGAACAGGGATTTTGGGGATTTCGACAGCCCGGACATGGCTATGCAGTCTTCCATGGGTATGACCCGACCAGACAGGTGCGAGGCCATTATGCAAGACATCAATGTGTACCATGCATTGGGTGTCAGCTAAGAGGGAAAAATTTGGAGGGTTCGGAAGTACAGAGCAATCTCAGGGTCCAGGGGAAACCTGAGGCCCCATTGAACAGTTCGGTGAACACCAAAATCTCTTGTGACCGAACGTGTACATGAGTCTCTCCAGGGATGGGGAACCGAACAGTGACACACTCCGAAATGCCCCAACGGGTCAGCAACTCTTCTTGCTCATCAACAGAGAAGTACAGGTACTTGCCCTCAAAAAGGGAGATAACGCTGTTCATAGGTAGCCAACGGTGGTATCTGGGGGTTATGACCGCCCCGATCTCCTCGGGAAGCGGCTCCTCGGGAGGTGCAGCAACATTGCCAGCAGCAGCAATACCGACTTCCGTGGGCATATCGTTTGCCTCCGATTCTTCGGTAGTTGCTACCGGAAATTTGTCGGAACAGAGGTTGGTGGCGGCGTCAGGGTCGGACGTTCGAACGCAAGGATCTGTATGACTGACGCTGCTGCCAGTTTGCGTCAGATGAGCCTCGTCTTGTTGCCGACGAGCCCGTTCAGGATCCAACTCTGCTGGCGTCAGTCGCCATTTATTAAGACCTAAAAAATTCACAGCAGTGTTAGTACCGGTTCGAAACCCTCGTATGGAGGGAGTGAGCTGAACCATCTCAGGAGAATTACCTCTTGTTGGAGAAGTTGGAGAGCTGGTTTCGCCCATGGATAAAAATTTGGCTTTACCGAAGCGTCGGGGCGGAAAAGGGAGCGGGGACGTGTAAGAGTTGACTGACGAAGGCGTCGGGCGTGTTAATCGAACACTTGGGGAATGAGGAGAGCTACTGCTAGAAGTGATGACGACGGGCTCGGGGGTCAGAGCGCGAGGCAAATCAGGTAAGGTAAAAGACACTGCGGGGATCGGGTCAGCGAGAACAGGGTCGTGGGGCTGCGGCACAGGCGTGAATGGCTTAGTATCAGGATTCCAAATGAAACCAGCGCGTCGGTATTCTTCAGCTCGGTCGCCAATACTAGCCCAATCTATAAAACCGAACACTGGACCTTTCCTCTTCTTTTTTGATTTCTGCTTCGGGTATCTAGGTCTCATAAAACAACCATTCCCTCTCTAGAAAAACTTGACATCACTTTCTCTCTCTAAAAAGCCTCTGAGAGAGATCTGTGTTTGAGAGGTACTTATAGGCAACCTCACCCAGCCGTTTCATGACCGGAGAAGGCCAAGCGACGAAAAAGAGCGGGAAGTCGAAAGGACTTCATAAGAAACTGTGCTGGCGAGCACGCGTCGAGTTAGAAGTCGACACGTGTCGCCTCTCTTCTGGCACGAGCCAACCCTATACTAGCCTATTCAGACGAAGACATTAGATGGGCTGTCATGACCCGACTCGCCACTCAAAGCGGGCTTATCGGCCCAAGCCCATAGAAAAACCGCCAAGGAGGTTCGGAGGCCGACCCAAGGTGATTCCTGAGCCAAGTAAGGGAAACATCCGAACCCATCTCCTAAGAAAGACCAGAAGGAATGAATAGCGGTGGGGAGAAAGTCTCTGCACCCGACCGAATAAATAGGCATCTCAACGGTCAGAGACGCTGGAAAGAAGGGGTCTGGCCTGGGCAGACCTACCGTCGGCCCAGAGGGTCGGGGACGACAGTGTCCTAACTTGACACTTCTACAAGTCTTCGTTCCCGTTTCTCTCAAAGACTGGGGGGCTACTGATAAGGGAATAATCCGCCAGAATTAATAATAAAGGGTTAATTATAAATAGAAGGAAATTGATGCGGTTGTAATAGCATTTACAGCTTATTAGAAATAAACCTAGCCCACCAAGGACATTAATGGGTCCACCCTTCTTTACTATAAAAGGAGACCCATTATTCTTGGTAGGTGGGACATTACACATTATAATATTCTCTTTCACTTTCTCTCTCTACACTCTCTCTCTAGTCACATCAGGTCCAAGATCCAATATTCTGTCTGGTCATTTATTCTCTCATCACATACAACAATACTACGAATTAGAACTGATTCAAAAAGAAAAAATATTAAAGATCCAACAGTTTGGCCAGTTCCAAAAATACAATGATCGAATGTTTTTGTTAGTAATATGATGTAGATATTCGGTGAAGAGGAGATTGACTATAAGGTAAAAGTTAAATTTACATATATTTTGTTTTCCTTGCTTCCCATTACACAAATAAACTAACTGTTAGCTTCGACTTTTGACAATACATACGTACTCAACAATTATATATATATATATATATATATATATATATATATATATATATATATATATATATATATATATTTTAATACCTTATATAAAAAAATTCAAAAACCATATACTACTTCAGATTTTGAGGGAGCAGTTATTCCAGCAAGATTCATATATGGAAGTGTAACGATAAAAATCCTATAGTCTTACAACAAACGTATGAATTAATAAACAAATAAATATTTCTAAATATTATTACTTCAATGTAGCACTTGCTAAACCAAAATTTGGATGTAACACCTTATATTGACAATAAATTACGTGACCAATTAGAAGGTTACATCTTCGTTTTACTTCTAACACAAGGACCACAGGAGAAAATTACACAATGGACATTATTGGTAATAGATATCGAAGATGGGCCATCACTAAATTAAACCCATTGGCACAACGTTGAGATCCAACAAAAACAAGTGCACATAAATTTGTAATGTCTCTCATCTAATGTATATTTGTCCCACATATATAAATGTCTCTCATCTAATTTATTTATATCTTTTAACCTACAGATTCAATACCTCCAAAAAAATATATTTTTCCAGCATAATTAAAAATAAGGATAGTATGTCCAATAAAAATTCATCAACAAAAAAATGAAACACTTAATTATCGCGTAATGGTCTACGAGTACGTTAAATATTATATTCAATACGAAAGACTTGAACTTACTAAACCTCGTGACATTGCATCAATAAGAAAAGCATAAATATTTTATTTATTTCTTAATAACGATAACACTAACAGATTTTAGGACGGTGTGTTCTAATGTTTGTTGGAAGCTAATAACAACAGAAGAATACTCTTCATTTTCTGATGATGATAACTTTACTTCTTCTGCTCATGAATACTACTTTCCAAAATGCTTTAAAAATTCTGAAAATAACAAGGACTCGAATGAGGACCCTACTATTGTTCATTCAAAAAGAATGAGGAAACGTAGTGTTACGAGATTTGGTATATTTTGTGAAGTATTTCCATAATTCCGAGGCAGTGTCACATTGAACAAAAAATTGATGTCAGTTTCAGAGTTGTCGAATTTTTTTCATTTTGAGGCCATAGATAAATTCTTTATTTGCAGGATAGAATCAAAATGAATCTATTTATTTACAACCCTCCATAATGAGAATGAACACTTCCTAGAATAAGAGAAGTTCTAAATCTTCTTGAATAAGTTAGATTTGTTCCTTTTGTGCCTGATTGAATTCCACGTCTCTTTTATACTATAATATCTAAAGTCAGTTAATAACCACTTAAGGTCATCTTGAAATCCTTCGTTAATAGAGATGTCAGTATTTTGTTAATGCCAGAAGTCAAAACATTGCTTTTAAGCATTTCTAAATTGCAGTGATCAGTTTTCTGAAACTACTTTACTTTCTCTTCAATACAACGGGAATAATCTTCTTTGCTTGAAAGAGAGATTAAAGGGATTGAAAGAGAGATTAAAGGGATTGAATGACACTATTTTCAAGCCAAAAGTTTATGTCACCTTGGCGAATAGTCCAAAACATATCTCTTTCGGAAAAATCTATGATGTTTAACAGCCTTTGCCATGTTTTAGATCATATTTTATTGGCATATACTAGGATATGATTAGTGTTAGGGAAGAATGTTGACTTCATGAATCTAGCCCAAAGAGATTGTTGCTCAATGAATTTAAACTAAAGCTTAAAAGAATAAGCTAACTCGGGATCATCAAGCCTTCTAACTTTAAGGTTTTCTTTCTCAAAAGGCTTGCACAAGTGCAATTATTTAGACCATTTGATAATAACCTTGAGACTGTTTGATCCCCACAAAAACTCGTTACAAATTCCTTTAATTATGCTAATGATTTATTTAGGCATAAAAAGACTTTAACAATGGTAGACACGGATGGTGAGAATGATATATTGGATCAATGTAAGCCTCCCCACCAAAAGAAAGAAACTTTCCATCCCAATTAGATATTTTACTCTTAACTTTGGTAACAAAATCTTCAAATAAGCTTTAGAATCCTCATATATTTAAATGGTAAAAAGAAATGAGTGGATCCAGTGGCTGACTTTATAAATTTGAACCTTACTAGAGATTACCGTAAATAGAAGATAAACTTAGTTTTATCTTTCTTTATTGTTTGACCTAAAAGTTTCTGATACCGAAGCAAGAATGTACTAAGCAACTTAAAATTTGGAAGAGAGCCATTTGTAAAGACTATAAAGTTATCACCGTAAGCCAAACAAGGTATGATCAAGCTACTCATGGACTTGTATCTTAAACCTTGATTTCAACCTCTTGATTAAGAATTCCTCCGCAAATATGAACAAACTATGGGATAAAGAACCCCCTTGTCTAACCCCATTTGTAGCCTTAAAATAACCATGAAGCTCCGCATTCATAATAATAGAAAGTGAGGCATTATTTATACACTTAAGAAACATGTCAAGACATCTATTGTTAAAGCCAAAGTTGTCTACATCTTTGATTAGAATGCTACAAGAAAGTCTTTCAAACGCTTTAGACATATCAATCTTAATCAGTATGTTTCCCTCATTGTTTTTCTGTTGAGGTCTTGAGTTAAATCTTGAGCAAGAATAATATTGTCATGAATGTTTCTTCCTTTGAAAAATTACCCCTACTCAGTTGAGATAAGCTTAGCAAGAATGGAAGCAAGCCTATTATTTATATCCTTTGATATTATCCTGTTTAGAAAAGTACAAGACTGATAGGTGTGTATATTTTTCAATGTTTATGAGAAACAACTTATGATATGAGGCATATAGAAGTAGAAAATACTCATTGAGAAACTACCTCTCTCAAGAAGAATGCATTGATGGCCTTACACATATCATCTTTAATGATGGGCCAACAATACTGATAAAATTTGGTATTGAAGCCATCAATACCAGTAGTGCTAGTAGGACAAAGAGACTGAGTGAACTCATGAATCTCTTGGTCAAAAGGTAATGCAATAATCTTGTTGTTATCCTCCTTATTTATCAATTTAAGGATATAAATATATAGATATCCAAAATCTAGTTGATTAGGTTGATTAGTTAATAGAAATTTAAAGTAATCCATGGCATTCATTCCTAACTCAGCTTGATAAGTAATCTGTGGCATTCATTAATAACTCCATTAATTTTATTCTTTATTCTCTTCCTATTTACATAGTTTTGATAACAATTAAAGATCATATCCCCATCTTTTACCAACTTATATTACTCTTTGGGATCCAATACTCGTTTTTAGCCAAGATGTGTAGCAACTCAATTTGAGATTTTTCTAGAATGATTTAATCTTCAAGGTCCTTAGATTTTTCAAAAAACTATTTCTCTATATTTCACATCTTCCTCAGCTTGATTTATAGCCTCAAACGTATTTCCAAACTCTTCCCGATTCCAAATCTGTAACGCTTGCTTCAATCTCGTTATCTTTATCTATAATAATTGAATAGAAGGACCCTCAATATTATCCATCCAATTGTCTTCCATAACCTTTAAAAATTTTCAATGAAGGGTCCACATATTTTGGAATTTAAATGAGGATTTATGTTTTATTTGCTCATATATTAAAGAGATGCTTAAAGAAGAATGGACTTAACATATTCCCTGAGAGATGGTTCACTTTTGTGCTGATGAAATAATCAGACTAGGGAGATTTGTAATCTGTCTAACCTCTTCCAATTCTTGTTGTTGGTCCAAGTGAACTTAGAACCAATTAAATCAACATCCTCGAGATGGAACTCCATTAGTGCATGGCCAAATTCATCCATACTTCTATTGCAAAGAGTAGTACATGACATTTGCTCTTGGGAATTCAGTATTGCATTAAAATCTCCAAGAACCATACACTCATTAACATCTCTTGATATATCCCTCAAGTTGTTCCATAGATCAAGCCTAAGAGATCTAAGGTACTATGAATATATTACAATCCAAAACTCTTTGTCAAGACCAACATGTTTAAACTTTAGATAAATAAGATGCTCTTGGTTGACAATAACTTCAACTAATTAGTACTCGTTTCTAAGTACCCATACTTTGTTATTAACATTGGTTGTATATTCAGAGAAGCCAATCTTCTTCGCAATAATATGAATATTTTCCAAAGATACTGTAGGCTCTTAGATAACCATAATTCTGTTTTCTTTGATTTTTTAATTGACCTTAGTCTTCTTATAAAGGCTTTATTTCTAAAACCCCTAATATTCTAACTTAGGATCTTGATTGTCATTTAGAATCTTCCTTTAAAGGCATGTTAGACCCTTTATGAAAGATAGGTTTGGAGATGTTATGACATTTTATATTATTGACCCTTGATTGCTTTATTCTTTTACTTTATTTTCATTCAAATTCATAGTTCACTTCTATTTTTTCAGTACAGGTGATGAAGTAGGACTTCCCATGGTTAGGTGATTTGATGATTCATCTTCAGTAACTAATGCCACTGATTCATTTTTATCTAAAACTAAGGTATTTGTTTCTATTGATTATAGTTCTTCCAAAATATCCGAGTCCTGAATTTGATTATTATCCTTGCTTGTTCTTTCAAATAGTGGTTGTCTAAAGGCTTTATTTTTGTTTTTTTTACAGTTTTGCTCTTATCTTGTGTATCCTTGCTTAATGTGGTTAATTGTTTACTATGTGTTCTGTGACCATTTTTCACTTCTTCAATCATTGAGTTAATTTGTTCATTGCTTACTAGTTGATCTTCTGAGTTATCATCGTTGATAATTATTGATTTTATTTTAGGCTTAAAACACCTTCTCGAGTCAAAGAATTCTCGGGTCCTCTTGATTGCTCAGTCGTTTTGAGATTTTCTTTATTGATATTAAACTTTCTAAAATATTTGTGTTGTATGTCTAAGATGTAGAAATTTAAAGCAGTAATAAGGTAAGTCCTTATAGACTATTTATTTCCAATATCCATCGTTTTCATAAACGTTTATCCAGACTTTGGTGAAAAGCTGTTGAGACACATCTAATTCCAACAACACCTTAAAACAGTTATGTTTAACTCTGTTCTTGGCAGTCACCCAAATAGTGAGTCAATTACTTAGAGATTTAACGATTGCCCTTATGATTCCTTCATCGAACATATACTCTATGAGGCTTGGAAGAGAGATCCAAACCGGATTTATAAGATTGTATCTGTTAGTGTTGAAATGTGATAGCTATTTGCGTAGTCTAATTCTCTTATCATCAATTTACCATACATTCCTCTTCCATATTTTTTATAATCTTCTACGAGATCAAATTCCAATATGATGTGCCTAATGTCTCATTGTGAGGTATTAAATTCACTATGAAAACCAAATGAGTCTAAGAAGAGTGTTGGGTTTTCATGTTGAAACTTTTCCAACCAATATATGCTTGGATCTTTGTTAAAGATTATCTTTGAAACTGGATGAAAACTGAATGTCAATATAATATTATTTCTGTTGAAGTTGACATTGTTCTTGAAAATCTTTCACTTTTGGTTTCATAATTTCTATATATGATTCTAATAGCCTTCAAGGGGGATCGAAGGGATGGTTTGCTCAAATATTATATTAATTCAAGAGTTACCATTGTTTTAAAGAACCGAGTCTGTGTTATGAAGTAGAAGAGGGTATTCTTTCATCTTTGACCGGGTTTGACTAGGTAATACTCTGTTTCTTGAAGAAAAATATTGATGTTTGGGTTTTAATTTCCGAGACATATTTTTTGAATCTTATTTTAGTGTGAAGCTCTGTAGCCATTTTTCTTCATGTTTTCTCTATTCCGCCGCCAACCGCCGAAAACTCTTCAAATTCAAACTGAATTTCAAGATACTGTTATACTTTTCTACAACTTCTTCAACTAATATAATTCTTCATTAGTTCTTCGAAAATTTATAATTTATTTTAAATTAATAAAAGATTATTAATTTCAAAATCTTGGCTACCAAAAAAATATAAAATTATTCGAAAAATGATAAAATACGAAGAAAACATAAACCATTATAATCTATAAATTTAGTTATCCCCGAAATTATCGTATTAATAATTTCACCTTTAATTTTAGAATTAGTTATGTTTTATGAATTTGGTTTAGACTAAAATATCGTCATATTAAAAAAATTAAAAGAACAACTATTTTTTTGTCCGATTCTCATCAAAATCACCTTTTATTTTTTCTAACTTTTCTATTGATAATAAACATTGAATAATAAATTAAAATCCATGAATGTATAGCTACATTTATTTTGAATTTTTTTTGGTTACATTATTTATATTTATATTGAATGTTATATTTTATTTTAGTTTTAAAGTTATAAGATTTTGTAGTTAATTTTTTGTGACCTTTTGTTAAATCAGTCACGATTTAAAAAAAAACAATCTCAAAACATCTCTATTAAGCGGATTCAGATTTGATTTTAATTTTATATTAAGTTTTAATTTTAATTTTTTTTAGTTTGAAATTTTTGTTCAAACCAACAAAACAAATCAGTTGCTTAAACTCGCTTTAGGTTGTATTTTATTATTAATCCAAATCTGGTCTATTGTATGATATTTTATTTAATGTTTTTGGGTTATATTTAAAGATTTAGAAGCTAGAGTTTTCTTGTTGTTTTTTTAAATTGAGGGAGGATTTGACCTTCGAGGTTGAAATTCGTAGTTACAAATATAGATAATTTTGACACATATAATCGAAAGTATGAACTTTGTTGATATATTTGTTTTGGTTATTGAATTTTTATTTTTTGATAATATTTATTTTTATTATAATAGTATGCCACTAAAAATGTTGTCAAAGATGTTTCACAACTTCAATTTTGCAAGTACTTGAGCCCCAACCACCCAAATGGATGAAACTAGCCAAACTTTTGATGACATCGACAAAGTATACCAAAGATAGGATGTCACTGATCCAGAGTCAGAGACTAATGATTCCGAATCATCAAAGGAATCATCATCTAAGGAGGTCCAACTAAACATGAACCATGAAGAAGTTATTGATTTAAAATCAGGATGCCCTCATATTCCAAAATTATATAAGAAATTATTGAATCACATTCCACGTCTATCACAACATGACAAGTGTTTATAATTTTTAAATAATTTTCTTCATGAATATTTATTATATTATATATATTCAAAATAAATATTTGCTGTTTTATGTGAGAAGTTAAAAAATACGTTTTTTGCTTTAATGATGTGCACAATTTTCTATTTGGTCGAGACTTGACCGTCCTAGTAGTTTTTTCATGAAGTCGTTAAAAATATTGTATACATACCAATGTTAGATGTATTACATGATTGACACATAAATAGTCCACTAGAAGGTACATGCATTGAAAAAATAGAATACAGAGACCAACGAATTCCATTTATATTCAAGGTAGATGGTCGTCATGTTGGATAATATGGCCTACATTACAACTCTGGTGGTGAGAAAACGACTTATCGACCTTAGCAATAGAAAATATAGATATACTGATGTCGAAATTACTTGGTATACCACTTAAAGTAGCTAAAGCGAAGGTTCACTTTTGTAAAATAAGCGAGCTTAGAATGACATCTCCGCATTCCATTTTTATAGCCGAGTAAGTCTGGAACATGTACGTGGTTACACACGAACATATCTTTTTTTCTTATTTACAGACAAGATTAATATGTCACTAAATACCAAATATCTCATTTCTTCGAAGAGTTAGATGTATTTGATCGATACGGATGATTGATGTATATTTTGGCGGATTTTTACAAATGTGTTACATTCTTCTTCCATACACGGTACAAAGAAAATGGATGATTTTTTTTTATCTTGGTTGAGTGTTGGATATGCGACCATTTCTGTATTTTCCAGCAAGAGATACAATGACTACACCATATATATGCCGCACATTTATACATGGGGTACAAGACCATTAGGAACCCAAATAAAATATTATATTGCTAGACTTCAGACAAAGCGGTTCAACATCGACCATTTAATGATTCGTACTATACATATATTTCGTATTGTTCATATTTAATAATTTTGTATTGAATTAATATATATTTGAAAACATTTTCATAACTATTATCTTATGATATTTTCCAACCGTACGAGTATATACAGACAATCAAATCGTTTGAGGATATAACATGGTTTGATTATATTATTATGTACGAAGAAAGATAATTGCGTACATGTATGGCAATATTGTTTAGCAATATGGCCATATACAATGCGTACTATGGTGTCCAAATAATAAATTTGCTAGGAGAGGTAAAAAGGCCAAATGTTTGAACCTTGGAAGGATTCGTACCGATGGCTTGAGAGTCCCACCTTTTACTGGAAAACTAGAAAGATCCGATAGTGGCCGAACATTTTAACCTTTATACTATTCGATCAAAACTATGATAGTTTTATTCTTTAAATTATTCGGTACGTTGTATCATTGTTTTTGAGTGAGAAAGAGCTATTGGTTGAACAAGTACACAAGATCATATAAAAATAACATGCATTTGGGGTATAAAAGGGTGGTCACCGAGTACAAGGCGTGATATCATAAAATATTGCTCTAGGAAAAATATCTACTTTATAGGCTACGATCAAGATATATAATTCATCTACAGACATGTATAATTAATTTACGTTATGTATATGATGTATTATATACTTTTGATTTTTTAATTTATGTTATGAATTTTTATGTATTTCAAAATGCATTAAAAATATTTAGTAGGTCATATTATTTGAAAGTACGTTTTTTATCTACTACACAAACGACTAAAAAATGCAAAAAAATACAATAAAAATGGCGTGAGCATTTAAAAAACACAAGTTATACTAAAGTAATATTAAATACACCATAAATATGATTTTTTTAAATTGACAATATATTTCAAAATATGAGGCATAAATCTCAAATATTTTGAACTAAATTGAATGCCAAAACAAATCTAATTTTGATAAAATTAGATTTTTTTATATATTTGTTTTATGAAAAATTATTCTGAATGAATCGGTAAACATCATATGTATTTGTTTATACACATGTTTTGTCTAATTTTGAATATTATGGCCGAAATCGATTGAATTTTGGATTGAAAAATATAAACTGATTTCAATGGACGTAGTCAAAATTAATTTCATTTTTTTTAACAAATGTAAAATCATTTCGACCTCATAAGTCAAAATTTGGTACATATTTAGAAAAAATAACCAAATAGGTGTTCTTATTTTATTAGTTTGCTTTTATAAACCTTATCTACAAGTAGTTTAAGTTACTTATATATTGTTTTGTCTATACATACCGATAGAGTGAACCATATTAACAATTACAAACTTCTAAAAAAAATCAAGTATATTAGATCAACAATATGGATTGGTGTACGACTGAATATTCCCTTTTGCTAAAATTTGGTGGTATAGTGAAGGAAATTAGGACAGATGAATGACTGTTTCTTTTTTTTAAATGTGTATAATATGAAATCGTGTTTCATGGTACCACATGTACATGAATGTGAATAATTCTCTATCAAGTGAAATTATTTAAGATATGTTCAAAATTATCCAGTTTTAACCTCACATACGAAGCCAAACAATGCTTTTTCGATTTGTTCTTCTTACGTATTATTAAAAAGTTTATAAAACCCTAGTTGAATCAAGTCAACGAGAATCTCATTCATGAAAGAGAGGAATAAATGCGTGATGACCACTTGATGATTTAAATGGATAGAAGTAGTTAGATATATTATAATTTTATTTTGTTATATTTTCATGTACAACTTCTAATTCGATTTTAAAATTGAGCTGTTAAGATAAAATATTTCAAACTCAATCATTTAATGTACACACACTGAAGGGTTTGTGGTAGCGTCAAGTTACGAGGTGGAGCAGATGGCTGAAAATTCAGAAAAAGAAGACGAACAATAGAAGATGGATAGTTCTAACCCTAGGTTAGAGTAAATGAGACTTTAAAGAAAATAAAAATTCTATTCAAAAAAGTCTGCGGCAAAACTAAGGTTTGAGAGCCTTTTATAGAAGTGCTCGAAACCCTAGCCCAAAATTACATCTTTTTTCCTTATGTAATAAAATAAAGCCCAGCCCAATTTCAAAGCGATTGAAGCTGGTTAAGTATTTTAATAAAATCTAAATAAAATAGGAAAATGCAGAAAATTTAATAAAACAACAAAACGAGGGTTTAAACGACTAAATTTAGGGCATGGACTTCATCATGGTGTGATGCTTTCGAAAATCGCTGGGCTTCTCGACGCGTTCGATTTGAGTGGTCACATCGCATGTTTCTGATATCTGGGCCCCAAATAAAGTCTGTTTCCGTTTGTCCAAAAGGGTTATATAGTCATGGGCTTGTGCAACTACATCATCCTCCCCTTCTTTCGAAGAATTTGCCCACGAATTCTCAGCTTCATCATCCTCAGCAGCAGCGGTAAATGGTACCAGGTGCTTCACATTGAAAACGTTATGGGTCTTCATGTGGCTGGGTTGTTTCAACCGGTATGCATTGGGATTAATCTTTTCAATAATTTCAAACGGACCCACCTTCCTTGCAGCAAACTTGTTGTACTCGTGTGCAGGATAGCGATCCCTGGTCAAAACAGCCCATACAAAGTCTCCCACTGCAAACTCCACCAGGCGGCACTTCTTATCTGCGGCAATCTTGTACTTCTGTGTTGTTTCCTCCAGGTGTTTGCGGGTGTTCGCATGGATCTCCCATAGATCAGCAATGGCGTTCTCGACCTTAGCTGGGACCTTATCAAGCGTTGGGAAAGCTAAGTCCATAGGACCCCGTGGGTTAAAACCATAGACTACCATGAAGGGACTATACCCAGTACTGCTCTTGTGGTGCCTGTTGTAGGCGAACTCAACATGATAAAGGCGGGAATCCCATGCTTTCAAGTTCCCAGAGACCTCTGTGCGTAACATGTTGCCTAACGTTCGATTAGTTACCTCGGTTTGGCCGTCTGTCTGCGGGTGATATGCGCTGCTAAAACTCAGCTTCGTGTTTGTGAGGCGCCACAAACTCCTCCAAAAATTCCCCAAAAACCGCGCATCGCGATCAGAAACGATATTCAAGGGTAGACCATGTAAGCGGTAGACCTCACGAAAGTATAAATTAGCAACATTCACAGCATCTGTGGTTTTCTTGCAAGCAATGAAGTGGGCCATCTTAGAAAACCTGTCAACCACTACAAAAATAGAAACGTTACCTCTCTGTGTTCTTGGCAGCCCAGAGATGAAATCCATGCTGACGCTTCGCCAAGGTCCTTCCGGTATTGGGAGTGGTAGGTATAAACCTGCGTTGGAGGATATACCTTTTACCACCTGGCAAACCCGAGAACCAGCTACAAAACGGATAACATCTCGCCTCAAATGCTGCCAGAAGAACTGATTGGATACAGAGTGAAGGGTTTGATCTCTACCCCCACGCCCCTCGTTGTGTCTCTCTTGTACAATCAGTAACCTCAAACTGCCCTCAGGAACACAAAGTAAATTACCTTTGAAGAGGTAACCGTTGCTCACTTCAAAATCTTTTCTCAAACCTGCACTGACGTCCTCTAGAATATGACCAAAATATGGATCGGTAGCCAATAGATCCTTCATCATTTCGAATCCCACAACTTCTCCTTCCATACGAATCATCATGCTGTGTCGGCTCAGTGCGTCAGCTACGCGGTTAACTTTCCCCGAAGTATGTTTAATGGAAAAGGTAAATTGTTGAGTAAATGCTGCCCAACGTGCATGGCAGGAAGAGAGTTTCTCCTGACTCTGCAGATGCTTTAAGGCATCATGATCGGTGTACAGGACAAAGTCATTGTAGGCCAAGTAGGAACTCCAGTGCTTCAAAGCTCGTACAACTGCATAGAACTCCTTGTCATAGGTGTTAGTTTAACTCCACTTAACTTTTTGCTGAAGTATGCTACGGGGCGACCTCGTTGGCTGAGTACAGTGGCAATGCCCAATCCAGATGCATCACAATGCAATTCATATCCTGTTGAAAAGTCAGGTAAAACCAGAATCGGTGCAGTGATAAGTCTTACCTTGATTTCCTCAAACGCCTTAGCTGCTTCAGGGGTCCAGCAGAATGTCTTGCCCTTCACACACTCTGTAATGGGAGCCATAACAGCGCTGAAGTTATGTATGAACCGTCTGTAAAAGGAGACCAATCCGTGAAAAGAGCGGACTTCAGTGATGGAAGTAGGAATAGGCCAGTCTCGCACGACTGCCACTTTCGACTGATCCACTGAAAGCCCATCTTTTGACACGACATACCCCAGGAAGACGACCGAATCTGTCATAAAACAACACTTATCGAGTCCTTCATAAAACTCCTCTCGCCTCAAAACAACCAACACCTCGCGTAAGTGCTGGAGATGCAGCTCTTTTGTGGTACTATAGATAAGAATATCATCAAAGTACACAACAATAAACTTTCCGATGAACGGGCGAAATACCTGGTTCATAACCCGCATGAACGTGCTAGGAGCGTTACAAAGACCGAATGGCATTACCATCTATTCAAACAGACCTTCTCGGGTCTTCAAGGCTGTTTTCCACTCACCCCCCATACGAATACGAATCTTGTGGTATCCGCTCTTCAAATCCAGCTTTGTAAACACAGTAGCACCATTCAATTGATCCAGTAAATCATCAAAGCGAGGAATAGGAAACCGATACCTGACTGTAATTTTGTTGATAGCCCGGCTATCCACACACATTCTCATTGAGCCATCCTTATTTGGTGTTAATAGTGCAGGAACCGCACAAGGACTAAGACTCTCCCGGATGTGGCCTTTCGTTAACAGTTCCTCCACTTGTCTGCGGAGCTCTTCAGGCTCTTTTGGGCTCATCCGATAATGCGGTCGGTTTGGTAGGCTAGCACCCGGTACAAGGTCAATCTGGTGTTGGATATCGCTCAATGGAGGAAGACCTGTAGGTAAAGTATCAGGAAAGACAACAAAGAGTTATGCTAAAAGCGGCCAAAATCGCTCAGGTATACCAGCAAATGGATCAGTACTAAATTCTTTAACCGCCAAAAGATAGTCAATCCCTGTTTCATGAGCATGTTCTATAAACGCCTTTCGAGCTAGAAAGTTCTTACCCGACTCCTTTGATACTGCAAGGGCAGGTTTTGGAGAAACCTCTCTAGTTGGTGTTAATATGAACCTGACATTATTCCATATAAAACTGTAGCGGTTCCTCCTACCATCATATGTGACACTTCTATCATATTTCCAGGGTTGTCCTAGCAACAAGTGGCACACATCCATCCCAATGACATCGCACCAAGCTTTATCCCTATAGTTACCAACAGAGAAAGATACTAGAGATCTTCTAGAGATACTTACCTCACTACCTTTCTTTAACCAGGCAAGCTTGTAGGGGTTTGGGTGGTCTTCTGTTTTTAAAGCCAGTTTCTGGACAACTTCTTCAGAGATAACATTTTCGCAGCTCCCTGAATCAATAACAAATTTGCATACCTTTCCCCCTATAGTACAACTCGATTGGAAAATTTTGTTCCGTAGCCAATCATCCCCATCCCTTTTGGCTTTCAGCGTCAGGCATATACGCTTTAAAACCAATGCATGACCAATATCTCCTCTTGTAACCTAGTCCTCTGGAACCTCATCAACAACATCCTCTGGTTCTTCATCAAACCGTGGCTGGCCTCCAGGGAAAAATCAGCAGTGTCAGCGAACAGACCCCTTGGGTGTTGTGGCTGTTGTCGTAATTTTGGACACTGTAAAGCAACGTGCCCTAGTTCATGACAATGGTAGCACCGGACCTGTGAGGAAGTAACTGTGCGACTAGGGACCTGCAAATTAGCACCTGTGCGCATAGGAGAAGCAGTTGGCACTCCTGGGTTAGCGCTTGGAACCGTCATTTTGGGGAATGCCAATGGATTTGTTCTGGCAGTGTCTCCTCCATAAGGCCTTCGTGAAAGGGCTTTCTCCAGATGCAGTGCACGCTGATGTGCTTCAGACACATTCACAGGGTCGAACATATTAAGCTGGTCCTGAAATTATTGTCGCATCCCCCCTATATAGCGAGATACTAGCTGATCTGTTGAATCAGTAATATATACATGGTTTTGTAGCGTGAAAAAATCGTTAGTGTACTCGTCAATAGTCTTTGACCCTTGTTTAAAGTTTTGGAACTGCTGATAAATTATGCGGGTATAGTTGTAAGGCAAAAACGCAGCCCTCATGTGCTTCACAAACTTAGCCCAAGTTGTTATTTTTGGCTTACCGTGCCTTGATCTGGTCTGCTTGAGTTGTTGCCACCAGGATACAGCTCGGCCTCGGAACTTAGTTGCAACCAACTGTACCCGCTTTGCATCCGGAACCTCCTTGAAATCAAGGACTTCTTCAACTGAGGCGATCCAATCTAAAAACTCCTCCGGTGCAAGACCCCTTTGGAACTCTGGGATCTCCAATCTGAATTCAGATTCCCACCGGTTGTTGGCGTTCATATCAGAATCTCTCGGTGGCGGCTGCTCAAAGACTTGGTCACGGCAGTCTTGTGGTGAGTATTGACCCCTAACTTGTTCTCGCCGAGGAGAAAACGGATTCCGCTCGCGGCCGATCTCTCTCTCAGATCCCGACGGCTGGTTGCTCGAACCTGGAGCTCGAAATCCGTTGGTTTGATTGTTCAACAGCCTGTGTAGTGCTTTTTGTACGTCTCTCAACTGATTTCCCAACGAGTGCATCTGTTCAACAACCTGGGATCGGAATCGACCGAATTCATCACGGTCGACCGATTCGGTGATCGGAAGAGTGGACTTCCCCCGAAAAGATCGCTTTGGCGGCATACCGTCGTTATCCACGCCGTAGGAACTCTGAATCTGATACCAATATGGTAGCGTCAAGTTACGAGGTGGAGCAGATGGCTGAAAATTCAGAAAAAGAAGACAAACAATAGAAGATAGATAGTTCTAACCCTAGGTTAGAGTAAATGAGACTTTAAAGAAAATAAAAATTCTATTAAAAAAAGTCTGCGGCAAAACTAGGGTTTGAGAGCCTTTTATAGAAGTGCTCGAAACCCTAGCCCAAAATTACATCTTTTTTCCTTATGTAATAAAATAAAGCCCAGCCCAATTTCAAAGCGATTGAAGCTGGTTAAGTATTTTAATAAAATCTAAATAAAATAGGAAAATGCAGAAAATTTAATAAAACAACAAAACGAGGGTTTAAACGACTAAATTTAGGGCCTGGACTTCATCACGTTGTGATGTTTTCGAAAATCGTTGGGCTTCTCGACGCGTTCGATTTGAGTGGTCGCATCGCCTAATTCTGATATCTGAGCCCCAAATAAAGCCTGTTTCCGTTTGTCCCAAAGGGTTATATAGTTTTGGGCTTGTGCAACTACATCAGTTTGCCGAGTAAATTTAGATACGAAAAATATGAAAGTTATAATATAAACTTTGGCGGTTTTAATAAAAAAATATTTTAGTCACGAACATATATTATGGTTTCCAAAGAAGATTCGAACTCCTTAGGTTTTAGACCCAAAATATGTATGAAAATAACATTGAAAAAACTCTCTTTGAATTCAAATGATAAAATTACCTACAAGCAACTACATGATACTAAGTACGACCGTGCTAAAGAGAAACTTGAAGTATTTAACGAATATAAATATTATCTAAAACAAGACGATTATATATATAATTTTCCATCACCACAAGTACCGATAATATCAACGTCGTTTGAAGTTAATATATCTTCATTATGTTTTTATTATCACATTATATATACTTTCTTGTTACTTTTATTGTATATCCATGTACTTTTGTTTTAATTTAGTATTTACAAAGTTGTTTTAAAGGTAAATGTTTTGTAATAAACATTTCCATTAATAGAAGTACCTATAATAAGAAACATATTTTGAATAATAACATAATTAAGTTAGAACAACCAAATATAGATTGGTAAGTTTTCAGTAATCTTTGTAACCTTATAGTATGGTTTCTTATGAGGCTGGATTTGAGTGTGTATCCTAATGCAGTCCAATAATAGAGTAATCTAACTTAGAATCTCTAAGAAAAGTAGTGTATGCCACACAAGATTAATGGTTGGTAGAGATCCTAGCTAAATAATTATTTTTACTTACATTAGCAAAATGATTTCTATTAAAACGAGTAATGCAAATCATGAGTCCGGAATTTGCTGTCACACTAAATAAGAACTGGACAGGGACATATCGGACTAACATTTACCCTTGAACCGTCCGGACAGAACTAATGTACTAAAAACCTAATCATATCATGACTAAGCTAATTATCTACCTCCTTAAAACTAACGGGTCTTTGAACTCGACCCGAATCCATAATCATGACCCGAAAGCCCATGTGGCCCAAGGTTAAGGGTATAAATACCCAACCACCTACATTAAATGAGGGTAATGAAAATTAAATACAACCAGGCAGCTCAATTCTCCCTCTACATTCTACCCAAACATTAAATACTCTCAAAATTCCACAAAACTTTAAACCAAGTTACAAAATTGCCCTCAAACGAAAATAAACCACATCAAATTGGCGACCACAGTGGGAGTACGACGGTGCCTGAATCTAGCATTCAAAACCATCAGAAAAACTAGTTCGGATGAATCCGGACGTGCCAGAAGTACCACCAGCTTTGCTCAAAGTGGTGGGAGAGAATGACGAATATAATATCGAGGAGCGTGATAGACTAAAAGTTGAAATAGAGGCTCTCAAGGCAGAAAGGGAAAAGATGGGCATAAAAGAGAAATCAAAGGCATCAGTCGCTCATTATACTGACAACCCTATAGAGCATGAGCCTTCGAAGACCCATATGAGTACCAAGAAGACTCATGCTAGCTCTAAGAAGTCTCACCGGTCCAAGCCGGTGGAGAGCTCTGATTCAGACTCAAAATACTCCAGTAGCTCCTCGAGCGAAGATAGAGGTGAGAAATCCTTGTCATCCAGCAGTGATGAGGGCCGATCTAAAAAGAAACAAAAGTTGGTTAAGAAGTATTCAAGAAAAAAGGACAGGCATGGAAAGTTAAAGAGACATATAAGCAAAGGATCGTCTCATAGCCGGAGACACATAGACCGGATGCTGGTGGATCCTTTTGCCTTCCATGATGAGCCAGGTATCTTTGCAACTCCTAACGAGGATACCGTTTTCAGTCGTGGCCGGAATTGGAGACAATCTCCATTGTCATCCAAGATCATGTCCGGGAACCTTCCTAAGAGGTTTGATAGTACGAAAATAGAAAAGTACGATGGCAGTAAAGACTCAGACAACCACTTGGAACAATTTAAAAATTTCATGATGAATTTTGATGATGACGATAAGTTGCTTTGTAGAGCATTCTCCCAATCCTTTACGGGGAGTGCCCTGAAGTGGTATAACAGCCTACCACAGGGATGCATCAGAAACTTCGATACCTTTTGGGTGGCCTTCCGGAGGCAGTTTGTTGGAAGTAAGGAGGTAAATGGAAATGGAGACACAATCATCCATTGTGCCCAAGAACCGAACGAATCGCTAAAAGAATACATAAGTCGCTTTGTAAACACCAAAAATGGGTTGGCTGATTGCTTTGAACAAGTAGTAATAGCTTCCCTGAGGCAAGGCTTAAACCCTGGAAATTTGGCTGATTCAGTGATGAGAAAAAAGGCCATGACATGGGGAGGTCTAGTGAATCAGGTTGGAAAGCAAATTAACGTGGATGAAACAAAGAAAACTAGGGTGCATAGGCAGGTGAGGTCTACTCCGGCTGCACCAAATCCAAACCAAAATCAGTCCGGAAACAAGGCAAGGGAGGTCGGGCAGAGTCATAACAGAGCCAAAGCTCAATCTCAGCCAGCAGCGCCAGCCCAGAGTCAACAATCAAAAAATAAACGAGGGCCTTGGGTTCAACCGAAGTGGTTTGCTGAGTTGAAAGAAAACGTAGCCACCATTTACGACAAAACAAAAGAAGAAGTACACTATAGAAGGCCGGTTGCGTTACAATCTCCGAGGGAGAGCCGTAACAATTGTTTATGTCAGTATCATAATGATACTGGCCATACCACCGAGGATTGTACTGCTTTGAAGCAAGAAGTCCAGAATTTAATTGAAAGAGGAAAGTTGGGAGCATATGTTAAAAGAAAAGGAGGAAATAGGCCTGATAACGTTCATCGGGCTGGTCCAAACAATGCAGGCACATCAGCCCCGAAGGGATCTATGGTGATAATCGAGAGATTTGATGTTGAGTCAGAGTACTTGGACCCTGACCCAACTCGAAATAGAGTGGGTTCCATTGAGGAACGTTGCAAGACGGTGTCCGGGCTTATTAACTTTATTGAATCACTCACAATTTTCGGAGGGGATACCATGACAGCACCCACTACTTCTTCAAGAAAGAGGCATGTTCATACTTTAGCTACCCAACTGGAGGGAGGCATGACTTCCTATCAATCGCAGATTCCATTTCCCTTTACTGTTTTTGATGAGGATGACTTGAGGGATATAGCTGGTCCTCATGAAGATGCTGTTGTCATAGGAGCATCTATCGAGGGCAATGACATAAGGCGAATTTTGGTGGACACTGGGAGTTCAACCAATATCCTCTTTTTAACTTCCTACAAAAAGATGAAAAATCCAGCAGTAATTCAGCATTCGAATAGGTCAATTGTGGGTTTCACTGGAAGATCAGCAGATGTGATCGGGGAGTTCGAGGAGGAAGTTTTGTTGGGCAAAGGCCCTTTTAAGAAAATGGTTAGAATACTTTTCGTTGTGGTGGATTGTCCCACTTGTTATAATGCTATTTTGGGGAGATCTTGGCTCTCTAGAATGCATGCGGTGGCCCCAACAGCCCACCAATGTCTGAAATATGCTATGTAAGGGCAAGTGGGAGTTGTTCGAAGCAGCCAAATAGCCAGAGAGTGTTATGCAACAGCTCTGCCCCCCAGACATTGGGGGCAGTTCAGATTAACGAAGAATAACAATTTGAGGGGCTTTCTGGGGGCGAGGGTGAGATTGATAACCCCAGAGAGACCCCTGGAGTTTTAATACCAATTGAAGAAGTTGAAACACATTCTTTGGAAGAGGGAAAAAATGTTAAGATAGGGTCCAAAATGACATCGGAATTGAAGGATAAAATGTTGAAGTTCTTAAAAGACCATCAGCATGTTTTTGCTTGGTGCAATGCTGATGTTACCCGGGCTACCATCAGATATTATATCACATCGACTGTCCATCCGAAGAGACATAGCACCTGTGGTACAAAAGAGAAGAGATTTTTCTAAGGAAAAGGCTGATGTCATAGTTCAAGAAGTCGACAGGCTTACTAAAATGGGGCACATAAAGGAGTCTCAGTATCTTTTATGGACAGCCAATCCGTTATTGGTGAAAAAGAAAAGTGGCAAGTGGCGTATGTGTATCGATTTTACAGATCTCAACAGAGCTTGCCCAAAGGATTTATACCCGGTTCCCCGGATTGATCAGTTGGTGGATTTCACATTTGGGAATAAGCTGCTCTTTTTCATGGATGCCTTCTCCGGGTACAATCAGATTCAAGTATATCCGAAGGATCAAGAGCATACTACGTTTGTCACTGATAGGGGCCTTCATTGTTATAAAGTGATGCCGTTTGGGTTAAAAAATGCTGGGGCTACTTATCAGAGGTTGGTAAACAAAGCTTTTGCTGATCAAATTGGAAGAAACATGGAAGTATACATCGACGACATGATGGTAAAAAGTGTGGACGAAGAGCTACACCTGGCAGATCTCCAAGAAACTTTTGCTAACTTAGTAAAAGTAAATTTGAAGCTAAACCCAGAAAAGTATGTGTTTGGGGTGCAGTCTAGAAAATTCCTGGGGTATGTAATAAGTGAACAAGGGATACAGCCTAATCCGGACCAACTTAATGCTTTATTCCAAATAGAGCCTCCTCAGAATATTAAAGAAGTTCAACGATTGACTTGGAGGTTGGCTGCGTTAAATCGATTCATTTCAAGGTCTTCAGACAGATATGCCCCGTTTTTTCAAACTTCAAAAGGTGCAAAGGGATTCGACTGGTCTTCACAGTGTGATGAGGCTTTCAATTAAATAAAAAAACATCTGTCCTCTCCCAAGACTTTATTCAAACCTGTTGACGAAGAGACTATTTTCATATACTTGGCAGTTTCCAGTTGTGCCATAAGTGTTGTATTAGTGAGAGAGGTGGATAATTATCCTCGTCCGGTGTATTACATCAGCAAGAGCTTGATATATGCAGAAAAGCGTTATCTAAAGCTTGAAAAATTAGCATTAGCCCTGGTAATTGCTGCAAGGAAGATGAGGCCTTATTTTCAGGCTCATCTTATTATTGTCCGGACATCCTATCCCCTCAAAAACGTTCTTCAAAAGGCAGACATTTCGAGTAGAATGACTAAGTGGTCAGTAGAACTGGGGGACTTCGATATTGATTTTGCTCCTCGGACAGCAATCAAAGCCCAAGTTGTGGCTGATTTCTTAGTTAAGTTCCATTCAGATAGGGATACAAAGCAAACAGCTGATATGAAAGATAAAAAAGTCTGGGTTGTCCGGACCGATGGTGGATCAAGTACCATGGGATATGGTGCAGGGGTATGCTTGACCTCTCCGTATGGTGACAGAATGTACCAAACTATATGTTTTGCTTTTAGGGCTTCCAATAATGAGTCAGAATATGAAGCTGCTATAGCTGGTTTGAAGTTGGCTCTTATTTGTGGAGCCAAAAGGGTCGAGTTGATGAGCGATTTTCAGCTTCTTATCCATCATGCGCAAGGTCAATCCGAAGCCAAAAAGGAGCAACTAGTAAAATACTTACTTCTTCTTAAGGATGTGGCACTTAAGTTCAAGAGCATCGTTTATGAGCACATACCCCGAACATAAAATATATTGGCAGACTCTTTGGCAACCATAGCCTATACTGAGTCCTACCCTTGGATTCATGTGCTGGAGTGCCCATCCATTCAATTCAGTATGGGTAAAAAGGAAGAAAGCTTCGATATACAGATAAAACAACCTCAAGATTGGAGGTTTCCTCTCCTTCAATATCTCTCAGATGGCATCTTGCCTCTAGATAAATCAATAGCAAGAAAAGTAAAGTACAAGGCTCGTGCTTTTGTCATCCTAAGAGATATTCTTTATAAGAAATCTTACAGTAAACCCCTCTTAAGATGCTTGGGGGTTGACGAATCTCAAATGGTTCTCTCCGAATTACACGATGGTGAGGGATCAGCTCACTGTGGATTCAGGGCTCTAACAAGGAGAGTTTTGTTGGCCGGGTATTATTGGCCCTCTATAATGCAAGATGCTAAGGAATTGGTGAGGAGGTGTGACCCATGCTAGAGATATAGCAACGAAATTCATATTCCAGCCACCCCTTTAGATTCAACTTCTGAACCAGTACCCTTTGCTCGATGGGGGTTGGATTTAGTAGGACCTCTATCCATGGCATCCGGAGGGCGCATGATCATCATTGTTGCTATTGATTACTTTTCGAATTGGATCGAAGCCGCTCCATTGGCAAGTACAACATCGAAAGCTGTTATAAAATTCACTTTATCCAATATCTGCTGCAGATTTGGAAATCCACAAAAGATAACAACAGACAATGGACCACAATTCGACAACAAAGAAATGCAGAGTTTTTGTGCCTCCAGAAGTATACAATATTGCTTCTCTTCCCCTTTCCATCCACAAGAAAATGGTCAGGTTGAAGTAGCCAACAGGAAAATACTGTCCGGTCTAAAGAAGAATCTAGAAGGAGCTGCTGGGAAGTGGCCAAGTTATTTGCAAGAAGTTTTGTGGGCTTACCGGACTACACCTGGGGCTGCAACACAAGAGTCTCCTTTTACCTTGGTCTATGGGATGGATGTCATAGCTCATATAGAAGCTACTCTCCCTTCATTTCGAGTGCATAATTTTTCCGAACACACTAACGAAGTGACAATTAAAGCCCAGCTTGACCTAATAGATGAAAAAAGAGTTAAGGCTCACCTTAGAGTTGCACACTATCAAGGTTTGATGAGAAACAAGTTTTCTTTTAAAGTTAAGAGGAGGGATTTCAAACCGGGGAGCAAGGTATTGAGAAAAGTCTTCCTACATACTAAAGAAAAGCAGTTCGGTAAGTTGGCTCCAACTTGGGAAGGACCCTAAGTGGTCATTGAAAAGCTTAAACCTGGGACATACCGGCTTCAAGATAAAGATGGAAGGATTTTGAATCACCCTTGGAACATTGAACACCTCCGGTTGTATTTGGAATAGAAGTTATGTAAATATTTACTTGTTTAAAAGTTCATGTAAATATTTGGGGGCATACTCTTTCCTACTCTGGTGGCGCGGAGAGGTTTTAATGAGGTGTCCGGGTTTTTATAAAATTTGATGCCTTCTTAAAAGATTCGGAGTGTTTAAATTAAAAGCTTTCTTCAAAAAAATTTATCGATATCAGACCGGATTAAATTAAAGGAGTGATGACTACTTAAACATTTGTCATCGGAGAATTTAAATACTCTCACCATAGAATGTTTATGAAATAACCAAGGGCTGTTTAAACATTAGCCACCCAAAACTGAAAAAACTATGCAAGAGTTGTGCAAATTAAAGCTTCCCATTAAAACATCCGAAGTGCCTTGGCCATCCAAGAACTTTAAATTGACAAAACAAAAAAGGTTTATCCGGATAAGGACCGGACACAGTTACAAAAAATGCCTTGGCCATCCAAGGACTTTAAGAGTGAGCTTTTGAAGATGGCTCAGCCTCACTTGGCTTTTCCTTCTTTGGGTCATCACCCGAACCCTCTTCATCCGGACTCTCCCCGGTTTCTTCTTCTTCATCACTGATGTCCTCACTAGAGTAGTTATACTTATCAGCAACAGACATGGTATGGTGAGGAATGTCTTCAATCTCTACAAATCGCCATAAATCCCCCAAGGTCTTCTTCGGAAATTTTTCATGAAATAGTAGAACCACATCTGACCTAACCTTGGCATACTTTGCCTCCTGAGAGTCTATTACTTCATTAGTATAAGCGTACATCTTGGCCTGGATTGTTTTCTCCCGATCCCTCAACAAGTCAGCTTTTTCTTGGTCAGCCTTGGCCACTTTATCCTCAAGAGAGATCTTGTCATTTATCAGGGTTTGAATGGTGTTATCCTTAACCTTCATTTCCTCTTTTGATGACAAAAGGTCTTTTTACAGGCCGTATTGCTTTAATTGAAGTTCTTTAACAATTCTTTCCGAAGCGGCTAACCTGTTGGTCATCTCCTCCTGACTTTTCCTCAACCCCTCATACTCTTTCTTCAATACTTCGGTATTTTGGTTAGCACTAAGAAGGTCGTTGGACAGTCTTTCTTTGTCGGAATTAAGGGTGTTGATGATGGTTGACTGGTTGCGTACTTGCTTTTCCAAGATAAGCACTGGCTGGACATTGCTCAAAATTGAGTGAGCAATGGTATCCTTGTCACTCGAAATAGAAAAAGTCTTACCGTTGAAAGTGACGGTGTTCGAAGAGCTTGGAGGGTGGTAGGGCCTAGCAAAATCATCTCTGGGGAGGTTTTCAAAGTAGTCACCAAGCCCCTCAAGCCCAGTAATGTCAACACCATCAATAAAGATATCCCCTTCTCCAACCTCTTTGGTTTGAAAGTCACCAGGGATCTCTTCTTCTCTTGTAGGATCAGTAAGGTCAGCAGGAAGTAGTAGCTCCGGATCCTGAAGAGAAACTTCATCTCCTTTGGAAGTTTTCTTTCTCTTGGCATCCCGGCCTCCACCTTCTGCTCCTCGTTTTTTTATCCTTTTTGAGGAACTTTTGAGGCTTTGAAGACCCAGCAGCTGCCTTGGTGCTCTCATGTTCCACCACCTGTAGTAGGGCATCGTCGATTTGCCCTTTACTTTTCCCTTCAGGATTTGTTGGGACAGCTACTTCCGCTTCAGTGGGATTGGCCTCTACCACGCCTTGCCCGACCTTGGCCTTTTTGCCTTTCATCTTGCTTGGGGCTTTAGCTCTGCCCGGCAAGGCCAGTTTTCCATCTTTTCCCTCTGTCTTCCGAAGGATCACACCCAGAGGGGGTGGAGTAGTTAATTCCTCCCAAGAAAAATCCCTCCGATTCGTTGTATTCCACACATAGGATTTGGCTAAGTTGCCTCCCGTAAAGCAGTTGTGGAAACGGTTTCCCCATCTTTCAGCTGTCCAAGCATTCAGTTTGGCACAGGTAGTCTGCCCGGCCTCTAGGTAATCAGTGAAATCCTTGGGCAGCACTACCAAAAAGCAAGAGGAAAAAGAGTTAGATAAAAAAAATTATAAGTAAAAAAAAGGTATCCGGTGAGATTATTACCATCACTTCGCCATCTGCTGGTGAGCATGCTTGGGTTTTCACCAGCTTTGATTTTCTTTCCGTTCTCCCAAGCACCGCTGACGAACAGAAATTGAGTCTTCCAGCCTTTCTCCAACTCAAGTAAGTCATCCACTACCTTGTAGTTGTCACCCATGTTGAAGTGATATAAATGGATGACATGATTTCTGCAAAGGCTTGCCACAACAGCAAATTGCTCCATCAGAAAAGGAATTCCGGAGAGCCTTGAAACCATGATACATGCCATAAGGGTGAACCATGCATTGGGGCTTAGCTGGCTTGGGCACAACTTAATCAAATGGAAATACCTGACTATTTCTGGATCCAAGGGAAACCTTAGTCCCCATTTGAACAACTCAGTATAGAAGACAATCTCGTTGAGCTTACAATCCATGGGCGTCCCCGGATCGATTGGGATCCTTACCTTGACATTCTCTGGAATACCCCACTTTGTCCTTATTCAGCCAAGCTCAGCTGTATGAATGAAAGTGTACTTGATTTTCTGCATGGCCAGCAAATATTTAACATTGACCTTGTGAAAACAAGGCCCTACCTTTCCCACAAGACACTCCGGCAGGTCCGGGTGCTTTAAACATACCTTTTCCTTGCCTTTGTTTTTCTTGGCCTTGGCAGTTTCAATGGTTTGCCCAAAGACGTCAGTCTCGAAAGGGGATTCTTCAATACTATCCTTCATTATATCCTCCATGACCATGGAAGGATTGTCAGCTGTCATAGGAGGAGTGGGGTTGGTGGTTGGATCAGCAGGTCCTTCGGATTGTTGAGTATCCTTTCCCTCTTGGGGTCTAGAGTCCGGTTGGGGCTCGGACCCGGAGGTCTCTTTTCGAAGGCTTGAACTAGTTGCCTCCGGTCCGGACAGTTTATCTTTGGAAGTTTTTATAGGCGCCTCTAACCCTGAAGTTTTACTTTTTGCCCCGGATTTCGAAGGCGTAGACTTTGGTTTAGACTGTGTGCCAGCAGACTGCCCTTTAACCAGACGACCTTTTTGTCTATCAACTAGCTTCTCAGGAGAGATATTAGCATCTGACCCCATGGCAATAAATGGGGAAGGTTTCTTGAAACTTGTAACTACTTGCCCTGGTTCAACAACAGGCCCTGACTCTTGGACCGATGAGCCCGAAACGATTGGTGAAAGGTTGGACTGGAACAACCTCCTAGGTTTTGCACCCTTAGTTGAAGAAGAACCCTGATCAGGCTTTGGGCTTAGTGTTTCTTGTTTGTTAGCAGGGGACACGGGGAGGCCTGCAGCGATGCGCCTTTCTCGTTCGACTTTCTGAGCTTTTTCCAATTCTGACAAGTTGAGCCACCCACCTTTTACCAAAGCGTTTCTTGCTGTGAACATAAACACACACCAGAAAAGAGGGTTTTTTTTAGAGATGAAAGCTTTGAAGTTTGAGAGATTAAAGATAATGAAGATGATGAAATAATGAAAAGTGACCTGATTTATACTAATCAGGGAGATAACACTTTGATACCTAGGAGGATTCGAAAAGGTAGATATAATGATTAAGGGAGGCGCTGACGTCATTCGTATTAAATGAAGGAGTTTCTTTTTGAAGCAAGTGGGAACGCCTTTCTAAGAGAAAAACGACCGGTGTGGTAAATCAGAGAAGGACACGTGTCCTACGGTTTCTGGAGAAACTGCTCAGCTTCTAAAAGCATACGGTCAGTCCGGATAAAGTTGTTACACATTCCTGAAATGTCTGGACAAAGTTATAACTGCACTTGAGCTATTTTTTAGGTCTTGCTAAAGGCCTTCAAGCACAACCTAAAAAAGGGGCTACTGATGAGTCCCAAATTTGCTATCACACTAAATAAGAACCGGACAGGGACATATCGGACTAACATTCACCCATGAACTGTCAGGACAGAACTAATGTACTAAAAACCTAATCATATCATGACTAAGCTAATTATCTACCTGCTTAAAACTAATGGGTCTTTGAACTCGACCCGAATCCATAATCATGACCCGAAAGCCCATGTGGCCCAAGGTTAAGGGTATAAATACTCAACCACCTACATTAAATGAGGGTAATGAAAATTAAATACAACCAGGCAGCTCAATTCTCCCTTTACATTCTACCCAAACATTAAATACTTTCAAAATTCCACAAAAATCTAGACCAAGTTACCAAATTGCCCTCAAACGAAAATAAACCACATCATCAAATATATATTATTTCAGTGAGAAAGGACGGCAGATTACCTTTGCGAGGTAAATAAGTTGTGCATTCAGTTAGACAAATTTTAGATAAGATGAATTGGAAGAATGTCATACTGATGAAATAAATATTGGGAACCAACAACCAGTTATTAAAATAGGCAACTTTAGAGAAACAATTGATCCTAGCTAGTCCAACATCTAACCTTTCGCGCGTACCATAAAATCGGTCATCCAAAGACAAGTCCTTATTGGTTTTTATTATTCGCACACGCGAAAATAATTTTGGATTTCCAAACAAAGATTGAACTATATCCTTAAAACCAAAATAACCATCTATACCCACATCTGGTACCTCGAAAATTTACAAATGCATGTATGGGGGAAGATGGTCACAATACAACAAATATTTAGGTTCACAAGTTGGATCATTTGTTATTTTTTGGAAAATTAATGTTTGTCGGGGTTTATCGTTCTTAGATGAGTTAGTTATTTTGATTTGACTGACTAATTTTTTATGCATGGTACGGTCACAGGGTGAGAGGTGTGTTTGCATTATCAATTTGTCTAATGACATACTCATAATAAGATTTCTCTCATTTGATCAAACTAGGTTTAACCGATTTTTTTTCACGTATTTTTTTCTTGATCGATTCTTTGGGTAGAAGAACTTGAGCTCTTTTTGTATCAAGTAATTTAAGAGCATTTGTTATGATATATAACCTCAGCTCCCGATTATAATTACGAACCAAAAGACCTATTTTAAATATTTTACAATTTCATATCCAATGCTTTGATCTTTTATAACAATTTTTAAAGTTTACCACTTATATTCGATCATATAACAAGTCATACAATAATTTTCTCTAACCGTGTATGTTATCTTACACGCACACAAAAAACTATATGTCGCTCTAATAACACATATGTATTATACTTTTTCGATACATACATTTGTAGTCAATTCGTAATATCTTAACATAATAACAATAAATTATTTGGTGACGTCATCCATCAAATCTTTGAATATCAAATTTTCATATAAAAAGTTAGATATTATTACCTTACACTTTTCAAAGGATTTTTTAATCTTTTTATGTTTAACACCGAGCAAAATATGTAGTTCTCATCAATATAGTTTAAATTTTATTTGGCTCGTCGAGATAAATCATTTCAGTGATGAATGCACACCTTCATAACTGATATAAGCAAATAAAAAATTAGTTTGATTATGCTATGTCAAACTCTAGATTTAATATATAATGAGAAATGAGCTTACCGATTAGTTTTCATGTTAATGTAGTGGTTGACCAAGTTAGTGTGTGCATATAGAAAATTTTCTTCGTACAATTTGAAATAAGATGTTTTAACAAACTCTAAGGATTTTCATATACACTATAAAAATCTTATTCATGGTGGTTTTGTTCGAACAAAAGTTGAAATTGGTTACCGAGTACACAACCATATTCTAAACAGTAACAAACTAGTCAGTTATCCTTCATTCATATAAGATTTTCTTCGTATTGGCTAAAATATTTATGTTTATGTGTCACTTGCATAAAAAGTATGTCGCACCCGGATATACCTTATCAAATGCGCCCACAAACGCCAACTCTTTATATGTCAGGATAAAATTTGGTAATCCAAACTCATTTTATTTTGTGAGCAACCTAAGCTGATGCAACATCTAAGTGTAGTTGGCCATTTTTTTGCATCCATAAAAACAAATGCAACTTATTGGTTTAACCAAAATAATTTCAAACAGTGGAATTATATATTAATGATCTTGCAAATTATATCCATGATTTGAACATATATGAATGTCTATAAAAGTTCGATGGATGTTAGATGTGCAAAAATAGATCTATGATTACTTGGGCCCCATAATATATCATCACGTGTCATTCAACGTAGCTATTTTCCTTTATTTTATCCAAACAAAAACTGCATGTGATATTGCCCGCACATCTCCAACATATGATGTTTATTCCTCGTATTATAAATATTATGTACACTGGAGATGCTATCGAATTTTTCATTTCGCAAACCGACTAATATTTCCCAATGGTAGACACCAGTTTATGATATTTCTTAAGGAAATATTTTTTGTCTCTTTTTTTATTGATCCTGGCTTGTCACGAGTACGGCATTATGATTTACACATGAAAATTTAAAATAACATAATAAAAATCCAACGAGATGATCCTTAAGTTTAAAAAGATAATCATTTTTTTTCTTGTCCATGTATATTCTTTTAAAATTATCTTTACTATGTTGTTGTCTATTATACCATAGCTCTCGCAAGCAAAATATAATATTGTACATCTTTCTTATTTTATTTTTTCGAATTTGTTTTAGCTAAGATGTATTATATCTTCAAGCTCAGTTTAGAATCATGTGCATTAGTCGTGAACTCGTAAAAATCATCTTCTATTTTTTCGAATTTGTTTTAGCTAAGATATATTATATCTTCAAAGCTCAGTTTAGAATCGTGTGCATTAGTCGTGAACTTGTAAAAATCATCTTCTATAATCGCAGATTCAGGTCACCTTCAAAAGTTGACAAAAAAAAAATATATTTCAAATTCTATAAAAACACTAACTATAAACCAATAACCTGAAAAGTTCAAGAGAACAAAACTAAGGAGTCAATGAAAATATTCAACTGACATTTTTACCCAAAGGATCAAAGTCATATTTTATAAAATAGTATATGAGTTCGATATTTCTACTAAAGAGTGTTCTACTAAAAGAGTAGAAATTACTGGTTTTCTACCAACACTTTATTCGTTTTTACTTGATACAAACGTTTTGTTATCCATAGATGAGAATAGAAGGAATTGAATTTATAAGTTTTTGAATAAGTCGGAAAATAATTATGGTTTGGACCCAAGTATGTGTAATTAAATTTTGGGAATCAAAAATTCATACAAAAATGAAAATAAAGTATAAATTTAATAAATTTTTAAAAATAAAATAGCAAAAGCACATAAAAAATAAAACAATAGATTAAAAGAAGACGACAATTATAAGTTAACTTTTTTTAAAATTTATGTTCGGTTAATCTAGCAGCCAACCAAGCCAATGTTAAATATCATATTGAGACTTTACATATAAAAAATTTTGATCGACTTAGACTTAATATTAATTCTATCATGATACTATTTTAAAATTCTATTTTGAGGATTTTAAATTTTACAGAAAAATCACGATCACCCTCTTTTTTTTATAATTACAAAACCGTTATAGGATACCACTAAAACACTAATAAAAAATAGTTAATATATCATAGTTAAAAAAACCAAACTTTATATCCTAAGACTAAACTCTAAATTGAAAATATTTTAATATTTTTTTAAACAAAAATTTTTTTTTAGAAAAAAAAGATGATTAATAATTTGATTCAATTAATGTTCATGGTGAGATTTTTAATCTACGTTATTTTCAAGAACTCTAGAAAATAGCTCCAGCACCAGAGTCAGGCGGTACTGGAGCCGCTAGATTTTTACGGCATTAGAGGTTGGTACTGCCGAAATAACGGTACAAAGCTCGAATACCGCTGGTGCACATGTACGACAGTATTGTCCATAGTACCTACATATTCCAATGGACCTTGCAAGTTCTACCAAAATTGCTATAGTTTGGTGTGGAATTTTCATTATATTTTGTTTCATTATTATTTTGGTTCATCGAATATTGCATTGAAGAAAATGATACATAGTTAATTATACTTCAATGCGTCCAAGTTTATAGTTATATTTTTTAATGACAACTTATTATACCAAAAGAAAATTGTCTAAGTGTGCGAAGATAATATATAAGGAAAACAAGTTTGTTATTCTATTATGACATAACAAGATGGACATTACAAGAGGAATCCACGATTATCATTTGAATGTGAGAGATGTTAAGTTTATTAAATGGTGGTTGATCTAAGAGAAACTCAATGACAAAAAAAAATGTCATTTTAGACTAACGAAACATTTCACCTATCGAGATCAACAGTCCAAAGAGGTTACAAGTGAAATGTACAACCACCTAATGTCAAAACACTTCAAAATTAATTTATACATGAGTATCAAAATACGAGTTGGAATATGTACAACAACTTACCTTTTCAGGACCTTTCCCTAGAGATATTTTGAATGGAATGAAACGAACACAAAAAATGTGATGAGTATGCACATTGTATACAACATTTAACAACAACATCAGTTTGTAGAGAATATTGATCGACCAGAGTTACAATACATGTTGGTCAAACTCAAAAGTTTAAATTATTGTAAATCACATAGGTCTATCAAAGATCTAAGTGATGTTATTACGTATATTTTCTTTGCACATTCGATTAGTGTGGATTTGTTATGGACGTGATATCAAGGTACATGATAACTTTGTTTGAGATCGTCGGAGCAACCTTGACCGTCTTGATTTCATATGTCGAATTTGTGTTTATATCCAAGGATAAAGTTAACAATATCAAGTGGATATTAGATTTTTCACAATCATTGATGAAAGCTAACTCAATCAAAGAACTAGTTATGGGTTTGACGAATAAATACTTAATGTTGATAATTATTTAGAAATTTGTTCCAAAAGATACTATGTCAACTACAAAATATAAAAAATATTCTTACAAAATAAAAAAAAACGTACATGAAATAGAAAAAAACAATCACTTTATTCTTGAAAACAAACATGAATAAAAAGCAGTCAGACTCATATATGAACACAAATATTATCCTCAAACGATTAAATACACCATAAATTATTGGTTAGTTTCGTGCATCGACAGGCTTATCGCGTGGAAAACTAACGAATTCATACATTTTGGAACAAAACCACTAACCGAGTGAAGAACACTCGTTTCAGCCTAAAGTGTTATATTGGTAAGAGTAGGTTGAGATACGATGTATTGTATAGTCAAGATGCAACATGGACCAATGAAAGCATCGTTAAATACAGTTCACTTAAGAGCACAACACAAATATGGACACATAATGTGCCAAAAAGTCAAATGTAACGTCTCAAACACTATTTTATAAAACATTTTTCGAATTTTTCGAAAGTATTTTTAATATTTAAATAGATACCAGAAATTATGTTTGTGTGCTTCGAGGTACGTACAGTTTACCATGTTGGCATGGCATTCACGAGTTATAAAAATGACATTACGTTAATTTTAAATTATTTAGGCAATCAACTTAAATGATTATATATAATTGTAGGTATAAATCTAATAAAGACAAAAAATCTTGAAACAAAAGTTAGATAAGCTTGTTCAGTTTGTCATGAATCACGACGAATAGGATATACAACATATTTATAAGAAATGATTTGAAATAGTTTATCCAGAAATATCTTCCTTTGTTGAGCCTCTAAAGAATATAAACAATGCGATCGTCAACCAATCAAACGTAAACTAGGTTTTTTCTAATATTGGTTTGAGTCCAGATACTTATCAGTTTTAGAAGTCTTCTGCAACAATTTTAAACTGAACTTGACCCTCTATAACTCTTAATATCTTAAAGGATATGAAATGTACCGATTCCTAAAAAATTCTCACAAACCCGGTATAATTGTTGCTCGTTCTTGCAACGTGACTTACCAAATGAACGAAGGTATTCTAAACCACTAAAAATCACACAAATCTGTGGCTAGATAGATCCCATAACACTAATATAAAGTAGTGAGCCTGGAGGTGTAAACTCGTAATGACTGTAACAAGTTTAACAAAAAACGGTTTGTAAACTATAATATAAGTAAAGTATTGAATAAATATAAGTATTAAAATACTTAATTTCTCCATATACGTATTAAGCATCTTGCGCTCCTTGTAATTATGAAAGAGTCAGGTATTGTTGGCATCCATGAACTCTTCGTGCTTAACTCGTTTCTCTATGCCTTGTTATGAAAACAACGAGTATTTATGTGAATCTTCATAATTATATCCATTGTGTCCTCGTTCTCTGAAAACACCGAGTAGAATGTTGTCCCTCATAGAATTCTAACCCGACATGGTAATCCACGTGCCGATGACTTGTTGTGTCGACCTCAACCGAGACGGGGTCGTTTGGCCTCTTTGTACAATAAAAAGATTTCTCCAAGAAACAATAGAGGTCGTCGATGCTCAAGATAGTGGAATTCCATTATAAACTTTGTGAACCAAACTATATCAGTTATATGCTAGACTTTTGAGTGGGTATATCTAACCCACGAAGCGAATGGTGCATCAGATGACCTAAAAATAAAATAAAATAAAAAAATATATTAATCATGATTTTCAAATAATTGAAAACAAAAAGATCGAAAAATGGGTTAACTGAGGAAAATATGTGAATCATATGAGTTGGTATTTTGGGGCATCAAATTTTTTATTTTCCATCCTATTGTGTAGTTAGTACAAATGCCTATGTACCGTAGGCACATTACTCGATACCGACGAACATCGTACCAAAAAAAATGTATATGTTATGTCAGTATGATGTCTGCTTCTTCCCTTTTAAGTGTCGTACCGATGATACACAAGGATGAAAATTCGTGATTTACCAGCCTAAAATCATCTCTTAAACCCCCGATTCACCTCCAAATTGGCCGAAAAACATTGAGTTTTCTCCAAAATAACCTCAAACAAAACCATAATACCTAAATCTATCATAATTTTAACTTTAATAACCATAATGTTCAAGGAAAAAACCTATTATAGAAAGAACAAATTGTACAATTTTTTAAAAACCAAAAACTTAAAATTAAATGAATAACTTATGAAGGGTCATTGGTTTTCTTTTTAATCATAAAGAGTTGTTTGAGAGAAGAGTTGTCAGAATTACAAATCTCACCAGAAGAATATCGTCAAAAGTTGATGAACTAAAGATTAGTGCGAAAGATCTAATAAAATATGAGTGAGAAATAAAGATGTGGATAATAAAGTCAAATTAATCTATTTATAGTCTATTCTGGTAAAAAAAAATAAGTTAGTATTTTTAATGGAGAAAAGAAAATAAGAGACGAGACTTATAATTGTAGGGAGACCACATTTATAAATGTGGTATCCCTACAATTATAAGTCTTGTCTGCTATAACTTATTTTGATACCGTTAATCCAACATTTGCTAATTTATTTTTCTATGGATCACCGTTTTTTTATAAACAATATATAAACCTATGAATAGTCATCTAAATATACTATGAATGAGAAACCAAATGAATATGGCATGTTAGTGGATTTAATCCCTATTATTTCAAACAATGTCATCACATATTTAATATGTTTCTACATATATTCCATTATAAATACTCTGGGGAATGTACACGATAAATAATCTTCTGTTGTGAAAAAAGTAATTCCATTATAATATCAGAACCTTCATTCGCGGTCTTAAGCAATGTGATTGTATGTTTGTAATTTGGATAACAAATATTATATTTTTGATCAACTGTTATCTTAAATTAATCAACTCTTATTGTGATAATTGTCTATGTTACAGATGTCGGATGTGTTAAGTGTAAGAGATATCTTGATGAATAAATTGAATTAAAATTGTTCGTAGAAAATAAAGTAAAAGTATTGAGAAAGAATTTAATTAGTGAAATTCTAGAGGGAGAAACAACTGAACATAATCTATTTCAAGAAGTAAAACTCAATCCTTTTATTCATTGTCTGTTGTCCTATTTATAGGCACGCAAGAAGAATTTACACGTATGGAATAATCTAGTGCTCATGAAGAATACCTTTAGACCTAACAATATATAGATTTCACCCTACTTGGAAGTAGGTTACTATTTGACGGTTCTTCTTCCATCTAATAACTGTCATCAACTCTTTATCTTCTCTGCCTATTTTCTCCTCATTATTATTATTATTATATATATATATATCCCCCTCTTAGTTATTTTTGATTCACATACAATGTCTGGTGAGAGAAAGAGAGAATCATCGGAAAATATTTTGTCCCCGATACATTCACCGGAAAACTCAACTTTCCAGATTTACCTTCATATTTCTGTAGATTAATTTGAGAGTTCTTCTTTATTCAAGTTTATGAGAAAACCTCAATCTACTAAAAAAATCCATTTTTGGTATCTACGACTATTTGTGTATCAGTAAGAGGGCTGCTAAACATCGAGCAACAGGAGTAATAAACAACTTTCCAACATTTTCAACTTAAACCACTGTATACGGTAATTGCATCCGTGGCCAGAATTTTTCTGGGCACCAAAATCCATCTAACCCAGTTATTGATAACTGCTCACCAGAATCTCCTCAACAATCACTGCTTCAAAATCTTTCACCAGCACTCTCTGGCAGCTTATCCACTATTCATCTACCAAATCGCAAAGATACGCAAAAAAATCTTATCATAGAGCATCATAAACATCTCTTATAATAACACTAAACCTCCTCAAATTTCTCACAAGGAGACACCTCGAATTAAATCAGAGCCTTATTCTTACCAGACTTAACCTCCTAGAAGAAGCCCATTTGTAGTCATGGAAGACTTCGAATACAACAATACTTCACAGAATCCTACAACTCTCTCCTCCTCCGAATGAGAGAGTTGTGAGTAACAAATATTCACAAGAAACTTCTTCGAAGACCCCTCAACAAAACACAAAGACAGCCTATAATCAACAAGATACTACTAGTGACACATCTACACCTCAACTGCGAGACAAGTGTTTGAAGAAGAAGCTAAATCAGAATTGAAGACAAAAAAAGATTCCAACCTTGAAATTACAGAAAGTGGTGCTACTTCATAATCCGAAGACAATGCTTCAAAGAAAAAAGCTCCGGAGAAAAAGGAAAGGAAAAAATAATGAGCCAATTAAACTACCCGAGGACATTTCTGCAACTCTAAGCGTAAACCTGAAATTATTCATCCCCGAATATATCATTGTGTTGAAAAACATACCATATGAATATTATAGTCAAGCCCACGCAGAGCAATTAAAAAGACAACGGGGTCCGCCAGACAATCTCCTGTTTCGCTTACCGCAAAGAGGAGAGACTCCACTCTCTTGTGGAGTAAATGAACTTGTGGTCTACCCTGAGATCATCAACTGGGGACTCCGATTCCTATTAGACCTAATGACAGTTGAGTACTTCGAACTTCTTAATCTGTGCCCAACACAAGCAAGCCCAAAATTATGGTTCACCCTCTTATTTGTCATTATGGCTTCCTGACTAGGAAAATTTCTCTTTCTATCAAAGACTTTATTCGAATTACTGGTCTTTCAAGACATCAAATGCTATCATTCTACAATCTCACATTCGGATATGACTTAAAGATAATTGACAATCTTCTCGAAGTTCACAAGTTCTAGAAACAAATATTTTTCTTTATTTATGGAGCATGGGAAAATGGCAAAGAGATTTCCAAAGAGAATCCGACAAATCTCAAACTTGTTTGGAGAAGTACCAGTAAGTTAATCAATTTTTTTTCTTTTCATATCTTATATTCCAACTCGTTTTTCTTATACATTTTTATTGCATGTAGAAATTTTGAGATGGTACAAATCTCATAAGAAGACTGCCAAAGAAATGTTTGCTAAGCTGTCTAGCTGGGCGGAAAATGCATGGGGTAACAAGTTCCCTAGTGCCTTTATGCCCATAAATTTTGTCAACAACCACTTATGGAGGGTGTCCCTAGATGTTTTCATTTCAGATGAAGAGTTAATGGAACTCCAGACCCAGATGACACTGTAAAAAGACTATTAGAACCTGACGCAAAATTCATACTTTCGGTTCGAAATCGTTCTCAAAGCCACTTACCCCCAAAGAAGAAAGGAAAAAGAAATGAGCAGATACCAACTCTTTGACAAATTCGAAGCCCCATAAAATACAAAAACAAACCAAAAGAAAAGTAAGCGAAACTAATCTTCCAACCATTGAAGAAATAATCGAGGCTGAACCTTCTCTGAAAAGAAAAAAATTGTCGCTTAAAAAATGACTCTTCGAAAACTCCTCCTACAAAAAATGCAGAGAAAATATTGAAGTGCCTCCCTCAAATTCAAATCCAAACGCCAAAGAGACAGAAGATTTTGAAGCGACAGATCACCAAGAAAATGACAATTTCATCAATGAAGAGACTATTGATGAAGCTGAAATTCAAGATCTTTATTGGGACATAGACCCTGAAGCTCAACGAATCCAAGAACAACTTGAACAAATTGGGTGTCAATTTACTGCACCTCTTCTATATGAAATTGTAAGTTCGAATCTTCCACCAGGTTTCTCATCATCTGCTCTTATGATTTATGAAAATTGTTCTACTTCTCCTGCACCTCCTACTCCACCTACCATCCCTATTCAGGATCTTTATGAAGAAGTATCAAATGCACTTCAACCATTCTCTAACCTCAAAGAAGCATCAAAATATTTATTTACATAGGTTTTGTTTGATCAAAGCAAGGTCAAGGTTATGGCTAAAGATATTATCCGGTGGAAAAGAGATGTTGTTGGAGAGAAACATATGAGAAATGTTTTTGGTTGACTCGATCAATTCCAAATTTTCCAGGCTCATAGATCAAAGAAGTCGTCCATCTCCAATGTCTTTTAAGAGTTGTTCATGAAAAATAAAAAATGGAGTTGAACTCTTTCCATCAACGTGAACTGGATGAACTCAAAACAAAAATGAAAAAGAAATAAGCGAAGAAAAAAATAAGTACTCCTCTCTGCAAAATATCTTAATAAAAATGAAGAGGATAAGAAAACGATAGTTGATGAATTAGCATCACTCAAGACGACATTCGAGGAGGAAAAATTCCTTGATGTAAAAGACGCTAAGACTCAAAGCGGGCTAGAAAGCCTTTCTCTTACCAAAAACTTTGAGGAGAAAAAAACAATAACTTTGCTCCTCGAATTTCATGCAGCTTTCCAAAGGTAACTTTATCAGGATTTTGTAAATTAATTCCTTTAAAAAATCGTCCAAGTGAAGCATTCAAACCTATACGCAATGAATCCTCTATAGAAACTGAGTCAGAGGAAGATGAAGACACATCTTATCAGGAAAAGAGCTCCTCGGAAGGAAGCTCAGACCATTCTCTTAGAAGATAAAAATGATTAAATATATAGATTTTTTGTTTTATATGTTGTTAAATCACCAGTTGTTTGCAATATCCTCTCTTTCGTAAGTTCTTAATTGCTTGGCACTTGAACTTATATTTTTGTAAGGCTGAAAATGCGTTTTATTTGTTTGAGGAACAATACCTTATTTATCATTCAAATACTTGCCACCTTATATTTTGTTTTAAACAATTTTATATTCTATGAACAAGGCGTTACCACTTCAAATATTATTCTTACTTAAAACAGTGCGTTTAACGAGCGTTAGCACCTCGAATATTATTATCTATTTAAATCAGTTCTCTAAATGAACGTGTAGTACTTCAGATAAAACAATACATTTAAAAAATGTTAGCATCTCAAATGATTATCTCTGCGAACAGTGCTTTAAACAAATGTGTAGCACCTCGAATAATACAGTGCGTTTAAAGAACGTTAGCACCTCGAATATTACTATTTCTTTGAGCAATGCTCAAAATGAATGTGTGGCACTTTGAATAAAACAGTGTGTTTAACGAATGAGCACCTCAAATATTATTATCTCTTCAACCAGTGCTCTGAATGAACGTGTGGCACTTCGCATAAAAGAGTTACTTAAATTATCTTTCGTTAACTACTTCAAAGATGATCAGTCTTTGCATAGTTACCAAAATCATTTAAGTATTTTTGTCTAAAATAACCACTGACCAAGAAAAAGAATTTTATTAATATTTGCGAATGTAAATGTGGCACCTCATTAAAACCTTCATGGGCCAACAAGATAGGAAAGAGTATGCCACATATACAAACAAACAATAAAATCATATAAAACTTTTGAAAAGATAAAAAATCACTCCCAATATAGTTTCAAGTGTTATATATTCCATGGATATTGTAAAAGTCCGCCTTGTTCATCGTGGAGGTGGTATGTTCCCGTTTGACCCACTCTACTACCACATATGGATCTTTCCAATTCGGAGCCATCTTTCCAGATCCCTTGTCCTTTTGTGTGGAGAAATACCTTTCTCGAGATTTTTTCACCCACCTTAAAATCCCTCCATTTTACCTTCGTATTATAACGGCTCATCATCAAAGTTTAATAATGACTAGAATTCAAGTGTGCTCTAACTCTCTTCTCTTTGACCAGTTCAAGTTTTGTCCTCCTTGCCTCTTTATTTGACTCCTCTGAATAATGGATTACTCTATAAGAAGGTAAAGTAGATTTCGCAGGACTTGCAACATCCATACTATATACAAAGGCAAAAGAAGTTTCTCGAGCAGCTTCTCTAGGAGTTGTTCGATAAGGTCATAACACCTCTTGCAAATAATTAGGCCATTTCCCCGTAGCACATGTTAAATTTTTCTTCAATCCTTCCAAAATGGACCTATTAATTACTTCAAATTGATCATTTTTTGAAGATAAAAAAGGTGTGGAAAACATTGTGTAATTACCCTCGAATTGCAAAAAGAAGTCATTTTTCTGTTGTTAAATTGAGGGCCGTTATCTGTTGTAATTTTTAGAGGAACTACAAAACGACAATAAATATTATCCACAATAAACATGATAACATATTTTGCTCTTGTACTAAATAATTATTCAAATTCATTCCAGTTCGAAAAATAATCCACAAGTACATTAATCATTTGACGCCCTCCAAAAGCCATATGTAATGGACCTACTAAATCTATTCCCCGCCTATCAAAAGGAATGACTTCGGATATGGAAGTAAGTGGTATTGTCAGTTTCTGAATAGAATTGGCAAAACGTTGACAAGTATCACAACCTCGTACTAAAATTTTAGCAACATTCATAATCGAAGGCCAATAATAGCCTGCCAACCAAACTCTCCACGTCAAAGACTTAAACCCAAATTGAGTTGTACCTTCACCATCATATAAATCAGATAAAATCCTTTGAGATTCCTGTTTACCCAAACACCGTAATAGTGGTCTACTTAAAGACTTCTTGTACAACACTCCATCTAACACTGCATAAGCATGAGCCTTGTATCTTAACATTTGAGCTAACTTTACATCTTGAGGTAACGTACCTTTAAGTAAAAACCAAGGATATCATATCGCCAGTCGCCTCGAATTGTTTCTGGAGTGACAAACACCTCCTCAGCATATTTATATTATTATGATCGTGTCAAAATCGAAGGGTTTTCCCGTAATAATATATATATATATATATATATATATATATATATATATATATATATATATATATATATATATATATATATAGATAGATATTCCTCTGTGTACGCAATGGTTGCTAAAGAATCAACAACGCTATTATCTCTTAGATTAATATGCTCAACAATTACTTTATCAAACAAAATAGTTAATCTTCAAAGCTCATGAAGATACAAAACTAACTCATCTTTCTTATCCTCGGATATCCATGTCATATAATTTGCCACTAGCTGTGAATCTGTCTCCAAAAGAACTGGTTTCGCCCATTGCAAGCCTTAAACCAGCCAATGCAGCCTCGTATTCAGTCTCGTTGTTCGACCCATGAAACCCAAATCGAATAGCCTGGTACATAGCTTCTCTAAAGGAGCAATAAATTGAACCTCCGTGCTCGATCCCAATATTCTAGAACCACCATCAGTTCAAACCACCCACGTTGAAACTTCTGGTAGTAATTCTTTGACTGATCCCTCATCTAATCGACTTTAATGAAACTCAACCAAAAAATCTACTAAAGTGTGAACCTTATTCGTTGTTCAAGGAGAAAATTTTAAATCAGAGTCTCCTAACTCAACTGACCACTTGATCATTCGACCATAAATATATGGTCGTTGTAACACATTCTTTAATGGAAAAGAAAAATTGTGAGAACTTAAAAATAAGGGCGTATTTTTATAGCACCCACCACTAAATCCAAGACCAATTTTTCAAGCCTCATATATCTTTTCTCTGATGCTAACAAACTCTTGCTAAGATAATAAACTGGTTGGGAAGCTTCCATTTTCTCTCGTATAAAAAAAATGCTAAAAGTAAAACCCGACACTACTATATACAAAAATAGTTGTAGTCCAATTCAAAGCTTAGACAAAATTTCAGGTGACAACAAAAGTTCCTTAATCTTCAAAAAATCTATTTTACACTCTAGTGTCCACGCAAACTCTTTTGGCCTTCGTAAAACTTGGGAAAAAGGAGAACATTTGTCAAAAAATCTAGAAATAAATCGATTAAGAGCAGCTAACCTTCATGTCAAAATTTGCACCTCCTTTATTGTTCAAGGTGATGTGTGTGGATTATTTTTTACTGAGGGTAATTTTGTCAGATGTTTTGTGGTATTTCAAGGGTATTAAATGTTTGGGTGTTTTGTAGTGAGAGATTTAAGCTGCCTGGTTGTATTAAATGTTCAATCCCCTCATTAATGAAAGTGGTTGGGTATTTATACCCTTAATTATGGGCCCTATGGGCTTTCGGGTCAAACTATGAAACCGAGTCGAGTTCAAAGACCCATTAGTTTATTAAGTAGATTAGCAATTAGCTTAGTCAAAATGTGTTTAGTGTTTTAATACTTTTGTCCTGTCCGGATACTTCAGTGGGTAATTATTTTCCGGATTACCCTTGTCCGGTTTCCACAGTGAGTGGTGGTGAATAATTCCGGACTCATCAGTAGCCCATTTTTTAGGTTTTGTCAAGACCAAAAAACCCTCTTAGGCAATAGCAATATTCTCCAGACTGTTTATGTGTTCAGCTCAGGGTTTATCCGGACTGAATACTTCTCAGAAGTTCAAGAGTTCTGCTATGGATCGTGGGACACGCGCCACATTTTGATTCGTTTTACCATCCGTTTTCTTCCTAGAACGACGCTCCCACTAATCCCAAAAAGCAACTCCTGCATTTCATGTTCATGACATCAGCGCCGCCTTCAATCATTACTTTTTCCTTTTCGTTTTCTCCTAGGTATTGGTAACTTTTTTTGCCTCACTAGTATTGGTGTGGATAAAAGTAGCCTGAGGGTAGGCTGGTAATTTCAAGTGGAGTTTTAGGGCGGTGTAAGGGTGTTTCACGATGGTATGGTGGTGTTTAAGGGTGGAGAGAGAATTAAGCAGCCTGGCAGCAGTTAATTTTTCTTACCCATAGTTAATGCTGGTGGTTGGGTATTTATAGTATGATATTTGGGCCCTTATGGGCTTTCGGGTCAAGTTTAATGGACCCGGGTCATGTTTAAAGACCCAAGTGTTTTAAGCAGATGTGCAGGTAGCTTAGTCAGACAGTGATTAGGTTTTTTTAGTACTTTAGTCATAGTTCGAACTGCCTTATGTTTGCAGTGTTCAAGATCATCTGTCCGGTTCAATCAGTGCTGTCCGAATTGAAGTCATGAATTCTGTCCGAATTTACGGGGTGATTTACTTTGGACTACCCTTCCGGGGAGCTCTTCGAATTCGGACTCATCAGGAGCCCCTTTTTTAGGTATTTGAACAAGTGTCCTTGTTAAAGAACTGAAAAACAGTCCGATTGAAGAAGTGGTTTTCCAATTCGAAGAGAATTGAGATAGGCCCGGACAGTCCAACCGTTACGAATTCCAAACGGTTCTTTGTCAGAGGTAGTGGGACACGTGTCACTCTCTGGTTGGTTACTTTTAGCCGTTTTTTCACCTTGAAAGTTGCACCACTTTCTCGAACAAGTTACTTCTTTAAGTGTTATTGATGACGTCAGCGCCGTTTTTAATCATTGCCCAACTTTTCGGATTCTCCTAGGAATCAAACCTTTTTTTACATTTACTATAAATTCCATTTGTCTTTCACAGTCTCATTTTCACTTTTACTTTGCCATTTCACTCAAAACTTCATCTCTCTAAGACTTCAAACTTTCCTTAGTTGTTTGATGTTCACAGCAAGAACAGCTCTAATCAAGGGTGGCTGGCTCAATCTTTCAGAACTAGAGAAAGCTCAAAGGGTTGAAAAAGAGAAAAGACTTGCAGCAGGGCTTCCAGCGTCGCCTGTCGAGAAACCAGCCCCCTCAATCCAAGAATCTGATAGAGGTTCGTCTTCTTCGAAAGGTACGAAACCTAGAAAACTCTTTCAATCAACACTCTCCCCCATAGTTTCTGGCTCATCAGTCCAGGAGTAAATCCCCACTGTCGAACCGGGGGTCGCTGTTACAAGTGTCAGGAAGAAAACCACTTTTATTGCTATGGGGTCCGACTCCGATCATTCTCCAGACAAGCTGATCATGAAAAGACCAAGCAGATTGGTTAAGGGACTCTCTTCAAAAAATACCAGTGAGTCAGGGTCCGGGACAACTGTTAGGACCCTCCGGGAGAGGCCGGTTGGTCCGGAGGCTAGCAGTCCACTACCTCCTAAGGAAACTTCGACCTCAGAAACTCAAACTGAGGTGAGAACTCAGAAACATACAACGAGCCGTCAGTCCGGAGGATCAGCTGTGCCAAGCTTCATCCCTCCCCGGGCTGTTTCTGCAGAAACTCCCCCAACAGTAATGGAGGAGAGGATGGAAGACTCCATTGAGGAGGCTAGGTTTGAGTCCGAGTCTTCCGGACAAGCTGACACTGCTATAGTTGTTGCCAAGAAGGGCAAAGAGGACTTATATCTGAGGCGTCCGGATCTGCCGGAGAGCCTCGAAGGGAGAGTAGGGCCCTCCTTTCACAAGGTAGAGTTTAAGTATCTTTTGTCTCTGTTAAAGACCAAGTATGCGTTTATCCATACTAGAGATTTGGGACGGCTTCGCACCAAGTGGGGGATCCCTGAAAACGTTAAAATCCGAATTCCTATCGATCCGGAGACCCCGATGGATTGTAAAAGGAACGAAATAGTCTTCTTTACGGAGCTATTCAACTGGGGACTTAGGTTCCCATTGGATCCAGAGATAGTGCGCTATTTCCATTTAGTCAAGCTATGTCCATCACAGCTGAGCCCCAATGGATGGTACACCTTGATGTCATGCATTATGGCGTCTAGGTTGTCCGGAATCCCTCTTCCCATGGAAGAGTTTGCTGCTGTGGCTAATCTGTGCAAGCACCACCAGTTCCCTTTTTATCACTTTAACATGGGGAACGATCTGAAAGCTGTCGATGATCTCCTGGAATCGGAGAGCAAATGGAGGAGCCAATTTTTGTTTGTAAGTGGCTCATGGGAGAATGGCAATAAAATCAAGGTCGGGGAGAATCCTAGCCTTCTTCGAAGTAGATGGAGGAGCGATCGTAAGTTCTTTCCTTAAGTTTCTGTTCGAATCTTCCCTTCTTTAAGCTTTCACTAACTAGTTATTCTTTTGTTTTGTTAGAACTGCCAAAAGTGTTCGGAGACTATCTGAAAGCCGGACAGGACACCTGTGGCAAGATAAATGCATGGGCCGCAGAGAACTGCGAGGAGTTCTCCACCCCTCCTGATGATGACATAGTGCTGAGAAGGTCTCACGAGCTAGATGGGACCCTTTTCCTTCCTGCCCGGGCCAAAGCCCCAAGTAAAATGAAGGGCAAGAAGAAGAGCAGGAAAGCGGTAGAGGATGCTGAGAAGGAGGTCCCAACAGGCTCAGAGGTGCCAGCTCAGGCACAGGTTGACGCAAACCTTCTACAAGTGGTAGAACAGGAGAGCGAAAAACAAAGAGTGAAGTCCCCAAAACCCACAAGGGCTTCTAAACGGACTCGCAAGCAAGCGAGTGACAGTGCTGATAAAGAGGTTAAAAAGAAAAAGTTCTCCCAAGGAGAGGAACTGGCTCTCCGGGACCCGGAGCCCACTTTCCCAACTGACCCAACCTTAGCCGAAGAGATCCCAGGGAATCTCAATGAAGGGATTCCAATGGAATTCCACACTGATGAAGTTGCTAGGGGAGAGATTAACATGGACGAAGTGGATGTCACCGGTCTGGGTCCTTTGGGTGATTACTTCGTTGGCCTGTCACGAGATGAGTTCGCAGGGCCATATGTTCCTCCCAGTAGTTCCAACATAGTAAACTTCAATGGTAAGACTTTCTTGGTCTCCAGCGAGAGGGATGTTATAGCTCATTCCCTCCTGAGCAACGTACAACCAGTACTTACCCTGGAAAGGCAAGTCCGAAGTCAGGCAGAGTCCATCAAAGAACTTAAGTCTGAGAAGGAGTCACTGTCCGAAGACCTCAGGACTGCCACTACTAAGGTCGACTTGCTCAAGGAGTCGAACGAACAGCTGAAGAAGAGTCAAAATGAAAACAACACAAAAGTTGCCTCTTTAGACTGTCCGAGTTGGAGAAGGACTTGAAAACCTCAAAAGATGAGACTGCAGCAAAAGAGAAGCTTGTCACCAATCTGACTACTGACAAACTCGCTTTAGAGAATGCAGTGACTCAGGCTGTTGACGAGAAAGCTGCTCTGGTGAAGGACCAAGAGGCCATGATCAAGGCCAAAATCAACGCTTATGCCAGGGAGATGATACGGAGTGAGGAATTATTGATTGAAAAGGTGAAGTCCGACATGGTCCTCCTATTTCACGAGAAGTTCCCGAAGAGGAGACTTGGGGACTTATGGCGTTACGTGGATGACGATGATCTCCTATATTGGACCATGGTTGATGAAGGGTACACTGATATATCCTCATCTGGTGACGAGGAGGAAACCGGAGAGAGTCCGGGTGAAGAAGAGGCTGACCCCAAAGGCAAGAAGGTCATTGAGGAAATAAGCGATATCAAGACCAAGGGAACAGATGAGGGTGAGCCATCTTCAAAGGCTCCACCTTAGTTGGTAATTTGTTTTGTTTACTTTTTGTTCGAACCAAAGTCCTTGGAAGGCCAAGGCACCTTTTTTGTGATGCTGTCCGTTTTAACCGGACAGATTTTTGTATTGTGCTCAAACTTGTTTAAAAAGTCCTTGGAAGGCCAAGGCAACTTTAAGTTTATTGAATGAACGTTTTATCTTGCACAACCTTTTTCTTATTCCATAGTCTGTTTAAATATCTTGGAGTTTAAGTAATTTCGAGTTATCGCGTTGTGAGAGTGTTTAGTTTCTCTGGCTAGAATTTAAGTAGCCCTTAGACCTTTCAGTCCGGATAGTATGACAATCACCAGAATTTTGCAAAAACTTAGAAAATTGTTTAAAAAGACTCCAAGTTTTATTGAAAGCTCTCCGTGGCGCCGAAGAGAGGAAGTGGTATGCCCCCAAATATTTACATGGATGTTTAGACAAGTAAATATTTACATAAACTTTATTCCAAGTACATTCGAAGGTGTTCAATATTCCAAGGGTGAGTTAAAACCCTGCCATCTTTGTCTTCCAACCAGTATGTGCCAGGCTTGATCCTTTCAACCACAGTATAGGGACCCTCCCAAGTTGGGGCCAGCTTTCCGAAGAGCTTTTCCTTGGTATGCAAGAAAACCTTCCTCAACACCTTATCTCCTGGGTGAAAATCCCTTCTTTTAACTTTAGAAGCAAACCTGCTTCTCATCAAACCTTGGTAGTGTGCCACTCTAAGATGAGCTTTTACTCGCCTTTCTTCGATTAAATCAAGTTGATTCCTAACTGCCATTTCATTAGCCTGTCCGGAGAAGTTGTGGACTCGAAAGGAGGGAAGTGTCTTCTCTATGGGGGCTACTGCATCCATCCCATAGACCAAGGCAAAAGGTGATTCTTGTGTTGCAGCTCCAGGTGTTGTCCGGTAGGCCCACAAGACTTCTTGTAAATAACTAGGCCACTTCCCTGCAGCCCCTTCCAAATTTTTCTTTAAACCGGACAGTATTGTTCTGTTAGCCACTTCAACTTTCCCATTGGCTTGTGGGTGGAATGGTGAAGAAAAGCAGTGCTGAATACCCCTTGAGGCACAGAAGCTCTCCATTTCTCTGTTGTCAAACTGTGGCCCATTGTCTGTTGTTATTCTCTGGGGGACACCAAATCTGCAACATATGTTGGATAGAATGAATTTTATAACAGCCTTTGATGTTGTTCCTGCTAAGGGGGCTGCTTCTATCCACTTTGAAAAGTAGTCAATGGCTACAATTATGGTTTTACGCCCTCCGGACGCCATAGGGAGAGGCCCAACTAAGTCCAATCCCCATCGAGCAAAAGGGATAGGCTCAGAAATTGATTCCAAAGGAATGGCTGGTACATGAATTTCATTGCTGTACCTCTGGCATGGGTCACACCTTCTTACCAGCTCCTTAGCATCTTTCATTATTGATGGCCAATAATATCCGGAGAGAAGCACTCTTCTTGTTAATGCTCTAAATCCACAATGGGCTGATCCCTCACCATCATGCAATTCGGAGAGAACCATCTGTGACTGATGATCTCCTAAACAGCGTAGGAGAGGTTTGCTATAGGATTTCTTGTACAAGACCTCTCTAATCATGATGAAACCACGAGCCTTGTGTTTTAAAGTTCTGGTTTGTGATTTATCCAAAGGTACGATGCCATCGGACAGATATTGTATAAGAGGAGATCTCCAATCCTGAGGCTTATTTACTTGTATTTCAAAGACTTCTTCTTTTTCCCCTTCATCAAGTTGAATAGAAGGACTTTCAAGCACATGGATCCATGGATAGGACTCCGTGTATGCTATTGTTGCCAACGAGTCTGCTAGCTCATTCTCTGCCCGGGGAATATGCTCATAGACAACAGCCTTAAACTTCATTGCCTCATTTTTCAAGAGAAGTAAATATTTAATCAATTGTTCCTTTCTAGCTTCTGATAGACCCAAGGCATGGTGGACAAGCAATTGGGAGTCGCTTAGCAGCTTGACCCTTTTTGCTCCACAGATATAAGCCAATTTCAACCCAGCTATAGCTGCTTCGTATTCGGACTCGTTATTGGACGCCCTGAAAGCAAAACAAATAGCTTGGAACATGTTGTCCCCATAGGGGGAAGTAAGACATATTCCTGCCCCAGATCCTATGGCACTGGATCCTCCATCTGTTCGGACAATCCACACTTTTTTGTCTTTTAAATCAGCAGGTTGCTCTGAGTCCCTATCAGAATGGAATTCGACCAGAAAATCAGCCACAGCTTGAGCTTTTACTGCTGTTCGAGGAGCAAAGTCTATGTCAAAGTCTCCCAACTCTACTGACCACTTTGTCATTCTGCTTGAAATGTCTGCTTTTTGAAGGACATTCTTTAAAGGGAATGATGTCCGGACAACGATAGGATGAGCCTGAAAATAAGGCCTCATCTTTCTTGCTGCTATCACCAAGGCCAATGCTAGTTTTTCAAGTTTCAAGTAACGGCATTCAGCATCAATCAGGCTTTTGCTGATGTAGTATACTGGGTGAGGATACCCATCAACCTCCCTTACTAGCACAGCACTGATGGCACAGCTTGAAACAGCCAAATACACAAAGAGAGTCTCCCCCTCGATTGGTTTAAACAAAGTCTTGGGAGAGGACAGATGCTTCTTAATCTCATTGAATGCCTCATCACACTGTGGCGTCCACTCAAACCCCTTTGCACCCTTCAAAGTTTGAAAGAAAGGAGCACACCTGTCCGAAGACCTTGAGATGAATCTGTTCAAGGCTGCTAACCTCCCCGTTAACCGCTGTACTTCTTTAATGTTTCGAGGAGGCTCCATTTGAAATAAAGCATTGAGTTGGTCTGGGTCGGGCTGTATTCCATGCTCACTTATAATATACCCTAAGAACTTCCCGGACTGCACTCCGAACACACATTTTTCAGGATTTAACTTTAAATTTACCTTGGCCAGGTTGGCAAAAGTCTCCTGGAGGTCGGACAAGTGCAGCTGCTCATCCACACTTTTCACCATCATATCGTCAATGTAAACCTCCATATTTCTTCCAATTTGATCAGCAAATGCCTTATTGACTAACCTTTGATAAGTAGCCCCAGCATTTTTCAAACCAAAAGGCATCACCTTGTAGCAGTGTAAACCTCTATCAGTAACAAAAGTGGTATGCTTTTGATCTCTTGGATCCACCTGGATCTGATTGTACCCGGAGAAAGCATCCATGAAGGAGAGTAACTTGTTCCCAGAAGTAGAATCTACCAGCTGATCTATCCAGGGAACCGGATACAAGTCTTTTGGGCAAGCTCGATTGAGATCTGTGAAGTCAATGCACATTCGCCATTTACCGTTTTTCTTTTTTACCAAGACTGGATTGGCAGTCCACAAAGGATACTGAGATTCTTTAATGTGCCCCATCTTTGTGAGTCTGTCAACCTCTTGTACAATGACATCAGCCTTTTCTTTTGAGAAAGCTCTCCTCTTTTGCACCACTGGTGCTACGTCTCTCCGGACAGATAAGTGATGGGAAATCACTTCTGATGGAACTCCAGTAACATCAGCATTGCACCAAGCAAAGACATGCTGATGGTCTTTTAAGAATTTTAACATCTCTTCTTTCAACACTTGTGGCATTTTGGACCCTATCTTGACAAATTTCCCTTCTTCCAAGCAGTGTGTCTCAACCTCCTCAACCGGGATCAACACTCCGGGGGTCTCTCTGGGGTCATCAATTTCACCCTCACCCCCAGAAAGGCCCTCAAACTGCTATTGGTCATTTATACGGACTGCCCCCAGCGTTCGTGGAGCCAAGGCAGTGGCATAACATTCTCTTGCAACTTTTTGACTGCTCCGGACAACCCCAACCTGCCCCTGAACAGCGTATTTTAGACACTGATGGACTGTTGAGGCCACTGCATGCATCCTAGAGAGCCAAGATCTCCCTAGAATAGCATTGTAACAAGTGGGACAGTCCACCACAATGAAAAGTATTCTGACCGTTTTCTTGAAAGGGCCTCTGCCCAACAATACATCTTCTTCGAACTCACCGATTACATCAGCTGAGCTGCCCGTGAAGCCTACAATCGATCTATCTGACTTTTGAATCACAGCTGGATTTTTCATTTTCTTGTAAGTATCTAGGAAAAGGATATTGGCAGAGCTCCCAGTATCTACCAGGATTCGCCTTATCTCATTGCCCCCTATCGATGCTCTATGACAACAGCATCTTCATGAGGGCCAGCAATGTCTCTCAAATCATCCCCATCAAAGACAATGAATGGGAATAAACTTGACGATTGATAAGAGGTCATGCCCCCTTCTAGTTGGGTAGCCAAATTATGAACATGCCTTTTTCTTGATGAAGTGGTAGGAGCCGTTACAGTGTCCCCTCCGAAAATTGTCAAGGACTCAAAGAATTTAATGAGCCCGGAGACCGACCTGGAACGCTCCTCTATTGCACCCACTCTGTTCCTTGTTGGATCAGGATCCAAATATTCAGATTCCACATCAAACCTTTCAATGATCACCATAGCCCCTTCTGGGGCAGCATTAACCGGAGCAGCCCGGTGAGTGTTGTCAGGCCTGTTGCCTCCTCTTCTTTTAACGTATGCACCCAATTTCCCTCTTTCAATCAGGTTCTGAACCTCTTGTTTCAAGGCTATGCAATCATCAGTAGTATGGCCAATATCATTGTGATATTGACAAAAAGAACTGTTTCGATGTTCTCTGGGAGACTGCAAGGTTGCTGGTCTCCGGTAGTGTACTTCATCTTTAGTTTTATCAAAAATGGTTGCCACACTTTCTTTGAGTTCTGCAAACCACTCCGGTTGGACCCATGGCCCTCTTTTATTTCTAGACTGTTGGCTTTGTGCAGGGGCAGCTGGTTGAGACTGAGCTTTTCCTCTTCCATGCCCCTGTCCGGTTTCTCTAGCTTTGTTTCCGGATTGGTTTTGATTGGGAGTTGGTGTCACCGGGGTGGATCTCACCTGCCTGTGCACCCTGGTCTTTTTTGTTTCATCAACATTTATTTGCTTGCCAACTTGATTTAGTAATCCACCCCAGGTCATGGCTTTCTTCCTTGTTACTGAATCGGCCAGGTTGCCCGGGTTCAAACCTTGTCTCAGGGATGCTATTGCCACTTGTTCAAAGCAATCAGCCAGCCCATTCTTTGTGTTCACAAAACGACTTATGTATTCTTTCAACGATTCATTTGGCTCTTGGGCACAATGGATTATGGTATCTCCATTACCCTTGAGCTCCTTACTCCCCACAAATTGTCTTCGAAAGGCCACCCAAAAGGTATCAAAGTCTCTGATACAACCCTGAGGAAGGCTGTTGTACCACTTCAGAGCACTCCCCGTAAAGGACTGGGAGAACGCCCTGCAGAGTAGTTTATCATCATCATCAAAGTTCATCATAAAGTTCTTGAATTGCTCCAGATGATTGTCTGGATCAGTACTGCCATCGTACTTCTCCATCTTGGTGCTATCAAACCTCTTGGGGAGGTTCCCGGATAGGATTTTAGAAGACAGTGGAGACTGCCTCCAATTCCTTCCACGACTGAACACGGTATCATCATTAGGAGTTGCAAAGATACCTGGCTCATCATGGAAGGCAAAAGGATCCATCAGCATCCGGTCTACATGCCTCCGGTGAGATGACCCTTTTCCAATATGCCTTTTCATTCTTCCATGGCGATCTCTTTTTCTGGAATACTTTTTAACTTGCTTTTGTTTTTTCCTGGTTCGCCCCTCGTCACTGCTGGAGGACAAGGATTTTTCATTTCCCTCACTGTCCGAAGAGCTGTCCGAAGATTCTGAGCTTGAGTCAGAACTCTCCACAGGCTTGGACCGGTGAGACTTTTTAGAACTAGCATGTGTCTTTTTAGTGCTCACATGAGTCTTTGAAGCCTCATGCTCTCGAGGGTTATCAGAACGATGAGCAACTGATGCTTTGGATTTCTCCTTCATGCCCATCTTGGCCTTTTCAGCCCTCAGAGCTTCTATTTCAACCCTCAACCTGTCACGCTCCTGGACAGTATATTCATCGTTCTCTTCCACCACTTCGAGCAAAGCTGGTGGAAGCTCTGGATTATCCGGATTCATTCGGACAGAATTTCCTTACTTGGTTTTGAATGCTTGATTCAGGCACCGTCGCCTCCCACTGTGGTCGCCAATCTGGTGTGGATAAAAGTAGCCTGAGGGTAGGCTGGTAATTTCAAGTGGAGTTTTAGGGCGGTGTAAGGGTGTTTCACGATGGTATGGTGGTGTTTAAGGGTGGAGAGAGAATTAAGCAGCCTGGCAGCAGTTAATTTTTCTTACCCATAGTTAATGCTGGTGGTTGGGTATTTATAGTATGATATTTGGGCCCTTATGGGCTTTCGGGTCAAGTTTAATGGACTCGGGTCATGTTTAAAGACCCAAGGGTTTTAAGCAGATGTGCAGGTAGCTTAGTCAGACAGTGATTAGGTTTTTTAGTACTTTAGTCATAGTTCGAACTGCCTTATGTTTGCAGTGTTCAAGATCATCTGTCCGGTTCAATCAGTGCTGTCCGAATTGAAGTCATGAATTCTGTCCAAATTTACGGGGTGATTTACTTTGGACTACCCTTCCGGGGAGCTCTTCGAATTCGGACTCATCAAGTATAAATTACTTTCTTTTACTATTTTACCATCTTCATCACTTTGTCACTTCTTCCTTTTTACTTCCCTTCTCAAAATATTTCTTGTGTAGGTTTATGTTCACAGCGAGAAACGCTTTGGTGAAAGGTGGTTGACTAAATTTTTCAGAGTTAGAAAAAGCACAAAAGGTTGAGCGAGAGAGACGTATTGCTGTGAGTCTTCCAGTTTCTCCAATCAGCTATCCCGAGACAGCGTCTTCAGAAGCTGATCGAGGATCATCTTCTGCCAAAAGTGCCAAACCTAAACATTTGTTTCACCCAAGCCTCTCGCCCATCCCGTCAAGCTCCTCAGTTCAGGAGTCACATCCCTCTGTTGTCCAGGAGAAAGCAGTATCAAGTACAAGAAAACCCTCTCCGTTCATCGCCATGGGGTCAGATATTGAGAAGTCACTAGAAAAAGTTAATCTTCGTCGGACAGGCCGTTTAGTAAAGGGTCGGGCAACTGGCTATCAAACCAAGTCCTCAAAGTCAGGGCCCTCCAAGTCTGGGACCAAATCAAAGCCTCCGGGTCGGAGGAACCTATCAGAGCCCCAAAAGACAAATCCTCCAGACCTGAGGCCACTAAAACCAGCTCTCATACTGAGCCCTCCGGAGCTGAGCCCCTAAGGGACACCAGATCCCAAAGAGAGGCTGATGCCCAACCGCCCGGACAACCTGCTGAGCCATCCACTACCACTCTCCCATTAACAACGGCCGATAAACCTTCCACGGTGATGGAAGAGGTGATGGAGGACAGTATTGAAGATGCTCCATTCGAGACTGATACTTTCGGGCAGACCGGAGATGCCGCCTCTGATAAAAAGGGAAAAGGCAAAGAGAAAGTCTATCTGAAACATCCGGATCTGCCGGAGTGTTTGGAAGGTAAGGTGGGTTCTTGTTTCCACAAGGTCAATGTCAATTATCTGCTAGCCATTCAGAATATCAACTATGTATATACTCATACTGCCGAGTTGGGCCGAATCCGGACCAAGTGGGGAATCCCTGAATCTGTTAAGGTGAGGATACCAGTCACACCGGAGACTCCGGTGGAATGCAAGCTTAATGAATTATCATCTACACTGAGCTGTTTAATTGGGGGCTCCGATTTCCTTTGGACCCAAAATTATCAGGTATTTCCACCTGATAAAACTATGTACAAGCCAACTGAGCCCAACACTTGGTACACTCTTATCGCCTATATTATAGCGTCAAGGCTCTCCGGTATACCACTTCCAATGGAGCAGTTTGCTGCTGCGGCCAGCCTCTATAAGAACCATCATATCCCATTTTATCACTTCAATATGGGAGACAAATTTAAGGCTGTGGATGACTTTATTGAGTCAAATAAAAATTGGAAGACCCAATTTATGTTTATCAGCGGGACTTGGGAAAATAGGAGGAAAATCAAAGCTGGTGTCAATCCTAACATGCTCACCAGCAGATGGGAAAGCTCAGGTAAATATTTTATCATGTTTATCTTTCTTTCTTTGTAAAAAATTTGTTTCTGAACTTCTTTTCTTTTTCTTTGGTTAGTGCTACCAAAGGAGTTCTCCGATTATGTGGAGGAGGGGCAGGCCACATGTGCCAAGTTGAACGCTTGGGCTGCTGATAAATGAGGAAACCATTTCCACAACTGCTTCACCTCCGACAACCTAGTGAGGTCCCATCTCTGGAACACAACGGGCCGGAGAGACCTTACTTGGGAGGAGCTAACCGCATCACCCCCTCCGGCTGTCATCCTCAAGAGAACAGAGGAGAAGGATGGCAAACTGGCCTTACCATCCAGAGCTAAAGCCCCAAGCAAGATGAGAGGCAAGAAGGGCAAGAAGAAACAAGTTGCCACAGAGGTTGTTCAAGGTGCTGTTGAGGAGGTCTCTCCGGCGAGTCAGGGAGTGCAGGCCCAAGGGGGAATTAATGATACTCTACTTCAAGTGGTTGAAGATGAGAGTATTAGAGAGGCAGGTGGATCTCAAGATCCTCCAGAGGCTTCTAAGAAGGACAAAAAACGGGGAGCAAATAGTGAAGAAAGGGAGGCCAAGAAGAAAAAAGTCTCCTTGGGGGATGAAGTTGTCCTTCGGCCGACCCAACATACCCCACTTTGGCAGAGCAAATCCCAAGTGGTCTACATGACGGAGAGGGTACCGGTGGGGATATCAATATTGATGGAGTAGACATCAGTGGTTTCCAGAACATCGGCTTTTCCTTTGATGAGCTTGAAAAAGATGACTTTGCTGGTCCCGACCTTCCCCCAAGTTCCTCGAACATGGTTACTTTTAATGGTAAGTCATTTACTGTTTCAGGGGAGAACGACACGGTGACTCACTCTTTGCTGGGCCATATTCAGCCAGTGCTCAACTTGGAGAGGCAAGTACGAAGCCAGTCTGCCCTTATCAACACACTCAATGCAGATAAAGAGAGCTTATCCAATGACCTCCTTAATGCCAACCAAAATGTTGAAGCATTGAGGAAAGAGCTCGAGGAGCTAAATAAAGGGAAAGAAGACTTGACAACCAGGCTGGCCACTTCGGAAATGGCCAACACATAGCTCCAAAACAAGTATTATGGCTTGGAGAAAGATATCTCCACTTTGAAGGAAGAGGTGAAGACCAAGGACAATGTCATCCAAACCCTGTCCGGTGACAAGACTTCTCTTGAAGATGTTGTGTCCAAGGTTACCAAGGAGAGGAAAATATGGAGAAAGAGCAGGAGAAGACGATCCAGGCCAAGGTCGACGCTTACACCAATAAGGTGATAGATTCATTAGAGCAGAGGTACGCCGAAGTTAAATCTGATATGGTCTTGCTTTTTCATCAAGCATTCCCGAAGAGGCCACTCGGTACTTTATGGGAGTATGTTGAATATGAAGATATCCCATTTCACACGATGGTGGATGGTGATAAGAAAAACTATTCGAGTGGTATTGATGATACTGCCGATGAGGAAAAAGGGACTGGAGAGAACTCAAGTGATGAACCTAAAGACCTGAAGAAGAAAAAAGATGGTGCAGGAACATCTAAGGGAGAGTAGCCCTGGAGTTTTAATTATTTTCTATTTTTTTTATCTCTATGACATATTAAAGTCCTTGGATGGCCAAGGCATTTTTGTAATCGTGTCCGGTTTGAGTCCGGTCAGGCTTTTCCTCTTAAACTTAAAGTCCTTGGATGGCCAAGGCATTCTTTATGTTTGAATACCATCCTCCGGTTTTAGCCGGGTAGTTTTACTTTGCTAAATTCTTGCTTTGTTTCATATTCGACCAATCTTAATGGCTGATGTTTTAAATAGCTCCTATTTATTTTACAAGTATTTTAAGATGAGAGTGTTTAAATTCTCCGATGACAAACGTTAAATGGTGATCATTCCACTCCGATCTATCAATGATACTTAGAAGGCTTTAAAGAAACTGTAAATCAAACCACTCCGAATATTTTAAAAAGGTATCAAATTTTATTAAAAAACCCGGACACCTCATTAAAACCTCCCCGCGCCACCAGGGTAGGAAAGAGTATGCCCCCTAATATTTACATGGACTTTAAACAAGTAAATATTTGCATAACTTTTATTCTAGATATAACCGGAGGTGTTCAATGTTCCAAGGGTGGTTTAAGATTCTTCCATTTTTGCCTTGAAGCCTGTATGTCTCAGGCTTAAGCTTTTCAATGACCACATAGGGTCCTTCCCAATTTGGATCTAACTTGCCGAACTGCTTCTCTTTAGTATGTAGGAAGACTTTTCTCAATACTTTATCCCCCGGTAAAAAATCCCTTCTTCTCATTAAACCTTAATAATGGGTGGCTCTAAGATGAGCCTTAACCCTAGTCTCTTCTATTAAGTCCAATTGACCTCGGACTGCCACTTCATTATCTTGTTTGGAAAAATTGTGGACTCTATACGATGGAAGAGTTGCCTCTATAGGAGCAATTGCATCCATCCCATATACCAAGGCAAACAGAGATTCTTGTGTAGCAGCCTTAGGAGTAGTCTGGTAGGCCCATAGTACTTCTTGTAGATAACTTAGCCACTTTCCAGCAGCCCCTTCCAAAATCTTTTTGAGACCGGACATAATGGTCATGTTCGCCACTTCAACTTGACCATCCGCCTGTGGGTGGAAAGGAGAAGAGAAGCAATGCTGAATTCCCCTAGGGGCACATAAACTCTCTATATCCTTGTTATCGAATTGTGGCCCATTATCTGTAGTTATCTTTGGTGGAACCCCAAATCTGCAACAAATATTAGATAGGATAAATTTTATAACAGCTTTTGAAGTAGTTCCTGCTAAGGGGGCTGCCTCTATCCACTTCGAAAAATAATCAATGGCCACAATAATGGCTCTGCACCCTCTGGATGCCATCGGTAGAGGCCCTACTGGATCCAGTCCCCAACGAGCAAAAGGTATTGGCTCAGAAATCGATTCCAAGGGGACAGTTGGGATTTGAATTTTATTTTCATATCTTTGGCATGGATCACACTTCTGTACCAATTCTTTGACATGTTCCATTATGGATGCCCAGTAGTATCCAACCAATAAAACCCTTCGGGTTAAAGCTCTATAGCCACAGTGTACTGACCCCTCACCATCATGTAGTTCAGATAGCACAATTTGAGACTCTTCAACCCCCAGATAACGCAAGAGAGGTCTGCTAAATGACTTCTTGTATAAAATATCTCTTACGACTAAAAAACCACGAGCCCTGTACTTCAGTTTCCTGGCCATGGATTTCTCGGAGGCAAAATGCCATTAGTAAGGTATTGAAGAAAGGGATGTCTCTAGTCCTCGGGTTGAACCACTTGTATACTTAAACTTTCTTCTTCTTCCTTACCCCAATTGGGCTGTATGGATGGATATTTTTTGTACATGAATCCATGGGTACGACTCAGAGTATGCTATGGTTTCCAAGGAATCTGCTAAAGTATTTTCCGATCTGGGTATATGCTCATAGCTAATATCTTTGAAGTTAGCTTCCACTTCTTAAGAATGAATAAATATTTAATCAACTGCTCCTTTTTTTGCCTCAGATTGACCTTGGGCATGATGAATAAGAAGATGAGAATCACTCATTAACCTAAATCTTTTGGCTCCACATAGCAAGGCTAATTTCAAACCAGCTATAACAGCTTCGTATGCGGACTCATTGTTAGAAGCCCTAAAAGAAAAACATATAGCCTGGTATAGTTTGTCGCCGTACAGAGAGGTTAAACATATCCCAGCACCACAACCCATGGTACTTGATCCACCATCGGTCCGGACAACCCATACCTTCTTAGTTCTTTCATCTGTAGTTTGCTTAGTACTCCTATCCGAATGGAATTCAACTAGGAAATCAGCAACAAATTGAGCTTTGATTGCAGTTCGAGGGGCAAAAAAATATCACAGTCACCCAATTCTATTGACCACTTGGTCATCCTGCTTGATATGTCCACCTTCTGAAGAACATTTTTCAAGGGAAAAGATGTCCTGACGACAATAGAATGAGACTGAAAATAGAGCCTCATTTTTCTGGCATCAATTACCAAAGCCAGTGCTAATTTTTCAAGTTTTAAGTACCTTCTTTCAGCATCCATCAAGCTCTTGCTGATGTAGTACACCGGACGAGGATAACTATCCACCTCCCTTACTAGTACTGCACTTATAACACATTCGGACACTGCTAAATATATGTACAATGTTGCTCCATCAATAGGTTTGTAGAGAGTTTTGGGGGAAGATAAATGCTTTTTTATTTCATTGAATACTTGGTCACACTGTGGAGACCAGTTAAAGTCTTTAGCACCCTTTAAAGTTTGGAAAAATGGGCACACCTATCCGAAGAACTTGAGATAAAACGATTTAGAGCAGCCAGTCTTCCTGTTAATCTTTGCACTTCTTTAATACTCCGAGGAGGATCCATCTGTAATAAAGCATTAAGCTGGTCTGGATCAGGTTGTATCCTTTTCTCACTTATCATATACCCAGAAACTTTCCGGACTGTACTCCAAAAACATATTTTTCTGGATTTAATTTTAAATTAACTTTCACCAAGTTGGCAAAAGTCTCTTGGAGATCGGCCAAGTGTAATTCTTCCTCCACACTCTTTACCATCATGTCATCAATATAGACTTCCATATTTCTTCCAATTTGATCAACAAATGCTTTATTCACCAGCCTCTGATAAGTAGCCCCAACATTCTTCAATCTAAAATGCATCACCTTGTAATAATGGAGGCCCCTATCAGTAACAAAAGTAGTGTGTTCCTGGTCCTTCGGATCTACTTGTATCTGATTATAACCGGAGAAGGCATCCATAAAATACAATAGCTTGTTTCCAGAGGTGGAGTCCACCAACTGGTCTATCCGGGGAACTAGATACAGATCTTTTGGGCAAGCCCTGTTGAGGTTGGTGAAATCGATACACATACGCCATTTTCCATTCTTCTTTTTTACTAACACTGGGTTGGCTGTCCACAAAGGGTACTAAGATTCCTTTATGTGCCTCATCTCGGTAAGTCGGTCAACCTCTTGAACTATGGCATCATATTTTTCTTTAGAGAAAGCTCTTCTTCTATGCACAACAGGTGCTACATCTCTCCGCATAGATAATTGGTGTGATATAACATTCACAGGCACTCCGGTTACATCAGCATTACACCAAGCAAAAATGTGGCGGTGGTCTGTTAAAAAGGATAGCACTTTGCTTTTTAATTCTGATGTCATCTTGGATCCATTCTTGACACTTCTTCCTTCAGCTAGAGAGTGAGTTTCAACCTCTTCAATTGGTATTAAAACACCGGGGGTCTCTCTGGGGTCATCAATTTCACCCTCTCCCCCAGAAGGCCTCACCAATTGCTAATTTTCATTTATCCGAACTGCCCCTAAAGTCCTATGGGCAAGTGCAGTTGCATAACATTCCGTTGCTATTTTCTGACTACTCCGGACAACTCCCATTTGTCCTTCAACAACATATTTTAAACATTAGTGAACTGTTGAATCCACAACATGCATCCTGGAGAGCCAAGACCTTCCCAAAATGGCATTGTAGCACGTGGGATAATCTACTACAACAAAAAGTACTCTAACAATTTTCTTGAAAGGGCACTTGCCGAACAAAACCTCCTCCTCGAACTCCCTGACTACGTCCGCAGAGCTTCCAATCAAACTCACAATGGACCTGTTTGAACGCTGAATCACTGCCAGATTCTTCATTTGTTTGTAAGAACTCAAAAAGAGGATATTGGCTGAGCTGCCAGTGTCCACCAAAATTCGCCTAATGTCATTGCCCCCAATCGATGCTTTTATTACCACATCATCTTCATGAGGACCAACTATGTCTCTCAAATCATCTTCATCAAAAACAATGAAGGGAAAAGGAATTTGGGATTGATAGGAGGACATGCCTCCATCCAACTAAGTAGCCAGAGTGTGAACATGCCTCTTCCTTGAAGAAGGAGTTGGTGTAGTCATTGTATCTCCCCCAAATATGGTAAGTGACTCAAAAAAGCCTATAAGCCGAGACACAGTCTTGGTATGTTCTGTTATAACGTCCACCTTATTCCGGGCTGGATCAGGATCCAAATACTTTGATTCCACATCGAATCTTTCAATAATTGCCATGGCCCCATCCGGAGCCGATGTTCCTGCGTTGTTTGCTGGGCCGGTCCGATGAACATTATCAGGCCTATTCCCACTTCTTTTTTAACATAAGCACCCAATTTTCATTTTTCAATCAGATTCTTCACCTCTTGTTTCAAAGCGATGTAATCTTCCATCTTATTGCCAATATCATGATGATATTGATGGAAACAAGCATTACGATTTTCCCTGGGAGATTGAAGCGCGACCGGCTTCCTAAAATGCACCTCATCTTTTGTTTTGTCATAGATGGTTGCCACATTCTCTTCAATTCGGCAAACCACTCTGGTTGGACCCAAGGTCCTCGCTTATTTCTGGACTGCTGGCTCTGAGCTGGTGCTGGGTGAAATTCAGCCTTGTTTCTGTTGGGACCCTGTCCGGCTTCCTTAGCTTTTTATCCGGACTGATTCTGGTTCTGGTTTGGTGTAGCTGGGGCAGATCTCACTTGCATGTGCACCCTAGTCTTTTTTGTTTCATCCACATTGATTTGCTTTCCCACATGGTTCAGTAAACCACCCCACGTCATGGCCTTCTTCCTGGTTACCGAATCAGCCAGATTTCCAGGGTTCAAACCCTGTCTTAGAGAAGCTATTGCTACTTGCTCAAAGCAATCAGCTAATCTATTCTTTGTGTTCACAAACCGACTTATATATTCTTTCAATGATTCAGTTGGCTGTTGGGTACAATGGATAATAGTATCTCCATTGCCCTTCACCTCTTTACTTCCAACAAAATGCCTCCAGAAGGCCACCCAAAAGGTATCAAAATTTCTGATGCACCCCTGTGGTAGGCTATTATACCATTTCAGAGAACTCCCCGTAAAAGATTGAGAGAAGGCTCTACAAAGCAACTTGTCATCATCGTCAAAATTCATCATAAAGTTTTTAAACTGATCCAGATGATTATCTGGATCTTTGCTCTCATCATATTTTTCCATCTTAGTACTGTCAAACCTCTTAAGAAGGTTTCCGGACAGTATTTTGGAAGACAATGGAGATTGTCTCCAATTCCGGCCACGACTAAAAACAGTATCTTTATTGGGAGTTGCAAAGATACCTGGTTTATCATGGAAAGCGAAAGGATCCATCAGCAGTTGGTCTATATGCCTCCGGCCATGGCTGCTGCTATGAGATGACCCTTTACTTAGATTCCTTTTCAACCTTCCATGTTTGTCCCTCTTTCTTGAATATTGTTTAACCAACTTTTGCTTCTTCTTGGACCTGCCTTCATCACTGCTGGATGATAGGGACTCCTTAAGTCTATCCTCGTTCGAGGAGCTACTAGAGGATTCTGACTCCGAGCTCTCCACCGGTTTAGACGGGTGAGACTTTTTTGAGCTGACATGAGTCTTTTTAGTGCTCAAGTGAGTCCTTGCTGATGGATCATGCTCCCTTGGATTGTCAGTGTGGTGAATGGCTGACACTTTCGCTTTTTATTTCAAGCTTAATTCCACCTTTTTAGCAGCTCTCAAGGCTTCTATTTCAGCTTTCAACCTGTCTCGTTCTTCGATCAGGTACTCATCGTTTTCTCCCACCACTTCTATCGAAGGTGGTGGCACTGCTTGCTCCTCCGGATTCATCCGAACTGGTTTTTCTTGCTGGTTTTGAATGCTAGATTTAGGCACCTTCTCCTCCCACTGTGGTCATCAATTTGGTGTGGATTATTTTTTACTGAGGGTAATTTTTTCAGATGTTTTGTGGGTTTTCAAGGGTATTAAATGTTTGGGTGTTTTTTAGTGAGAGATTTAAGCTGTCTGGTTGTATTAAATGTTCATTCCCCTCATTAATGAAAGTGGTTGGGTATTTATACCCTTAATTATGGGCCCTATGGGCTTTCGGGTCAAACTATGAAACCGAGTCGAGTTCAAAGACCCATTAGTTTATTAAGTAGATTAGCAATTAGCTTAGTCAAAAGGTGTTTAGTGTTTTAATACTTTTGTCCTGTCCGGATACTTCAGTGGGTAATTATTGTCCGGGTTACCCCTGTCCGGTTTCCACAGTGAGTGGTGGTGAATAATTTCGGACTCATCAATGTCATTGATACCAAATCTTATAATTGTTCAGGATTAGCTTCTATTCCCTTTTCATTTATGATATACCCTAGAAACTTTCCTGACCTTACACCAAAAGTACATTTTCTGGATTTAACTTCAATTAATAGCTCTTAAGTTAAAAAAACATCTCCTCCAAATCTTTTAAGTGTTCACCATCTGTTGGACTTTTAACAAGCATACCAGTCTCTGGTATGTTGCCACTATATTATTTAGACCAAACGACATAACTCTATAACAATGTAATCTTCGATTCGTTATAAATATGGTACTCTTCTAATATTTTAGATTCATCTGAATATGGTTATAATTTGCAAATACATCCATACAAGAGAGAATTTTATTTCTTGAAGTGGATCAGTTGATCTATTCGAGGAACATAAAATGGATCTTTGGGACATGCATGATTCCAATCTTCAATACCAACACACATTCGTCATTTCCCATTCTTATTTTTAACTAATACCGGGTTAGCAGTCCAAAGTCGGTATTGTGCCTCCCGAATCCAAACTTAGATAACCGATCCACTTTTTCCACAATAGCCTCCGATTTATCAATATAAAAAACTTGACTCTTCTGAATAATTATGCTTGACCTTCGGATTTTAAATCTATATTATAGCAAATTACCTATGGCAGAACCCCTACTACATCCTCTGTTTTCCAAGCAAAAACATCCAAATTATCAAACAGAAATTACAACAACTAATAACACAAAGTAGGTAACAGTAATATCCTTATTCGCAGAGTTTTCCCATTTGTAAATATATACTCTTCGATATTCTCTCTTACTGCCAAAGGACCCGTGGTTTCCCTCGGATCATCTATGAAATCCTCATTTGAGATGCACCCGCCTGATTGTGATTCAGCCATCGAATTATTAGAATTAGATCTTCGAGACTGAAGATTTATTGCATAACACTCTATGGCTACCTGATCATCGCTTCGAACCACCCCAACACGATCCCCAATGACATAATTCAATCACTGATGAACAATGGAGACTACACCATACATTCTCGATATCCAAGATCTCCCAAAGATAAAATTATATCCAGTTGGACATTCGACCACCATAAACAAGATTTGGATCCTCTTTTTAAAATGGTCTTTTCCAAAGATACTTCCCATTCGAACTCTCCAATCACTTGAGATGTCACTCCTGTAAACCCAATTATAGTACAATTAGATCGAAGAATCTTAGGTGAATTACGTATCATATCATATATAGACTTAAACAATACATTTGCTGAACTGTTTGTATCTATCAAAATACATCGAATTTTAACCCCAACAATGTTTGCCCGTATAACAATTGCATCTTCATGAGGTCCTATTATTCACCGAAGATCATCATCGTCGAACAAGATAAAATGTGTGCCCATATTTCCATATAAATGAGTGGATATTTTACCTTCTATTTGGGTAGCCAAACTCACTACATGTCTTTTTCTGGAGCTATTAGTATTACAAATCATAGTGTCTCCCTCGAAAATTGCTAGAGATTCAAAAAAATCACATAAACTTCGAACCTATCCTTAAACCGATGGCTCATCCACAGCTAACAAAATTAACTGATCTGGATCTGCATCTAAATACTCTGCAACTATTAATGTACTCTCTTGCTTCGAATTTGGTTTAACAATATGTTGTGTTGTCGTGCTCGGATTTTTCGACACATTGCTTTGTCCTTTAACAAAAGCCGTTAACTTTCCATTCTTTATCAAAATATGTATCTTTTTATTTAATGCTACACAATCTGCAATATCATGCCCAATGGCATTGTGATACTTGCAAAACCTATTAGTACGTTCTTCCTTTGGTCTATTTATCGGAGCTGGCTTTCTAAAGTCCACCTGACCTTTAGATTTCTCAAAGATAACAACTACATTCTCAATTAGCTCCGCGAAATATTCTGGTCTTAGGCTATGAGTTTGATAGTTATACCCATGGTTTGGATCCCCTGATCTTCGAGGAGGTAGATTAGTAATAATCATATCCCGAAGTTCTTGGTTCCATTGGCCAATAAGTGTATGTCCTGAAGTTCTTGGCTCCATTGGCTAATAAGTACATGTCCTGAAGTTCTTTGAGTAGATATTGATCCTCCTCGAACTCTAGTAGACTCTTCAACTTTAATTTAATCTTCAACTTGTCAAAGCTCTTCTTCTAGTGGTCTCAAATTCCAAGGGCAGTCGAATTCGATGAGTTGTATAAGACCCATCATATGGGTTTTCCAACTCATCTTCTTCCTCAATTGGACGTGCTTCGGATTTCAACCTACCAGACTGAATTTATTGTTCTCTTCGAGCATATTCATCATTTAGAAAAGCTATATTTTCTAACAATTGATTCGTTCGGTTTTTAATTTCAGATTGATTACATTACTCAGGAACCTGACTATTACCTCGAATTTCTTCCCTACGCAAATCTGACTTAATTGCTTCAATTGCTTCACAAACTACTGGATCAGCTTTTGTCTCCTCCGGTTCCATTATGATCAAGTCTATCAACTGTAAATTTTGTATTTTCTGATTTTAGATTTTCAATTTAGGAACCTTACTCTCTCCCGCTGTGGTCGCCAATGTTAATTGTAAGAGATATCTTGATGAATAGATTGAATCAAAACTGTATTCGTGGAAAAGAAAGTGAAAGTATTGAGAGAGAATTAAAGTATTGAAATTCTAGAGAGAGAAGCAACTGAACATAATCTATTTTGAGAAGTAAAAGTCAAACTATATATTCATTGTCGTATGCCCTATTTATAGGCACACAAGAAGACTTTAACTGAATCAGTTACATAAAGAGACAAATTGCATTGTGGTCCTTGATATTTACAAATAATACAAATCTCCTCTCATAACTTTACAATTTATCTAAAAAAATATTAATGTTATTGACTTAAGTGCGTGATAATTCATGTCCTTATCATGACGAATTTTCAAGATCAGCCCATTTAAGGTTAATAAATATATTACGCTAAGGTACTCCTACCACAGTTAGAGTTTCATTAATATTTCCATCAATTTCTAACTTCACCATGATCGTATATCAATGAAGATATTTGGCTGATACATGGTTATGTGCATTACAAAGCATGTTTAACGATAAAATAAACTAAAACTCATTATTAGTCATCGGAATTGGTCACATGTATTAAAAAAGTCACTAATGTTCATTTGTTTCAAAACATCCATTTTTGTCAGTCTTTTTGCATGCGCAATCAAGCGCGGTGACCGTGGATACAAAAAAATCAACAAAAGTGGCTACGAATGTAACAAAATGGATCATTTTGATACAAAGATAACAAAAGTGACTGCATATACAACCTTTTTTGTAATCATCGTTTTTCCGCTCTTGATATTTTTTACAATAAACTTTTTAAAATTATTAAATATCTTGCATTGATACACTACTCTATAATTTCAATCTTTACGACCCCGATCATTAAATCCGAATTCAATTACAAATGTGATTTTGTTTACTAATTCTTATGTCAAGTCATCGTATTTACATTACAACAATTATAAAATGTGAAATGATAAATATAATCTTTTAATATTATATATCTAATACAAATGGAAATGTTGGTCCGAATAGGTCTGATCCGACCTAACTCGGTCGGGTTTGTCTGATCGAAACTTACAATAGACCGGGTACATATATAAAAATTATGGTTTGTACGCAGATCGGGTTGGATTTGGATTTTTAGTTTGTTCAACCCAACGTGGTCCAAAAATATAGACTATATATTATATAAAATAATAATAATAATAATAATAATAATAATATATAAAAGTAATAATTACTAAAAAAATTGATCTGAATAATTTATAAAAAAATTGTTCTAATAATTATTAATTAGATTCTTCCTCTAAATATTGTTTTCAATAATATATTTTCTAATTAAATTTTCCTACTAAAGTTAATTTCCAATAATAATTAAAGACTTATAGTTATTGATTTATTTTAATATAAATTTATCATTACTCTTTATATTTAACGTAATATCATGATATTTGTTGGGTTTGTCATTAAAAGCAATGACACATTTGGAATCGACATTTTAAAAGTTATTATTGATGATTTTGACAATGAAAATGAAGATGAAAGCAGTGTGATAAGTGGCGGTGATGATTGATGATACCATTGAAAACTAGAAAAAATTTAAAGAAATGTTTGTATTTGTTTTAATGTTTTATTTCGTAAGACATGTTTTAAATAGATTGTTTTCTCAAAAATTTATGTTTGTTTATTTGACTAACATTTGAGATTTTGACGATTTTGATAATGACGATGAAAATGAAGGAGTTGTGATAAGTGACGGTGATGATTGATGATACCATTGAAAACTATAAAAACTTTAAAACAATGTTTGTATTTGTTTTAATGTTTTATTTGGTAAGACATGTTTTAGATAGATTGTTTTGTCAAAAATTTATGTTTGTTTATTTGACTAACATTTGATTTTGATTGTTTATTTATTTATGTTTGTTATGGTTTAAAAAAATTATATTTATATTTTTGTTTAAACTAAAAAATAAAATCAAGTTTAAGAGAGATTCAAATAGTTTATACTAGATGAGATAATTCAAATAATAAAAATAGTTGTTGTGGACCGAATCAGACTGGTCCATAAATATATTTGGAATAAAAAATATTGAACCCACACCAAAATCGGATTCAAAATTTAAATTAAGAAAACTACAAATCTAAACCTGAACCTGATCATTGACATCCCGAATATCAAGCTTAATGTTTCTATAATACAAAACAACGTATAAATAAATCAAACTTAATCCAGTGTGATATTCGTCAACTTTCTGATGAGTAATATGCATAAGTTCGCCGAAGAAAATTCAGTGTGATCTCGATGTTTTCATGGTGCATACATACCTCTATTCTAACGAAAATCTCTCCGACTGCCTTTCTCCTCGCTCCCGGAGAGGCTTTTTCAGTTCGCCGTAAAACCACTGTCCATGCACCCTTTTTGTATTTGCAATTTAAAACTGCCCTGAACCACTCCTCTAAACAGTTTTTCTATTTGCAGTTGGCCATTAATGTCAACTGCCTCGTCCCTTGCGATGCCAAAAGCACTGGCTTTTCGAGCGCCAAAATATACTTCACCCTCATTTGTTACTTCTCAAATTCTAATTGCAGCCTACCTTCTCTCTCCTCCTCACCCAATCAACCTTCATCCCCATTAATGCTACATTGAATGCCTGAGTTTTTCTGACACAAAAACTATCCCGCTTCCCGCAGCATGCGCAATCTCACCACCTTCTCTCTCCATCACCCTTTAAACTCCCTCTATAAACTCTCTCTGCGTCCTTTTGTTTTTTCCATGTCTCCCCACTATCTCTCTGAAACTACCCAACTCTCCCTCTCTCACTCCTCTCCTCACCATGGTCGAAACAAGAACCCAAATATTTTTTCAATCCCTTAACCACCTCTCACCAAAACTCTTCTGCCTCGAGTCCTTCCAACATCTTAATCACAACCATTCAAACTCTCCAAAGCTACATCTTCCAACAAACTGCCCAAGTTGTCTCCTCTTTTAACCTCACTAGATCCACTGTCATCCATACCTCCAGCTATGCTTCCCCATGCATCCCGCTTCTCAACCGGATACCGGGGTCAAAGAACTTCCCAGAATCTTTCCCTGGTCGAAATAATAAAGGACAAAGCATATCTGAAACTCCCAAAGTCATCCGCTCTCTTGGAATTCGTCCTACCACCACCTTTCACTCCTCCTCGCACCAAACCCACTTACGCAACACCAACGTACCCATGCACTTACACCAAGAATCTGCCCCCATGGTAACCATACACCGGCCCACTCCCTCTTCCTCCTTTCGCTCCTGGGCTAACGTGGTAGCCTCAAACCAAGACACCAGTACTCCTATTGCCATAAAAAAGACTGACGACATCTACTTCGACAAAGGTATCCTCATCTTCCTTGAGGATGCCCTGTCTGGTGACAAAGATTACTGGCCAAATGCCTCTCTAGATACTTCCTATTTTAAAATAAAAGCTACTTCGTATGTTCAGTCACTTGCAAGCCAAATATAGGGTTCGTTGGGTCTCTAAGAATGTAAGTTAACCCCATTTGGCCACTACTTTTTACGATTCTCCTCGGCTGATAATGCCACCGAGGTCCTTGAGAGCGCCCCTTGGTTCTTCAGCAGTCATCCGGTGTTCCTGCGATGTTGGCCCCCCATGGAAACCCTTGAGAAGGAGGCCATGAAGGTTATCCCGCTATGAGTTAAATTCCATGGTATGCCTCACGAGTTTTGGACAGAAAAAAGGTCTCAGTATTCTCGGAAGCTGCCTTGGAACTCCTCTCTACGTCGATAGTCAAACCGCCAGCCAATCCCGCCTCAACTACGCTCGGATTTGCATAATCATGCAAGCATCTGCCTCCTTCCCATCATCCATCACCATTGGCTGCCTCGAAAAAGAACACTTCATTCATGTCGAATTTCAAGAGCTCCCGAAAATCTGCTCTCGATTCATCTCTTTCGGTCATGCAGCTGCAGCGTGCCTCCACCCCACCGAGACCCTCCATGCAGCGCCAAATCGAAGATCGAGTAAGGAACCTCTTCAGGAACCAGATGTCCCCGCGATGGCGCTATCATACTCCAGTTGAAGCGACTCTGCCCCCAGCCCAGCTACGAAAACCTGCATCCTATGACGAGTGGACCGGGTTGGACAAAGAGCCAGGTGATAGCCAGCAACAGCTCAGCAGCCGGCCGGATCGGGCACATCGATAGAGAACCTTCACTAACGGATATTACCTCTCCAAAAGCGAACCAGGCAGCAACCAATGTTCAATCGAGTATGTACGGGGTCAACCCCTTGTTATTTGATTTCAAGTCTAATCCAAACCTTAATCTTAATTTTTATATATTATGCAGATTGCTTGTTAAAATGTGTGTGGCCTAAATGACCCCGTGCGTCAAAAAGACGTCCGAGATTTTGTTTTCTCTAATAATATTAATGTCATCTGCCTTCTTGAAACAAAAGTAAGCTCCGATAAAGTTGACTTTATTATGAACCGCATGCTCCCTTGGTGGTTTTGCATAACAAACCATTCTAGCCACCACTATGGTCGTATTTGGGTTGTTTGGAACCCTAGTGTCTTCAACATTAATCTTGAAATGACCACTCCCTAGCTCATGCATATGAAATTTAACTGGATCTAAAAAAACATCACCTTCCTCACGACTACTATTTATGGATTTAATGAGCCATCAGACCGCCTCCCCCTTTGGAGAGACTTAAGCTCCCTATCTCAATTATTTGCGCTCTCCCCTGGACCATCCTTGGGGACTTCAACGCAATTATAAACCCCCATGAGCGCACTAGCCCCGATCCTCGTTTAGGCACAATGCTATCACCGATTTCAATGATTGTTGCCAAAATTGTAATCTTGAAGACCTCTGGTCTTCAGGTTTTCAGTTCTCTTAGTTCAATCATCGCCTTGACAACCCTATCTCCTCTAAGATAGATAGATTCATGGTAAATGACCTATGGGACGACCTCTTCCCCAACTCTTATGCCCATTTTGACCTCTCCTGTAGCTCAGACCACACCCCTATAAACCTTTACCTCACCACCCCTTAATCCCCTATCCCAAGCCCTTCAAATACTTTAATATGTGTCATCTCCACCCATTTTCTCTAACATTGTCTCTAGCAGTTGGGGCTTGCCTAGCCACAAGAATCCTATGAAGTCCATTATCATTAACCTCTCCCGTCTATCCCCCTCCATTGAAGCTTTTAACATGAGAGAATTTAGTAACATCAGCCCTATGGTTGATAAAGCGCAAAAGGCTATTTCCCGTGTCCAACAAAACCTTGCTTCCAACACCTCTAATCTCCTTTCTCTCAATAGAGAGGGAAGTCACCGAGTCTTACATCTTCTATAGCAGTGCGGAAGAATCTTTCCTCAAGCAAAAATCCAGGAAAACCTGGCTCAAGCTTGGTGATAAAAACTCCAAATTCTTCCACAATAGTATCAAAGCCCGTAGAGCTTGAAACAAAATTCTCTCCATCACCACTCAGGATGGCCGAGCTAGCACTAACCCAAAGGTTATCTTCACCACCTTTGTCTCCCACTTCCGCAACCTGCTTGGCACCCCTAGTCATGAGGGCTATGCCAACCTGAACATAATCTGTTCCATGCTCAAAACCTTTGTCTCCTACTTGGATAAAGCCATCATGGTTAAATCCATCCTAGATGGTGAAATCAAATCAGCCCTTTTCGATATTAATAATGACAAAGCCCCTGGCCCTGACATCTGTGCGGGGGTCAAGCATTTCTCCCATCATGGGAAAATGAACCCTGATTGGAATAAAATGCTTATTGCCCTCATCCCTAAAACTGTTTCCCCTTCCTCCCCCGCAAACTTCAGACCCATCTCTTGCTGCAATGTAATCTACAAGATTATATCTACAATCATTGCCAACAAGATAAAACCATCGCTCACTTACCTCATTGACTCCTCTAAATCTGTTTTGTCCCCGACCTCTCCATCACTGACAAAATCCTCCTCTACCAGGACCTCATGCATGGTTATCAGAATAACCGTAAGGGACCCAAATGTGCCTTTAAGATTGACCTTATGAAAGCTTTTGACAATATCCGTTAGGAAATCGTCCTCGACGCCCTATATGCAATGGACTTTCCAATTGAAATGATAGGTTGGATATTCCATTGTATTACCACCCCCTCTTTTGTCGTCTGTATAAATGGAAATCCCTCGAGCTACTTCCAGGGTAAAAAGAGCCTCCGTCAAGGAGACCCCTTATTCCCATACATTTTTGTCATTGTCCTGCAGGTTTTCTCTAGTATCATCCAGGAAAAAAGCAAAGCCCTCACGTTTGGTTTTCATTGGAAATGCCACTCCCTCAAGATCATCAACCTATGTTTTGCCGACGATCTAATGATATTCTATAGATCCAACCCCCAATCGGCCAACCTCATCCGTGAGGGTCTTAATGAATTCGCTAGCCTTTCGGGCCTCCATCCGAACCCTGCTAAGAGCCATGTTTTCTTCTCTAGCACCTCCATCACAACCAAGTCCAAAATCTTCCATCTCCTCGGCTTTCAAGAAGGCTCCCTCCTTATGCGTTATCTAGGAGTTCCTCTTATCACCTCTCGGATTTCCTACAACGATTGACGTCTCCTTTTTACGACCATAACTTCCCGGATAAACTCCTGGACAACGAAGTATCTCTCATACGCAGGTCGCATCCATCTCATCAAATTCGTCCTCTTCGCAAGCCAGGTTTACTGGTCCTCCATCTTCATTCTTCCGGCCATAGTACTTAAAGAGCTCTCGCAGCTTCTGAGACGATTCCTATGGTCCGGCTCGGAAATGAAGATCTCTGGGGCAAAGGTGGCCTAGGAAAAATTGACATAGCCCACGGATGAGGGCGGTCTTGGGATCCCAAACCTAAAAGTTTGGAATCAGGCGGCCGCCTTGAAAATTTTGTGGTCCCTTATTACCAAAAATAAAAACTCTAATTTGGTCTCAAAGGATCATTGCGGAAAAAATAAAATCAAAAAGCTTCTGGACACTCCCCCACCCCCTACCAACTCCAGTTGGGTCTGGCGAAAGATCATGAATCTCATACGCCAAGCCTCGCACCTTTACAAGGTAAACATGGGTAATGGCTCCAACACCTCCATATTCCACGACTCTTGGCTCTTCCTTTCTCTCTCGTCAATCGCTACGGCCCCAACATTGTCAATTTGGCTCGTCTGCATAATATCAACCGTGTTTCCGACCTCAACGATAACGGCCGTTGGCGCTGGCCCTCCCAGGGTAAAGCTCAGAATAGGCACATGCAATCCAACCTGACCTAAATCCAAACTGCTCTCACCATCCTCCCCCCTGCCTCGGACTCTGTAGACACTTTCATTTGAATCCCAAACAAGTCCAACTCACAGTTAACCATTCGTAGCACCTATGCCGCTATTCGTCCCTCCAGAATAAAAGTCCAATGGAGCTCTCTCATCTGGAACAAATACCCCATCTCAAGACACTCCTTTATTTCATGGATGGTCATCCACGGAAATCTATCCACTCGCGACAAACTTACCAGGTGAGGTCTTGCCACAGACCCCAACTGTGTCATCTGCTCAACCCATCCTGACTATTTGAAACACCTCCCTATTCTATGCCCTTACACCTCTTCCATCTGAGAAAACATATTCCCCAATCTGCTCATCCCCTCCTGCCCCTTATCTTGGGATACCTGGTTGGATACCGTTAGCTCTTGGTCACACCATCCCAATGGTTCAACTCCCTCTGGCAAACCGCGTTCTGTTCAACCATTTATCACATCTTGAGAGAAAGAAACTCACGCATTTTCAACAACACCTCAGCTCCAAACTCATATGTAGCCTATCATCTTCAATGGGATCTTCGTTCCCATTTCCACGGAACGAAGATAACCCTCCCTATATAGTTCGTCTTTCCTTTTAAATGTAACTTCATTATAGCTATCTTCTCGGAATCAAGGTCTCAATTGTAACAGGACCATCAACCCTTAGAATCCTATGTACTTTTTTCAGTTATATATAAAATTTACATCTTTTTATACCGAAAAAATAGTTGACCAAATTCTTTAAATATTAAAAGAATAAAAATATTACTAAAATATAAAATATTATCAGTAACCACTATATTAAAATATTTTATGCAGATCTGTTATTCATCAAATATGCATTAAATGATTTATACGGATCCATTCTAAACATTTATTCCTCAAAGAGACCGCTAAATGGGATGTTAAAATTTGTTGACATTGAAAAAAAAAATATACACAGGTTTAGACTATAAGTACTTCGAACGAGTTTAAGTCTATTCAATTTTAAGTTTAACATATGCTGTAAGTATTTTTATTTTTGAACAAAAATATAAATTTTTATTTTACTAATCTCTCCATTTTATCATTTCCGGCAAAAACAACTTTTACCATTTTTTATGTTTAGAGACGGTTCAACAATTTCCTTGTTGGAATCGGCTGAAAAGAAGCACGACCGACGAGTGATTCCAGAAAACTCTTCGGTGCATAATACATGCACCCAGCTGTATAGCTTTTGTACACAAATGGTACACAACCAAAATTATTATTATTATTTAGTTTTTTTTACAAAACTATATTTATAAAAAATAATATTTTTTGAAATTATATATATTTTTAAATATTCTTCAACTTTTTATCTATTTTATGGTGTTAATAACTTATTTAACATGTTAATTGACCTTATTTAATTTTTTCGTCATGTTAACATTTATTATTTTTAGCATTCATCGAAAAAAACTGTTTACCAATTTTTTAAATATTCATGTATTTATTCACTAAATATTTATGTATTTAAATTTATTTAATGTAAATTCTTTTTTTTTGTGGTGAATTTTTTTTGTTATTTATTTCAATTATAAGTGAGAAATTTATTTAATTATAATTATTCTTAAAATAAATTTTACTTTCTTAAAATCTCATATACACAATAAATTATGAGATCCATTACAAAAAAAATACTATTTAAAATTTTATTAATAAAACTAATTAAAATAATAATTATCAACCTTTTTAGATAAATTATAATAAAGTTTATTAAAATCTAAAATAATATAATTATCTAAATTTTATAAATAAATCTGTTCGCATTCAAAGAATATTGGACTGTAGTCATATTGAAATCTTTTGGCGTATCCATATGAATTATCCATAGGAAGAGAAATATTATGTTCCTCTTAAAAGACAAAAACTCTCTTGTATTTTATTTGGTTTATTACTTATTCTTCTATATTTATAATAAATATAAGTTTATTTTCTAACTTGTGTACATATTCATGATGCAGTGAATTTAAAGGACTCTCTTCCTCTTTTAGGACATTTTTCGGCTCTTCCACCGAATCTTAGCCCTTCCGGTTGTGAATAGAATTTATTCTCGCTCCTCTTTTCCTAGTTACCCTTCAAATATTGCATACCCATTTGATGCACTTGTGTTGTTCGATAAAAGAGTTTATAATCCATAATTTTTTACGACAATATTTGCATTTCATCTTGTGTATTCAAAGCCTTGAAGATCAAGTAATGATGAGTGATTTTGAATCATTTCTCATCGTTGATAAGGAATCTTATCTTTAGCTTACATATAATTTGGTATTGATGATATATTTGGGATTTCCAAAGATAAAAAAATGACTGGATCGAGCTTTCTCGACATGCTTTTGATTCTTCAATACAAACACCTACTATTTTAATTGCTCTTAGCGGTTCTACCTCTCTGTCCGAAGTTGTCCTTCCATTGGTATTCAATGGTAATAACACTACTAACAGATGTATTTTTTGAATATCTCATGTCCTTCGGGACTTGAAGATTTTACTTCATCTTTTTTCGTCCTTTTCAAAACCAGATTACAGAGGTGTTATTACTCATTTTTATAGTCGGGCGTAGCCGTTCATCTTTTCTTATTTTCTTTTTGAAGTTAGTTGGTTGCCAATAGACTTCGTTTTGAGGTTAAAATTTTTCTTTTTTGATATTTTATGATTATTTTTTATCTTCATTTTATAGTTTCGTTATTGGTTACAACCTATTACAGTGGGTTGATGTTGTGTCAGTATTCCCAAGTTAACCCCTTCGATTAACCATCACCCTTTCAGGTTCTTCTAGAGGGTGCTTCCTCATCTGCTCATAATCGCCCCAAATAAGGGGTACTCTTGCATCTAGTGTTGAGAGGGAGATACAGTTACAAGCAATACTTAACGAAAGTCTAGAGAGAAAATCTTTTATCTTTTCAGTTAATCTTAACCTGAATTTTTATCTAATAAATATTTTACTTTGTTAGAAACAATGTTAGATGTATTGTGCATTTCAATGAAAGTTTTTGAGATTTTGCAATGAAGTTTTTCTTATATTTCTGGCGGATGTAATATCTAAGGTAGATGTTGCTTCTTCCATGTCAAAGGATGTACACAAAAACTTGGCTTCCTTGTCAACCAGGTATATTATTGTATCGTCAATAAATATATGCTACAAATTGTTTCTTTTATAGTTTTATGATGCGTGCTTGTTTCTAACCTTATTTTATTTGTTACGATCGAGTAAAGTGAAGATCATCTTTTTTAAAAAATTTATTTTACCATTTTTGGAATTATGCTTTAGGCATTCTTTGGGGTTTGATTTTGCTTCAGATTTACGTTTTCTAGCACTACTTGTTATTGGCACTATGCCAAATAATATGCTAACCAATTTTATGGCAAAAAAAACCGTTTTACAAATTTTGAATGCCTTATTAAAAACTTATTGCGTCATTGAGGGAGGAAAGAGTGCATCCTTATAATAAATACTTTTACAATAGTTGTAACTGGTGTGGTTTATTTCTATCTGAGGGTAATTTTGTAAAGTGTTTTGGATGTTTTGTGGAATTTAATGTTTAGAGTTGTGAGTAGAGAGATAATTAAGTTGTCTATTGGTATATTTATACTTAATACTGACCCATGGGCTTATTGAGACGGGTCGTGAAGTCGGGTCAAATTTAAGGACCCGTTAGTAATTTGGTTTGAAATGACTAGTAACTAGGTTAGTCAACATTTAATAATTTGTCCTGCTTGGAATTTTATTATAGTGGTTTGGTCCAAATTTCCCTTCGGATTTAGTCAAAGCACAGTAACTCATATATCCGAACTCATCAGGTGCCATACTTGGTTTTCATCCTTGTCTAGCAACATGTACTTTCTTGGCTTTACTTTTGCTTCGACCATATACATGCATTTTGCATTAGACTTTTCAAGTCGGTCTTCTTGTATATGTTGGAAGAATCTCTTTATTACTTTTTCTCCTAGTTTAAACTTTTGAAGCATATTTTGGAATCATATATATTCCTTATAAACACCTTGTAATTTTTTGGTCGAATGTGTGCGTTGATCCTTTTTCTTCAACTGTCACTTTTTTATTTTTGTCATTTTCGTCCTTATTGTATGTTGTAACGTATTGTGATGGTATAAATACTTTATTAGTATTACCACCTTCATACCATAAAATATAGCATATGAAATCTCTTTTGTGGTAATTCTTGGTGTAGTTCGATGTGCTAATAGTACATCTTGCAAGGTATCAAACCAACTCTCGGGTGCTTCATCCAACAATTTTTTTAATGCCTTCGATTATACTTATATTAGTCACTTCGATCTGCCCATTTGTTCAAGGATAAAAATGGTAAGAGAATGTGCTTGATTTTCTTATATGTGTGACGATATCATTTTAAAACTATGCTCAATTATCGGTACTGAGAACTCTTCGTCTATCATACCTGCAATATATACTCATTTTTATGAATAAAAGTACATATGTTACTTTTATGTGTTGTACTGCTTTTGCTTCCACCCATTTAGAAAAGTAATCTAAAACCACAGTAATTTCTTCCTCCATGGGCCATTGAGAATAAACCTATGATGTTCATACTTAATCTTTCGAATGGAATGTCATATGTGATTGTTTCTAGCGATGTTGCTAGCACTTAAATTGAATTCGCTAACCGTTGACATGTATCACACGTGCTTACTCTCTCTTTTTTACATCTTTTATAATTTTTGGCTAGTAGTAACTTTGTAAGAGTATTCTTTTTATATGAGCTTTGTATCCGCAGTGAATACCTTATTCTCTCTCATCTAACCCTTCCATTACAAAAAATGTTGCATCCGCGCTTAAATAATTAAACAAGGTTTTAATAATCATTTTTTTATATAACACGTTTGTTATCCATACATACCTTGAAGATATTCATATTATTTTTTGTACTTTCATTTTGTCTTCAACTAGTGTGACTTGTGTAAGGTAATTTTTGGTTGGCATTCGCCAATCCTCCTTCTCATTTTCTTATTTTTTTACCATTACTCCTTCATTTGTCACTATTAAAAGAAAACAATATGGTATATGTTTTTCTTGTAATATGTTCTTGGTGTTGACGATGTACTAACTGAAGAAGCAAACACGTCAATGATCGTAAATTTGTAAATTTATACCCTTGACATATATTTTAACTCGACATGTTCGAATTGGGAAGCAAAATATTGAAGGTCATTTAATTATTGAACAATTTAATTCATTTTTTAGTTTGAACTACTATTAGTTGATTATTAATTGGGAATCGGTTATGAGTATCATCTTTCTTACTCTGCAGTTTTTTACTAAATATATCCATGCAATGATAGCCTCATATTATGCTTCATTGGTGGTTTTTCATATTCTCAACGACCGAATGGACTAATTTAGGATATCACCACATGTGGAGACAAGTTGTATCTATGCCTTTGACCCTTGATTGTTGCTACCTCTATCGTTTTCAACGCATCATATATATTCTAACGTCATGGTTTATAATGATTGGTCTTTCGAATTGAAATTCTATTAAAAAATCAGCTAACACTTGGGCTTTTATTATTGTTATAGATTCAAACATAATATCATAATCATATAGTTATACTAATCATTTAGTTAATCTTCCCACGTCGGGTCTCTATAATACAATCCTTTATGGGAAAGGGGTTCGCACAATTATGATACATGCTTAAAAATATGGCCATTTTCCTAGTCACTACTAATAAGTGTCAGAATATCTAAGGTAGTTAATCGGGAAACGTGAAAGAGTGAAAAGTGTCAAGCAGACAAGTACAAAAATCTAGAGAGAGAAAGTGGTCAAAATCAAGTACTAATCATTAGAAGGTCCCCTTGTTGGGGGGACAAAATCTTTCTTTATATAGTGACAGTTGTGGGGCCCATTGTCACATGAAAAACGTATTCTAATTGCATGTTACCATCTTCATTTGTACTTATATCACTTATGTCTTACTTTACAATTAAGCCCTTGCATATAATTATATTACAATTTAAGCCCTCTATTACACTTAGTATTTTATGCCCTTATCAGTAGCCCCATAGTTTTGCCGAGAGTCGAGCAAAAACTAATTGTGTGAAGAGGGCAGGGTCGACAATTTTCTCCTTGATTCAGTCGTGCCGAACGCAGGATCGGAATCCCACTATTGATGTAGTTGTTGCCAAGTTAGAACTTATTGACGATGAAATGTCGTTGCCAGGGTCGACATTCTGTCAAACGACGATAAATGTCGATGCTAAGGTCAACAATATTACTTAGCTGATGATTACTATCGCTGTCAAGGTCGACATTTTGTCAAATATCGATTCTTGTCGATGCTGAGGTCGACATTTTGTCAAATATCAAATCTGGTCGACGCTCAGGTCGATATTTTTCCAAATATCGTTTATTGTCGATACCAGGGTCGATCATTACCTGATTCGAATTTGTTGTTTATCAATCGTCGAGGCTATGATCTGCATACCATCTACATCTTTACAACTTAAGTACCAAAGATTCGTGAACTGGTTTGGGCTATTTTAGCGGGCTCGAGACCGGGTCAAATTTTTTCAAGGCCCACCAAGCTCCTAACCGGGTTTTTTTTTCTGCCCATCCACATATCCTCTTGCAATTTATCGGCACATTATTCATCATTAGCTACCTACGCGCGTGTTAAAATCGTATCCCCTAGGTCTGCTATAGCCACTCGGTTAGACACGTGTCTCGTTGTAATTGGGTTGTACTTTAACTAGTATTTTGCTTAAGCGACTCTTGATATTCCTGAGGCTCTTTTCGATTGCGCTTCTCCATGGAGCGGATCCTTACCACACTTGCTACCTCTATAAATATTTCTCCTTTTCACTAAGTTTTTTCTAAAGAGATAAGCTCTGGTCAATTTCCTTTCTAGAGAGAGAAAATCCTAATTTTATGAGAAAACCCCTGTCTCATAAGAAACCAACGAAGAAATCTGACGCTCCTAAAAAACCCATCTTTCGCTTCGTCGACTATTTGCAAATCACTCAACGAGCAGAATAATACCGAGCTGCTGGGCTGATCTACAGAGGCGTTGTTTCACCAGCGTATTCTGAGCCACTAATTTTTCCTAGACCTAACAATCCTGGCCCTTCGAACCTTTCAACCTACGAAGATCTTCCGACCTCGCAAAAAGCATCTTCTTCGAAGCCTCCTGTTACTCGTTCTTCTCCCAGAGTATCCAATACTGAAAAACTTCCCACATCTTTACAGCCTCGGATACTCAACAGCCGACCTAAAACTCCATTTCTGACTATGGGTGATTCCAGCTCTTCCTCTACTACTCCAAGCGAGTACGTTCAACTTACTCACAACACCATCGGGATTAAAACAAGTCATAACACTGCGAAACTGCTAAGAAGGGTGTTCTGAAAGAGGAAGAGAAAAAGATACGAAAGGAGGTTTCGTCGAAAACCGATGCTAAAAGGCCTGGCCACATTCGAACCCACAACAACTCGAGCGCTATTCTAGCCACTACTTCTCCTCGAGACCTAATATCCGCTGACAAACATCCACCAACAGGAACGGTGAATACAGAGGCTATAAACCCAGCCTTCAAATCCTCCTCAAAGCCGGCTGACGCCAGAGGGAAAGCTACAAACAGACCTCTTAAGAAACCCTTGCACAAATCCTCCAAACCACACGTGGTGATAAAGGTTGTTGACGATATAACTAAGGCAGTCGCCCTTAGGAATCCTCCTAAAGTCACTCCAATGGCAAAGTATGGGGAGAAAAACTTTAGGTCGGCAAAATCTGGAGCCAAGGATACCAGATCAATGAATTCGAGTACCTCCAAGAAAGTCGCATCAACCAAAACTGTCGTTGTGCCTGCTACCGACCCTGAACCTGTGCCCATCGATGGTGAGAATACTGACCTAGATGCTTTGGAAAATCCTTCCGTGATCCTGATTGATGCCATCAAAAGAGAGCCACTGCCACCTGAAACGGTCAACGTCGTGACTGGGTACCATGTTCGTCTGACCTACGATCACATCCTCTCTCTATTCAACGGCAAATACCTGTACTACTCACCTGATGAAGAGGAGGACTTGAAAAAGATCTGGGGAATTCCTTCATGTGTTAAGGTTCGGTTTCCTCAAACTGGTGAAACTCTTTTGTCTATCCAAGGTCGGGAGGTAGTCTTTTTCACCGAACTCTTTAATTGGGGTTTGCGACTTCCCCTCGACCATGACATTTTTTGGTACATCAAAATTCTCGAACTATGTCTGACCCAGTTGACCCCGAATTCTTGGTACACTTTGATGTCGACCATCATGGCTTCACGACTGTCAAGAATCCCCATCACAATGGAGCAAGATATACGGATATCAGGGCTCTCAAAATCTGGGAAACTACCCTTTTCTACTCATCTCTCCTCAACCCCAAAAAGATCATGAACAACTTATTAGAGGCTGACAGATCATGAAAGTATTTATCTTTGTAAGTGGTGCTTGGGAGAATGGCCGACCCTATACCTAAGAAAATCCGAGGCGGCTCACATTTAAATGGACCCCTGAAGGTATTCATATGCATTTTTTAAACAAAGTTGTCTTTTAGTCTGCAAGGTTACTATCCAACGGTTGCGGAAGAAACACCTTGAAGAAGCCTCAACAATCTTCGCTTAACTTCGGGCTTTTGCAAGGAAGAACTGGGGTCAGAAGTTCCGCCAATGCTTCAAGAATAGAAACCTCATCAACAGCAACCTCTGGCGCTGTTTGAACCGAATCCTAAGCCCTGAAGAATTGCGGACCCCTCCTGACATTGTTGATTTTGTCAAGGAGCTCGAGGCCCCGGATTGCGAAGTGTTTTTACCCAAACGGGACCAAGCCCCAAGTAAACGTGTGAAGTCTGAAGAGTTTTCTGATGTTGAGGGTGAGCAAGGTAATGCTGTGGACCGACCTTTAGAGCCGGAGGCTACCGTCGTTCTCAACGACCCAGTTGCAAGTGACGGCAAGTGTCCCACTATTTCCATAGGAAGGCAAAGAGGCTGCGGCGATAAACGGAAGAAGGGCCCCTTGGTTGAAGAGGGAGACAATTCCTCCTTAAGCAAAAAGTCCAAAGGAAAATCCATTGCTCATGAGGTATATGCCGACCCTATCAACGAACAAACTACCATACCCTTAATGTTTGAACATTTCGAGGGTACGAAACTTCTTGCTTCCGTAGGCAGCCTCGAGAAAAAGGTGAACTCAGAAGGTCTTATCCCTATAGAACAAGGAACTTCGGTGTATCATGATATCGCGCTTTTGCCCGTTTGTGCTAAGAGTTCGAACTCCTTCTTCCTTCAGGACTCATATGTTCTAGTTAACTCTATGCAGACCCTGCTTGCCCCTATAGCCCAAAAAGAGAGAGAAGTATTGAAGCTTTAAAGGGAGCTTGCAGAACTCAAGAGGAGCATCTCGTCCCAAGCTAAGGAGTCCCAGGAATAGGTTGACCTTGTTAAAAGACGAGCCGATTCTGCCGAGGCTATGGTTAGAACTTTTGGTGCGAAGGAGAAGCAGTGAGAGAAAACCCTTTCCGAGGTCGAAAAGAACCATATCAGGGCCGTCGAAGAACTTGCTGCTCAGAAAATTCAGAACGAATTTTTTCGCTTGCGTTCCAAGAAAATGGCCAAAGAAGTACAGAAGCTCCAAACGGCTCTTGACCAGAGCCAAGAAGAAAATCATGCTTTTGGAGTTAAGTGCAAAAAGGTCATGGATCAACATATGCCACTTGGGTCGATGTGGCTTGACGTTCCTGAAGAAGATCGCCCTGAAGGCGTCGACTGCTCTGACCATGCTATTGACGAGTCTGACCCATCTGACGATTTTTCTGATGTCTGATATTTATTAACCCAGATTTTATGTTGTCTTTTCTTTGCTTCTAGCTTTTTTTGTCACTGGATTTCTATTCTGTAAACTGTACCTTATTTATGTCCGACTTTTATCCGAACTCATTTATGTCTGTTTTAAGACTCTATCTTTTTGCAATTGGAAGTGATCAATTTCTGATGCTAATTATTTAATGTATTTAATTATATCTTAAATTTGTAGATCAATTTAAAAGTTGAAAAACCTCTTTGATGGGTTTGACATTTTGTTGATCAACTTGAAAGTTGAAAAATCCCTTTGATGGGTTCGACATTTTGTAGATCAAATTGAAAGTTGAAAAACCCCTTTGATGGGTTCGACATTTTGTTGATCACCTTGAAAGTTGAAAAACCCCTCTGATGGGTTCGACATTTTGTAGATCAACTTGAAAGTTGAAAAACCCCTTTGATGGGTTTGACATTTTGTAGATCAACTTGAAAGTTAAAAAACCCCTTTGATGGGTTCGATATTTGTTACGCTTATTTTTAGGCTCTGAATATTTACTAGAAAGGTCGGTTTAAGTAGACACCTCATTAAAACCTCCCTGCGCCACCAGGGTAGGAAAGAGTGTGCCCCCGACTAAAGTTTCCTTTACAATCAAGAATTAGAAAGATAAAAATTATAAATCATTCTAGATACAATTTAAGATGCTCGATGTTCCAAGGGAGGCGCAAGGGACGATCAAATTTATCTTTTAAACGATAAATTCCTGTCTTTATCTTTTCCATTACTTGGTACGGTCTTTCCCAATTTGGCGCCAACTTTCCGAGATGTTTATCTTTGGTGTGGAGGAAAACGTTTCGTAGAAATTTGTCCCCAACTTTGAAATCTATTCTTCGAATTTTCGAGGCATACCTGCTTCTCATGAGGGTCTGATAATGTAAAGAACTGAGATAAGCCCTTGCTCGCTTTTCATCTATCAAATCTATATCCAAAGCCTGATTTTCATCGTTGCTGCTTTCCTCATAATGACCGACCCTGAAAGAAGGGAACATAGTTTCTGCTGGAATTACCGCATCCATCTCGTACACCAATGCGTAAGGTGATTCTTGCGTCGCTGTTCTAGGTGTGGTTCGGTATGACCATAATACCTCTTGTAAGAAATCCGGCCATTTTCCAGCCTTTCCTTCCAATATCTTTTTCAATCCGTTAATGATCGTTCTGTTGGTATCTTAAACCTTTCCATTCGCCCGAGGATGGAATGAAGCTGAAAAACAATGTTGTATGTTATGACTAGCACAGAATTCCATCATCTCGTTGCTGTCAAACTGAGGACCATTATCCATGGTTATCTTTTGAGGAACCCCGTACCGACAGCAAATGTTTGACCATATGAATTTCACCACATCTTTAGCTCGAGTGCCCGATAATGGTTCAGCTTCGACCCATTTCGAAAAATAATCCACTGCCACTACAATAGTCTGCCTTCCTCCAGTTGTAAGTGGAAGTGGTCCCACCAGGTCTATTCTCCATCTATCAAACAGTAATCCTTCAAAAATGGATTCTAGAGGAACTGCTGGAGTGTGGATCGAATTTAGCAAACCTCTGGCACGTGTCACACCTTTTGACTAGTTCTTTAGCGTCTGCAGATAGCGTAGGCCAATAAAAACCTGACAAGAGGACTCTCCTGATTAACATATTGAAACCATAGTGTGCCGATCCTTTGCCGTCGTGCAGCTCGGACAAAATCATCTATGATTCTTCGTGACTCAAACATCTTAAGAGAGCTCTGCTTGCAGAATTTTGTAAAGAAAATTTCCCAAAAATACAAAGCCTCGTGCCTTCTTCCCAACGCTCTTTGCTAAACTCTTATCATCAAAAAACACTTCATCAGTCAAGAACTTTGTAATGTTACTCCTCCAATCAGTATTTGAAACCATCGAGATTTGACAAGCTACATCTGGTCGACTCTCCAGATCTTTCCTCTTAAGAATGGATGGATGTTCTTGCGTCAAAATCCAAGGGTATTCTCCCGAATATGCCGTTGTTGCCAACGAATCAGCAATTGTGTTATATTCCCTTCGGACGCGTTCATAAGTTACCTTTTTAAAGGATGAAGCTATGATTCTTAAATCCGCTAAATATTGCACCAGCTGCTCTTTCCTTGCCTCTGATTGTCCAGTTGCATGATTTATTAATAGCTGCGAATCACTAACCAACCGAATGTTTCTTGGCCCGCAAATCTGCACCAACCTTAGTCATGCCAATGCAGCTTCATACTCTGCTTCGTTGTTTGAGGCTTTAAAACTAAAACGGATTGCTTGATGCATCGCGACCCCCGAAGGTGTAGAAATTTGAACGCCACCCCCACATCCGATGATACTGGAGCCTCCGTCCGTTCTAACTATCCATTCGTCCGTGTTAACCTCTATCTCTACCGATACTTCCTCGGGTCTACTAGAATGAAACTCCACTAGGAAATCTGTCAATGCCTGCCCATTATAGCCGTTCTTGGTTCAAAATCGATATCAAAGTCTCCCAGTTCTACCGACCATTTCGTCATACGAACAGAAATATCGGGCCACCATAAAACACTTTTAAGGGGAAAGGCGGTTCGAACTGTGATAGAATGTCCTTGGAAGTACGGTTGCATTTTTCTGGTGGTTGTTACCAAAGCCAGTGCCAATTTCTCGAGCTTCAAGTACCGCCTTTCTACGTCCAGCTGACTTTTACTCACATAATAGACCGGCTTAGGGACTTTGTCCTCTTATCGAACTAGCGCTGCGCTGACCGCGTGTTCCGAGACTGCTATATAAAGAAATAACCTTTCCTAGGGTAACGGCTTTGTTAACAACGTTGAGGACGACAAATAATTCTTGATGCCAACGAACACTTTGGTACACTCAGGAGTCCAACAAAAATTCTTAGCATTCCTCAGAATTTGAAAAAATGGTACGCACTTGCCCGACGATCGCGAGATAAATCTGTTCAACGCCGCTAAACGCCCAGTTAAAATCTGTACCTCCTTAACATTTCTTGGAGGCACCATGTTGTTTAGAGCGTTTAACTGAGCTGGATCCGCTTCTACGCCCTTCTCACTAATCATAAACCCTAAAAACTTTCCAGACCGAACTTCAAAAGAACATTTTTCTGGGTTCAATTTAAGGTTCACTTTTCCAAGATTCCTGAATGTTTCTTCTAGGTCTGCAAAAATGACTCTCGTCGGTGATGCTTTTAACCAGCATATCATCAATGTAGACCTCTACATTCCGCCCTATTTTCTCCTTGAAAACTTTATTCACAAGCCTTTGATAGGTGGCCTTCGCATTTTTTAAACCAAACGGCATAACTTTGTAACAATATAAGCCTCTTCCTGTGATAAATGTAGTGCTTTCTTGGTCTTTAGGATCCCTCTTTATGTGATTATAATCTGCGTAGGCGTCCATGAAAGATAGTATCTTGTTACCTGATGTCGAGTCTACCAACTGATCAATCCTCGGCATGGGAAAATGATCCTTGGGAGATACTCAGTTAAGGTCTGTGAAATCTACGCATATTCTCCATTTTCCGTTTTTATTTTTTACCAGAACCGGATTACCTGTCCATTGCGGGTACCTCAACTCCCGAATATGTTATACCCTTGTCAATCTTTCGTCTTCTGAAATGATCGCCTCTTCCTTTTTTAAGAAAATACTCGGCGCTTCTGTGTTATGGGTCGAATACTTGGGTTTATTGACAACTGGTGGTAGATGACGTTTTCAGGGACCCCTGTTACATCTTCTGAACACCAAGCAAAAATATGTAACTTTTGTTTGAGAAAATCAATTAATTTTTTTCGGAACCAACATGACAAATTTACCCCAATCTTTAATACCTTCCCTTTGAAAAATTCGTAACTCTCACAACTTTCATCTGTGAGAAAAAAACCCGGGGTCTACCTAGGATAATCTGCAGGCTCCGATCCAGGGGTGACCCTGCTAACTGCTAATTCCTTACATCGACCATTTCCCTATCCGATTTTACTGCCAAGGCTGCCCAATAACATTCCCTTGCGGTCTTTTGGCTGCTTCTGACAACTCCTACGTTGTTTCCAATCATATGCTTCAGGAATTGGTGAATTGTAGAAGTTATGACATGCATTCTTGACAACCAAGAGCGACCAAAAATTGCGTTGTGCGACGTAGGTGCATCGACAACGATGAAGAAAACCGTCACTTAACGGCCCTCTCCCAAGCTGAACTACTCCTTCGAATTCTCCTACTACTTCTGCCGATGCCCCTCTAAAACCGATGATTGTTCGATCTGACTTTACAATCACTGGCTTATTCTTATACCCTGAAAAAGTTGATAGGAAAATTATATTCGCTGAACTACCGGTATCCACCAAAATTCTTCGAACCTCCTCCCCTGCGATAGTTGCACCGATTACGATTGCATCTTCACGAGGGCCTGCCATGTATCTCATGTCATCGTCATCAAAGCATAAAATAGGAGAAGGATTTTGATACAAATGAGGTGAAGTTCTCGCTTCTAGCTGAGTTGCCAGATTCACTATATGCCTCTTCCGTGAAGAATCGGTGGTACCTGCTATTGAATCGCCCCCAAAAATAGTCAGAGATTCAAACAAATTGCATAACTCTCTTACCTTTTCTCATGTTGGGGGTACCACTTCCTCAATTACTCCAGTTAGGTTCCTATTCTTGTCCAGGTCTAAATATTTGGTGGACACGTCGAACGAATCATTGACCTCGGAAATTACCAAAGAAACTTCATGTTTAGGCGCTGCTACAATTTTCTTAGCTGCTCCCCCTTGCTGAGCTTTCTTTTTCACATACTCTAGCCATTTACCATTGTTGATTTGCGCTTGGACTTCCTTCTTGAGCGCAATACAATCCTTGGTATCAGGACCTATGTCATCATGGTACTTACAGAAACGGTTGTTCCGACCTTCGCGGGGAGTTCCGATTGGAAATGACTTCCAAAAATGCACGTTTTTCCGCGACTTATCAAAGATAGTCGCAACACATTTAGTTAAATCAGCAAAATAATCAAGCCGAACCCATTTGTTCTATATGGGTTGGTAATTATTTCCTTGATAATTATTTCCTTGGTAGCTATTTCGCGTCCTCTGTGTTTAATTTCCCGACCCTTTCGCGTATGCTGCAGGAGCTACGGTGCTTCTCGGTTGTGGCTGAGGGATCGAACTTTTCTTTGAAGTTTTTTTATTCGTAACCACCGAAGCTTGATTTGTTTGTTGGATTTGTGCTGCCAATTCTGCGGCTTCGGTTTCCTCAATCAGGATCTGTTTTTTCGACTTGGGCTAACAAGGCTAACAAAGTGAAGGCTTGCTTCTTTGTCACAGCTTGCTTCATCGGCCCTGGTAATAAGCCTAATCTGTAACCAGTTAAGGCTACAGTTTCATCACAATAATCGAGATTTGTCTTTGCGTCTATAAAACACCGAGTATAATCCCTCAGACTCTCTCCGACCTTCTGTCGGCAATTGACTATTGTATCCCCGTTCGCTCTAAAAATTTTACTTCCGATGAATTGCGGTCTGAACATCATCCAGAAGCGTAGGAAATCCCTGACCGGGGAAGAGGACTCCCTCAAATCCTCCCCTGAAGAAAATCCGTACTCCAACCTGGATCAGAATCCGGACTTCTTTCGTGCAGCCTCGTCGATCCTCCTCGACCGACTCCTGCCCTTGTAAAACTCTACTTCTTCTCGACCAGCACCGCGTCAAACCTCTTTCATTTCCACATCTGATTGTTCACTTCGACCATCCAACCGACCTTTCTTTTCAGGTAAGGCCAAATCCCTCTCGGCATTCAGCTTAGTAATGTCATCTAAAAGCTGTTGCCTAGTCATGATTAAGGTCGACCGGATACTTCGGCCCTGATTTCCATCATTACTGAGTAATTCTTCAGAGTTCCGACCCTCCGAAAATGACATCTCTTTGTTAGACCCTTTCTCCTTTGCATTTCCCTTCCTAGCCTCGGTATTCATTCGTTGACTTTTCTTTTCGTAAGGTCGAGATTTTGGGGAACTTAATCTTCGGGTATCTCTCGTTCCCACAGACGGCGCCAATGACAAGTGTCAGAATATCTAAGGTAGTTAATCGGGAAACGCGAAAGAGTGAAAAATGTGAGGCAGACAAGTACAAAAATCTAGAGAGATAAAGTGGTCAAAATCAAGTACTAATCATCAGAAGGTCCCCTTTTTGGGGGGACAGAATCTTTCTTTATATAGTGACAGTTGTGGGGCCCATGGTCACATGCCAAACTTATTCTAATTGCATGTTACCCCTTTCATTTGTACTTATGTCACTTATTTCTTACTTTACAATTAAGCCCCTGTATATAATTATATTACAATTTAAGCCCTCTATTACACTTAGTATTTTATGCCCTTATCAGCTACTATCAATGTTGGAGCTGATTTTTTCAATTGCAAATATCTTGTTTCTAATGGGAGTAAATATTTACTTATATAATATACAAATTTGGTTTCCCTTATTTTCTACCTAATTAGTATTGCGTTGACTGCATAATCTGATATTGCCATATGGCAAAATCCTTCTAATTATCGGTTTCGTTAAGGCCTCTAGTGATGCTAAGAAGTTTTTGATGTTTTTGAAATCCTTCTCACACTTTGGAGTCCACAGGAATTTCCCTACTTCTTTTAACATATGGCAAAATGGTATTCATTTTTCAAATTATCGTGAAAAGAACCTGTTCAATGTAGCTAATTTTCTAGTTAGAATTTGAACTTCAATTGCATTCTTTGGCGCCTCCATTGATGCTAACTTAGAGAGTTTTGTTTAATATTCTTCAATTAATTTTTTGCTAACCATGCATGTCAAGATTTTTCATAATCAAACATCAAAGGTACATTTTTTGGATTTAGCTTAAGGTTCACCCGTCTTAGGTTACCGAAGGTTTCGATTAAGTATGCCAAATGGTTTTTATCATGTACGCTCGTGACCAACATGTCGTCGATATAAACATGTTTATGTGATGAACGTTGTGTATTCTTAGTTTTTTTTATCTGATTATATCATGCGAAAGCATTTATGAAAGAAAATATTATGTTGCCTATTGTAGCATCTACAAGCTCGTCAATTCGTGGTAGTGAAAATGGGTATTTTGGGTATGTTTTGTTCAAGTTGGTGAAATCCATGCATATTCTCCACTTCCCATTCATACTTTTGACCAAGAGAAAATTTATTTTCCATATTGGATAATGAGACTCTCTGATGTGTCCAATGTCCGTTAGTCAGTGTATCTCAGCGATGACTGTCTTAGTTTTTTGTTGAGAGTATGGTATTTTTTTTGTATTATTGGTCTAAAATTAGAGGTTGATATATGATTGATGACATATGACCTAAATTGGGGCTCCTATTACATCATGTGCGCTCCAAACAAGCATATGTAGATTATATTTCAAAAAAATCAAAATTTTAAACCTGAGATCAGTTGGTATGTCTTTAGTGATCCTCACGAACTTTCCTTGCTCCATGATAACTTCCTTCGTTTTTCCCATGGTTAAGCTATGAGGGGCCTTCTCTAAGTCATATACCACCTCCAAGACGACCCACTCATCTTCTAATTACTATGTTTTGAGAGACGTGGATGTTGCATAGTATCTCATGCTTGCTTTTATGTTCCTTCTTATTCTAGCTAGTCTACATTTTATAAGATATGTTATGAATTAATATACCGTGAACACTATTGCATGCATCTGTACTAGCCATTATTGGCCTAAATTATATTATACGTGATGAGTCCGGATTCTGTCAGCACTTCGGACAGGGTCGGTTCGGACAATGTCTATTTAACCGGACAGGGGTAGTTCGGACACCATCATCCATTGTGCTGTTCGAACAGAACTAAAGTACTTAAAACCTAATCACTTCTTGACTAAGGTGCCTGTTCTCCTACTTAGAACTAATGGGTCCTTAAACTCGACCCGGGTCCATTAAACACGACCCGAAAGCCCATAAGGCCCAAATATAAGGGTATAAATACCCAACCACAAACATTAAATGAGGGTAATGAAAATTAAATACAACCAGGCTGCTCAATTCTCCCTCTACACTCTACCCAAACATTAAATACTCGCAAACTTCCACAAAACTCTAAACAAAGATTACAAACTTACCCTCAGACAAAAACAAACCACACCAAATTGGCGACCACAGTGGGAGCACGACGGTGCCTGAATCTAGCATTCAAAACCATCAGAAAAAATCAGTCTGAATGAATCCGGAAGTACCACCAGCTTTGCTTGAAGTGGTGGGTGAAAATGATGAATATACCATCGAGGAGCGTGATAGATTAAAGAGCGAGATAGAGGCTTTGAGGGCAGAGAAGGCAAAGATGAGCATAAAAGAGAAGTTAAATGCATCAGTTGCTCATCATACCGACAACCCTAGAGAGCATGAGCCTTCGAAGACCCATGTGAGTACCAAGAAGACTCATGCTAGCTCCAAAAAGTCTCACCGGTCCAAGCCAGTGGAGAGCTCTGACTCAGACTTAGAATCTTCTAATAGCTCCTCGGGTGAGGATGGAGTTGAAGAGTCCTTATCCTCTAGTAGTGATGAGGGCCGATCTAAAAAGAAACAAAAGTTGATTAAAAAGTATTCAAGAAAAATGGATAGACATGGGAAGTTAAAGAGGAATATAGGCAAACCTTCCATGATGAACCAAGTATCTTTGCAACTCCCTATGAGGATACTGTTTTCAGTCGTGGCCGGAATTGGAGACAATCTCCATTGTCTTCCAAGATCATGTTCGGAAACCTCCCTAAGAGGTTCGATAGTACAAAAATGGAGAAATACGATGGCAGTAAAGATCCGGACAACCACTTGGAGAAATTTAAAAACTTCATGACGAATTTCGATGATGATGACAAGTTACTCTGTAGAGCATTCTCCCAATCCTTTACGGGGAGTGCTCTGAAGTGGTATAACAGCCTACCAGAAAGTTGCATTAGAAATTTCGATACCTTTTGGGTGGCCTTTCGAAGGCAATTCGTTGGAAGTAAGGAATTGAAAGGCAATGGGGACACAATTATCCATTGTGCCCAAGAACCGAACGAATCACTGAAAGAATACATAAGTCGTTTTGTAAACACCAAAAACGGGTTGGCTGATTGCTTTGAGCAAGTAGTCATAGCATCTTTAAAGCAGGGCTTAAACCCTAGAAATTTGGCTGATTCAGTGACCAGAAAGAAAGCCATGACTTGGGGAGGTCTGCTGAATCAGGTCAGAAAGCAAATTAACGTTGATGAAACAAAGAAAACTAGGGTGCACAGGCAGGTGAGGTCTGCTCCGGTTGCACCTAACCCCAACCAAAATCAGTCCGGGAACAAGACAAGGGAGACCGGACAGGGTCATAACAGAGCTAAAGCTCAGTCTCAGCCAGCTGCGCCTGCCCAGAGTCCACAATCTAGAAATAAGAGAGGACCTTGGGTTCAACCGGAGTGGTTTGCTGAGTTGAAAGAAAGTGTGGCCACCATTTATGACAAAACAAAGGAAGAAGTACACTATAGAAGGCCGACTGCACTACAATCTTCTAGGGAACATCATAACAATTCCTTCTTTTGGTACCATAATGATACTGGCCATACCACCGACGATTTTGTTTCTTTAAAGCAAGAAGTCCATAATTTAATTGAAAGAAGAAGCTGGGGGCATATGTCAAAAGAAGAGGAGGAAATAGGCCTGATAATGCTCATTGGCCTAGTCCAAATAATGCAAGCACTTCCGCTCCGGAGGGAGCTATGGTTATAATCGAAAGATTCGATGTGGAGTAGGAATACTTGGATCTTGATCCAACTCGAAACAGAGTGGGTGCCATTGAGGAACGTTGTAAAACAGTCTCCGGGCTTATTAAATTTTTTGAGTCACTCACAATTTTCAGAGGGGATACTATGACAGCACCCAGTGCTTCTTCAAGAAAGAGGCACGTTCATACTTTAGTTACCCAGCTAGAAGGAGGCATGACCTCTTATCAATCACAGATTCCATTTCCCTTCATTGTTTTTGATGAAGATGACTTGAGGGATATAGCTGGTCCCCATGAAGATGTTGTTGTCATAGGAGCCTCCATTGGGGGCAATGACATAAGACGAATCTTGGTAGATACTGGGAGTTCAGCTAATATCCTATTTTTAACCTCTTACAAAAAGATGAAAAACCCAGCTATAATTCAGCGTTCGGACAGGTCAATTGTGGGTTTCACTGGAAGCTCAACAAATGTGATCGGGGAGTTCGAAGAGGAAGTTTTGTTGGGCAAGGGCCCTTTTAAGAAGATGGTTAGAATACTTTTTATTGAGGTGGATTGTCCCACTTGTTATAATGCCATTTTAGGGAGGTCTTGGCTCTCTAGGATGCACGCAGTGGCCTCAACAGTCCACCAATGTTTGAAATATATTGTTCAAGGACAAGTGGGAGTTGTTCGGAGCAGTCAAAAGATTGCAAGAGAGTGTTATGCCACAGCACTGGCTCCACGAACACTGGGGGCAATTCGTATCAATGAAGAATAGCAGTTTGAGGGGCTTTCTGGGGGTGAGGGTAAAATTGATAACCCCATAGAGACCCTTGGAGTGTTAATACCGGTTGAAGAAGTTGAAGCACATTCTTTGGAAGAGGGAAAAAATGTTAAGATAGGGTCCAAAATGCCATCCGAACTGAAGAGTAAAATGTTGAAGTTTCTAAAAGACCATCAGCATGTTTTTGTTTGGTGCAATGCTGATGTTACCGGGGTTCCAGCAGATATTATATCACATCACCTATCCATACGGAGATACATAGCGCCTGTTGTACAAAAAAGAGCTTTTTCCAAAGAAAAGGCTGATGTCATAGTTCAAGAGGTCGACAGGCTTACTAAAATGGGGCATATAAAGGAGTCTCAGTATCCTATGTGGACAGCCAATCCGGTCTTGGTGAAAAAGAAGAATGGCAAGTGGCGTATGTGCATTGACTTCACAGATCTCAATAGGGCTTGCCCAAAAGATTTATACCCGGTCCCCCGGATTGATCAGCTGGTGGATTCCACTTCTGGGAATAAGCTACTGTCTTTCATGGATGCCTTCTCCGGGTACAATCAGATTCAAGTAGATCCAAAAGATCAGGAGCATACCGCGTTTATCACTGATAGGGGTCTTCATTGTTACAAGGTGATGCCATTTGGGTTTAAAATGTTGGGGCTACTTATCAGAGGTTAGTGAACAAAGCATTTTCTGATCAAATTGGAAGGAATATGGATGTGTACATTGATGACATGATGGTAAAAAGTGTGGATGAAGAACTACACTTGGCAGATCTCTAAGAAACTTTTGCTAACTTAGTAAAAGTAAATTTGAAACTAAATCCAGAGAAGTGTGTGTTCGGAGTGCAGTCGGGGAAAATTCCCGGGGTATATAATAAGTGAGCAAAGGATACAACCCGATCCGGACCAGCTTAATGCTTTATTCCAAATAGAGCCTCCTCGGAAGATTAAAGAATTACAACGGTTGATTGGGAGGTTGGCTGCTTTAAATCGATTTATCTCGAGGTCTTCGGACAGATGTGCCCCGATTTTTCAAATTTAAAGGGTGCAAAGGGATTTGACTGGACTTCAAAGTGTGATGAGGCCTTCAATGAGATTAAGAAACATCTGTCCTCCCCTAAGACTTTATTTAAACCTGTTAATGGAGAGACACTCTTCGTATATTTGGCAGTTTCCAGTTGTGCTATCAGTGCTGTATTGGTACGAGGTGGATAATTTCCACCGTCCAGTGTACTACATCAGCAAGAGCTTGATAGATGCAGAGAAACGCAATTTAAAGCTTGAAAAATTAGCATTAGCCTTGGTAATCGCTGCAAGGAAGATAAGGCCTTATTTTCAGGCTCATCCTCTTATCGTCCGGACATCCTATCCCTTGAAAAATGTTCTTCAAAAAGCAGACATTTCAAGTAGAATGACTAAGTGTTCAGTGGAGTTGGGGGACTTTGATATTGATTTTACTCCTCGAACAACAATCAAATCCCAGGCTGTGGCTGATTTCTTAGTTGAATTCCACTCAGATAGGGATACAGAGCAAACGACTGAGATGAAAGATAAAAAGGTCTGGATCGTCGGGACGGTTGGTGGATCAAGTACTATGGGATGTGGTGCAGGGGTATGCTTGACCTCTCCGTATGGTGACAAAATGTACCAGGCTATATGTTTTTCTTTTAGGGCTTCTAACAATGAGTCCGAATATAAAGCTGATATAGCTGGTTTGAATTTGGCTTTCATTTGTGGAGCCAAAAGGGTCAAGTTCATGAGTGATTCTCAACTTCTTATCCATCATGCACAGGGTCAATCCGAAGCTAAAAAGAAGCAACTAGTGAAGTACTTACTTCTTCTTTAAAATGAGGCACTTAAGTTTAAAAGCATTGTTTATGAACACATACCCCGAACAGAAAATGAACTAGCAAAATTCCTTGGCAACCATAGCCTATACTGAGTCATACCCTTGGATCCATGTGCTGGAGTGCCCTTCCATTCAACTCAATATGGGTAAGGAGGAAGAAATTTTTAATGTCCAGATGAAACAACCTCAAGATTGGAGGTTTCCTCTCCTGTAATATCTCTCCGGTGGTATTTTACCTCCGGACAAGTCGATAGCAAGAAAATTAAAGTACAAGGCTCGTGGTTTCATCATACTAAGAGATGTTTTTTATAAGAAGTCTTACAGTAAACCCCTTTTACGATGTTTGGGGGATGATGAATCTCAAATAGTCCTCTCCGAATTACATGATGGTGAGGGATCAGCTCACTGTGGATTCAGGGCTCTAACAAGAAGAGTGTTATTGGCTGGCTATTACTGGCCATCTATAATGCAAGATTCTAAGGAGCTGTTGAAAAGGTGTGACCCATGCCAGAGATATAGCAATGAAATTCATGTCCCAGCCATCCCTTTAGAGTCGAAATCAGTTCGGGAACAAGACAAGGGAGACCGGACAGGGTCATAACAGAGCTAAAGCTCAGTCTCAGCCAGCTGCGCCTGCCCAAAGTCAACAATCTAGAAATAAGAGAGGACCTTGGGTTCAACCAGAGTGGTTTGCTGAGTTGAAAGATAGTGTGGCCACCATTTATGACAAAACAAAGGAAGAAGTACACTATAGAAGGCCGGTTGCACTACAATCTTCTAGGGAACATCGTAACAATTCCTTCTGTCGGTACCATAATGATACTGGCCATACCACCGACGATTGTATTGCTTTAAAGCAAGAAGTCCATAATTTAATTGAAAGAGGAAGTTGGGGGCATATGTCAAAAGAAGAGGAGGAAATAAGCATGATAATGCTCATCGTCCTGGTCCAAATAATGCAAGCACTTCCGCTCCGGAGGGAGCTGCCAGTGAGGAACGTTGTAAAACAGTCTCCGGGCTTATTAACGTTTTTGAGTCACTCACAATTTTCGGAGGGGATACTATGACAGCACCCACTGCTTCTTCAAGAAAGAGGCACGTTCATACTTTAGCTACCCAGCTGGAAGGAGGCATGACATCTTATCCATCACAGATTCTATTTCCCTTCATTGTTTTTGATGAAGATGACTTGAGGGATATAGCTGGCCCCCATGAAGATGCTGTTGTCATAGGAGCCTCCATTGGGGGCAATGACATAAGACGAATCTTGGTGGATACTAGGAGTTCAGCTAATATTCTCTTTTTAACCTCTTACAAAAAGATGAAAAACCCAGCTATAATTCAGCGTTCGGACAGGTCAATTGTGGGTTTCACTGGAAGCTCAGCAGATGTGATCGGGGAGTTCAAAGAGGAAGTTTTGTTGGGCAAGGGACCTTTTAAGAAGATGGTTAGAATACTTTTTATTGTGGAGGATTGTCCCACTTGTTATAATGCCATTTTAAGGAGGTCTTGGCTCTCTAGGATACATGCAGTGGCCTCAACAGTCCACCAGTGTTTGAAATATGTTGTTCAAGGACAAGTGGGAGTTGTTCGGAGCAGTCAAAAGATTGCAAGAGAGTGTTATGCCACAGCACTGGCTACACGGACACTGGGGGCAGTTCGTATCAATGAAGAATAGCAGTTTGAGGGGCTTTCTGGGGTGAGGGTGAAATTGATGACCCCAGAGAGACCCCTGGAGTGTTAATACCGGTTGAAGAAGTTAAAGGACATTCTTTGGAAGAGGTAAAAAATGTTAAGATATGGTCCAAAATGTCATCCGAATTGAAGAGTAAAATGTTGAAGTTTCTAAAACACCATCATCATGTTTTTGCTTGGTGCAATGCTGATGTTACCCGGGTTCCAGCAGATATTATATCACATCACCTATCCATCCGGAGAGACATAGTGCCTGTGGTACAAAAAAGGAGTTTTTTCCAAAGAAAAGACTAATGTCATAGTTCAAGAGGTCGACATGCTTACTAAAATGGGGCATATAAAGGAGTCTCAGTATCCTTTGTGGACAGCCAGTCTGGTCTTGGTGAAAAAGAAGAATGGCAAGTGGCGTATGTGCATTGACTTCACAGATCTCAATAGGGCTTGCCTAAAAGATTTATACAAGGTCCCCCGGATTGATCAGCTGGTGGATTCCACTTCTGGGAATAATCTACTGTCTTTCATGGATGCTTTCTCCGGGTACAATCAGATTCAAGTAGATCCAAAAGATCAGGAGCATACCACGTTTGTCACTGATAGGGGTCTTCATTGTTACAAGGTGATGCCATTTGGGTTAAAACCTGTTGGGGCTACCTATCAGAGGTTAGTGAACAAAGCCTTTGCTGATCAAATTGGAAGGAATATGGAGGTGTACATTGATGACATGATGGTAAAAAGTATGGATAAAGAACTACACTTGGCAGATCTCCAAGAAACTTTTGCTAACTTAGTAAAAGTAAATTTGAAACTAAATCCAGAGAAGTGTGTGTTCGGAGTGCAGTCGGGGAAATTCCTCGGGTATATAATAAGTGAGCAAGGGATACAGCCCGATCCGGACCAGCTTAATGCTTTATTCCAAATGGAGCCTCCTCGGAATATTAAAGAAGTACAACGGTTGACTGGGAGGTTGGCTGCTTTAAATCGATTTATCTCGAGGTCTTCGGACAGATGTGCCCCGTTTTTTCAAACTTTAAAGGGTGAAAAAGGATTTGACTGGACTTCACAGTGTGATGAGGCCTTCAATGAGATTAAGAAACATCTGTCCTCCCCCAAGACTTTATTTAAACCTGTTAATGGAGAGACACTCTTCGTATACTTGGCAGTTTCCAGTTCTGCTATCAGTGTTGTATTGGTAAGAGAGGTGGATAATTACCCCCGTCCAGTGTACTACATCAGCAAGAGCTTGATAGATGCAGAGAAACTTTATTTAAAGCTCGAAAAATTAGCATTAGCCTTGGTAATCGCTGCAAGGAAGATGAGGCCTTATTTTCAGGCTCATCCTATTATCGTCCGGACATCCTATCCCTTGAAAAATGTTCTTCAAAAGGCAGACATTTCAAGTAGAATGACTAAGTGGTCAGTGGAGTTGGGGGACTTCGATATTGATTTTTCTCCTCGAAAAGCAATCAAAGCCCAGGCTGTGGCTGATTTCTTAGTTAAATTCCACTCAGGTAGGGATACAGAGCAAACGAATGAGATGAAAGATAAAAAGGTCTGGATCGTCCGGACGGATGGTGGATCAAGTACTATGGGATGTGGTGCAGGGGTATGCTTGACCTCTCCGTATGGTGACAAAATGTACCAGGCTATATGTTTTGCTTTTAGGCTTCTAACAATGAGTTCGAATATGAAGCTGGTATAGCTGGTTTGAATTTGGCTTTAATTTGTGGAGCCAAAAGGGTCGAGTTGATGAGCGATTCTCAACTTCTTATCCATCATGCATAGGGTCAATCCGAAGCTAAAAAGGAGCAACTAGTGAAGTACTTACTTCTTCTTAAAAATGAGGCACTTAAGTTTAAAAGCATTGTTTATGAACACATACCCCGAACAGAAAATGAACTAGCAGATTCCTTGGCAACCATAGCCTATACTGAGTCATACCCTTGGATCCATGTGCTGGAGTTCCCTTCCATTCAACTCAATATGGGTAAGGAGGAAGAAAGTTTTGATGTACAGATGAAACAACCTCAAGATTGGAGGTTTCCTCTCCTGCAATATCTCTCCGGTGGTATTTTGTCTCCGGACAAGTCGATAGCAAGAAAATTAAAGTACAAGGCTCGTGGTTTCATTATACTAAGAGATGTTTTTTATAAGAAGTCTTACAGTAAACCCCTTTTACGATGTTTGGGGGATGATGAATCTCAAATAGTCCTCTCTGAATTACATGATGGTGAGGGATCAGCTCACTGTGGATTCAGGGCTCTAACAAGAAGAGTATTATTGGCTGGCTATTACTGGCCATCTATAATGCAAGATGCTAAGGAGCTGGTGAAAAGGTGTGACCCATGCCAGAGATATAGCAATGAAATTCATGTCCCAGCCATCCCTTTAGAGTCGATTTCTGCGCCTATACCTTTTGCTTGATGGGGGTTGGATCTGGTGGTACCTCTTCCTGTAGCATCCGGAGGACACAGGAAAATAATTGTTGCTATTGATTATTTTTCGAAGTGGATCGAAGCAGCCCCACTGGCAGGAAAAACATCAAAAGCTGTCTGTGGACGTAGGAAAATTATCTCTTACTGATTTGGCATTCCACAGAAGATAACAACAGACAATGGGCCACAGTTCGACAACAAGGAAATGGAGACTTTCTGTGCTTCTAGGGGTATACAACATTGTTTCTCTTCACCTTTCCACCCACAAGCAAATGGTTAGGTTGAAGTGGCTAACAGAACTATACTGTCCGGTTTGAAGAAAAATTTAGAAGGGGCTGTTGGAAAATGGCCTAGTTATTTACAAGTGGTTTTGTGGGCCTACAAGACTACACCTGGGGCTGCGATACAAGAGTCACCTTTTGCCTTGTTCTATGGGATGGATGTTATAGCTCCCATAGAGGCAACTCTCCCTTCATTTCGAGTTCACAATTTGTCCGAACACGCTAATGAAGTGGCAATCAGAGGTCAGCTCGACTTGATAGAAGAAAGAAGAGTTAAAGCTCAGAGTGTTCTTACTTTGTTTCTTGTCACACCATCTAGATTGAATTAAAGGAATGATGACTACTTAAACATTTGTCATCGGAGAATTTAAACACTCTCGCTTTAGAATATTTATGAAATAACTAAGGGCTGTTTAAACACTAGCCACCAAAATTGAAACAAACTATGAAAGAATGTAAGAGTTGTGCAAAATAAAGACATCCATTAAAATAACCGAAGTGCCTTGGCCATCCAAAGACTTTAAGTTTTCAAAAAAAACAGATATGTCCGAATAAACACCGGACACGGTTACAGAAATACCTGGCCTTCCAAGGACTTTAGTTTAATCAAAACAAAAAAAAACACAGACAAGAGATAATTGATATTCTAAGACTGAGCCTTTGAAGATGGCTCAGCCTCACCTGTTTTCTTTTTCTTGGGGTCATCATTCCCCTCACCTGGACTCTCCCTGGTGTTCTCTTCTTCATCGGATGATGACGCACTGGAGAAGTCAAACCTGTCACCCTCAGCCATTGTATGAAAGGGAAGGTCTGGATACTCAACAAAACTCCATAAGTCTCCCAGATTCCTCTTCGGGAACTTCTCGTGAAACAGCAAAACCATGTCCGACTTCACCTTGGTATACATCTCCTCTTGACTGTCTATCACATTGTTGGCATAAGCATCAATCTTGGCCTGAATTTTGGCCTCTTGCTCCCTTAGCAGATCAGCTTTCTCCTCTGCAGCCTTGGATACCAAATTCTCGAGCGCAATCTTGTCATTTGTCAAGTTATGGATGACTTGGTCCTTGGCCTTCACCTTATCTTTTGAAGAGGTGAGATCTTTTTCTAATCCGGACAGCTTTTCCCGGAGATCTTTGACAGTATCTTCTAAGGTGGCAACCTTTGTGGTCAACCCCTCTTGACTCTTCTTTAGCTCCTCATTTTCTCTCTTCAAAACATCAGCATTTTGGGTGGCAGTGAGGAGGTGGTTGGATAGTTTTTCCTTGTCAGAGTTAAGAGAGGTAATGATTGCTGCCTGACCTCGTACTTGCTTCTCTAGGACCAACACTGGCTGAACGGTGCTCAGTATGGAGTGAGTTATAGCCTCTCTTTCACTTGAAATAGTGAAAGTTTTACCATTAAAGGTAACAGTGTTCGAAGTTCTTGGAGGGAGATAGGGCCCAGCAAAATCATCTCTAGGGAGGTTTTTAAAGTACTCCCCAAGCCCCGTAAGGTCGAAACCATCAATACTAAGGTCTCCTCCTCCAACCTCTTCAGTTCGAAAATCGCCAGGGATCTCCTCTGCTCTTGTTGGATCGATAGGGTCAACAGGAGGGAGAGGCTCTGAAGGCCGGAGAGAAAGTTCATCACCCTAGTAGTCTTTTTCTTCTTGGCCTCCCTCTCCTTGCTTTCTGCTCCCCGTCTCCGGTCTCTCTTAGGAACCCTTGGGGGTTTTGGAGATCCTGCTTCCTCCCTAGCACTCTCATGCTCTACCACTTCTAGCAGAGCATCATCGATCTGGCTTGGAGCTGGCCCCTCTGGGTTTGTGGGAGCAGTCTCCTCCACCTCGGCAGGATTAGCCTCACCTGCAACCTTCTTGCCTTTCCCTTTTTTGCCTTTCATCTTACTTGGGGCCTTGGCTCGACCTGGCAAGTACAGTGACCCGTCCGGTGCATGTGTTCTTTTAAGGACAACATCCGGAGGGGGTGGAGTGGTAAGTTCTTCCCAGGTCAAGTCTATCCGGCCAGTAGTGTTCCAGAGATGAGACCTGGCAAGATTGCCTCCAGTAAAGGCGTCATGAAAACGGTTCCCCCACTTTTCAGCAGCCCAAGTGTTGATCTTGGTACAAGTGGTCTGCCTGGCCTTTAAATAGTCATTGAAGTCTTTGGGCAGCTCTATCAAGAAAAAAGACAAGGACAGTCAGTTTAAACAAATTTGATAAAAATAAAAATGAGAGTGTAAGATAGGATCCTTACGATCACTTCTCCATCTGCAGGTGAGGAGACTCGGGTTGACTCCGGCTTTGATCCTCCTTCCATTCTCCCAAGCGCCGCTCACGAACAAAAATTGAGTCCTCCAATTTCTCTCCGACTCAAGCAGGTCGTCCACTGCTTTATAATTATCACCCATGTTGAAGTGATAGAAGGGAATGTGGTGGTTTCTGCAGAGGCTGGCCACAGCTGCGAATTCCTCCATTGGTAAAGGAATTTCGGAGACCCTGGAGGCCATGATAGAGGCCATAAGAGTGTACCAGGCATTGAGGCTCAGTTGACTGGGGCAAAGTTTGATGACTATTTCACTAAACCTGCAGTCCATTTGGGTTTCAGGGTCTATGGGGATTCTTATTTTCACGTTCTCCGGAATCCCCCACTTCGTACGCATCCGGCCCAATTCGGCTGTGTGGATGAAAGAATAAGTAATTTTTTGTAAGGCAAGAAGATATTTAACACTAACCTTGTGGAAACAAGGTCCCACTTTTCCTTCAAGAATTTCTGGTAGGTCTGGGTTCCTAAGGCATAGTTTTTCTTTGCCTTTGTCCTTCTTGGCAGCAACAGCATCAGAAGTTTGTCCGGAGGGTTCGGACTCGAACGGAGCCTCTTCGATAGAATCCTGCATTATTTCCTCCATTACCAAGGAGGGGTTTTCATTTGTCTTTGGGAGGGGGGAATTAGAAGTTGGTTCAGTTTGACCTCCAGACTGTTGAGCTTCAATACTTTCCTGAACTCTGATATGGTGGTTTCTCTTCGAAGGCTTGAGCTAGTGGCCTCCGGTCCGGACAACCTGTCCTGAGGTACTTTTATGGGTGCCTCTGACCCTGTATTGCTGTCCTTAACCCCTGATTTTGAAGGGGTGCCTTTGGAAGCCTGCCCTTTTACCAGGCGACCTTTTCATCGATCGACTAACTTGTTGGGAGAGATATCTGCATCTGACCCATGGCTGTAAATGGAGAAGGCTTTTCGAAGCTGGTAACTACTAGCCCTAGATCAACAGTGGGCTCTGATTCTTGAACCGAAGAGCCTGAAACAATAGGAGAAAGGTTGGTTTGAAACAATCTCCTCGGTTTGACACTTCTGGTTTAGGAGGAGCCCTGGTCAGACTCTGTGGTTGAGATTACTGGTTTGTCGATGGGGGAAGTAGGTAGGTCTGCAGCAATGCGCCTCTCCCGTTCGACTTTTTGTACTTTTTCTAGCTCTGATAGATTAAGCCACCCGCCTTTGAATAAAGCATTCCTAGCTGTGAACATAAACTCACAACCAAAAAGAAGGATTTTTGTTTGAGAGAGAATGCTCTGAAAATTAGCAAAGTGAATATGAAGATGATGGTAAAACAGTGGAGAAGTGATTAATTTATAGTAAACACTCAAAAATGTGCTTTGATTCCTAGGAGAATTCGAAAGGATTTGCAATGATTAAGGAACGGCGCTGATGGCATCTTCATTTAATGAAGAGGTTACTTTTTAGAGAAGGTGAGAGCGAAATTCAAGGTGAAAAAACGGCTGAAATAACGAACCAGAGAGAGACACGTGTCCCACGAACTCTGGCAAAAAACCGTTTAAATTCAAGGAACCTTTTTCAATCCGGATAAAGCTATGACACACTTCGAAGGACCTGTCCGGATGTAACTGTCACTAGCAACAGACTGTTTTTTAGGTCTTGCCAAAGGTTTTTGAACACCACCTAAAAAAGGGGCTACTAATGAGTCCGGATTCTGTCAGCACTTCGGACAGGGTCAGTTCGGACAATGTCTACTTAACCGGACAGGGGCATGTTCAGACACCATCATCCATTGTGCTATTCGAACAGAACTAAAGTACTTAAAACCTAATCACTTCTTGACTAAGTTGCTTGTTCTCCTACTTAGAACTAATGGGTCCTTAAACTCGACCCGGGTCCATTAAACACGACCCGAAAGCCCATAAGGCCCAAATATAAGGGTATAAATACCCAACCACCAACATTAAATGAGGGTAATAAAAATTAAATACAACCAGGCTGCTCAATTCTCCCTCTACACTCTACCCAAACGTTAAATACTCTCAAACTTCCACAAAACTCTAAACAAAAATTACAAACTTACCCTCAGACAAAAACAAACCACACCAATACGGAGATGGTGTATCTACAATGATAAAAAGACATGTTACTTTTTTACGGAATTCCCGTTTCCCAGCGCCAGGTTTTGAAGTTAATTCCCTTAGGACTGTTGCATTTGCACCTATAGATCCCGTATAGATTCTCTGACTTTTGATCAGCACTGGTGCTCTCCTCATTTTTCGATACATTCCCCGATATAGTATATTTGCCGAGTTATATGTGTCGATCATCACTCCCTTAATCTTTATGCCAACCAATTAAACTGCGATCAACATTGCATCAAGTTTGAGAGAATCTACTCATCTCATGTCATCATCAGAAAGATAAGTCGGGGTAAGAACTTTTGTACATGTAGGGAGATGTTTGTCCTTGATATAGTATCTTGATTTTATTTATGTATATACTCTTCGGCCTTCTCACGATTCCAGAGTATCCCCACTTATAATTACTTCAATTATTTTTCGGTTTGGATCATGGTCCATGTACTTTTATTTCTCCACTTGTTGTTACTCTATTATGACATTTGTATCAAACGGTTGTAATTATATTGGCGGGGCTAGTGCTGCAATGTTACCTCAACCATGTATATTGTGATTCCTTAGTTTATTCTTTATAAACTCGTTTAGCTTTCCTTTGTCTACCAAAAACTGAATTTGATCATACAGAGACCAGATCTAGTGTAATGACCTATATCACTATGGAACTTACAGTATTTTATTTTATCTCTTTTTTCCTTTGGGATGAACATCTTTCTAGGTTTGTTGTACTTGATGGAGTCATTTGTGTTCTCATAGTTTACTACTATTAACTTCGTTAGTTCTATAAACGGTCCATTCGGTGGTTGATCGGCTTTTCTGTCACTTCCTGCATTGTAATTACCTATTGGTCTTGTGTTTTGGTAGAAGCACCATTACTTCCTAGTTATTTATTATTTGATTTATTTTGTGCCATAATATCTATTTAGCTCACTGATGGGCCTTCAATTAGGTCATCGGTATTTCTCATCTTCTTTTATTTGGAAACTTCATCCATTTTCGCTAATTACTCTATTTAGGCTAACAAATCCCCAAAATTTAGTGTGTTTCTTTTTTGTGGTTGGCTCAGACATGGTCCTTTCTTTAACTCATTGTCTGAAAGCTGCTACAACTAGGGATAACAATAGTCCGTCCTCGGATCGAGTTCAGGTCGACCCGCTCAAGCCTACGTTTTTTACACTTGAGTCGGAACCGACCATCGTTCAGGGCCTAATATTTTCAAACTCGAGCTCGTTTGTTCATGTCCGCGGGTCAACCCAACCTGGCTTGCAGACATCAATTTAAATATTTTAATATATTTTATTTATTCTAAATATTTTATATTATTTTTTATATATTATTTTTATATTATAAATAGTATATTATCTTTTTTATACTTTTTATAATTTTTAGGCAAGAATGGGTCGAATGAATTAGAAACCCGAGTCCGACCTGACCCGCTTACGGGTTATAATTTCTAATCTCGTCATTTTAGTTTTGATTGTATTTCCACGAACCTTTTAGTCTCTTAGACTTTCATATATATTTACTTGTAATGAATTATGTAGTCTCAATCTATTTGTATCTCTTTCAAACGTACAAATTGGTTTTTGAACGTCGTTAAAAGCATTTTATAGTTCTTTATGAAGCCTGAAAAGAGGCTATTGAACCACTGTATGTTTGTTCCTCTTAAGATTAGGGAAAAGGCTAGACACTTCATACTATTATCCTTTCTGTGTTATAATATTTTATTGTTAAACTGCTAGATATGGTGTTCTAGATCCCCTTTGCTATCGTACTTATCCATTTTGTGGTTATCGTGATGCAGTGGCATGACTCGACATAATATCTTGGGGAACAGTGGGGACTCATAGCCTGCTTGAGGATCTTCATACTCATAAAGGTCATTTATACCATCCATGAACGAGTGAGATCATTGGAACCCTGACCATTTCCACTTCTCCCTTTTGATTTAACTTTGATCTTCGGCCAGCCTCCCTGGTTATAAGTCATTGGATGTGTGTATCCCAGTTAATACATCGAGGCATCGTGCATCCATCCAGCCGTATTGTATTGCTCATGCCTCTGAGTATGATATGGTGAATATCTCGTTGGGATTATGTTTGCGCCTTGGGGCACACTCGGTTGGGTTGCTTGACCTGCATAATTAAATGACACATAATTTGGGTATGGAGGATAACATGTTAGAGACATATAGTCTTGTGGCACAATGCATGTATTAGCACCACTTTCGTAGTTGATGGTTTTTTGGTATCTTTAATTAGCTGGATAGTTAGATTATTATTATTTTTCAGCTTCTTTATTTTCTCCGATCTACCGTTTTCCTTTCTAGAATAACTAGATGTCACGGTTTTGTTGTTAGTTTTGTTCATGTGGTGCATTCGTCGTCTTGTATCCCTATCGCTGGATCTTTGGTCAAAGCTTTCATTTTCACTTCCGCGTATCATATTTCTATTTTCTTCAATGGACGATTGTTTCTTTCATACTTGTCACATGATGACACTGAGATATCATCATCACCTTACTCATCGTTTTTTCAATCTATTGTTCGGACAATGGACTTGACTCTACGAGCCTGAGATAAGAGTTGTTCATGTGGATACATAAAATCTCTTGCTTGTTCACTTCTCAACTGTTGAGTCAGACGCTCGATCTTAGTTGGTGATGACAGTTCTACTTCATTCTCAACCAGTGAGTCGAACATTGGTGAGTTTGGTTGATGATTCGCTAGAAGCTCCATTTCGATTTCCTCTTTGACTGACATATTTGCGCTTTAGACCACATTTGACGTTTTAGTTTCCGATTGTTTTGTTTTTTATAATGGATATAAGATTTTTTGAATTCCCGCTCACGATGCCGATTGATGTGGTTATTTAGTGATCGTTTAGCTTAACCGATACCGATATGAATTAACTAATGAAATGAATGTTTGTTTAAGATCTGAACTAACATGGAGTTGAGAATAAAGAGAAGAATGATGATAAAAGGTATTAGATGAACTTTTTTAGCTTCCTTTAACTAAAATATTTATTTTATTTAGATTAAAGTTTTAATTGTTGGAGTGGGCGGTAGTAATTATACCTTTATTAATTTTTGTTATAAAATTATATAATTTTTTATATTGTTCGATAATTTACAAATTTTGATTACATTTTTGGTTTTATATTTAGTTATCAAATATATAGATAAGGTGAGGGTATGTTATTCAATTTTTCCAGACAGACAAATACGGTCGTCTCCAAAAAAAAAACATGTTTTTCATGCAAGAAGCCAAGAAGGGGTAATGTCGGTTTTTCAATTGGCTGATTTGGCAGTGTTATAACGGTGACATGGTTGCATTTCCTTTTCCATTCTTATTATTTAATGGCCTACCTGTTGCTTACCTTACCTGCACAATCGTTTACATTTCTCCGCACAGAGATTTAGAGAGAGAAGACAGATCTAGATAGAGAGACGGTGAGAGGAAATGGCGACACTTAAAGTTCCTGCAAATGTCCCTTCTCCTGCTGAAGATGCTGAGCAGCTCAACAAAGCAGTCAAAGGTCTCTCTTCTTTAACAATTTTTTTTGCATTCACTTTGATCTACGAATTTCTGACTTTTTTGGGTGATTATAATAATCGTAGAGATCTCGTCTTGGTTCGTGTTTGTTGATAGGCTAATCGTTTATTTTTTTACTCGGATTTTTCGCTTGTTCGAGGTTACCATTGTTGATCAATGATCAGTGATGTGATTTGTTAGCATTGAAGTGATAGAATGATGATATGTTATTCCTTTGTTTATTGGGAGATGATTGATGTATGATTTTGTCGGTGTTTAGGATGTCTGAGTGTAAGATAACGGATCATCTTTCGTAATCTGCTCCTTCGATCTAGTTTCATATTGATCATCGATCTGTGATAAGAAATGGTGGATTTAAGCCTTTTATATCGATTCTGTTAGGTGGTAAGATCCATACGTATCTTCTAAAAGAAGTTTGATGTTCTTGGTTGGTTGGACTTGAGTTCTGGAAAATTATTTGCTCTCCTGGTTTGTTTTGTCCCTTCCGTTTCGTGGATGGTTAATCATGGGTTGGGTGATTGTTCTTTTGCAGGATGGGGTACCAATGAAGGGCTGATTGTATCCATTCTGGCTCACAGGAACGCAGCGCAGCGTACCGCCATCCGAAAAGTTTATGCTGAGACCTATGGGGAAGACCTTCTTGATTCCTTGAAAAAAGAACTTTCAAGTGACTTTGAGGTCAGTTTTTCTCAGTTTCTCTTGATTTCATGTGGGTTTATCAGGCAGTATACTCCTGTATATTGTATTTTAAATAATGGTTTGGCTTAAACAGCGAGCTGTGCTGGTATGGACTCTGGATCCTGCAGAGAGGGATGCTTATTTGACTAATGAAGCTACAAAAATGTTTACCTCAAGCAACTGGGTTCTTGGGGAAATAGCTTGTACGAGATCTTCTGTAGAGCTTTTCAAAATCAAACAGGCTTATCATGCTCGTAACAAGAAATCACTGGAGGAAGATGTTGCATATCACACAAAGGGAGACATCCGCAAGGTTTGGAGTTACTATGTTTTCTATTTTGTAAATCTTTTTAGGTCTTGTTTTTTAAATAGAATTGTGCGCCGTATGGCTGAATTAGACTTCGCAGTCCAACCTGTATGTGTTTGCCTATGTCTAGCACAAAAAGTCCAATGATGTTTTATTCTAAGTCCAACCTGTATGTGTTTGCCAATGTCTAGCACTAATTAGTCTAATGAATTGGTATCAATCCAAATATGCTGACTAATTAATACTGGACTATCTAAATGATCCGCCAAATTCTACTCCTATCAACTTAAATTTGTTTTTGATTTATAATATCAAATTTGGATCTATCTGGTGTTTCAAACGTGCCCTCAGTGGACTTGTATAAATTTATCTGGAAAGATAAACACAGATGTTAGTCCTCGCATATTTGAGGATCTAAATCCTCAAGCATGCAGAAGGGCACAACTACATAGGGGTTTAGGAATTGGAACTATAAGTAATTGATATTGATTCAAGCGCTTTAAAATTTAAGTTTTTAGCAAAACTGCGGAATATAATAAATTAGTAACCACATAGTTTAGAAATGGATTGTAGTCTAGCTGAATCAGTGGCTGGGCTTCGCTTTTTTAAAAGGAAGATTGATAGTTTTGGCATTTCTCGTGCAGCTTTTGGTTCCTCTTGTGAGTACATTCCGATATGAGGGAGATGAAGTGAATGTGCGGGTGGCTAAGTCTGAGGCTCAGATACTTCATGAAAAGATCTCAGAAGAGGCTTACGCTGATGATGACTTGATCAGAATTCTGACAACAAGGAGCAAGGCACAACTCAACGCCACACTCAATCACTACAATAATTCATATGGAAATCCTATCAACAAGGTTTGATATTATGGTAGACAATATGATATCTGAATACTATGGTAGCAAAATTCCAATAATTACGGTCGGAGCTTGATCCGAAAACATTTTGTAGTAAACATGGCATGTCAGATCTGGACCCGGATTGCAGATGCATTTATATGTGTCTGAATCTGAGATTCTGAACTTGGTTTGTTTATACAGCCTGAACTGACTCGGTTAACCGGATCTGGGCTTGTTTTCTACCAAATGTTGGAATTTTGAAAGCATCAATATTCTATATGTATCTGTTTAGGAGTGTCTGGCTCTAAGTTATGACACACATTATTGAATACTTGCCGGTTTGTCGGAAGGTTCAAACCTGGATTTCGAACATGAAAACCATAGTTAGGTCTGACTTTATCCGGATCAGACAAAAGTGGTCGGTCGGTCAGGTCATACAATATTCTAGCACTCTTACTTTAAACACCATATCTAATGCAGAACTTGAAGAAGGACCCAGAGAGCGAGTACCTCAAACTACTTAGAGCAGCAATCAAGTGCTTGACATACCCCGAGAAGTATTTTGAGAAGCTTCTACGTCAGTCCATCAACAAGATGGGAACTGATGAATGGGCTCTGACAAGGGTTGTCACTACTCGAGCTGAAGTGGACATGGTACGCATCAAAGAGGAATACCAAAGGAGGAACAGCATCCCTCTTGAGAAAGCCATTGCAGGAGACACTCATGGAGATTATGAAGACCTTCTTCTGGCATTGATTGGCCACAATGATGCTTGAGATTTTGCCTTTTCTTGTGTTAGTTCATCTGTGTTGTGTCTTGTATGGATTTATCTATATTGGTTGGTTAATTTGTGTGTTTTGTAGTCTGTTTGAGGGATCAACTTGGTTTGATGAAGTAAGCTATAACTTCTGGGTCATTTATATATTATTATGTTTTATGATATTGTTTGCTGTTGCAACTTGCTAACAAACAAGTAGTTCTTTTTTTTTTTAAAACAGCTTGTCTGAGCTGATAACTTTTTTTGCTGTCTTCGAACCAAGTTCGAATTTCTCTATAAAATTCCCTTTACGGCAGTTCTGAATCTTAGGCCGATTTCGAGATTTGTGTTTGAAAGGTAACAGCACAGCCAAGTGTTTTTCCACAGCGGTTCCAAAATGATCTCTGGATTGAGGCTTCTCTTCTGCAAAAATTGAACCAGGAATTTTACTTTTCAATTGAACAGGCAGGAACAACTCCTTAATATTATGCCCCGATTCGTTCTTGACATTTTAGTTTATTTGTCGCGTTTGTGTTCAGCTTCTTCTTCTTCAAATTGAATACTAAGTCTGACCACCGGGGCTATAAAAAAAAGAGATTTCATAATCATATCTTTTATACAAAGATATAAATAGTGATTTACAGAAAAACAAAACATACATAATAATCAGAATGCTGAGTTCAACATATGAAGTCTTACAGAAAGTCGAACTCACTGGAATAAAACACCGCCATAGAATATCAAACTGAAATTCACGTCTACCCATATTTTTTCTTATGTGGAGTAAAATCAGGGGAGCAGCTATTACTTATTTTATTTTCTTCATAATTTAAGAGAATTCTCCATTGTTATTTTTTTTTTCATTAGGAAAAAGCCAGTGGTATCTTTTTATAGATATAATTTTTATTTGATGGAGAGTGTTTAGTTTTTCATAATGTTTCACGATTAAATGATTAAAGGTGGGGTTTTGAGCCATGGGTTTCTTCTCTCCCAAGAAACCCTTTCTTGAATTCTAAGTTTCTTCTTTTCAGCCATGAATTCTTCTCCTAAGCAACGTTCTTTAGAAGAGTATCCTTCTCTTCCTGGATATGTTGATGTTGGTAGATCTTCTTTTCACAAATCTTACGCAGATGTTCTTAAACCTGCTTCTTCAAAGGCTGTCCTCATGCCTGAGTTTCGTAAGGAAATGTCTGATCATTTCTCTGTTCAATATGCGGATGATGTCAAGGATTTTCTGATCTCTCAAACCACAACAACAATTATTGGTAAATTTAAGGATGGTATTCCTAAGAAAGCTGCGTTTGATGGTTTTCTTAATGCTTTCAAGTTTCAGGGTTGTTATAAGTACTCTGTCTATGACTCTAGGCATATTTTCATACAATTTCAAAGATCTGAGGATGTGAGTAGGATATGGTCGAAGAACTTCTGGAGTATAGATGAGAAAGTAATGAGGATCATTCGATGGGAGCCAGATTTTGACAAGAGATATGAGAGTTCTAAAACTCTGGTTTGGATTCGTTTAGAACATCTTCCTGAGTTTCTATATAACGAGTCTATTATACATGACATAGCATCCATTATTGGTCCTACTTATAAGGTTATCGTCCCTGATAACAAAGCCAATACGAATGCTTGTTTTGCTCATGTTGAAATCGATGTATCGCTGAGTTTAAAATACAGAGTTTGGGTGGGTTTTGGCTCAAACAATGGATGCTGGGTGAACTTAAGTTACAAGAATGTGCCTTCTTTTTGCACTTCTTGTTATCATTTAGGTCATAAAAATGAAGAATGCAAAAAGAGTGGTGTGAAGAAACAGCAGGAGTCTGTTTCTGTGAGGCAAGAAAAGTCTGTGAACAATGATAATGATAAAGATTCTGATGAGGCTAAGAGTCTCTCTGTTTCTAAGAATATGGATGGTGCTAAGGTCTTAACGAAGAGGATGAAGTCTGTTATTATCTCTAAAGATAAAAATGTCGAGTCTCAAGTGGTTGTGGCAAGTTCTGAAAAGGAAGTTTGCTCATCCAAAAGGGTTAAGGATGTTGTTAATGTTCAAGATCGGGTGGATGATGAGAAATCTTGTAATGGGCAGGGTGATAGTCTTGAAATTATTGATGCTATTAAAAATCTAAACTGGGTTTCATCTCAGGGTATATCTCCTGAGTTTGTGACTAATGAAGATGAGGGTAGCATGACTGGCTGCAGCACGCCTGAGGATCAGATAACAACTCAGTCCTCTCCGGTGTTTAAAGAAGTTCTTCTTAAAAAATTGAAAACTAACATGAAAATAAAGAAGACAAACCAAAAGATAATCAAGTCCTTGCGTTTTAAGGACAATCACAAGAAATCATTTTCTGATAATGATAAATCTAATTAATTGGAATCTTCGTGGTATCAACAACAGTCCTACTATATTGAGGTTAAAGGACATGATTTCTACTAATAAAGTTAATCTTCTTGTTTTGCAGGAGCCTATGGTGAGAATGGATATGATTTCTGTGATTGCTGTTAAGCTGGGCTTCACTAGTTATGTTGCAAATCTTTCGAATAAAATCTGGTGCTTTTGGAGGGAGGGGATCATAGTTGGTTTGCTGATGGACCATGATCAGTGTCTTCACTTAAATGTGAATGATAATAATACTGATATGGAGTTTCTTCTGACCGTTGTTTATGCCAAGTGCAGTAGAAATGAGAGAAGGGCTCTTTGGAGTCTGCTTAGCTCTTTTTCTGTGGAAACTAAGGCTTGGATGACTGTTGGTGATTTTAACATTATTTCATCTTCTGATGAGCAAGTGGGCTGTACTTCTTTGTGTGTTAATAGTATGGAAGATTTTAATGACTGTATTGCTGAGTGTGCTCTGGAGGATGTTGGTTATGGAGGTTCAAGGTTTACTTGGAACAGGGGTATGAGATGGAAGCGTTTGGATAGAGCTTTGGTTAATAGCAAATGGAATGAGGTTTTTAATGATACCAGGGTTCTTCATTTGATCAGGACTTGTTCGGATCATTCGCCCTTACTTATTTCTATGAATATTGGTGTTAATGTTTGTCATAAGAAAGGTTTTAGGTATATGAATATGTGGGAGAAGGATGAGTCATTTTTGGGTGTGGTTGATGCTAACTGGAAGCTGCCAATGGTTGCTTCTCCTAATATGTGCTTTTGGCAGAAATTAAAGAGACTCAAAAATTGTTTAAAGGAGTGGAATTCCAATAGTTTTGGCAATATTTTTAATAGTCTTAAGGAGGCTGAGTGTTGTGTGAAGAGGCTTGAGGGTTTGTTGGCTTCTAACTATAGTTCTAGAGTTAAGGCTGACCTTGACAAAGCCAATAGTCTCTATGTTAAGAAGCTGAGAATGGAGGCTGATTTTTGGAGGCAGAAGTGCTATAATAGCTGGCTTCAAGATGGGGACAAAATACTAAGTTGTTCCATGGTTTTGTCAACAAAAAAAGAAGGAAAGGCAGGATCAAAAGTATTAAGGATGGGGAAAATTGGTTGTATGATGATATGAGTATTGGCCAGTCTGCTGTGAATTATTTTAGGGAGGCTCTTTCTTCTGATTCCTATAGAAGTAAGGAGGATGAAATCCTTCTCTTGAATGATGTTATTATGGATGTTATTCCATCTTTAGTGTCTGTTGAAGATAATGTGGCCTTGTTGAGGCATGTTTCTGAGGAAGAGGTTTGGGGTGTCATTTCTGATATGAAGGTGGACAGTGCAGCTGGGGTTGATGGGTTCAATCTTCAGTTTTTTAGAAGCTGTTGGAAGATTATTAAATGGGATCTCTGTATTTCTTTTAATAGTTTCATTAATGGTGATTATATGCCTAAAGACATGTTTGCCACTGGTCTTTGTATGGTCTCTAAGTCTCGGAATCCTACTGGTTGGTGTGATTATAGGCCGATTGGATTATGCACCATGTATAACAGAATTTTTGCTAAGCTTATCAATTCCAGATTGGCTCTCATTCTTCCTAGGATTGTCTCCAATTTCCAGGGTGCTTTTGTAAAGGGGCGCTGTATTCATGAGAATGTTTTGGTTGCTAAGGAGATGATCTTCGATATTAAAAGGAAACCTAAGACTGGAAATGTGTTGATTCAGCTTGATATGTCTAAAGCCTTTGATAAAATGGCTCTCTCTTTTATTAGGCAGGTTCTTATTAAGTTTGGTTTCTCTAATGGCTTTGTGAGTCTTATCAACAGATTAGCTAGCAATGTCAGCATTTCTATTCTTTTGAATGGTGGTACATTTGGTTACTTTAGAACTTGTAGAGGCTTGAGACAGGGTGATCCCCTGTCTCCAAGCTTGTTTATTATTGGTGAAGAGGTGCTTTTGAGAGGTTTGAAATCTCTTTTTATTAATAATAATCAAATGGTTTACAACACTAGATCCAAAATGATGCTGCCTTGTTTGGCTTTTGCAGACGATATACTAATTTTTACAAACAGTTTACAGAGTTCTATTAACATTTTGAGTGCTTTTTTAGATAGGTACCAGTTGGTCTCTGGGCAGGCTATTAACAAGCAGAAGACCAGGTTGATCACGTCTTCCTCTTTTCTTCAATCCAGGAGGGTGAGCTTGGAGGTTCAGACTGGTTACAGAGTGGAGAGTTTGCCTGCTGCTTATCTGGGCATCACTCTGTGCAATAGTAGCAGGGCCTGTAATTACATGAAGATTATTGACAGAATTAATGAGAAAATCTCTGAGTGGGACTATAAATTCTTATCTTTTGGGGGGAGATTAGTGTTAATCACTAATGTCCTCATGGCTTATCCCAATTACTGGTTACAAAATTGTATTCTGCCTAAAAGTATTATTAGTAAAATAGAAGGGATTCTGAATAAATTTTTGTGGAGGTCTAAGTTTGGTAAGCCTATGATTCATTGGTCTAATTGGAAAAGGGTTTGTAAGCCTTTTAGTGAGGGGGGGTCTGAATATTAGGAGTCTTTCAGATATTCAGCATGTTTACTCTTTTAAGCTTTGGTACAATTTTAGAAAGAATGACTCTATTTGGGCTAATATGATGCACTTAACATACTCAAACAATACTCATCCTCTCTATGCTAACTTTAGCAGGTCTGGTTCTCAGGTTTGGAAGAGATTGGCTAGTGTTAGAAAGGATGCTGAAAAGTATATCAAATGGGTTATTGGCTGTGGTAATATAGACTATTGGAGAGACAATTGGACTGGCCTAAAGCCTATCTATGAAGACCTTAACAATGTTAATTACCTGGAGGCCAAGGTGAATTCCTTCTGGAAAAATGATGGCTGTGATGCAGCTTCCATGGCTCCTTTTATCTCTCCTAAAACCTGGAACAATATTCAAAAGATTAAAGTTAATGACTCTAAGCAGGATGTTATGATTTGGAGTTGCTCTAATGAAACTTCTTTTGTTACTAAGGATACTTGGAATGTGATTAGGCAAAAAGGGATCTACTCTAGTCTGTTTCTAAGTGTCAATTATGCAGTCATTGTGAGGATATAAATCATGTTTTTGTCAATTGTTCTCAGGCTTGACAAATCTGGACTCATTATAGTCTGATCTTTAGGATTAAGTTAAAGAGGTGTATGGTGCTGACTCATGTTGTTAAGACTTGGCAGGACTTTAACAAGGGAAAGGCTCACATTACCTACCTCATGCCTGCTATAATTTGTTGGGCTATCTGGTCTAATCGTAATAGGTCTAAGTTCAAGGGAGTTGTTCCTAATCTTAACTCTACTATTAGATATATCGATAATGTAGTCCTATCTCTTAATACATCTGTTCTTACTAAAAAACATTGGGCTCATACTAGAAATGCACGTTTATTAATGGGATGTCAGATAGCAAACTCTAAACCGATTTACATTACCTGGAAGCGTCCTCCTATGGGCAGAATCAAGTTAAATATTGATGCTTCTGTGTTGAGGAATGGGGAAGCATCTGGAGCCGGAATTTTCAGGAATCATTCTGGAAAGGTTCTTAGGTGCTTTGGGAACACCTATGGCAAAATGTCGCCTCTTCTTGCTGAAACTCGGGCTCTGTTGGACGGCCTTCTGATTTGTAGTCAGAATCAATGGCATCACGTTGATGTTGAGACTGACTGTCAAGTTCTAGTCAATTTTCTTGCTGTCGGTGTTTCTCCCTGGTTTTTAGACCCCGTCATTAAAAATTTTAGATCTGCTTTCGCTTCTTCGATGAACATTAGGCACATTTCTTGAGTCCAGAATCAGGCTGCAGATTGCCTGGCCAGATGGACTCTGAAATGTACCCAGATGGATTTGATTGATATCACTTCTTTTCCTTCTGATTTGAGAGCCATTCTTCTCCTTGAGGAGATTGGTTTGGGTTATTTGGTCTAGACTGCTGGTTTTTGTGTTTCTTTTTAGGTTTGGTGGTGCTCAAAGGAGGGGAGCTCGGTTTTGTTGGAGTTCATTGCTGGAGATCATTGCTGGAGGAGGAGTTGGGTGATTTCCGATGAAAGTTTTGAAGATGAAAGACTTTCATCGTCTTTTTGGGTGCTTGATTAGGGTTTATTTGGAGAAGATGAAGTCTGGTTAGGTTGTTGAAGGAGAGAAGTTTTGGGAAAGCTTCTGTAATTTTAGGTTTAGGGTTTTCGACCCTTATTTTGACCGATTGTTTTATTTTGACCCATTTTTTGGGCTTAAAGGGTCTTGTTGATCCTTTTGCCTTTTGGGCTTTATTTTGTATCTTGAATTCTTCTGATCCGTTAATAAATTGAATTTTTGATTAAAAAAAAAAAGATATAATTTTTATTTTTTATATCTAATTTTATTTTTATTGTAGTTAATTTTTAGTATTACGAGTTTTAATTTTCTCTTAAAACCCTCACTTTCGCAGATACACTTAATAAAAATGAGTTAATTTTAAAACGTTTTCGTAAAACAACTATTTTTAATACAAAATTTCGGAAACAGTTTTCTTTAGACGTTTTTGAAAAACAAATATTTTCATGATTTGATATCGGAACCGCATCTAGAAAAACTGGGAATTTGAAAATTTGAAAATTAGGTTTCTTATCTTAAATGAATGTGAGACTTAATAACAAGATTGTAATACTTTGTTGGTAATTTGGGTAATGTTCGCGGATGTTGATACAATATTTATTTCTTCCATTAACTTGATATTGTTTGATTTAGGTTTTAATTTTTTGTTGATTTTTTGGATTTTAATTTTAGTGGTTTATTAAGAAAAAATTATGTGTATATATAGATGCAGTAGGAAGAAATTGTAGGCTTTCAGGAAAGAAAGTTAGAAAAGAATGTCATAAAAACATATTTTTTTAGGATATACTTTTTATTAAATGATAATAAAGAAGCCCAAAAAGCTTTACAAAATGCAGCCCAAAAGGCATATCTCTCGAAATTCTTTAGAATATGCTTAAATAGTAAGCTCCAAAAGTGAAGCAATGGAGCAAAATTTTCTTGCCAACCTAAAAACTAAAATTTGAAACCAGCTAGAGGAAGACAAATTGAAGAGACCAAGAAGAACTAGAGAGTATCAAAATCTGAGCGAATCCATCCACCTTCCCAAAAGATTAAAAGGAGAGTTATCAACTAAAACTATTTATGAGCTTCTAGTCAGACATTTCTGCAAAAAAATGAATTGGGGAAGAACATAAGAGCTGATATAATCATTCTAAGTAAGAAATAAAACTTAGAGCAAGATTGAAGAATGAAAGACTCTTCTTTCTTGCAAACAAACAATACTTTAACATAGAATCAGATTAATCAAGGCATGGAATAGAAGCAGAGCATGGAGAAAGATTCTAAAAAACCAATCGATGATAAAGCTTTAGTAGACGACCGCGCAAGATGACTGGATTAGTAGCTCGTCTAAAGGTACACCAATTGATCAAAACCACTCTTCTTTTTACAGGATTATATACTTTGATTTAGGTGATTGCCAATTTGAGCTAGGTTTTTTAATTGTATTCAGATTGAGAGCTCATATTGAAGAGCTGAAATAGAATAGAATAGACTGGATAAAAAATTGTTAGTAGACCTACATCAACTAGAAACTGTTAGCAGAGAATAATATGATAAGATGATATTAGATACAGTTTCTGATGTAGCCTATGCCAAAACTTTCAAGGAGAGTTATAACAATAAGGTGATGAAGAGCTTGTTGATTGTTGAATTCAATTTTCATCTTAAACTTAAGGGTGCATTTAGCCAGCCAATATGTGGCGTTATTTTGGACCATGTTTATATACGTGATGACCTTTGAAGGAGAGATAATACCTCTGCAACATTTTAGAATTTGAGAGTATCAAAATCTGAGCGAATCCATCCACCTTCCCAAAAGATTAAAAGGAGAGTTATCAACTCAAAACTATTTATGAGCCTATAGTCAGACATTTCTATAAAAAATGAATTGGGGAAGAACATAAGAGCTGATATAATCATTCAAAGTAAGAAATAAAACTTAGAGCAAGATTGAAGAATGAAAGACTCTTCTTTCTCGCAAACAAACAATACTTTAACATAGAATCAGATTAATCAAGGCATGGAATAGAAGCAGAGCATGGAGAAAGATTCTAAAAACCCAATCGATGATAAAGCTTTAGTAGACGACCGCGCAAGATGACTGGATTAGTAGCTCGTCTAAAGGTACACCAATTGATCAAAACCACTCTTCTTTTTACAGGATTATATACTTAAATTTAGGTGATTGCCAATTTGAGCTAGGTTTTTTAATTGTATTCAGATTGAGAGCTCATATTGAAGAGCTGAAATAGAATAGAATAGACTGGATAAAAAATTGTTAGTAGACCTACATCAACTAGAAACTGTTAGCAGAGAATAATATGATAAGATGATATTAGATACAGTTTCTGATGTAGCCTATGCCAAAACTTTCAAGGAGAGTTATAACAATAAGATGATGAAGAGCTTGTTGATTGTTGAATTCAATTTTCATCTTAAACTTAAGGGTGCATTTAGCCAGCCAATCTGTGGCGTTATTTTGGCCCATGTTTATATACGTGATGACCTTTGAATGCGAGATAATACCTCTGCAACATTTTAGAATTTGAGAGTATCAAAATCTGAGCGAATCCATCCACCTTCCCAAAAGATTAAAAGGAGAGTTATCAACTGAAACTATTTATGAGCCTTTAGTCAGACATTTCTGCAAAAAATGAATTGGGGAAGAACATAAGAGCTGATATAATCATTCTAAGTAAGAAATAAAACTTAGATCAAGATTGAAGAATGAAAGACTCTTCTTTCTCGCAAACAAACAATACTTTAACATAGAATCAGATTAATCAAGGCATGGAATAGAAGCAGAGCATGGAGAAAGATTCTAAAAAACCAATCGATAATAAAGCTTTAGTAGACGAGCGCGCAAGATGACTGGATTAGTATCTCGTCTAAAGGTACACCAATTGATCAAAACCACTCTTCTTTTTACAGGATTATATACTTCGATTTAGGTAATTGCCAATTCGAACTAGGTTTTTTAATTGTATTCAGATTGAGAGCTCATATTGAAGAGCTGAAATAGAATAGAATAGACTGGATAAAAAATTGTTAGTAGACCTACATCAACTAGAATTTGTTAGCATAGAATAATATGATAATATGATATTAGATACAGTCTCTGATGTAACCTATGCCAATATTTTCAAGGAGAGTTATAACAGTAAGTTGATGAAGAGCTTGTTGATTGTTGAGTTCAATTTTCATCTTAAACTTAAGGGTCCATTTAACCAGCCAATGTGTGGCGTTATTTTGGCCCATGTTTATATATGTGATGACCTTTGAATGAGACATAATACCTCTGCAACATTTTAGAATTTTCTTAAGAGGCTTAGGGTAGTTTCTAGTCGAAAGAATGCTAATAAGAATTTATGAGTCTGTCTCCATATCAACATTGATGAAGCCTTTTTGCTTGCAGATGAGAAGACCATCAAGGAGCGCTCTAGATTCAGCCTTTAAGGGGGTAAGCTTTCCATATAGATTTTAAAGACGAGATATAATGTCACATTTGTTGTCTCTTAAAATTATACCTCCACTGGCTTCTCCATTTGCTAGATAGGAGTCGTCAGTGTTAAGTTTTATTATATTAGGGATATAAGGAGACCATGAAAGGTAAATAGGATGTCTTTTAAATCTAAGGTGGTTGTAGCACCCTAACTCAGAAGCAACATGATTATATGAAGACCAATGTTTGTTGTAGAGAAGATTGGCTTGAGCAAGACCTGAAACAATGTATTTTACATAGTTGATAGCAAACTTTACATCAATAGAGTGGAATTTGATCTTAGACTTGTTTCTGAATTACCAAATCACCCAGCAAATTATAAGAGGCAGAATAGGGCAAAAATGAACATCCAAACCAATTTCTCAACATATGAGGAACAATCATGAATCTTCAAGTCTTGATTTAGCAAATTGTAGAGAAGTAGCACCATATATCCCAAGATAATTTGCAATCAACAATTAGATGATTAGTAGTCTCCAAACTACTACAGAATTGGCATTTGGAGGCTAAAGACACGTGTCTCTTTTTCATACCAGTGTCTGTAGGCATCCAATTGTGAAGAAGTCTCCAAGTCAAATAAGAACATTTTCTAGGGTTTATGTTATACCAAAGAGACTTGACTTATTATGATGAGTACTAATGAAGTTCTAAATGTCTTTCGTATTGTAAATCCCATCTTTAGACACCAACTAATTGAGAGAATCACCCGTATTTTTCTTTATAGAGATCTTGGAAATATTGTTCTTATCATTAGAAGAGAGAATGATATTGATTTTAGACTCACTATAGCTGCTTTGATCCCAATAATTGTAGACTTTATCCTGAATATATCATGTATTCTCCATGTGATCATCAAACTTAATGAGAGGATATTTCTTAAACCATTTATCAATCCAGAAATCAATATATATTCTCCAGTAATCCACTTAACTTTAGGCTCTGCAATATTCTTGATTTCAGCTAGTCTACGCCAAACCTTGGAACAAAACTTAGAATCATAATTGGCCCGAAGAGGGTGGATATTTGTACAATAAATATTGTGGATATATCTAGCCCAAAGAGTGTTTTTTTACCATAGTTTACAGGAAAAAATGTCCTGGATATCTTTAAGCTTTCTAAAATTTAATCCTCATTCGATGAATATCTTGCACACCTTAGTCTAGTTAGACCAGTGAATTCTAGAAACCTCCTGATTTGATCCCCATAGATATTTGTTAAATATTTTCTCAATTCTGTCAATGATGCATTTAGGAAAAATATTTCTTTGAATCCAGTAGGTAGACATGACCATCAAAGTAATGTTAATGAGCATAAGTATCCCCCCCATAAGAAAGCTTCGTGTCCTCCCAATCGGATATTTTAGTTCTAATATTATTGAGTAAAGCGTTACATTTCCTTGAATGTTATTAGTGTTAAGATTGATGCCCAAGTAAGTAACTGGGAGGTATTTATTGTTGAATCCAGTAGTAGTTGAAATAGTGGAAACTCTGGGATAAGGGAAACTGGTAGAAGTAATGATATTAGCCTTCTCCTTGTTGATCATTTGGCCGAAAACATTTTGGTAATCCTGCAAGAATTTACTAAGCATAGAGATAGAAGAGTTTAAATCGTTAGTAAAAATTAACAGGTCATCTGCAAAAGCAAGAGTAGGAATTACAATGTTACTTATGGTTTTGAGTTCATAGATTTATTGCTTATAAACAGTTATTTAAGCCTCTAATAAGGATTTACTCTGCTATTGTGAAGCGACTAGGAGACAATGGGTCTCATTTTCTTAAACCACACTTGGTTTTAAAATAACCAACAACATGACCATTGATTATGATATAAGCAATAAGATTTCTAATAATTGTGTCTATAAGATTAAAAAAACCATAATTAAAGCTAAATGTTAACAAAACTTTGTTAAGAAAGTTGTGGGATATTTTGTCAAATGCTTTGGTCATATCCACTTTGGTCAGAATGTTCCCAGCTTTAGTCTTCTTGTTTAGATTAAAAAATCAGTTCATTGGCTAACAAAATATTATCATGTATTGATCTATCAATAATATAAGCACCTTGGTTCTCAGACATGATTTTGAGCAGGATTTTTTTCCAGTCTATTATTGATTAGTTTGGATATAATTATATTTAAAAGAGTATACAAGTAATATGCCTATAATTTTCCACTTTGAAGGGTTATAGGTCTTAGGAACAAGACAAAAGCTTGTTGCCATGATGCCTTGAGGAAGGTTTTGACCCTTGAAGAATGAGACAATGGCAGCACATAAATCTTGCTTGATAATTTTCCAACAGGTAAAGTAAAAATTACTGTTAAATCCATTTAGTTCATCAGCACTGGATTGATTCATGATTTTGATATTTTTAAGGATTTCATATTCATTTGGGTGAATCATTAGATTGATATTGTCTTGTTCATTAATCAAGTTAGGGATAGAATTAAAGATGGAGCTATTTAAAAGATTTATATCAGTTTCGTAATTAAGATAAGGATTTTCAGATGGGATATCCTTAAAGTAGGAATTAGCTGAGTTATTTATTTGAAGCTCATTAGTAATCGAGGAAGATCCATCTTTTATGCTGAGAATTTTGTTTCTCGTTCTCTTCTTCTTGACATAATTGTCGTAAAGCTTGGTGTTCCTGCCTCCGTCCTTAACCCAGTTATAGTAGGTTTTTTGGGGCCAATAAGACTCTTCTTGAACAAGGGATTAAAGAAGAACTGTGTTAGATTTAGATAAGTTGATAATATTCTGATCATTGTGATTATTTATAATCTTCTTTTCCATGATTTTTGTATTCGCAGCCTCAAAAACTTTACCAAATATGTTCTCAAACACTTCAATATTCCAGCTTTTGATAATTCCTATCAATCTTTAAATTTTATTCCAAAATCTGTGAAGAGGGTAACACTGCATTTCAATATTTCAATTAAATTCAACAAGATATAGGAAATTTGCATTTAAAGTCTATATATTCAAAAAATTAAAACTGGTTTTTGTTTTGTAATTGTCATTTAATATGGTGCCACAAAGAGGTGTGTGGTCTGACCAGGTTCTTGTTAAATGTTTGCTAAAAGTATTGTTGAAGTAGTCAGCCCAATCATTATTGTATAAATCACGGTTAAGACGCTTCCATTTAGACTTAATGGACCGGGTAAAATTTATACCAGCATAGCATGCGTCCTCCAAATTTCAGTAGTTAATGGTCTTATTAGAATCCTCAACATTGTTATTACAATATGTTGAACAACCAATTTGTTCATCAGTTGAGGTGATGGTGTTGAAATCATTGATAACAAACCACTTTTTAACAGATGAAGAGATGGTATTTAGAATAGACCAAAGATCCTTTCTATTGAGCCTTTGACATATAACGTAAACTAAGATAGCAGACTTTGTGTATATAGTTATAGGTTACTTCAATATGTAACATCTGAGGATGATCAATCGATATATCTTGCCAAAGAAACCAAATTTTATTACAACAATTTGATTTGAAATTGTTGAAACCAAGCTTGTGTAGAAAAAAGTGTTTCGTTTTCCGGATAATCTCTGAAGTCTTGTAAACAATTTCTTATTGAAATATTTTTGGGGTTCTCCAAAAATTTCAATTGGATAAAATCAGAGATATGTACTTTGAACAGAGAGGATGAAAATGATATGATTTCCTTTTCAACAGAACCCATATTTATAATTTCGACCAACCAAAATACAGTTTGGAAGTTAGGGCAGTTAGGGTCTCTCAACCGGTTTTGTGTTAAAACGGTCAAATTTTCAAATTTGAATAAAACGGTCAAATTTTCAATTTCGAAATTCTGTTGACTTGCAACAGTAGCCGATTTAACCAAGGGGCTACGCCCCTTGACCCCGCTAATCGTGATATAATCTAACAAGCGTGCACTCCGCACTCTACGACTTGTTTGATAACATATCATGATTAAATTGGTCGACTAGTCGATCCAATTACACTAAAATAAATAACAATCTTCCCCCATTTTAGTGTAATTCATGATCTACTAAACACAATCATATCAAATATCAAATTTATGCATAAATGAAATATCGTAACGATTGAATTTCACATTAGTATATTACACATTCCAAATATTCGAATATCAAGGTATCACTAAGGATTGAACCTTTACTATTCACAATGAATACATGAAGATAATATACACATAAATTTACATTCTCACTTGTTCTTACTTGACACTATATTTTACTAGCCTTGTGTCCTTATCCTTCTTAAGCATATCAAAGCCAAGTCCTAGCTTCTTGAAGCGGCTAAACTTCATGCTCAAATAGGTAGTTCTTTTCATCTTGCACCTGCATATGCAATTTTTCAAAAGAGCTATTAAGAAGATAATCTTCAACCTTCACAACTTGCAGTTCTGAACACATACCTTGGGATGATATACAAATGTGTTCCAATATCTTGATGTTAAGCTTTCCACATTGAATTCAACACCTAATGTCATATTAGATGGGAATTGGGTATCTCAACATGAGAGATTTCAAATGGACTTTAATCCCATCCCAATAGCCGATTTGTGCACAAGATCTCTATTTAACCCCTTGGTTAAATGATCGGCTAAGTTATATTGAGTTCTCACAAACTCTACTGATATAACATCATGCGTGATACGCTCACGAATCATACTGTGTCTAACACCTAAGTGTCTAGACCTGCCTTTGTAAACTTGTCTATAAACATTGGCCAAGGCAGCCTCACTATCACATCTGATAGATATAGGTGATATCGGTTTGGGCCACAACGGAATTTCATACATTAAATTTCTTAGCCACTCAGCTTCTTTACTCGCTGCTGCTAATGCCACAAACTCTGATTCCATTGTTGAATCAGTAATACAAGTTTGTTTCTTAGACGCCCAAGAGATAGCACCTCCCCCAAGTATAAATACCCATCCACTTGTGGAAGAATGATCTTCCATATTGGAAATATAACTCGCGTCTGAATATCCTTCAAGTACAGAAGGAAATCCGGTATAAGTTAAACCATAATTCATGGTTCCTTTCAAATACTTGAATACTCGATTTAAAGCTTGCCAATGATGCGAACTAGGATTGCTAGTATACCTACTAAGTTTTCCAACAGCAAAGGCAATATCCGGCCTAGTGCTAGTCATGGCATACATAAGACACCCGATGGCTCTCGAGTATTCAAGTTGAGATACAGCAATACCTTTATTAGGTAGAAGCTTAAGACTAGGATCTATAGGTGTGCTTACCGGAGAACAATCTTTAAAATTAAATTTATTTAATATCTTCTCAATATAGTGAGATTGAGAAATCGATATACTATTGTTCTTTCGCTTGATTCTTATACCAAGAATCATTTCAGCTTCCCCCAAATCCTTCATCTCAAAGTTAGATGATAAAAAATTCTTCGTTTCATTAACCTGATTTTGGTCAGTACCAAAAATCAACATATCATCCACATATAGACAAATCATAACTCCTTTACCAGAATTATCAAATTTGCTATATACACACTTGTCTGCTTGGTTAAGAATAAATCCATTAGACAATATCACATTATCAAATTTTTGATGCCAATCTTTTGGTGCTTGTTTCAAACCATACAAAGACTTTTTCAACTTGCATACCTTGTTTTCACAACCAGGCATCACAAACCCTTCCGGTTGTTTCATATAAATCTCCTCATCCAAATCACCATTCAAGAATGCTGTTTTAACATCCATTTGATGAATTACAAGATTGTATACAGATGCAAGTGCAATCAACAATCTAATGGTGGAAATCCTAGCAACCGGAGCATAAGTATCAAAGAAGTCAATGCCTTCTCTTTGTCTAAATCCCTGGATAACCAATCTAGCTTTATACCTTTCAATAGTACCATCTACTTTCATTTTTCGTTTAAATATCCATCTATTTCCCAATGATTTGCACCCAGGAGGTAAATCAGCCAACTCCCATGTATTATTATGCATGATAGACTCTATTTCATCCTGGATAGCTTCTTTCCAGAATGCAGCATCCCTTGATGCCATAGCATCACTAAAAGTCCTTGGATCATCTTCAATAACAAAACAGTATTGATATTGATAGTCAATCTTATCTCTTGACCCTTCAACTAAATATAGTTGAAAATCAGATCCGTACGACTTAGCTTTTCTGGCTCTAGTACTTCTCCTTGGTTCAGAAGGTCTAGGTACACAATTGGTACCACTTGATATATTTTCAATTTCACTTGAGTTCCTATTCAAAGAGTTTTGAATCAAATCTCTAGGTCTAGGTATAGAAGTAAATCTCTCTTCATCAAATATTGCATCTCTTGACTCGATAACTGTGTTCACCGACACATAGTCATTAGATTCTAACACATAGAACCTATATGCAATGGAATGCTCAGCATACCCAATGAAGATACAATCTATACCTCTTTCACCCAAATTTTTCCTTTTAGGTTCAGTGAGTCTTACAACAGCTCTACAACCCCAAACTCTCAGATAATTTAGTGTTGGAGGCTTCTTAAACCAAAGCTCATACGGGGTCATCTTATTCCTTTTAGTAGGAACACGATTCAATAAATAACAGGCTGTTAACATAGCCTCACCCCAGAATCCTTCACTCAAACCCGAATAGGACAACATGGAATTAACCATTTCTTTCAAAGTCCTATTCTTCCTTTCAGCTATACCATTTTGTTGTGGTGTATAAGGAGCCGTGGTTTGATGAATTATACCCGTAGACTGAAAATATATTGGATCATAATATTCACCTCCTCTATCCGTACGTAGATTTTTAATCAAATCATTCTTATGTAGCTCTACTTCTTCCTTATAGATTTTAAACTTATCAAGAGCTTCATTTTTAGCATGCAACAAATAAATGTAGCAATATCTAGATGCATCATCAATAAAAGTAATAACATACTTTTTATTTCCTAATGAAGGTGTAGCATGGAAATCACATAAATCACTATGTACTAGTTCCAATATTTTGGAAACTCGGTTAACATTATTGAAAGGTTTTCTCGTTATCTTAGTTAACATGCAAGTTTTACATTTTTCATTATTTGCATCAACAGGAGGAATAAGGCTCATTTTAGACATGTCTTTTATTCTTTCATAATGAACATGTCCTAATCTAGCATGCCATAATTCTGTTTTATTTATATTTCTACACACACTAGTAGAAGTCATGCAAACAGAATCATTTTCGAATGAAACATTAATATTTAACATAAACATACCATTACATAAATATCCGAATCCCATAAATACACCATGTTTTGACAAAACATATTTGCCACTTTCGTACACTTGTTTGAAACCACAATTGTTTAAAACAACACCAGACAAAAGATTCTTTCGAATCCCAGGAACATACAATACATTGTTCAATAATATGTACTTTCCAGAAGTAAATAGTAATTTAACATTTCCTAGTCCTTTGATTGGTTCGGTAGCAACATTTCCCATCTTAAGTGAAGGTCCATCTTCAATCGGTTGAAAATTACTAAACCATCGAAGATCTTTACATACATGACTTGTTGCTCCCGAATCAACCCACCAAGCAACATCATCATCCTGCACATAAAATGCTTCAGATATTAGAGATATATAATTTTGACCAGAATTAGAATTCTGAAATAAAATCTGACCTTGTTGCTTTTCAGGATCCTTAGATCCACTTGAACCAGCATTGTGTCCACTTGAACCAGCATTGTTCCCACTTGGACCAACATTATTTTTGCCTTTTCCAACTCGACAATCCCTTCTAAAGTGACCAGGTTTGCCACATTTCCAGCATGCTATTTTAGGCTTTTTGCTGTTAAAATTACTGTTTTTGTTGTTTCCTTTAAACTTTCGTTTATTCCCCTTATCTGTATTTCCATTCTTAAAGAATCCGCTGCTTTCAGCCATATTTACAGATGAGTTTCCCACTTGGTTTTTACCCTTGGGATTACTTAATTCATCTTGAGCCCTTAGAGACTCTTCAATCTTAAAATGACTACCAAGTTCGACTAGAGTCATTTCTTCCTTGTTGTGTTTCAGTGTGTGTTTAAAATCCTTCCACGAAGGAGGCAATTTGTCAATAACAGAAGAAACCGAAATACATTCGTCCATTTTCATATTGTGTTGAACAAATTGACCCAGAATTCTTAGTAGTTCATTATACTGTTCCATTACAGGTCTAGAGTCAACCATTTTGTAATTTATAAAATTACTAACCAGGAACTTCCTACTAGAAGCATCTTCTGCCATGTATTTTGATTCTATAGAATCCCATAATTCTTTTGCAGATTCGACATTTTGGTATACATCAAACAAAGTATCAGACATACCGTTTAATATATGGCCTCGGCAAATGTAGTCATCATTCTCCCACTTGCTGCGCCTCCTCGTTTGTTCCAATGTTTCATTCTCAGTGATCTCTGGCCAGGGGGTACTCAAGACATACACAACCTTGAGTGTAGTCAACAGAAAATGCATCTTTTTCTGCCATCGTCTGAAATCATGTCCTTCGAACTTGTCCAACTTAGCGAATTTACTTGTCATCTCCTTCGCAGATTCTCCTCCGTTCGTCATCTCTATCTTCATCAACAAGACCAGAATATTTCAATAAAATGTAGAAAAAAGTGTTTCGTTTTCCGGATAATCTCTGAAGTCTTGTAAACAATTTCTTATTGAAATATTTTTGGGGTTCTCCAAAAATTTCAATTGGATAAAATCAGAGATATGTACTTTGAACAGAGAGGATGAAAATGATATGATTTCCTTTTCAACAGAACCCATATTTATAATTTCGACCAACCAAAATACAGTTTGGAAGTTAGGGCAGTTAGGGTCTCTCAACCGGTTTTGTGTTAAAACGGTCAAATTTTCAAATTTGAATAAAACGGTCAAATTTTCAATTTCGAAATTCTGTTGACTTGCAACAGTAGCCGATTTAACCAAGGGGCTACGCCCCTTGACCCCGCTAATCGTGATATAATCTAACAAGCGTGCACTCCGCACTCTACGACTTGTTTGATAACATATCATGATTAAATTGGTCGACTAGTCGATCCAATTACACTAAAATAAATAACAGCTTGTTGGCTATGGTAGACAAGTGATCAGCCTTAATAAAGGGTTCTTGGATTGGAATGATGCTTATATTCTATTTCGTAATAATTGAGTTTAACCTTATCAAATAAGCTCTATTTCCAATTCCGCAGAAATTCCAACTTATGAATTTAATCATGGTTCTGAGTAAAGTTATGGGATTTATTGGTCCCAAAAAGGTACTTGTAAACACCTTCTCCTTTATTCCTCATATACTTTGCCACTTTAAGCCTTTATTTGGTACTTCTTGGAAGATTTTGTCCATCTTTTTAAAAAAAATAGGGAATGGTGCCTGACTTCCAAAATTCTGATTGTTTGGAGTATAGTTGTTATTGTCTAGACTTTTTTGTTCCTGATTAGCATTTGAGATATAATATTCATCTAGATTTTCTTATAGTTTCAATGATCTCTTCATTTCCTGGGTGTAGTGATTTCAGTAAAAGTAGACATGTAGGGTTTAAAAGTTTGAATTGTTGTTGGTATCCGTTCTAAAATTGGGTTGCTGCGATTTTGATTTTCAAGTGTGAAAGGTTTAACTATGATAGATTTAATTATGGGCCTTTCTTGATTGATGGTATCCTGCAAAAGGTTAATCACATAGTCTTGTTTAGAATCCTTCTTGCTTTCTTGAGCTTAAGTAGACGCATTCTTGCATTGGTCTCTGTCATGTCCTATATGGTAACAGAGATTATAGTACTTTGGAACACCTTTATAATTGATGGAGCCAACAACCATTATTGGCTCCAAAAACCAACCATATATTATGTTGCAACTTCTTGGTAATGTCAATTTCAATTCAAGCGTAGCAAGCATTAAACATAGACCTGTTTTTTGATGGAACACAACATCTTATCCAAATATGAACAATTGGACTTTCATACTTAAGGTTGAAGGTGGGTGACCATTTGAAAATCCTCATAGATTTCTCACTAACAGACCAGCCATTGCTAGTCCGCAATTTACACATGTCAGTTTTGATAAAAAAAATCAATCAATATATGCATGGAATCCCAATTGCAGATATTATACTCTCCGACAAATTTCTTTGATTCAAAGAACTGATTTAGAATCTGTTTCTTTGGTAAACCTTGAGAAAATTTTCCTATAAACGTAAATTTTCTGGAGTCCATGAGCTTATCTTTGTTTTGTTGTTGGAATTGAAGGGAAATATGATCATTTAGATTTTGTATCTTTTTAGGTTTAATTCCTTCAGGGTGTTCTAAGGGTCTGATGATTTTTGCGGAAGTTCTTTGAGGTAAAAAAAAGTCTTTATGGGTTTGGTTATTGATATTTCTAGATTTTCCAACTTCTGTTTGAGGGTATGTGGATTTGATTTAAGAGAAGTCTGATCGGTAAGATTCCATTTCTTCTCTTCACAAAGCGGAATACTAGAATGCAAGATGAAAACCAGAACACAAAGTCACCATGTTGTAGATGAAAAGAGAGGAAGATAGAGGTACCAAATTGAAACAAGAAGAAACCAGAATCGAGAAGGCAGATGAAGAAGGCTTATGGAACTAAAACACAAGCTATAATCAAATGAAGAAATCATGGAGATTGATCGAAGCAAGGTCGTTGGAAATCAATAAAATTTTGGATGGATTCTTGGAGCCCAAGAAATCTCATCCTCAAACTTTTCAAATCCTCAAACATAAATTTGAAGTTAAATGAAAGATAAAATGATAAAAGCATAAGTTGAATTATTATTTTTAAAAGCAATAATGGAAGAAATAATGAATGTCATAAAAATAATTCTTCTCTAAAATCAACGGGCATGGCTATTTTGAGACTCCATTTTCTTATAATGAGACCCCCAAATCATAATTTTGTTTCTCTGTGAAAATACTATTTTCCCTTCAAATATAAAAATCAGATTTGAGCCTAAAAGCATAGATTTTCCATTTCTTCTCCAACCCAACCATTCCTAAACACTAACTCGAACCTAAAATCCTAGATTATGGATTTGGGTGACTTGAACGGCGAATTTTCTTGTAATATTGATGATTTTGCATTAAAGGAGGATTAGCCTTTGACAGACCATCTCTAAACACAACTATATGTAAATTTCAAACTTTTTTTATGGTCAGTAGCAAAAACGCACGTATGGCGCGCTAGGGTGGATGAACCGCGCACCCATAACGCACGATCGTGCATAAAATTAAAGTTTATGTTCTTCGAAATTTTGTTAAATCACACACCTAAGGTGCACGATTTTAGTCAATTATATGCACGTTATTGCAAAATTTGGTACTTAATTAGGGTAATGTGATTATGTGATTATGCTCAAATTGGTTTTCTGTGCGTGCGATTTTGACTAATTGCATGCACTAATTTGCACGATTTAAGCAGATTTTGATATAATTACTTATAATTAAGTAGATTTTGATATAATTTCATGTGTTTTGTAGGAGCCGAAACAACCGCCATGTTCGATGGCCGATTACACATTAAAATTTTCTACCAAAAATTATTATACGAAATCCGGTTTGGTCTCATGGGTTGATTCCAAAAGCACAAAGTTATGATTCATTTTGGTTATGAATAAAGACGATGACGGTAACAAAAATGGGAAAACTCCAAAGATGTATTTCAAGTGCGAGAGGCGATGTATTTATAAACCTAACCCTAACGAAGCAACGTACGAGATCCTCGAGTTGTTTTTCTTGCATCCTACAAGCATCGATTTATTGCGCAATTTTCCTCAAGTTATTATAATGGATAGAACGTATAAGACTACAAGATATAAGATTCATTTGCTAGAAATAGTTGGCCAAATGTCGACGAGAAGACTTTTTGTGTCTCTTTTACTTTTTGAGCTCCGAGAAGCAAGTGAATTACACGTGGGCATTGAGTGTTCTAGGAAGCGTGATAACGAATAACATGTATGCATTGTGTAATATTATCGTCACCGATAGGGAATTGTGCATGCTATCAATGATGTATTTCTGGATGTCACTCATATAGTATGCACTTCACATATAAACAAGAACATTTTCTCTTACGCTAAAAACGTTCTGACCAAAGCGGACATGGTCGATGAGTTTCTTGAATATTATGAAGTGATTGTCCATTCGGCAACATTTGAAGCTTATAACAAAAATCATTCCGAGTTATACCATGTCTACGCCTTTTTCCGATGGCTATTGATTATGTAATGAAACAATTTATATACATTTATGGATAAATGTTTTTTAATATCTACACGAACAATTATGAACATTTGGGCAATCGGACTAGCAATCAGTGAGTTATATTATCATTTTTTATAATTTATTTTCTAAGATTAAGTGTTAGAATTCTAATTAATTTAATCTTATGTTATAGGGTGGAGTGTGCTAACTCGAGCCTAAAACAGGAAATCGGCACAAGGCTATGCATATTTGAATAATTTTGGGATAGTATTCATGTGTTTCTTCACGTTCAACACTCTTCAATTTTCGAATCATTCGAACAAAGTGAGTTCTGTCTTAGACACGCATCTAGCACGCCTATCTACAAGGAATTGAAAGGTAAAATTTAATGTAAGGTCATAGAATTTATTGAGAAAAACTAGGGAAATAGGTTTCAATCTCATAGCTTGTGGTGGTTTTATTAGCAAAATACATAATTTACCGTGTCCATGCGAGTTTGTTATGATCAAGAAACAAGGTAGATTAATTCTTCTAGAAGAATGTGGCATTTATTGGAGTATTATAAAGATCAAACATAGGGATAACATTCGTACGAAAGATGAGCTTACGAGAAAACTCTCCTTAATAGATACTACCATCCGCACTTACAGACCACACGTGTGAGATCATATCATAAATAGGATGATGAGAATCCCAGATCCTGCGAGAAGTCATGTATTAGAACCTAAATATCCAGTTATCACTAAATGTAGGAAAAAAACGGGTCCGAACAAATCAACTAAACGGAACCCGTCAGAGTTTGAATATGATCATAGTCTAGGCGCTAGCACTCCCAGTACGATCTAGCATGGATGCCTCGGTAACTAAATCCTTTTTAGTACCCAAATCCAAAACTCAACCAAAGAAAGAGAAAGTGACTCGAGCAAAAATATCGAGTAAGGGAAAAAACTTTAGCGGTTACGAGAGTTTTCCCAACTATTTACATGACTACATTTCTAGCGTCGAAGACGTTTCTCCTGACACTAATTATGGATTTTGGGTTGTAGCTTTATCTATATACGGAAAATACGATTCAACGAAACAAGTTAAATGGGATTCGATCGCCGAATTGCAAGGTCAACACGATCTATGGGAGAAAGTGTTTGATGGTTCACAATGTGTAGACAACCTAGTACAAAAATTGGATTGTTTTGAAGTGTATGTGAACGGTAATATATTGTTGGATGACGTTACCCGACTATGACTTACTGATAGCCACTAAATATTAGTGTATCCTATACCATGTATCTTCCAACTTTCGTATACATATCTACCGTTACGTTTTATGCCTCATCAATCGTATCCAACCCTTGAAGTTGTTTTAGTCGTACACACTAACCATTATGTGAAAGTAAGTAAATCATTGTATCCTATAGTATTCTATTTTATTAGTTATACAATATTTATCAAAATTTTGTTTGTACAGGTTATCTTGAATGAACCGTTGCCGGAAATCTATCCTAGTTGGTTTTTATTTCACACTAATGAAGACGTAACCGGTTGGGCAATACTGCTCGACGAAGGATTTAATAAATATCATCAAATCAAGTCCACCCAACCATCGATCGAGTGTGAAGGTCTATGACACTTCTACGATTTGAGTTGATATCCATAATTAACTACACGTGTTACTCTCTTTTTTGTATCCCATCGACGAATAATTTCATTTCATTTATTATCGTTTGCACATTAAAGTTTATTCTAAGACTCTTTATTTTGTTTAAAACGTTTACGTTTGATATTATTATTTTAATTATTATTTGTAATTTAAAAAAAAAAAATTGGCGAAATTCTTGTAAACATATACCAAAAAATGGTTAAAACATAACTTTCCACTCAAAATATCAAACTTCACATGCGTGATTGTGTTCAAATCATGAGCTCAACATTTTCAATTTTTATTCCAATTGCGACCTCTATGTGGGCGAAACTAGTATTCTCTCGAATTCGGAGTTCGCGAAGCCTGCTGAAAATATTTTCAATTTTTGGTATATTATAGGTTTCCAAACTTAAATTTTTTTTTTATGAATCGTCTACTTTAGTCCTTAAACAAAAATGGTGTAAAAATGAACGAAAAAAATAAGAAGTTAAAATTGACTAAAAACAAGTCGAACAATCTGCGAAATCATAAACTTAGGAATGTAGAAACTCAAACAACAAATTAGGAAAACATAAAATCAAAACAACAAGTAAGAAAATCATAAAATCAAATAACAACAAATTAAATCATAAACTCAAACAACAACTTAGTAATGAGTACGGCTACAGACATTTGTGATAACTCCTAGTTATCGAATTTCATTTGTCAGACCAGTTCCATTTCATCAGCTTTCTTTCTTCTTTCGCAATATGGTAGTCCACCGCAGCATCATATATTTCCTTTTTTCTGATGGTATATATGTAAACATGGATAATATACAACTCTCCTCCATTGAACTAAAGGTGACCAAGCAGTTGAACAACTTAAACGCAGCATGACATTCCTCGACGTTGAGGTTGAAAACTAGGTGTACACGATTTTTATTTAGATAGATCCACCAAGTTTTAACCTCGTCCAAACATCTAGAAATCTTAGGCAGTTGGACGTGATCCCTGCCGTATAGGAAATACATTTGGCATAGCATTGCCTCCCAGTAGTGTTTCCCATTCATCTTTATAGGTTTTAGTCACTTCGATGGAGGCTTTCATCAAATAGTCATCTTCAAATTGACTCCAGAAAGACATTTTTCGAACTTTTGATGTGTTTGAGTTTTTCAGGTTGTGTTGTTACAAGAGTGGAGCCTCTATTTATTGATCATTTGTATTTAGATAACGTAATCCAAATAAACCAACCACTACTAGACACGTGTAAAGTGTGGATAACGTAATCTCATAACTCAATCATTTTGTGACACATAATGGATAAAAACAACACATATCCCTATGTACGTCAGGATAAATCCATGTGTTTTTTTAATGTTAGATTTGGGGGTCCAGTTATACCATATGAAGGTCTCATTATAGCGTCATCAGAATGTTAACAATATATAGGCATAGTATACGATATCGTATACATAAAATCATACGACACATCACTAACGATATCAGAATGCAACATATAGAATATATAAATAAACATGGCTAAATAAAATAGAGAAAATATAGAGTATAATAAAAACTAAAACCAAATGTGAAAAAGTAGTAGGTAGAAAATAGTCGCGATACATACCAAAGATACAGTCAACTAGTCATTGAATACAAAATGTACATTTAATCACGCTATCGGTACTAGCGCGCCATCGTTGAATACTCTTCCAACAACCCACGAAGCTCGTCCAAACTCATCGCGTCCGACCTTGAATGTACCTCGATAATACAATCTGATAAATTATATAACCTACCTTGGTATAGGCTCACTGTTGGGCTAACCCCCGATATATGCATCGCATGACTCACACTCAGGATCCATCAAAATGTACTATAGGTGAGACTTGACCCATAATCTGTATAAATATGTCGTACTACGATTTCCAATAGTGTAACTATCACTACGAATCTTATGATCAACAATATGTGATTGCCATGTAGCCTGATGTGGTTTATTTTCGTTTGAGGGTAATTTTGTCTAGAGTTTTGTGGAATTTTGAAGGTATTTAATGTTTAGGTAGAATGTAGAGGGAGAATTGACCTGCCTGGTTGTATTTAATTTTCATTACCCTCATTTAATGAAGGTGGTTGGGTATTTATACCCTTATCCTTGGGTCACATGGGCTTTCGGGCTGTGCTAATGGATTCAGATCGAATTTAAAGACCCATTAGTTTAAGTAAGCAAGAAATTAGCTTAGTCATGAAGTGATTAAGTTTTTAATACTTTAGTTCAGTCCGGACAGTTCAGTAAGTGGAAGTTGTCCGAATTTTCCCTGTCGTATTAGGTGGATGTTGTCCGAATTGCCCCTGTCCGGTTCTCATAAAGAGTGGTGACAAAATCCGGACTCATCAGTAGCCCCTTTTTTAGGTGGTGTTCAAAGGCCTTTGGCAAAACCTAAAAAATAGCCTGTAGCTGGTCACAGCCATGTTCGGACAGGTTTTTAAACTGTGTAATAGCTTTATCCGAACTGAAAAAGTTCTCAGAAACTAAACGGTTTTTTTCCAGAGATCGTGGGACACGTGTCTCTCTCTGATTCGCCACATCAGCCGCTTTTTTCCCTAGAACAGCGCTCCCACTTACTTCAAAAAGAAACCTCTTCATTTAATGAGGATGACATCAGCGTCGTTTTTAATCATTGCAACCCTTTCGAATTCTCTTAGGTATCAAAGCATCTTTTGTATATTTACGATAAATTAGTCCATTTTCTACTGTTTTACCATCTTCAGCATCCTTGCTCTACTAAACTTCAAAGCTTTCTCTCTAAAAAATAAACACTTTCTTTCGGTGTGAGTTTATGTTCACAGCAAGAAACGCTTTAATAAAAGGTGGGTGGCTCAATTTGTCAGAGTTAGAAAAAGCTCAAAAGGTTGAACGAGAAAGGCACCTTGCTGCAGGCCTCCCTGTTTCCCCTGTTGATAAATCAGAAACACCAAGCTCAGAGCCTGACCGGGGTTCTTCTTCAACTAAGAGCATTAAACCTAGGAGGTTGTTCCAACCCAACCTTTCACCAATTGTTTCGGGCTCATCGGTTCAGGAATCAGAGCCTACTGTTGAACCAGGACAGGTAGTCACCAGTTTTAAGAAACCTTCCCCATTCATTGCCATGGGATCGGATGCTGACGCCTCTCCAGAGAAGTTAGTAGATCAGAGAAGAGGTCACTTGGTGAAAGGGCAAGCTCCAAAAGGTACACCTTCCAAATCGAGGGCTAAAGATAGCAATACAGGGTCAGAAGCACCCATTAAGATTCCTAAGGACAAGCTATCCGGCCCGGAGGCATCTAGTTCAAGTCTCCGAAAAGAAACCACTGCATCTGAGCCCCAACCGGAGTCCAGACTACAAGAAGCCAGTGATGCCTAACAATCCGGAGGGCCTGCTGAGCCAACCTTTAGCTTCCCTCACCCAAAAACAACTGATAACCCTTCCATGATAATGGAAGAAATGATGGAGGATTCTATTGAGGAAGCTCCTTTTGAGTCCGAAGTCTCCGGGCAAACAAGTGAGGCTGTTGCTGCCAAGAAGGACAAAGGCAAGGAGAAACTATGCTTAAGGCATCCGGATTTGCCGAAGTGTCTTATGGGAAAAGTGGGACCTTGTTTCCACAAGGTAAGTGTCAAATACCTACTAGCTTTGCAAACATTTAATTATACTTTCATCCACACAGTCGAACTAGATCGGATGCGAACAAAATGGGGATCCCGTAGAATGTCAAAATAAGGATTCCGGTGGATCCGGAGACACCGATGGACTGCAAGCTCAGTGAAATAGTTTTCTTCACTGAGCTCTTCAACTGGGGACTAAGGTTTCCCTTAGACCCGGAGATAGTCAAATACTTTCACCTCATCAAACTTTTCCCAAGCCAACTGAGCCCCAATGCATGGTACACTCGCATGGCCTGTATTATGGCCTCCATGCTCTCCAGAATTCCTCTTCCAATGGATCAGTTTGCAGTTGTGGCCAGCCTCTTCAGAAACCACTTTATTCCCTTCTATCACTTCAAAATGGGTGATAATTACAAAGTAGTGGATGACCTACTCGAGTCGGAAAGGAATTGGAAGACTCAATTCTTATTTGTGAGTGGCGCCTGGGAGAATGGGAGGAAGATTAAAATCGGTGTCAACCCGAGCCTCCTTACCAGCAGATGGCAAAGCGATGGTAAGAATCCCATCTCACATTCCCATCTTTATTTATCACAAATTTGTTTATCTGACTTGTCTCTTTTTTTTTGTTTCTTGGTAGTGCTGCGTAAGGACTTCAGTGACTACTTGAAGGCTGGGCAGACCACTTGCACCAAGCTAAATACTTGGACTGCTGAGAAGTGGGGGAATCTCTTCCACAATGCCTTTACCGGAGGCAATCTAAGAAGGTCCTACCTTTGGAATACAACTGACCGGAGGGACTTGTCCTGGGAGGAGCTGACCACCCCACCCCCTCCGGAAGTAACCCTCAGGAGAACAGATGCACCGGATGGGTCGTTGTATCTGCACGGTAGAGCCAAATCCCCAAGCAAGATGAAGGGCAAGAAAGGCAAAGGAAAGCAGAGTACGGTTGAAGCCAATCCCACCGAAGTGGAGGAAGCTGCCCCAACAAACCAAGAGGGGCCAGATCAATGACAGATTAATGTCGCTCTTCTACAAGTAGTGGAGCATGAAAGTACTAGGGAAGTGGTAGGATCTCCAAAATCCTTAAAGGCTCCCAAGAAAGATAGGAAATGAGGATCAGATGGCAAAGACAGGGAGGCCAAGAAGAAGAAAACCTCCAAGGGTGACGAAATTTCCCTCCGGCCTCCGGAGCCTCTTCCTCCTGTTGACCCTACTAACCCGACTCAAGCAGAAGGCATCCCTGTGACTTTCAAACCGGAGGGGGTGCATGAGGGGATATCAGCATTGATGGTGTTGATATTAGTGGTCTTGAAGAGATTGGTCTTTACTTTGAAAACCTCCCTAAGGATGATTTTGCTGGGCCTTACCTCCCCCCGAGTTCTTCGAACATTGTTACCTTCAATGGTAAGTCTTTCTCTGTCTCAAGTGAAAGAGATGTCATAAATCACTCTATATTAAGTAATATTCAGCCAGTTCTTAATTTGGAGAAGCAAGTACGAGGTCAGTCAGCCATCATTAATGCCCTTAATTCTGACAAAGAGAAATTGTCTGGCGACCTCCTCACTCCCAATCAGAATGCTGATGTTTTGAAGAGGGAAAATGTGGAGTTGAAGAAAAACCAGGAGGATTGGGCCATAAAGGTAGCCATTTTGGAAGATGCCATCAAAGAACTTCGAACAAAGCAATCCGAGTTGGAGAGAGATCTCTCTTCCTCCGGAGAAGAGGTGAAGGCTAGGGACAGGGTCATTCATACTTTAACCAATGACAAGATCTCGCTCGAGGACTCGGTGTCCAAGGTTGCACAAGAAAAAGCTGATTTGCTAAGGGAGCAAGAGGAAAAAATCCAAGCTAGGATTGATGCTTATACCAACCAAGTGATAGACACTCGGGAAGAAAAGTTTGCCAAAGTGAAGTCGGACATGGTCTTGCTCTTTCATGAGAAATTTCCGAAGAGGAATCTGGGAGACTTATGGACTTTTGTAGAGTATGAAGACCTCCCCTTCCACACGATGGCTGATGGTGACAAGCATGACTACTCCAGTAATGACACAACCGATGAAGAAGAGAACACCGGGGAGAGTCTGGATGAGGAAAATGACGACCTCAAAAAGAAAACTAGTGAGGCTGGGCCATCTAAGAAATCTCAGCCTTGAAGTATTAACTATCTTTTTAAACAAAAATTATGCAATCGAACCAAAGTCCTTGGATGGCCAAGGTATTTTTTGTATTGTATCCGGCTCCTGTTGGGATAAACCTTTTTGTTTGAAAACTCAAAGTCCTTGGGTGGACAAGGCACTTCGTATGTTTTAATGGGCAGCTTTATTTTGCACAACTCTTGCATTCTTTTATAGTTTTTTGGTGGCTAATGTTTAAACAGCCCTTAGTTATTTCATAAGTATTCTAAAGTGAGAGTGTTTAAATTCTCCGATGACAAATGTTTAAGTAGTCATCACTCCTCCAATTTAATCTGGTCTGTTCGAATAAAAATTTCACAAGAAACTATTAAGTGAAAACACTCCGTATTTTTAGGAAGGCATCAAATTATATAAAAAAGCCCGGACACCTCATTAAAACCTCCTCGCGCCACCAAGGTAGGAAAGAGTATGCCCCCAAATATTTACATGAACTTTTAAACAAGTAAATATTTACATAGTTCATATTCCAAGTACAACCGGAGGTGTTTAATGTTCCAGGGGTGATTCAAAATCCTCCCATCTTTGTCTCGGAGCCGGTATGTCCCAGGCTTAAGCTTTTCAATAACCACATAGGGTCCTTCCCAAGTTGGAGCCAACTTACCGAACTGCTTCTCTTTAGGGTGTAGGAAAACGTTTCTCAACACCTTATCCCCCGTTTGAAAATCTCTTCTCTTAATTTTAGAAGCGAAACTGCTTCTCATCAAACCTTGATAGTGTACAGCTCTAAGGTGAGCCTTAACTCTTCTTTCCTCTATTAAGTCAAGTTGGCCTCTGATTGGCACTTCGTTGGTGTGTTCAGAAAAGTTATGAATTCGAAATGAAGGGAGAGTAGCTTCTATGGGAGCAATGGAATTCATCCCATATACTAAGGCAAAAGGAGACTCTTGTGTTGCAGCCCCGGGAGTGGTCCGGTAAGCCCACAAAACTTCTTGCAAATAACTAGGCCATTTTCCAGCAGCCCCTTCCAAATTCTTCTTCAGACGGGACAATATTGTCATGTTGGCCACTTCGACCTGACCATTTGCTTGTGGGTGGAAAGGGGAAGAGAGGCAATGTTGTATGCCGCTAGAGGCACAGAAACTCTCCATTTCTTTGTTGTCGAACTGTGGCCCATTGTTTGTTGTTATCTTTTGTGGAATTCCAAATCTGCAACAAATATTGGATAAAATGAATTTTATAACAGCTTTTGATGTTGTACCTGCCAATGGAGCTGCTTCGATCCACTTCGAAAAGTAATCAATAGCAACGATTATTGTTCTGCGCCCCCCGGATGCCATGGGTAGAGGTCCCACTAAATCCAACCCCCATCGAGCAAAAGGTATTGGCTCAGAAATTGAATCTAAAGGGATGGATGGGATATGAATCTCATTGTTATATCTCTGGCATGGGTCATACTTTCTTACCAACTCCTTAGCATCTTGCATTATGGAGGGCCAATAGTACCCAGCTAACAAAACTCTTCTTGTTAGAGCCCTGAATCCACAGTGAGATGATCCCTCACCATCATGTAACTCGGAGAGCACTATTTGAGACTCGTTGACCCCTAAACATCGTAGAAGGGGTTTACTATTAGACTTTTTATAAAGAATATCTCTTAGGATGACAAAGCCACGAGCCTTGTATTTTACTTTTCTTGCTACTGATTTTTTTGGAGGTAAGATACCATCTAAGAGATATTGAAGGAGAGGAAATCTCCAATCTTGAGGTTGTTTTATTTGTATATTGAAACTTTCTTCTTCCTTATCCGGATTGATTTGAATGGATGGGCACTCCAGCACATGAATCCAAGGGTAGGACTCAGTATATGTTATGGTTGCCAAGGAGTCTGCCAGTATATTTTCTGTTCGGGGTATGTACTCATAAATGATGCTCTTGAAATTGAGTGCTACTTCTTTAAGAAGAAGTAAGTATTTAACCAGCTACTCCTTTTTGGCTTCGGATTGACCTTGTGCATGACGGATAAGAAGCTGAGAATCGCTCATCAGCTTGACCCTTTTGGCCCCACAAATAAGAGCTAATTTCAAACTAGCTATAGCAACTTCATATTCAGACTCATTATTAGAAGCCCTGAAAGCAAAACATATAGCTTGGTACATTCTGTCACCGTACGGAGAGGTCAAACATACCCCAGCACCACATCCCATGGTACTTGATCCACCATCAGTCCAGATGATCCAGACTTTTTTATCTTTCATACCAGTTCTTTGCTTCGTATCCCTATCTGAGTGAAATTCAACTAAGAAATCTACCACCGATTGGGCTTTGATTGTTGTCCGAGGGGAAAAATCAATATCGAAGTCCCCCGATTCCACTGACCACTTAGTCATTCTACTTGAAATGTCGGCCTTTTGGAGAACGTTTTTCATAGGAAAAGACGTCCGGACAATGATAAGGTGAGCCTGAAAATAAGGTCTCATCTTCCTTGCTGCAATCACCAGGGCTAATGCTAATTTTTCAAGCTTCAGATAGCGTTTTTCTGCATCTATCAAGCTTTTGCTGATATAATACACCGGATGAGGATAATTATTTACTTCCCTTACCAATACTGAACTTATGGCACAATCAGAGACTGTCAAATATACGAAGAGAGTTTCTCCATCAACGGGTTTAGACAAATTCTTAGGGGAAGACAAGTTCTTTTTAATCTCATCGAAGGCCTCATCACACTGTGGGGACCAATTGAAATCTTTTGCAGCTTTCAAAGTTTGAAAAAATGGGACGCACTTGTCTGAAGACCTTGAAATAAAACGGTTTAGTGCAGCCAGCCTCCCAGTCAATCGTTGTACTTCTTTAATATTCCGAGGAGGCTCCATCTGCAGTAAAGCATTAAGTTGGTCCGGATCAGGCTGTATCCCTTGCTCACTTATCACATACCCCAAGAATTTGCTGGACTGCACTTGAAAGACACACTTTTCTGGGTTTAATTTCAAATTAACTTTCACTAAGTTAGCAAAAGTTTCTTGGAGATCTGTCAAGTGTAGCTCTTCATCCACACTTTTCACCATCATATCGTCGATGTATACTTCCATGTTTCTTCCAATTTGATCAGCAAAATCCTTGTTTACCAACCTCTGATAAGTAGCCCCAGCATTTTTTAAACCAAATGGCATCACCTTGTAACAATGAAGGCCCCTATTGGTAACAAACGTAGTATGCTCCTGATCCTTCGGATCCACTTGAATCTGATTATACCCAGAGAAGGCATCCATAAAAGATAGCAGCTTGTTCCCAGATGTGGAATCCACCAACTGATCATTCCGGGGAACTGGGTATAAATCCTTTGGACAAGCCCTGTTGAGATCCGTGAAATCGATGCACATACGCCATTTGCCATTTTTCTTTTTTAACAATAACGGATTGGCTGTCCATAAAGGGTACTGAGACTCATTTATGTGCCCCATTTTAGTAAGCCGGTCGACCTCTTGAACTATGACATCAGCCTTTTCCTTAGAAAAAGCTCTTCTTTTTTGTATCACAGGTGCTATGTCCCTTCGGATGGACAGTTGGTGTGATATAATATCTGCTGATACTCCGGTAACATCAGCATTGCACCAAGCAAAAACATGCTGATGGTCTTTCAGGAACTTTAACATCTTACCCTTTAATTTCGATGTCATCTTGGACCCTATCTTGACATTTTTTTCCTTCAGCCAATGAATGTGTTTCAACTTCTTCAATCGATATTAAAACTCCAGGGGTCTCTCTAGGGTCATCAATCTCACCCTCTCCCCCAGAAATACCCTCAAACTTCTATTCCGCGTTAATCCGAACTGCCCCCAACGTCCGGGGGGCCAGCGCTGTTGCATAACACTCTCTTGCGATCTTTTGGCTGCTCCAAACAACTCCCACTTGTCCTTGCACAGCATATTTCAAACATTGCTGGACTGTTGAGGCCACCGCATGCATCCTAGAGAGCCAAGACCTCCCCAGAATGGCATTATAACAAGTGGGACAATCCACCACGACGAACAGTATTCTAACCATCTTCTTAGAAGGGCCTTTGCCCAACAAAACCTCCTCCTCGAACTCCCCAATCACATCTGCTGAGCTTCTAGTGAAGCCTACAATTGACCTGTTCGAACGTTGAATTACTGCTGGATTTTTCATCTTTTTGTAGGAAGTTAAAAAGAGAATATTGGCAGAACTTCTGATGTCCACCAAAATTCGCCTTATGTCATTGCCCCCGATGGATGCTCCTATGACAACAACATCTTCATGAGGACCATCTATATCCCTTAAGTCATCCTCATCGAAAACAATGAAGGGAAACGGAATCTGCGATTTATAGGAAGTCATGCCTCCTTCCAGTTGGGTAGCTAAAGTATGAACATGCCTCTTTCTTGAGGAAGCAGTTCGTGCTGTCATGTTGTCTCCTCCGAAAATTGTGAGTGATTCATAAAAGTTGATAAGTCCGGACACCGACTTGCAATGTTCTGTGATAACACCCACTTTATTCTGGGTCGGATCAGGGTCCAAGTATTCTGACTCTACATCGAACCTCTCGATTATCACCATAGCCCCTTCTGGAGCCGATGTGCCTGCATTATTTGGACCAGCCCGATGAGCATTATCAGGCCTATTTCCTCCTCTTCTTTTAACATATGCTCCCAACTTTCCTTTTTCAATCAAATTCTGGACTTCTTGCTTCAAAGCAATACAATCCTCGGTAGTATGGCCAGTATCATTATGATACTGACAGAAACAATTGTTACGACTCTCCCTAGGAGATTGTAACGCAGCCGGCCTTCTATAATGTACTTCGTCTTTTGTCATAAATGGTGGCCACATTTTATTTTAATTCTGCAAACCACTCCGGTTGAACCCAAGTTCCTCGTTTATTTCTAGATTGTTGACTCTGTGCTGGAGCAGCTGGCTGAGACTGAGCCTTGGCTCTGTTATGACTCTGCCCGACTTCCCTAGCCTTGTTCCCGGACTGGTTTTGGTTTGGATTTGGTGCAACCGGAGCAGACCTCACTTGCCTATGCACCCTAGTTTTCTTTGTTTCATCTACATTGATCTGCTTTCCGAACTGATTCAAGAAACCTCCCCATGTCATGGCCTTTTTTCTGGTTACTGAATCAGCCAGGTTTCCAGGGTTTAAGCCCTGCCTCAGAAAAGCTATTGCTACTTGTTCAAAGTAATCAGCCAACCCGTTTTTGGTGTTTACAAAGCGACTTGTGTATTCTTTTAGAGATTCGTTCGGTTCTTGGGCACAATGGATGATTGTGTATCCATTGCCCTTTACCTCCTTACTTCCAACAATCTGTCTCCGAAAAGCCACCTAAAAAGTATCAAAATTTCTGATGCAGTCTTGTGGCAAACTGTTGTACCACTTCAGGGCACTCCCCGTAAATGATTGGGAGAATTCTCTACAAAGCAACTTGTCGTCATCATCAAAATTCATCATGAAATTTTTGAACTGTTCCAATTGGTTGTCCGGGTCTTTACTGCCATCGTATTTTTCCATTTTTGTACCGTCAAACCTCTTAGGGAGGTTTCCGAACAGGATCTTGGATGACAATGGAGATTGTCTCCAATTCCGGCCACGGCTGAAAATAGTATCCTCATTAGGAGTTGCAAAGATACCTGGCTCATCATGGAAGGCAAAAGGATCCATCACCATCTGATCTACGTGTCTCCGGCTATGAGACGATCTTTTGCCTATATGCCTCTTTAAATTTCCATGCCTATCCATTTTTCTTGAGTATTTTTTTACTAACTTTTGCTTCTTTTTTGAACGGCCTTCATCACTGCTGGATGACAGGGATTCTTCGACTCCATCTTCGCCTAAGGAGCTGCTGGAAGATTCTGAGTCTGAATCAGAGCTCTCCACCGGTTTAGACCGGTGAGACTTTTTTGAGCTAGCATGAGTCTTTTTCGCGCTCATATGTGTTTTTGAGGGCTCATGCTCCCTTGGATTATCAGTATGATAAACTGACGCCTTAGACTTCTCTTTTGTGCCCATCTCTGCCCTCTTGGCAGCCCTCAGAGCTTCTATTTCAAATTTTAACCTATCTAGCTCCTCAATGGTATATTCATCATTCTCTCCCACCACTTCGGCCAAAGCTGGTGGTACTTCTTGTACGTCTGGATTCATCCGAACTGGTTTTTTCTGATGGTTTTGAATGCTAGATTCAGGCACCGTCGTACTCCCACTGTGGTCGCCAATTTGATGTGGTTTATTTTCATTTGAGGGTAATTTTGTCTAGATTTTTGTGGAATTTTGAAGGTATTTAATGTTTAGATAGAATGTAGAGGGAGAATTAAGTTGCATGGTTGTATTTAATTTTCATTACCCTCATTTAATGAAGGTGGTTGGGTATTTATACCGTTATCCTTGGGCCACATGGGCTTTCGGGTTGTGCTAATGGATTCGGGTCGAATTTAAAGACATTAGTTTAAGTAAGCAAGTAATTACCTTAGTCATGAAGTGATTAAGTTTTTAATACTTTAGTTCAGTCCGGACAGTTCAGTAAGGGGAAGTTGTCCGAATTGTCCCTGTCCGGTTAGGTGGATGTTTTCCGAATTGCCCATGTCCGGTTCTCATAAAGAGTGGTAACAAAATCCAGACTCATCATAGCCCATATAGTCTCATCCCACAAATAGCGCGTGTTAACATGCCTACCTATGCCAGCTGCCAAAATAAGTCGTAATGACAAAGGTATATCTTGAATATGCCCTAACTGTCGAGCAACACGTAGCGGATAATATGCCTCGACTATGTCTCATTCCTTCATCATATGGTCTATCCAAGATACCGCGTCGAAAGGAAAAGTGTCATGTATATGCTTGTTTGGCATGAACCAGACCTACAATATAAACAGTATACTAAGTAAAAATAAAATAAGTGTTGACTGTAGCCAACATTATGCTCTCCCAATGAAGATAAAGTGTGTCAAATATTAATATATGTCTTCTGCTCTAAAAAGAAATGACCAAGTGCATATCTACATATAGTCGACATAGAAAGAGCATATCCGTTGTTGACTGTAGTCATAAGCGCAGGGAAGGGATCATAAATCCAGGTCTCCAACAAAGCAACAAAACCAGTAAACCATGAGGTCGCATGTAAAGACGAACAACAAGCATGTAATACAACTGAGCGAATACATATTGGCCTCAGTTAAACCAAACCGATAACCTATAGTTCTCAATAAACTGTAAGTAGTTGAGTGATATACTGTTTTCCGTCTTGTTTGTCAGAAGAGAACAACCATGCATGTGTACCAAATAAGATTTTGTCACTTTTAGAACCATCTCATCCAAAATAGCATCATCAAATAATTTTAGGCGTACATGTCTACAACTTCCCGTTCTCTTATGCCTAAGCTCCGTCGTAATACTATCAGTGTGTATAACTAGTAAAGTTGAATATCAAGCTATATGCTGGTCATGACTAGGAAAGGTTTATAGGTCAATACCACGACCTGTAACCAGAAGACCGGTGATGGTGTGGACGTTATCTAAGGTCATCGTCTATCACCGAAAGCCAAATAGAATTTATTGGTATTCATATGCCATCTCTATAGAAATGCCTCTAGGATGTGTACGTTGGTTGCCAAACGCGTAAAATAGTCGATGAAGAGACCAAAAAAGACCCTATAACCTGGTCTTTGATCCTATTTTGACACATAAGATTCCAAGCGCGATGGGTAGAGTACCTCACGTAGCAGCGCAACGATAGACGAGCCTACACAATATTAAATTAAATTGAATAAAAAAATACTACACGTTAAACCAATCCTAAGTTACCTTATTGTTGAGGACGCTATACACCTCATGCTACTTGTAGTTGTTCCTTCGCAAACACATCTTCGACACATGGCGATTGACTCTTCTGAATAGCTTATCTAGAGTCCCACGTCGTTATGGAACGGCATACAAAGGAAGAAGGGTGTGTCGCTGAACCCTAGAGGACTGTGAACTAGGTTCATGATGATCGTCATTTGTAGAATCGTTGTCAGATCTAAAGGATTCGCCTCTCTACGACGATGAGGCATGCTGGAAAAAAAACATATTAGTATATACCAAAACATATCAAAAAAAATAAACAAAACCCTAATATGTATTACATGGAAGACATAAGCAATAGTAAAGAATAATTAAGTCAATTAGAGGTTTAAAAAGTTTAAATTCATAAAATAGTAGCAATCGCGTGCACTATGTGCCCAATTTGTGATAAAATCGCGCACACAGTTTGTGCAATTTGCCACATAAAATTGTATGAAATCATGAACTTCAGGCGTCATTATTAGCCTTATTTGCGAACTCAGAGCGCATGAATCCGGCTACCTATGGTGTCCAGAGTTTTACGAAATAACATGAACTAGCAACTATATCCTACGATTCGAAATCTTGAAAATCTAACCTAAACCATGCAGATAGCATATCAAAACGAAGATATAAACCTAACTTAACATATAAACCTAACTACAATTCGAAACAACAACTACAAAAATAAGAAAATTTAATTTTTTAACTAAATTTTAAACTCTAAATATCACTAAAATTATCTATCTAAATTCAACAAAATTACACCAATATGTAAAAAAACTTACCTTAACGTGAATGTAAGCTTGGATTTGAGAAATCTGAGGTTTCTGAAAGTCGAATTTTGAGACAGTTTAGGATTTGGAAGAGAGAAAATGGTCCAAATCTATAAATAAGAGGTATTTATATCAGTGGCATTGTAGTAAATATTGAGGTATAATTATAAGGAAAATCGGTCCCATTATAGCATGGATAATCCTTTTATACAGAAAAAAGTAATTATCAAGCCTTTGCTTGATGAATAATCTAGTCCTTCGATTTGATCGACTAATAAGGTTAAAAAATAATTTAGAATAACAATAGAAACAACCAAAAAATATATGTGTTAATATATGCTCTGTGGTTGAAAAAATCATAAAACAATTTATGTAATGTAGGATTCCTCTGATTCTCGTTTTAAAAAAACGGGTCTTAATTTAGCCTAGCCCAAAATTAATTGGGCAAAAAATATTTACCAACCCATGTCGAACTATAATTATTGATGTTGAAGTACCAAGTAATGATACTCTATCAATTATATAGATATATTTAGGGATGTAATTAATTTGAGCCCATATAATTAGTTTGGAAGGATTAAAAGATCAACAAATAGTGTATAAGTAAGATTTTAAGGATGATAGAAACTTAAAGGACTTAATGTGCTATATATAATTAATATGTTTTTACTTAGTATCATAACGGGGGGAGATTCCAGTAAGTGAAGTGTATGTATGTTACATGGAACTTGACACCCCCTATAAATAAGTGTACTTTATCTTGGTAAAAATGATCAATCATTACTCTTTGACTTTAATATTTGTCACTTTATCTCTCTAAGATTCTCTTGACACTTTTTACCTGTAACTATTCAATTGACTACTCTAAGAATTATTTTAGACCATATACCAAATATTTTCTTCGAATTATTCAGGAAGCGATCAGTGGCGACCATAGTGGGAGTAATGCTTGATACCTAGATATTAGATCTAAAACTTGAAACTATTGAGAATCTATGTTTAAATCATTGCAACATGTGGATCCCAAAGATCGAGTAGATCCAATAGTATTTGTAGAGGGAGAAGTAGTAGAGGCAAGTCTTGGACAAAAATAAGCTCAAATTGATCCATAGTTGGAGGATCATCGCAGCCAGTTAACTTTAGACGATCGGTGAAATCTGTTAGTAGAGCAAATAGCTGAGTTAAAGGACCGGCTTGTTTAAATGGAATAATTTGTTTTGATTAAAGTAGAAAGGGTCCAATTTGAGGTTCAAAGGATGAAGGAAGTTGGAAATTCGGTGGGTTATTCTAATGAGACTCAAATAGAGATTCTTAAAAAAGAGTTAATCATCGGGATGTTCAGTTTCAGATGGATCAAAGCTATCGTTCTTCTACAATGGAAAGAAAATATAATCATAGGTACAGAGTCTAGTGAATAACCTGTCTGGGATTCAGATGGGCATTCCTAAACTTCTTAACAAGTTAATCGTTACAAGATAATGAGATATATTGGTGATATACACTATTCGAAGAGGCATGTCAGTCGAAGCCAAGGATACCAAAGGGAGAAAATTTAAAAAAAAAACAAAGGGGATCTTAACATATACTTGAAAACCCAAATTTTGTATATAGCATAACTAATCAATTCACAAACCATTCGGAGCAAGGACTTTATATGATTACGAGCGATGGTATAGGGCGTCAATATAGACAATGAGTAGGTTAGAGGACGTCTCCTTCGTCAGCATAGATCAGGTCTATAGCTCTTCCGAAGATTTTTTATATTGCAAAAGTAGAAACGTTCGATGTGACACAGGATCCTAATGATCATATCGAACAGTTTAAGAACTGCATGATGAATTTCGACGATGACGATAAGTTGATGTGTCGTGATTTCTCACAAAATTTTAAAATCACTACATTGAAGTGGTATAACAAGATTTTAAAGAGGCCATAACTAATTTTGGGATACTTTGTACTGATTTTTGAAGGTAGTTAATGAAATTAAGGAAATTCGTGACAGTAGGGATACCATAATTCAGTGCAAGCAAGTCATATGAGAAAATTAAAGGATTACGCGAAGCATTTTGCGATTACAAAAACTAGTTTGGAATATTGTGATGAGCAGGTTGCGTGTGTTGCATACTAAAAAGGTTTTCTCAGCGAAGATTTAGCTAATGAGACACTCAGGAGGAGAGTTCTTACTTTTAAAGCTTTAATGGCTCAGATAGTTGAGAAAATCAAAGTTGATGAGTCAATAAGGGTACCTATCAGGCCAGTTCTGATACATCCGCAATTACAGTAGAGAAATACTTCGAATAATCAGGGGTCATAATCACGGGCCTCTTCTTTACCCAGGGCTCCAAACAGTTTGCCTTCTCGGTCTGGATCATCCTAGATGACATCTTCGGTTTATCAACAACAAAATCCTAGGTCAAATTAATGGGTCTGACCTGAGTATTATGCTAAATTGACTAAGAATGTAGCAATAATATTCTAAAGGGTCAGAAACCATATTTAGTTCCCAAAACCACCGCCAATAACTAAACCCATAGAGGAAAGAAATACAAAATTTTGCAAATACCACAATGACATTGGTCACGATACAGCGAATTATAGAGCTTTACGTAAGGAAACCCAAATGTTAATTGAGAATGTGAAGTTAACGATGTTTTTTTATAAAGCAAAGCAATTTGGGTCTCAACAAGTACCAAACGTAAACCGACAAGCACGACATCTAGTGAATGTATCCTCTAAATAAGAAAATACCATGGTAATAACTGGGACCATGGATAGATTTGATGTATCTACATAGTACCTTGATCCTAATCCAGATCGAACGATTGTGTTAGTGGTAAATGAACCAAAACCGAAAAGCAAGGTTCAAAGTTTATATGAACCCTTTGAGTCATTAGCAATTTTTGGAGGTGATACTTGGTTGGAAAAGCCAATAGCTCTCGAAATAGGCATATCGTGAGTCTAACCACACAGTTGGTCGGTTGGATTTCAACTCATCCTTATGGGAATAGTCTTCTTGTTTTTATTATTTTCTATGATGATGACTTTATGGGTATTGCTAGAGTGAGATATCATGAAGTGAGATCTGAATGATACTTGTTTATATTAGCAGTTTAGCCAGTGTGTTGTTTTTGTCAATGTATAAACAATACAGGTTCCCTGGTAGTCCTTCGGTCAAATGGAACATAATTGGATTTACTGGTGTGAAAGCCAATGTTATTGGGGAATTCAATGAGTAGATATTATTTGGGAGAAGGAAATTTAAGAAGAATGTGAGGGTGTTATTTATGGTAGTAGACAATCAGACAACATATAATGCGATCTTTGGTAGATCTTGGTTGTCAAAAATGCATGTCATAGCCTCTAAAATCCACCAGTGCTTAAAATATATTGTTAGAGATTGTGTAGGGATGGTTCAAAAGCAATCAACAAGTAGCCTAAAAATGTTATGCAAAAACCTTGCACATCAAGCGGGTCAGTGGTGTCAACGGGATAAGAGAATAGAAGTTAGTGGGGTTTTTCTCGTATTTGGAAAGGGTATATGATCTGATAGAAGGCTCTAGTGTGCAATGTGGACAAAGAGAAGCTCAGTATCCAATGTGGACAAAGAATCCGTGTTTGTAAAGAAAAATAACGGTAAATGAATAATGTGTAATGACTTCACGGGTTTAAATCAAGCTTGTCTGAAAGACCCGTTTCCTGTTTAAAGAATAGATCAACTTATTGATTCAACGTCATGTAATCAACCCCTTTCATTTATGGACGAATTTGTTGGGTACAATCATATCCAGACGAATTTGAGGGATCGGGAAAGCACCACATTTATCCCTGATAGAAGGTTGCATTGTTATATAGTAATATCTTTTGGTCTAAAACGTTATAGGGATTTTTATCAAAGGTTAGTAAATAAATATTTTTCTACCCAAATTGGATAAAATATGGAGGTGTACATAAATATATGCTGGTCAAAAGTGCCAACTATAAAGCTCCTTTTTCAAAATTAGGAAGAAACATTTTCTGATCTAAGAGCCATTCATTTGAAGTTGAATCCTGATAAGTATGATTAAAATGCATTCGGGAAACATTTTGGGTTACAGAGTGAGTGAGAAAGGGATCAAAGTTTATCCAGGGAAATTGAAGTCTTTAACAGCTATGGAACCTCCTTGAATGATTAGGGAAGTCCAAATTTTAGCGGGAAGATTGGAAAGTTTAAACTAATTTATCTCTAAATCTTTAGATAAGTGCGCTCCATTTTTTTAAGTTTTAAGGAAACCCAAAGAGTTTTCTTGTACACCAGAATGTGACGAGGTGTTTTCCCAAACATGAATGATTATGTGGATGAATGGTTAGTTAGAATTAATAGAGGATCAAGTATTTTAGGATCATAAGTGGGAATTCAGTTAGTGGCTCTAATGGGAGAGGCTCTGTACCAGGCTATACGATTTGGGTTTAAAGCATCAAATAATAAGGCAAAATATGAAGTAGCTATTATTGGATTAAGACTTCCAAGATTTCTTTGGGCAAAAGAGTTTATCTAGGAAGTGATTTACAACTGTTAGTGAACCATGTGTCATAATTTTTTAAAGCGAGAAAATACCAACTTGAAAAATACTTGAGAGAGTTAGAGGGATTAGATGTAATGTTTGAGAGTGTTATGTTTGAATATATCCCCCGAGGTTAGAATTCTAGTGTTGACTCTTTAGCAATAATTTCATATTTTGAAGAATATCCTTTAATTTTGACACAAGAGAATCGATCTATCATAAAAACAAAGTCCGAACAATGCCAATAATCCAAAGAGGTTTTCTTGATTTTAGAAGAATAAGAACGATATTGGTGGTTCTACTTGAAAGAACTTTTGGCTAAGGGAATATTACCAGCTGAGAAAACTTTAACTCAAAGGGTAAGGTTTAAGGCACACATATATAGAGTTCTTTGGGATATGTTACACAAAAAATCTCTGAATCGGCCATTGTTACGTTGTTTAGTAAAGAATGAGTCCCAAATGATTTTGTATGAGTTACACATTGGGAAAGGTTCTGATTATTATGGATATAAAACTTTGACGAGTAGAGTACTGCTGGAAGGATATTATTGGTCCACGATAATGTTTGATGCTAAAAATTGGTCCAAAGCTGTAATATTTGTTAAAGATTTTCCAACACAATGCATGTGCTCGCGATACTGTTGGATTCCATTTCCAAAGCACTCCCATTTGATAGATGGAAGATAGATTTGGTAGGTCCCCTACTGATCCTTACCCGGGGGAATTAGACCATCTTTGTTGTCGTTGATTATTGTTCGAAGTAGGTAGAATTTTAGCATTTATCTGGGACAAGAGAAAAGGATGTAATTGGTTCATTTTGTCTAATATTTTTTGTAGGCTCGGAGTTCCTCGGATGATTACTACTGAGAATAGATTATAGTTTAACAACAAATATATAAAGGCTATTTGCTCTTCAAGAGGCATCAATGAGTGTTTTTCAACATTTTTTCATCCTCAAGAAAATAGAAAAGTGGAGTATAATAATATAACTATCCTAGATGGTTTAAAGAAAAATTTAGAACGAGCAACTGGAAAATGGTCTAGTTATCTTCAAGAAGTATTATTGGCTTATCGAACAACTCCTTGATAATCAACTCATGAATCACCTTTTTCTCTAGCGTATGGGATGGATGCAGTGAGCCAAACGGAATCTACTCTTCCATCCTATATTATATTGAATTATTCCGAGGAAGCTAATGACAAATGAAGAATGATGGAACTTGACTTGATTGAGAAAAAGAGAACTAAAGTGCATCTTAATTCAATCTATTATCAGACTTTGGCGAAAAGCAGATATGCATCTAAATTCTGACAAAGAGAATTCAAGGTAGGTGATAGGGTCCTCAGGAAATTTTTCTTGCATAAAACCTGAGATATATCGTTTGTAAGATGGTGAAGGAAGACCATTACAACATTAGTGGAACATAGAGAATTTTTATTTGTATTGTGAGTAATGTTGTGAGTGCTTATTTGAAATTTGTTTTTCTTACTAGTGTACAAACCGGTGGCATACTCTTTCCTGTCTTGGTGCCTTAGGAAGGTTTTAATGAGGTGTCTGTATAGCAGGCATCGTGAATAAAATTATTTTTCCATATATCAATTGTGTGGAAAATTTTAGGACAAGTTCAGTGACAATATGCAGTTGGTGACTAAAATTTATACGTTTAGCAAAAATAAATTACACGCAAAACAAAACACTTTGGAAATCAAATAAGGATCGATCACCCTTAGTATGATAAATCCGAGGATGGATAATTTAAACTTTAAAAATAAAGTAATGTTTCATAATATTTTACGGAGTGACTATTATTCGAAGTGACTATTTTTGGAGGTGACTATTTTTCGAAGTGATATTTTACGAAGTGACTACTTTATGAGGTGGCTATTTTCAAAGCACTAGTGTTTCAAAATAGTAATCTATGGCGTTTTATTTTTTAAATGAAAATTTTTAAAGTGATAATATAAGAAGTGAAAGGATATAATTGAAATGAAAAATAACCTGGTGTTTAAATATCCTATTAAAAATATGGCATGTGATGGAAAATACACAAAAGGGAGGTAAAAACAAACTTAAAAAGTACACAATAAAACAAGGTGAATAAGGTTATTTATCTCAATTCTCTTTGCCATCCTTCGAAAAGTTGTATGACTTATTGTCTGAAGAGTTCTCATCCTTGAATACTCATTTTTTGATGACTTTGAGCTATTACTTTTGAGGGTCTCTTGATTCAGAGTCTTCAGATTTAGCCGAGTAAGTGTTGTACATATCTTCGGGGTGTTGATCTTCAGGAACGATGTACCAATAATCCTTTAAGTTAAGCTTCAAAAACTTAGTATTCATATCAATAATTATAGATATTTTTGCTTCCTTTTCATGACTTTTCAATGTCTTGAGAAAATCATTGGCACATCCGTTAACCACAACGGTGATAGCAGAGGCTTTATCCTTATTAGCTTGGATTTTGAATGCTTCAAAGTGTCTGATGGCCTTATTTTTTCTTTCCTCTCTTTCTAGATATAAAGTCTTGAGGGCTTCACTATTCGTGTGTTCGTCTTGCAATTCTATTTTATGTTTTGTAAACAGATCTTGTCTTACCTGTATTATAACATTGTGGAATTTAACATTTTCTTCTTAAAAGGTATGGAACTGATCGAAAATATTTCTTTGAGCACTTTCGGCTCATGATTTATTAGCAAATGCTTCTTTTCAAAGTTGAATAACTTCTTTAGCTATCTCTCTGTATTATCCCAAAATAGCAATGGCCTCATCATCAAATTTCTTATTATTTCTTTCAAGCGTTGTCTTATGTTGAAACACAAGAAAGTAATGTGAAACACAAGTTGGGTCTAGCATGGCTCAGGCATAGGTCGATCATTTTGAACTATTCAACAATGACGAGGTCTACTGGAAATCAAAGGGCCCAATTTAGAATCTCCTGATACACAATAAGTTCATATGTTCTACATAATAAAGAAGTTTATTCGATGGCAAGAAGACGGATTGAGATGGATTCAGGGATTCCCCATTTTCTCTGAAGTATAGACGCGTTGGATTCTGAAAAATAATCATATTACACTTTGCTCTAGAAATAATATACTATGGGAGTATGTTTTTGAAATTATCACTAAGATTAGTAGTCAGTTCGGTTGGGAGAGCAACAACTTCCTTTGGCTTCTTTTTCTTTTTTTTTTCTTCATTTTCTTTTTCGAAGCTTCACCTTAAAACCAGGAGTATATGTATCTTTAATGATATATACGTCTGAGTCATCAGTTGCTGCTGATTCTTGATTGTTAACATCCTCGAAAGATTCATCATATAACTGTGGAGGGTCATGTGGTGCATTTGTATTTCCTTTCTTCGAAGGCACCGTTTGTGATTTTTTTATCATAACAGTTGCTCCCTTCAGAAGAGGATTAGTCTTCATCTTTTAGGTTTTGACCTTTTTAATATTTGTTTCAGTGGGGGTTTGATGAGGGATAGTTTCTCTCTGAAACATTTTGGTCCTCGAAATCACCCATAGCGCAATACTGAAACTTTGAACTAGGTTTTGAGAGCAAGCTTTGGGGCTTATAAAAGGAAGACTGTTAGAAGAAAATCTAAAGTCGTTAGTTTAGGATTGTTTTTTAGAGAAGGCCAAGGACCATAGGTGAAAGTCTGGGAAATCTGTATAGGTTTGTCAAATATTATTCCTGCAGCTTCTCTTTCAGAAGCTCTTTTAGCAATAGTAAGTCATTCCCACGTGTTCTTTATCCCAAACACAAATAGAGGATAATCATCAGATTAAGGTGGTGAAAAGTCCAATACAATGGTAGAGTGGATCTGTTGCGTGGTTTTTAACGAAGGGTGGTGGAAAGTTTAGTTTAACGATGAAAAGAATGAGAGTCTACTTACTCTTTCTATGTCTAGATTTTGGTAAGTAATAATTTATGAGTAAAAGAAGAGCATTTATCGCAAGTGGATGAGAGGCTTAATGAGCTTTTCAATGAGGAGTTAAAAAGCCTCCTTATTTACCCAGACACGTAAATATTTTAAGTTTAATGGCTATATAATGGGACTTTTTTGTTTCAACAGCTGTTAAAATGTGTCAGAAGAAAAACAGCACATGTCATGTAATTCATAAGATTAAGGGTGTGACTTTAAAACGTATCCAATGAGGCTTAGTTTAAAGAATACTTTGGGTTTAGCTCTTACAACTATGAAATTCTGATTTGATCTCCTTTGAATACATATTTTAGTCCTTCCTCATAACTCTTCGTAAGGACTAGGGGGCTACTGATTAAAATGTAATTGATTCGACCTGAAATAATTAGTTTTGAAGGGTTAAAAGAGAACAAATAATGTATGAGTAAAATTTTAAGTAGGATAGAAAATTATAGGACTAAATGTGTAATATGTAATAAATATATTTTTACTTAGTATCATAATATGATGAAAAGTCCAATAAGTGAAATGTATGTCTCGTACATGGAAATTGACACCCCTATAAATAGATGTACTTTATCTTGGAAAAAAGGATCAATCATTACTCTTTGAATTTAACACTTGTCATTTTTTCTCTCTAAGATTCTCCAAGAACTTTCTCTATTTAAGATTCTCCAAACACGTTCTCTCTCTAGCTATTCGATTGACTACTTTCAGAATTCTTTTAGACCAAATACCATTTATTCGCTCCCAATTATTCTAGAAGTGATCAGGGTCAAATAATATATTGCTACCCATATCGACCTACACTTATTGATGTTGAAGTACTAAGTAATGCTACTTTATAAATTATCTAAATATATCTTTGAGTGAGATATTTTACTGAATTATTTATTTCGTTAGCGTGGTTTGGGAGGTGAAAATCATCCAAGAAAATATGTTAAAAATTTTGGTTGAATGAAATTATCAGAGATGATCGGCAGACGAATCAGATAATTGGAATCAACATGAAATCGAATAATAAACTAAGAAAGAGTTTTGAAAGACCTCATAAACATTATGTTGTGTGACAAGTTGTTTTCAATGATAAAATAAAGGTTTGCCACAGTAATTATGGATAAAAAGATATGTATTATGATACCATATATTCGTTTCGTGAAAACTAAGTGACTTGCCGCAATAATATGAGATTTCCAAACCTACTATCGTTTTAACAATTTCTTTGGATTTGTTGCAACAAAGAACAAGTTGTCGTGGTAAAAAATTATGTTGTCTTGACAACACGACTTTTTCAAGTTTATGAGGCTAAAAATTGAGTCGTTGTCACAAAAACTTTGCTAAGATTTTAAAAAAATAACTGAAAACTTTTTTTCCCAACAAAGCTTAACAAGTGTCTTTTTAAAGAATGTATCATTTGAAAAAGTCACATATTCGATTACCGTGAATTTTTTAAGGATTTTGTGAAATTTTTCAACCTTATATAATGGTTTATGATCCTTATACATAGACGGATGATTCAAGAGATGAAAATATAATTCATCAATCTCATCATCTTTTGAAAACTCAAATCTATCCATTGTTATCAATATTTAACAAACTTTGATTTCTGATTTATAGTTATTTTTATTAGAAATTATAGAGCTTGTTATATCCCGATAAAAAAAATATTGGATGATCAAATAAATAGAGTAATCAAGATAAATGTTTTTAAAAATCATATCTAATACATATCTCAACCTACTGTATTTTCTGTCGACTTTTTTATGAGAGTTCATCTTTGAAATACTTAAGTTTTTGTTTCCACTACTCTATTTTCTAATAATAAAATATAGTTAGTAGATGTAGAAGAGAAAACAAGTATGACTACAATCAAGATCATGAATCAATACAAAGATCGATGGGATCACTGTTATGAAGCATGTCATACAATGTAAAATGATAAAATTATGTTCTCGACATCAACATTCAGATATGAAGCATTTTAAGGAGAAACATATGTACCACTAAATCTTTTATATGTAAACGTAAAATTTATAAGTTTTTAGTAGGAAATTTTTTTCTCCCATAAACTCTTGATCTTACAAACATTGGTTAAGTACTCGTGCCCGCGAAAGAAAAATACTATAAGAGTATAAATTTCATAGTATCATATAACAAGTTTCAAGCTGAGTATAATTATAGAATATGTTTATGGTAGATTATGTCAATCTTGTAAGAGATCTCAATCTTTGAAAGAAGAGTGAGAGTTTAAACACCATAAAAAAAGAAACAATGATAATGGTGACGTTAGTCAATATGATGGAAGAGAAATCTTTTAGCTGGTGATATGATATACGTGCATTAGTGCATGTTGCCCATAATAGAGCTTTATTAAAATCAATTGAAATAAATAGTGATGCGTGTAATATGCAAATGGGTAATACCAATACATCAAAAATGGAACAATGTGGGACGTCAAGTTGGTGTTTAAAAATATGAATATCATAACTCTCACCAATTTTTTATATGTTCAAAAAATGAAAAAAAAAAAAAAAACTTGGTGTCTAGTGATATTTTGGTTTAATCGGGAATTCATTACGTGTACAAATTCAGTAAACTCACTCTGACCAAAGAATGTATCTTTGTTGGAAAGTTATGCTCGAGTGATAGAATGATAACGTTATGTGCTTCTAGAAAATTAATGAGTAAAATTAAAAATTATATTCATGCTTGCTCTCCTAATATTACTTTGTTATGGCATTGTAGACTTACTCATATTGAGGACAAAACACTATAAATAAAATTGTTAAAACCATAATTATAAAACATAATATAGGTTCGTACGATAAATTTGAATTGTGTGTGTAGTAAGTCTAACAAAGTTAATGCCATAGAAACAATTGATGGATATAATGATTTCAATCTCTAAAAAATTAAGATAAAAGTTTACCTAGTACATAAGGGATTGGTTGATAATATCAACGATAAATTTACACAGGTTGATGTCGTGGTACTGTTTAAATCTCATAATTCCCTCATATTGAGCTTGGAAGATGAAGTGCTATAATAGGTTTCCAAAGAGCCTATAGCTTTAAGGATATTAAATTGACTAGAGACGATTTACATGAATTCATTGGCGAACAAAATATATCTGAAGAAACAACTATAAATGTTGTTTATGGATAGTAGCATAGAATTTTGAAGGCATCTACATGATTATAACTGAATCGCACTCGACTTGAATGTAGTTGGTGTGAAAGTTGAGAAGGATGACCAAGAAATCATCCTTATAAGTTCTCTACCAAAGAAGTGTGAACACTTTATGGATATTATGCTATATGGAAAGAATCACTTATGATGGCCGAAGTGAAGAGATTTTTGAACTCTAAAGATCTTTAGAAGAAGAGTGTTTCAAAGGGTGACTTCAAAGGCACATAACTAGTATGAGGGGACATTGATAATACAAATGGGTTGGAACGGGTTAAAATCTAATATGTTGGGTATGCAAGAAGAAATGAAATATTAGTCAGAACTGCTCGCGGAAGGGAAATGGAAATAATTATCTAGAGACCGAAGCTGAAGACGTTGCAATAGTGTATGATGATTGTGAGTACGCTAATAGGTTTATGAACTCTTATTCTTGTAGGTACAATGATAAATGGGTGATTAATTTGGATGTGTCATTTTATATGATTTCTAATAAGTATTGGTTCAAAAACCTACGAATTCTTGGTGATGGAAGGGCCATCCTCGGGAATGACCAGTCCTGCAATATTAAAGAGATTGGAACCGTATGACTCACGTTTTCAGACTTAAGTAAGGTATGTACCCAAAGTTAAATGTAACTTTGTTTCTATTGGGATGTTAGATGAGAAAGGGTTTACCTATACAGACGGAGATGGCAGACTTAGGGTCTGTCAAGGCTCTCTTGTTGTTATGAAATCCTATATGACTAATGGTGTGTTATTTTTTTAGGGCACTGTAGTAGTAAGGGGTGTGTCTAATGTGTTGAAGGATTCTACCAGCTTGTGGCATTATCGGCTAGGGCATTTAAGTGAGAATGAACTCAATAAACTAAGTAAACAAAGAATGTTAGATGGTTTCGCAGTTTGGAAGCTGAGCTTTTTGGAAGTTATGTATTGGGTAAGAGCAAGAGGATGAAGTTTATTCTCAGCAAGCAGACATCCAATAGAGTGCTTGATTATGTTCATTCATACTTTTAGGGTCCAACACGAGAATCTACCATAGGTGGTGCAAGGTACTTTATGCCGCTGATTGATGACTATCCCAAGAAATTATGGATTTCATATTTGAAGACCAAAGGTGAAGTGTTTGTTGCATTTGTGAACTAGAAGACTTTGGTAGAGAATCAAACTGGGAAAGTGTCAAAGAAGCTTAAGATTGTAATAATTTGGAATATAGGAACACAAAATTCACTAGCTATTGTGCAAAGCTTGGCATTTCTAGACACTGAACCGTGAATGGGACTCTTCAACATAATAGGATTTTTAGAAGAATTAATCAAACCTTATTGGTACGGGTTAGATGTATGCTTCAAAGAGCTTGAATGTTCGAAGGTTCTAAGGAGAAGTCGTGACAACGACTGTATATATCATCAACAAGATTCCACCAATGACACTTAAGTTTCTTTTTCCTCAAGAGGCATGGACTAGAGAGAAACCTAATTTAGAACATTTAAAAGTGTTCAGATGTGTTTCCTATCCATATATGAAGCTAGATAATCTTGGGACAATAGCACTTAAATGTTTGTGCATGGGCTATCCAGAAGGAGTAAAATGGTATAGGTTGTGGTGTCTTGAACCCAGACGTCCAAAAGCTTTGATAAATAAAGACTTGGTTTTCAATAAATAGGTCATGGCATTGAATAAAGCGGTGGTGACTCAACCTAGTACTATCGGGAAGATATTTGATGTTGATGATGGATCTGATTTACAAAGTGTACTTGGTGATGCTTCTACTAAAGAAGATTTTACGCCCGGTTCCGCTTTGGGTCGTACAAAGGAAGTTCAACGACTGCATAAGTCTAAAACAGACCAAGGTTTTGTTGGTCCAAGTATTTCGGGTGATTAGATGGGAGAGTAACATGAGTTTTAAAGTAATCTATTAGCGAGGGATATAGCATATAGACCAAGAAAATAACACATATGTATAATTTTATTGATGTAATTGGTTATGCTTTATCAACAAAAACGCAATAAAATATTTTGAATCCAAAACATATCACGATTATATTAAGAGAAATGATAAAGAAAAGTGGCTTACAACTATGAAAGAAGAACTAGGATCTCTCAAGAATATAAAAAACGTGGATTCTTTTGAAACAACCGAAGGGTCAGAAGCTGATTGGGAGTGAAAGGATATTCAAGATAAAGCCATATATTCCTGGTTTTGAGTTAACCATATATAATAGTAGGCTTGTGGCTAAAGGTATTACTCAAAATAAGGATGTTGATTTCAATGAAATATTCTCATCGATTCTTAAAAAAACCTCTATAAGGGTTTTACTTTCAATTGCTGCTAAATTTGATCTTGAGTTAGATCAAATTGATGTTTCTACTACCTTTCTACATAGTGAATTTTTAAAGATAATTTACATATTTCAACCGAAGGTATTTGAATTAGGGAAGGAAGGTTATGTGTGTTTGTTGAAAAGACCAATATATATGCTGAAACAAGACAGTGAAATAGCAGATTTGATTCTTTTATGAGATCCATAAAATATGTTTGTAGTTGTTATCACAATTGTGTATGTTGGAATGGGGAAACATAAATTGAGAGATAAGTACTATTGATTTTGTATGTGATAACATACTAATAGATTGAAGAGATATGAGGACGATTGAAGTGGTAAATTTTCAGCTAAAATGAGAGTTTGAGATGAAAGATCTGAGAAATGCTTAGTGGATACTTGGTATTGATATCAAGATGAACATGTCAAATGGGTGTTTATTCTTATCTCAATAAGAATATATAGATAATTTCTTAAAAAAATTATCGATGTCCAACGTAAAAGTATTTGGAACATCCATGGGCTCTCAATTCAAACTCAATACCACTCAAGCACCAACTGAAGTAAAATATAAGAAGTACATGCTTATGTCACTATTATTGGTAACATTATATATGTTATTATTTGCATGAGACATGCATGTGCCTACACCATAAGTGTTTTGAGCAGATTCATCTGGAATTCGGGGAAAGCACATTGGTATGGACTCAATTGGATCATGATATACGTGAAGGTATCGACTGTTGTAGGGTTGTGTTACAACCAGAACTATACGGGTGATATAGTGTTGAGAGGGTATGTGGACCCAGATTATGTAGGCTGTCTCGACACAAGGAAGTGTACGTTATCTATTTACTGTATTTTGAGAGGTGGTTAGCTGGAAGTCTTGTATACATAATTTTTTTGTGTTTTGGTCCACGAAAACCGAGTATATGTCTGCTAAAACTCCATGAAGGAAGTTATTTGATGAAAAGAATTATTGAGTGAACTCACCAGTGTTGAGTAAGACGTAGTTTGGTTATATGGTGACACTAGTTCACTTTATTTAATGATTAATCTGAAGTTCTATGAACGACTAAACATGTAGACATTAAGTTTTAATTCATTCGAGACGTGGTAGAGAATGAGAAAGTGAGGGTGGCTAAGATTGCTAGTAAGAAAAATACTTTGGATACTCTGACCAAGGTATTATTGATTTTAAAACTCATAAACTGCATGAGATTGGTGTAAGTATGTGATGCAGGTGAGTTGGTCTCTAGAGAGTAAAATATTGGATGCAACAGATATTAAAGTTACTATTGGTGAGGTTTATTTTTGTTTGAGGGAAATTTTGTCCAGATTTTTGTGGTATTTTAAAGGTATTTAATGTTTGGATAGGGTGTAGAGGGAGAATTGAGCTGTCTGGTTGTATTTAATTTTCATTACCCTAATTAAATGAAAGTGGTTGGGTATTTATACCCTTAATTATGGGCCGCATGGGCTTTCGGGTTGACTTATGGATTCGGGTCGAGTTCAAAGACCCATTTAGTTTTAAGCAGGTAGATAATTAGCTTAGTCATGAAGTGATTAAGTTTTTAGTACATTAGTTCTGTCCAGACGGTTCAGTGGGTGGATGTTGTCCAAATTGCCCTTGCCCGGTTCTCATAAAGAGTGACAACAAATTCCGGACTCATCAACTATAAGCCTAGGTAGAGAATTGTTAAGTCTAGGCTAGAAGTAACTCATCAACAAAGTTATTATCATAGGGCTACATGGGAATAGGTGGATCTGTCGTGAAATGTATTAGGCAAAAACTATTGAAACTTTGTGAAGCTTAAGTCGTGACTTAGTTGCATAGACGTTTGATGATCTTAAGGGATGAGACAAGCTGTTGGAAATTAGTGAACGTTATATCAAAGGAAATATATGCTGAGCTAAAGTGGGCTGGTTTAACGTAGGGTGGTCCAAAGCAAGTTGATATGAAGCACCATTCTCATCCAAAGAGAACTGGACCGTAGCATCATAGCTAGACCGAAACAGAGTATTCTATTTTCTAGGTCTTCTATATTAATTGAGTCTCATATTTTAGTCATCTTACATTAATTAGTTTATCTATGTTAATTGGATCTTCTATAATAATTAGAATTTTCTATTTATGAGGTTTTCTATATTAATGGCTCATTAGTTTTTCCAATTGTTAATTAATAAGCTTTAATCTTGAGCGTTTGATGAAGAATTAGGGTTTTCTTCAAACCTATAAATATAAGAAGTTATTGTTATGCAATGTGGGATGTGATAAACTGACGAGTTTGATGAGAAGCATATTTCTTGAGCGAGTGAAATAGCTTTAGTTATTTTAATAGATAAGTGACGTGAGAGATAAATATTAACAAGAGGATTATGTGAATCGCGTCATCTTTTGTTACAAGGAGTGATTGAGTCTTTTGTGTTTTAAGAGTCTTTATGTAACCTATTTGTTTATAAAAGAGTGTATATTACCCGTTGATGTAGGATTTCATCACAATTCGATCCACATTAAATATTTTCTTGTGTACTTGGTTTCATTACGCTTTCTTTTATTTATTGCTCATCTTGTACATCACAAATTAAATCGTTCTTATGTAGGTTGGTTTAATTATACATTGGTTTTTGCCTCGGAAGAATGATGATGGTTTTTCCAACAATATATATTATCATTTTGATTTGTAGAAGTAGTAGATAATTTACAAATTATGATGATGACTACTCTAGAGTTACTTATGTTTATTTGTTTAAACATAAAAGGTAAACTTTTAGCATTTTTAAAATATTTAAACCTAAAGTTGAGAATCAATTAGACACTAGGATTAAAATCTTACGTAATGATATAAGTGGAGAATATTTCTTAAGATAATTTTCTAGTTTTTATGAAGGGCGTTAGATTATCCATCAATGTTCGACGCCTTACACACCACAACAAAATGGATTGAGTGAGGGCTAAAATAAAAATTTAGTGGAGATAACCAATTTCATATTAATTAATTCTAAGTTGCATATTAATTTATGGGGTGAAACTATTTTAAATTTGTTATATAGATAATCGTATTCCACTTAAGAAAATCAGAATATCCCTATATTAGTTATGAAAATAGAAAAAACCAAATAGTGAATATTTTAAAGTGTAGGGGTGTTTAGCATTTTACAAAACCACGGATTCAATAAAAATGAAATTTTGTCCTAAAATAATAAAATAGGTGTTTATTATGTATGTAACCAATAACAAGGCTTATATGATATTAGACTTGGAGTCTAATATGGTGTTTGAATCGAGAAAAGGGAAGTTTTTTTAGTCAAAATATTTTAACGATAATATGGCTCATGCCGTAGTTGAAAATGAAGAAATAAGTTGTCTAAAAGCACATTTGGTTGAAGAACAACCACACGAACCTCATAGAAGTCGACGGGAGAAGAGACCTAAAGTTCTATGATTAAATGAGATAAATTTTCAAATGATTTCTATTTAGTATGAGGAAGTTATGAAGAAATCACTTTAAGAATTTTAATAGTGCTTTCTTATGAAGTAATAACATCCCAAGATTTGGAATTTTGAGAAGAGAAAATGATGAAATAGATTCAATCATATCTAATCACACTTGGAAGTTGGTTTATTTACCTTTTGATTCAAGACCTATTGGTTGTGAATGGATATTTAAGAATAAATGTCACACATATGGTGTCATTCAAGATTTTAAATCAACGTTGGTAGCCAAAGGTTTTTGACAAAAATGAAATATAATACTTTGACGCATATGCGTTGCAAGAACCATAAGCATTAAAATGCTATTTGTAATTGTGTTATTATATAGTTTGAAGATTCATCAAATGATTATCAAAATGGATTTCTCAAATGGATACCTTGACAAAGAGGTCTATATGAAAAATTGGTTTTTATGCGAATGATTGTTATAGTAAATATCATAACTTTGTTTATAAATTTTATTTTAATAAGATATTTTTTGCATTAAAAACGATTTCTCTTTTTAACGATGAGCATTATAGCATTCACAAATTATATATGTTTATAATTAAGTCTTAAACCAGTGTTTAGAGAAGATTATTATATTAAAAAATGTTTTCAACTACGGCATGAGCCATATTATATATATTTTGAAGATCATGCATTGTTTCCTCGTACATGATCTTCAAAATATATATTTATATATACATGTATGACAAATATTTATAAAAATGGAAAAAAAAATTGCGTAGTTTTTTTGGATAATGTTTTCAATTATGTATTTTAGAACTTTTGTATTTTAGGACTTTTGTATTTTAGAAAAAGATTTCATAAAGTTTTTTATATCAATAAGATCTCTGATTTTGTAAGGAAATATTCAGAAATTCTTCAGTCTGTACCAAAGTTTTTCGATTTTGGAAAAAAATATTCATTATTTGTTGTCCGGTTGATTTTGAGGACAAAAATATAAAGAGAGAGATTTTTTGACATAGGTACCTTCTTCTAAATTTTTTGTAAAGACTAGAAAAGATTTATTATAATTTAGAATTTCAGTACAAGTTAAAGCCATATATATAGGCTCTGAAAATATCTTATTATTATACTAGTCTACTGTAATAAAATCTAATCTAATAATATCTATAATAGATTACATTTGAATATTGACTATAATAAATTATTTAGTCAATGTATATTATTATTTCCTTTAACACTCCCCCTCAAGCTTGTGCGAAAGTACTTGAAACTGTCGTAGCTTTGATAATAACGTTCTTTTTTAAACTTGAACTGAAGTACTTGAAGTGCAAGCTTGATCGAAAGACTGAAACGAAATCACACTCCCCTCAACCTAGAGCATATATATTAATCATGCCCAACTTGTTACAAATATAAGTAATCCGTGATCCATTGAGCGCTTTTGTGAATATATCTCCTAGTTGTTCTCCTGTTTTGACATATCTCGTATGAATGAGATTTTGTTGAATCTTTTCGCGGATAAAATGACAATCAATTTCAATATGCTTCGTTCTTTCGTGAAAGACAGGATTAGACGCAATGTGCAGCGCCGCTTGATTATCACACCATAATTGCGCAGGCATGGTAGTCTTGATGCCAATATCATTTAACAATTGGAAAATCCATATTATCTCACAAGTAGATTGAGCCATGGCTCTATATTCAGCTTCAACACTTGATCGCGATACAACATTTTGTTTCTTACTCTTCCAAGATACCAAATTACCCCCTACAAAAACACAATAACCAGTGGTCGATCTTCTATCAGTTTTAGATCCAGCCCAATCTGCATCTGCAAAACACTCTATATTTGTATGACCAATACTGCCATACCACAATCCTAGTCCAGGAGCTGATTTGAGGTAACACAAGATATGTTCTAATGCTGCCCAGTGATTAACTGTTGGAGAAGACATAAAGTGACTTACAACACTGACTGGATATGCAATAGCTGGTCGAGTTACTGTAAGGTAATTGAGTTTTCCTACTAATCGACGATACTTTTCTGGATCACTAAACAATTCTCCGTCATCTTTCAGTAATTGCGAATTAGGAACCATTGGTGTATTACATGGTTTTGCTCCTAGCTTTCCTGTTTCCATCAACAAATCCAAAACATATTTTCTCTGCGATAAAAGAATACCTTTGTTGCTTCTTGTTATTTCAACCCCCAAAAAATACTTCAATGGTCCTAAATCTTTTGTTAATCGCGAATGTAAAAATGTTTTAAGCAATGAAATGCCTTTAGTATCATTCTCAGTAATAATGATGTCATCTACATATACAACAACGAGTATAATTTCATTTGCAGAACGTTTATAAAAGACAGAGTGATCACAACTGCTCTTCTTCAACCCAAATTCATTTAATGCATCACTAAACTTGCCAAACCAAGCACGGGGACTTTGTTTTAATCCATACAATGATTTATATAAATGACATACCTTTCCTCTCTCCCCCTGAGCAACAAATCCAGGTAGTTGCTCCATATATACTTCTTCTTGAAGGTCTCCGTGTAAAAATACATTTATAATATCTAACTGATGTAATGGCCAATCATTTGATGCTGCTAAGGAAATAAATAAACGAATAGAAGTAAACTTAGCTACCGGAGAAAAGGTTTCAGAGTAATCAACACCATAGGTTTGAGCATATCCTTTTGCAACAAGTCGTGCTTTGAGACGAGCTAGCGTCCCATCTGGATTCATTTTTACATTAAACACCCATCTACAACCGATAGCTTTCTTTCCAGTGGGTAAATCAACCAACTTCCAAGTACCAGTGTCTTTTAATGCTCTTAGCTCTTTAAACATTGCAGCTTGCCAGCCAGAATGACTTAATGCTTCGTGGACAGTTTTTGGAATATAAATAGAATCAAGAGATGCAATAAAAGCTCGGGTAGAAGAAGTTAATTGATCATATTTTGCGAAAGAAGAAATTGGATAAGTACATTGTCTTTTACCTTTTCGAAGAGCAATAGGAAGATCAAGAGTGGACTCATTATCGTTTGTAGCAGGATCTGGAGACGAAGGAATTGGTAGTGGACATGATGGAGGAGGTGCTTTATGTCGAGTATAAACATATCTAATAGGAGGTCGATATGGTGGAGGTGGTACATCAGATCTTTGAACGGTGGTGTACATGAGTAAATCATCATCGACAATAGTTGTTTCGGGATCGACATTAGACAAACCAGGAAAAAATGGAACATGTTCTAAAAATGTAACATCCTTAGATACTATGTAACGATCAAGAGATGGGGAAAAACATTTATAGCCTTTTTGAAACCTAGAATATCCAAGAAAAATACATTTTAAGGATTTGGGATCTAATTTTGTACGAGTAGGACTTACATCCCTAACAAAGCAAGTACAGCCAAAAATGCGTGGTTCAATAGGAAATAGAGGTTTAGATGGAAAAAGCACGGAATATGGAATATTATTTTAAAGAATAGTAGATGGCATACGATTAATTAAAAAACATGCAGTGGAAACAGCATCTGCCCAAAATAATTTTGGTACTTTCATTTGAAAAAGAAGTGCACGAGTAACCTCTAAAAGATGTCTATTTTTTCTTTCAGCAACACCATTTTGAGATGGCGTGTCCACACACGAAGTTTGGTGAATCATTCCTTTTTGTTCCATAAATAATTGAAATGCATTTGAGCAATATTCTTTACCATTATCACTTCTTAAAATACGAATAGGACAATTAAATTGGGTATTTATTTCTGCAGTAAACGTGCAAAATATTGAAAATAACTCAGAACGACTTTTCATTAAATACAACCATGTAACACAGGAATAATCATCAACAAAACTAACAAAATATTTAAAACCAGTTTTAGAAACAACGGGACAAGGACCCCAAACATTTGAATGAACGATTTCAAAAGGAATTGCAGCCCGTTTATTAATACGAGGATATGATGGAAGACGATGATGTTTAGCAAATCTACATGACTCACACTCTAATGATATCAAATGCCGAAATTTAGGATAAAGTTGTTTTAAAGAGATTAAAGATGGATGACCCATACGACAATGTGCTTCAAATGGAGATGTAATACTAGAACATGCAGTAGATGTATGATAGTCTTTATCAAGATAGTAGAGACCTCCACTCTCATGCCCTCTACCAATTATTTTATTCGTCGTAAGATCCTGAAACAAACAATGATCGGAATAAAAGGTAACAAAACAATTTAGTGTTTTAGTGAGTTGGCTAATAGAAATAAGGTTGAATGAAAACTGAGGGAGATGTAAAACAGATGTCAAAGAGATATTTTTGGTGGGATTGACAGTCCCTGAACCTAAACCACGAGATGATGATCCATCTGCCAATGTGACATTAGAATGATGTGTATTTGAAAGAGAAGTAAAAACTTGTTTATTACGTGTCATATGTTCAGTGGCAGCAGAATCAATGACCCAATCAGAGGAAGAAGAAATAAGACATGTAGTTGAGTTACCTGACACAAGCTGCACCTGACACACAAGCTGCAGGGTTTTTAAGATCTTGTGACTTTAGAGACTCTTGGTACTTGGAAAATTGAGCATATTCCTCGGCGGAAAACACATAAGATTCCTCGTTCGTTGCCATATTAGCAAATTGAACATTGTTTAGATCACCACCATGGTTACCGGAACTGTTATGTCTATTGTATCCATCTTGACTATTATATCCACCTCCACCACAATTACCGCGATAGTTTGATCTACCACAACTACCATAATCGCTTGATCTACCACAACTACCATAATCGTTATATCTACTATACCCACCACGATTACCACGATAGTTTGATCTACCATGACTACCATAATCATTATATCCACCACGAACACCACGATAGTTTGATCTACCATAATCATTATATTCACCACGAACCTTCATCTAAATTTTTTTTATCTAAATTTTTTATAGAAACCCTAATGGCTCTGATACCATGTAAAGACTAGAAAAGATTTATTATAACTTAGAATTTCAGTACAAGTTAAAACCATATATATAGGCTCTGAAAATATCTTATTATTATACTAGTCTACTGTAATAAAATCTAATCTAATAATATCTATAATAGATTACGTTTGAATATTGACTATAATAAATTATTTAGTCTATGTATATTATTATTTCCTTTAACAATTTCAAAGATATATTTTTTTCAAAAAATAGCGATCTAAAAAAAAGATAGAAGTAGGAAGTAATCTCGAGCCCTACACAATAAGGACCCGCTTATTTTTATTAGCCTAATGGTTTTTATAAGAAAAATGTAATAAAGACTACGAAATTGAACGATACAGCTCTTTAACTATATGCTACAAGAAAAGAACATGATTAATTATACATATATCCGTCTTGACACCTTTAAGGTCAAGGAGTTACATTTCCAGCTCACTTAGAAGAAAGGTGTCAAAACAAATTCTTTTCAACCCAAAGAAAGGGCTTCTTCTGACTAACTCTCCACTTCCTAACTATAATCCATCATCCATCATCCATCATCCATCATGCAGTAGGAGTCCACCTTTGACTCCATAGAGAAAAATCATCTCTCCTTCCCAGACTAGTGCGAAATCTTTACAGCTAAATATCATATTGTAGTAATGCTATTACCCCACTCACTGCTTAATCGAACGAAGCTCCCAGTTACCCTCACCGTCAATCAGCCGCAACTCCAACGAATGGAATGGTATCAGAGCAGGACGCTGATATAATATAAGAATGTCAGATAGAGTTAGCAGATAGATTTTGTACAAAGAAGCAAAGATTCTTTAATTTTAAGAGTCCTAGGCATCACCAAACATCGTGATTAGACTGAAAATTGTCTAAATCCAGTCACAAGTCTATGTACGAAACCAGGCCTAGTAGTATGGCCCAGCCGAACAGAAAGGATGCATGTAACAATGCGAAAGAAGAAGCGATGCTTTGGGGAGCAACACAATCAAAAGAACCAGTTTTACCTGTGATGAGGTCATAACCGTGATGCCCATATCACTTGCGAGCCTGTATAATTGTTCCTCAACATCAACACTTGTGGCACTGCAGTAAGAGAAAACCAAAGACACGATCAGGTTATTCATAATAAGTGTTCATAAATGAAATTCACTTCTCATCTAAAATAAATAGGTGTCTTGTGGTTAGTATTACTTGGTGCACTCATCAAGGACACCGAACTTAGGCTTGTGAAAGAACAACCGTGCCTGCAGAGCAGAATTTATCATAAGTAATCCTCCCAGTTTAATTATGAAACAGTGTTTGTTCATGATTAGCTTACAACTTACCATCCCAAGTCTCTGTTGCTCACCAAGGGATAGTATATCTTCCCAGTTAAGATCAGCATCCCAACCGGCTTCCTCTCTATCCAATAGATAGTTTAGCCGAACACTCTCTAGAATAGTTTTCAAGTGGGCATCTAGAATGCTTGTGGTGTCGGTGTTTTGATCTGAAATCAGCATATTTATAATACTAACATTAAGTAGATTATTCATACTTACGTATACAAAATACATACTTGCACCATCACATGATAGACTATCTCAGTATTGGTTATCAATCTACTAACTTACAAAAGTTTCAGCCCGAAATTGAAGCAAATAAAGCAGAATAAGTCATTTCTGTCTACATAAACCAGCATGAGTGCCAGAAGCAGTGTTGATAAATGTAAATTTGTAACCGTGAAACACTAAATCGTCCTGTTTTTCATAGCTAAACAGAATCAGATTCAAGTTTATTTGTATCCCTACCTACTCCTGCTCTTTATGTAAAAACAACAGCCTGTATAACAGCAGGGAAGTCGATACATGCAAAGCACATTTACCTTTTCCATAAAATTTCACTGCCATCTGCTCCGCTTCCTCGCGGGAAAGAGGATATATTATTTGATCTCTCAGGGTTCCCAAACATGTATACGGTCGCTGAGGAACGTAATAAATGCCTTGACCAGACCCCGGTTCTTCGATAAGTAGAGATGGTTTAGTAAGTTTTCCGCTCACAACTGGCCAAAGACCTCTAAGAACTCTGAATATTGAACTTTTTCCACTTCCATTTGGACCTTAAATTTGCAATAGTGTCAGATATATTTTCATGAAACAAACTAAACAACTATGATTTATTCACTGACCAGTGACAAGCAGACTTTTTCCAGGCACTATAGTGCACGTTAATTGCTTAGCCAACATTTTTCTCGACGGAGTAATTATATCCACCTCAGCAAAGGAAATGTTTTCTTGAGAGTTAAGAGAAGTTGTCTTCGATTTTGGCAGACTGTTCATAGCAGAATCCCCTGCTTGACAACAACCTGATCAGTCAATTACTACTTGCAAAGGAATACAAACAAAGGCTACTATAAACAGAAACTAGGGAAGCTAAAGAATATATGCAAGTATAATCTCGCTGAAGATTTCATCAAGGGAACTTGGCCAGGTTCAGCCTTAGTTGAGAGCTAATGAGATTACAAGATCAAAGATGGCTAGTGCTACACTTGGCTTCTAAGTTAGAGGCTGGATCTAAAAAGGCAGACTAAACGAAATATGACTTATTGCGCTAAATGTAGCTGTCCTATTTGAATGGAAACAGATCATCTTGAGCTGTCCTCTTAACTGAAGAGGACAATTCAGAAAAGTATTTGTTTATCTAAATTTTATGAAATAATGCACATAGATCCTGCCACATAATCCGGCCAAGGTGTATTCTAATATTTTTCATTATTTTGTGCTGTATTTGGTCTTTGCAAAAAATATTTCAATCTTTAAACAATATTTCTGTCTGCCAGAAGAAACACATTTAATGTGATTATCGATAACTTAATCGTTTTTATTTTTTTAGAATTATAGCAATCTAGATATCTATTAACCATATAAGGTGCCTATAAAAACTAACAGGTTAATGAAAAATTACCAGGCCGTGCAGCATCCAGAAGTTCCTCAAGCTCAAAAATTCGATTGACACTACCAGAGAGTTCAAGAAATTTTTTGTGCAATTCCAGTATGTCACCAAAGGCTAAAAAGCTTTGAGAGACCACAGATGCTAAATACCGCAATGCGTGAGCTAGCTCACCTGAAAAGCAAAATATCATCCGTCAGACAGAGTATAGTTATGGTTTTAACGCACTAATAATCAGAATAATTATCACCTTGAGTAGAAATTAAGGCTCGGTCTCCCTTGTGCTCCATGGCATATAACAAACTTAAGAACCAAGTCACATTATGGGGTAGTTGCTTCGTGACAAAATCATCCAGTATACCGTATGCCCATTTCTTCTTCAGAAGTAACAGAGAGTGATTCAGAAGTTTCCCGAATTTCAACTCAACCATCTGATCAAGGCAAGAGATATATAAGACGGAAATTTTTGGTGACTATGGTTCTATGCAGTATGTAAATGAAGCCATTATATAAGAAAAAAATAACTGTACATACTTGAGGTTCTCATTGACGCGATAACACGAGAAAATAAGCATATACATAGTGGTAGCTTCTAAATGCAGTAGTAGGTGCAAAATTCAAAGCTATTTTAGCCTGATGATATCAAGAGTAATAGTTTTTCAGACTATATATTTAGTGCGTTTTAAGGGTTATCTTTCATAGACTTGACACCCATCCTTGTCAACAAAATTTTTACACCTATCTTTCAATACATCAAGCATACGGAAAGCAGCTATAACATAAACAGATGTCCCCAGTTGAATGCACAGAGTTTTTGAAAAGTTCTGAACATAGGAGGGATGTCCATGGAAGCAAAACAGGAACATAAATCAGCTACTGATCAGACAATTTGGAAAAGTTTAAACAGCTTACAGCTTTTTCTCGTGCGCCACCTCCAAAAAATGCAATGGATTCAGCGTGAGAATGTAGTCTTTCATGCGTGAACCTGAAGCATGCAGGAGGGCAGATGTGAGTCTGTTTTATGCAACAATCACCTATAAGATGTTAGATTACACACAAAAAGTTACCTAAATGCTCCTTCAAGCTGTTGTTCTTGACTTGCCAGATCGCCGAATTCGGGAGTAACAGTCCTTAGAAAACCCAGACCAAGTAACATATAAACGTACAAAATTGCAACTCCCCTTTGACCAGTTAGTAGCTTCATTCTCCAGGTAAACCTTTGTTATGATCAGCGAAGTTTACAATTAATAACTTACAAGAAAAAAAGCACTAAATTATGAGCCTCGACCCAAGGTTCTAAAAGACCAAAACAGTACTTTGATAAATTTATACTCACCATAGGATGTCAACAGTTGGCTTAACCATTCCAGTGACAAGTCCTGATAGGTCAGACGTTAACTTTTCCAGATCATGAGTTAGCCTCTGATCTGCATCAATATTTTTGCTCGACATATTAAACACCTGCACATATAAACACGTCACGCCATATTATAACTGCTAGCTTTCGAGGTTTGCATTACGAGAAAAAATACATAACTAAACTGTCACTTTATCATGTGAATCTGACCCAAATACTACTAATCTAGAGACTAGCACCTTGTAAAAAGCATTATTTCTTAAGTAGTTCTTCAGTAAGTATTGAGTCAAACGGATCCTCCAGCCTAGAGCCAGCCTGGCTGTCAAGTGCCTGGAACACAAGAAACATTTTACAAAAGAAGAATGCCATAAATAGACTCCTAAACCTTAGACCAAAAGCTAACTGAAACAAAACCACATTTTCATACGCCAGCACAAAGTGGGAAAATATTGAAAAACAGACCAAACATTAACTTAATGATGCCAATGCCGTATTTCAAAAGCAAAACGATAAACGCAGCATATGGTGCATTTTTCAATGCAAGTATTTCCTGGAAGTTAGCTCTAGCAAATTATCATGTTGATAAAATAACCTAGTAGACTTTCTTTGCTGAGCTACTGCTTGGTCTAGCTTTATTTTACTTGGTCCATTAGCATGGTGCTTCTAACTCTATTGACCAGCAATGCATATAAAAGCAACTCCATATATCTACTCCCCTCAAAGAAAAGAGTCTCACCCACGTAAATCCTTCTCATACTTAAGATATTCCCTTTCCACCTAGCTTTGCCGAATTGCCTCCTAGGCCTCTAGGTTAATGTAAACTATTTAGAAGACATTATTTACAATTTTATGATTTTAACTTTCTCAATTTACTTCAACCGATTTTCTTTTGACAATTTCTAACTGTATAACCTTTTTTGTGGACATGGTATGACTAGTTTGCTCCTTAGGCAAACACAATTTTCTTCTTAAATCTAAATAATTCCGTAATTGTCTTGCTTTTCTTGCTGAAGATATATACTGCAGCTATAGCCTATAGATCGTATTGTACACTTTTATTGCTTGTCCTTCAGCATTTTCAAAAAACATCATCACCCACGACATTCATATTTATTGCACGGGTTTTTCTACTGTGCATGGACATTGTAAGCTTCATATATGTTTATATATATATATATATATATTATGATATCTCCTTCAGCCAAAGGGTCGGAGTCCGTAAACTCACAATTCAAAAGAAAAGGTCAGAGTCCATGAAGGGGACTGTAAGAAAATCTTACAATCTTAGGAAGCAAAGCCACTTGGCAGTATACTTTAGTCTCCCTGCTGTACATGCTAGAGAGAAGGTTCAAACTTGCCACATATTTCCAAGTAAAAAATGCAACATGCATATGAATGTGTATAAAATATTGTTTCCATCCATATGGCATATTTCTCTATGGTGTCGATTCAATAGATAACAACAAGACATGTAATCACCTCAGTGAAGGTGCTATGAAAGAAGATGCACCACTTTGAAGAATGCTAATACCAATTAACCGTATAAAGGCTGTTTTATCCTGCTCCAGGACATACTTCACAGTTGTTCCTGCCAAAATTGAAGGCATTAGAACATGGACCTGATTGATACATGGGAAAACAACAAATATTGTAATACCGTTTAACGAGGCAATACGATCTGAGACCATAGTTCTAGAGACCACGAGTAAAGCTACAGCAAGCAGTTGTGCCCCTTGTTTGTCGAGTAATGTTGGTACCTAAAGAGAAAGAATCAAACAACGTCCAAGTTCAACCAGCATGTATAGATGATTCTTAAACATTGATAGAACCATAAGCAAGAGAAGTATCCATCAGAGAATAAAGAGACTAACAGGAAGCAGGTTTAAAATTACTTTTATAGTAAGAAAGTTATGTGAAATGCAAAGTATATGAAATCGGTGTATGCTGCACTCTACCATTGGACCTCATTGTAAAATTATTTGTAAAGACTGTTTCATTCTGGTAAGAAAATGATGGATGCTTCCAAACTGAGGCATTTAACTACAAGGGTACTTCATTTGACTCACTTTTCCTGTAAAAATTCTTGAGTGACCGCGTAAGTTCTTGATCAAGAAATTCCACTATACTTTCAGAATATAAAGCATGAAATATGCTTATGATGAGTAAACAAAGCCCCTTGTAGCTTAGGTAAATAAGCATCCACCGTCAAATATAAGAAAAAAATGCCAAAAGTCAAAAACTACAAGAACTTTGCTATTGCTTATCAATATGTAAAGAACTTAGTAAGTAAGTGAAAAATTCTATATACGATTGAGTCCAAATAAACAAAGATCACAATACAAAAACAGAGATAATGCACACCACTTGCCTTTTACTTCTTTATTTAACTTAACAAGATGAAGAAGGATGAGTATAGCTGAATCACACAAGGCTGTTCTAGGGAAGCATACTTACCAGTACATTAAATAGGGCAGCTACTCTCAGTAGCAAAGCCCTTCGAGGGGCTTGAAGTTGTGGAAATGAAGGCATCGAAAAACTATCATCCGCGACAGGTGATGCTGCTATTAGCTCTGAGATGTATGATTGGCCTTTTGAATTCGAGACAGCATCATCCTATATAAAAGTTTATTGAGACAAAATACATCCCAAGAAGAAAAAGTGTCTTGTGAAAGATTTAAAACTGTCTAACACCTTTTTAGCAGAGGCAAACGCTCTTTGAACTGTCATCGCATCATTTTGGCGGCCTGTGTCTGCCTTTGTTATATTTGTAATGGATGCAGCTTCAACTGGAGAATCCTCCCTGCAGGTTCATATATGTTCAATAAGCAAATAAGTGAATGTCATATGTTTATTAAAATTATGCTAATTCACCAACTCTGATACGCAATAAAAACCTTTTATAGTGAACACTCCATCTTCCTTCACCATCTAAGGACAACACAACATCATGAAATGCTACGAGGGCCGGGCGATGCGATATTGTTATACATGATGTTCCCATGGCTCGAACTTTAGCACAGAACCGTTCCTCCATATCAATTGTTACAGCACTCGTGCACTCATCAAGAATTGCAAATTTGGGCTTGTGATAGAAAAGTCTAGCCATTCCCAACCTCTGTTGCTCGCCCAGAGATAATTCATCACCCCAGTTAATTTCTTCGTCAAGTGGGTACCGCTCTAACAAGTATTCCAGATCAACCTAGTAGGAGACATAAATTCTCATAAGCCCTCCAGATATTATGCAAGAAGCATATCATATAAACAAAAGCGCAATGAAGATTCGGAATTACGTTGAAGTAAAAAAGTGGAAGGGAGAACTCAACTCACGTTTTTCAATAGTTCCAGCATTCCACTATGTGTTAATGGTACAACCTCTTGATCTGCAGTCAGGGGATAAATTAGCTGGTCGCGAAGTGTTCCAACTGCCGTGTATGGCCGTTGTGGCACATAGAAAATTTCCTTATTAAGATCAGAACCAACCCCTGGCTTCACGATGTGGCCAGAAAGCAGTGGCCAAAGGCCTCCTAAAACTCGAAAAAGAGAACTCTTCCCACTTCCATTTGGGCCTAAGAAATAAGCATTATAATATCAGATTACATCTAAGTAACATGAAAAGAGCATAAACAACAGGTGGCCTAAAATTTAGTTTTGATGCATTGAAAACATTCACTTCAATTGTTATAAACTACTATCTACCAGTAGCCACAGTTGAGTATGTTCCCCAAAGTCATCTACAGATACAAGAAGGTTACAGATGCTTATAGTTTTACAACTCTGCATTTAAAACTAGTTATATAAGCCCCCAATGACTATTATGTAGACAAACTAATGAGCACAGCCATAATGTCAGCGTATAAAATTTCAAAACAAACATAGCCATCATCTCAAAATATACTGATAACATCTAAAGACATCATAAACTGGAACTATCAAAAGTAGAGCCACAAAACTGCCCAATTACCAACAGTACATCAACATCTGTCATTGCTGTATTGAGCAATAGAGTATAGAACCTTAAAAGGAAGTACATAAAGAAATAGAGTATGGTGCTGGCATAAACTAGAGACTGCTTGCACATAAAGAAATACAAATAAATAAAGCACGAATTTGAAGTGAGAGGTCCTTTATATTTCACAAGGGTTGGACACAAAAAGCACTCAAAACCAAATAATAAAAAACCCTTAACACGGACAACTTCAAATTTACAAAGTAGTAGGTAGTAAACATCACATACAAATGTCCTTCTGAGTTATTCTAAAATATAGTAGATTGGCATTGCGGTAACACAAAAATGGAAATCCAGAAAATCGTAAACTAGAACCATGCAAAGAACAATGATGAAAACCAAACAAGAAATATGACACATAGTAACGTGCTATCATAATCAGTTATAAGTCTCACCTGTAATAAGAAGATTAGATCCTGGCTCAATCCGGAGAGACAGATCCTCTACCAAAACATTACCGGTAGGTGTAACAACCTAAAAGAATAGTGGTATTTGTTTGTGAGATGTTTGTCTGAAGTATTATAAATAATTGAATGCCTCTCATGTACCTTGACACCAGAAAACTCAATGTAATTAGCTTCACTAAAATGATTCCTACTTCCAATTCTTTGAAGAGATGATTTATCATCAGCGCTTAGCTCTTTTGATATGGCCAATAACTCATGAATACGATCAGCGTAACCACTGCAGAGAGAAACTAAAAGTTGATGGGAAATAACATAGTTGCATACCATAAACCAAGTAACGTATTAGGTCAAACTTTCTTTCTTCTCACTAAATTTTAATCCCATAAAAAAATACGAATTCAGTAGCATATATGAATTGGACTGAGATTTGTGAATTAGACATGTACTCCTCACAAGTAGCAATGTCAGGTTCAGTTATTTTCTATTGTTTTTAGTTCGAATAGATATTGCTCACTTAAAAGTAACTTTTTTGTGCAAAGTCAAATGTGACAAAATCCGTAGAAAGGGAAACACAGTCATGCCACATTACATTCCGCAGCTGGAGCATACCTATCTTCTTGAGGAAGACAGAAAAGAAAACAGTATCCTTAAATTAATAGCTAAATACTTGCTGGGAGATAAGTCCCAAAAAGTTGAACTAATAGGACCTTTTTTCAACTTGTTCTTTTGTAGGATCCTATAGTGCGGGATTGTACTATCAGATCATAAGAGAGCATAACATTTGGCAAGATACTAGAGTAGTAATAAATTAGATAAGAAGAAGATACTTCTGGCATTAAACCACAACTTATGTTTGATACCAGGTCAATAATTCTTTTGGTGATCAATTATTTTGCAAACTTATCCTGATAGGATTAGCTATACTCCCTTTTTGAAATTGCAAAAAACGTACCTGAGGCGGTTCAGACGCCTGGAACTTATTGACAGCGTTCCCAAGGACTGAAACAGTGAAATAATGACACTAGTATGATATCTAAGATTGCTTAGCATCTCTGCTCTTCCTAATGTTGAAGTGTCAGGTTTGAGGCGGCCAGAAAAGAAAGGCTCAATTATCAAAGTAACAGCCACGGTGGCACCCAGATATTTCAATAGAAAGTCTTGAATCATGCCAAACCACCAATGTTCGTGAAGGACAACTCCTAAGTGTCTTATGAGATTCTTAAATTTCTGCTGGACATGATTTTCTTCTCTGCTTTCTCCACCATAGTATGCTATACTCTCTGCATGCGTCCTCAACCGTGAATGAAGTTGCCGATACTCCCCTTCCAACTGCTGTTCTTCTGACATTAATTTCCCAAAGGAAGGGGAAAAGTTTCTTATTGCAGCACCAGCTCCCAGCACATAGGCCTAAAAGCACCTCTACATGTTAAATGGTTGAATGCATGTAGCTATATAGCCACAACAGCAGTGCGGAATATTAATGATTCCTAATTAGCTAGCTTGAAGAGAGAATTACCAAAATCCAGAGGATATATTTCGGGCTAGCATAAGAACACAAGCGCCAAGAATAAAGCAGACCGTCTGCAACTGCTGTCAGATCATCCTGAACAAGCTCACTTAATTCTGAACAGAATTTTGGTACATCACTTGCAATTCTTTGTTCTGGATTAGCAATTCTGCCAACGACATGTGATATCTTGTAATACGCCATGTTCTGGAACCCAAATGGGAGATTGTTATATTAGAATAAACAAAAAACAAAGTGTAGATAATGTATATCTCTTTGCAGTTGTTTGGCAATAGAAGTAAAAGTAAATACCACAGTGAATAAAGTATAAAAACTTCAGGAGCAAAAATGTGCATATGCGCAAATCCTGTTAGACAATGGCTCTGACAAAAAAATGAGAACAAGGAATTCAAAGTAACAACAACCAGATATAAGTATCCAGAGGTTTTTCACTTCCCCGTCTCCAATGAAAAAACTTATACTTGTGGGAACATTTCTTATATTAACATGTGAAACATTCAGACCTATAAAACATGAGTTGAATACTATGCAAGAAAAGTTCACTTGAATACTTTTAACTGCAGTTCTTCCAAAGCTAGACCCTTAGATTGATCATCTGCTCCCTGTGTTTTGTCAGCCTGTTTTGAGATAGGGAAAGGCAACCTTATCTTGGGTAATTTATGGCAGACGGCCCAGACCTAGATACTTTTTTCCAAAGTTACATTTTATCTTAGAACTAAAAGAATGAAGCAGACATATGGACTTCATCCAATAGCTAGTACCCCTTGACCCAAAATAAGGACTCCATCACATACAGTCAGACAGTAATTTAAAGTAAGGATAAGGTAACAGAAGCAATGAAGTAACCCTACACTCATCTAAAAGAAATTTTCCCTACCTCAAAATAATGTGCATGGATAAGTTTCGTCAGTATTTTCCTGAACCGCAAACTTAATACCCCAGTTATGTACTTTGATGTAGACTGCATTGTTGATAGCAGGAAGCATAACAGAATATTTTCGGATATCAACCGCAAAAACAATGGCATACGCCGTAGAAAAGCCGCACGAAACAAGAACCCCTGTACTTTTGCTAACCTATTGCTCAAAGCAGTCCGGAATACCTGTAAAATATATATATTATAACTTAAATGCCCACGGAATTTTAAGTTAGAAAAGCATTCGGCTGTAGTGGAAACTTTTCTAGATTTTTTTTTCTTCAAGGGAATAGCTTTCGATATCTATATTAGTCAAATACTGTATCTAGTAAAGTAGCAAAGAATGATCAAGGAACATTATGAAATGCATGTAAATGAAGCTAATGAACATTTAATAGCCCAGCTCACTAAACACTGACATCGAAGAATTTTCTACTTTTAATAAGCATACATGTATTGCAAAATTTATCACCAAACCCACAAGGGCAAAGTTGCATACTAGAGGTCAACTGACATAAAAATGTAGTAACTTGAATTTAAATATCTGATCAAAGAGAGATTTTTATATAGTTTACATGAATACCACACTATATTTTCGGCAATATTACACTAAATTACTACAAATTTAATCACTTTTTCTAGATATTCACAGAATACTATATGGTAAGGTCATGATCAGATGCTTAAGGTAAGCACCAAAAGCAATCAAATGGCAGCACTATGTAGTAGAGAAATTTGATAATCGGTTTATGCTGCAGCATAATGAGCGAACGCAAAGTTATACATTCGCCGTCCTCAACACTCATATAGACTCTTTCAAATGTAGTTTTTGTTGGTTAGAAAAGATTTAATTAGTGAACAAAAACATTAAATATGAAGAGAAAAGGCATACCACTACAGCGACAAGTGACAAAAGATCTCGTGCACCCATTTGTCCCATCTTAGATAGAAGAACTGTAGCCAGAACCTGAATAGACTTTAAACTTCCTTTCCTTTTCGTAGTTTTCTTTCCCCGCTTACCATTGGTGACCAACTTTTCTGATACTCCATTGCCATCGCTGACTCCACTGTATTGACCCAAAGAACCATGCTCTCTAGAACTGCTCCGTGATTTCATATACACAGCAGTTCCGCTAGCAACTAAAACTCCAGTAGCAAGCAGGAGCGTTTTCCTATAGTAAAAAAAAAACAGGGAGTTATGATGAAGAATAGATAGGCAAACAATAACTGCCGCGCAGAAACATTTGCTCCATCGCATAATGAACTGAAAAACGTAAGAAGTGCAGAAAGACAGAATAGAATGAAGCACCACACATATATGTCAACAACTGCATGGAGTCATGTGTCATGCATGTGACAGCAAGTTTGTACCTTCTCGATGCTGAAAGTTTCCGGCCATGCTCCGTTAATTGCAGCAGTTGAAGAGAAGGCATGGCTGGAAATGAACTTTCACCCAGCAACAAGTATCAGTAAACAGGAAGATAGCTCTTGTTTGACTTCATGGGGCAGTAAAAACTGAAAAACAATAACTTCTTGTTTAGAAGTAACACTTCAAGTTTAATACTCAGTATAAATAACCAGAGTGAGGCCAGCAGTAAAAGAAAAAAAAGGAGGGAATGGCTCATTGGGATGAGCTGGAAGAGTATAAGCTGCAAAAATGACAGAGCAAACAGCAATGCAATATCTGATGACACTTTTTGGCAAATGACTAGGCACGAAACATGCAGAAAATACCACCCTAGGTGGCAACTCGCAATCAATAGTTCAACCGATAATTATAACATCGATGATTTTCAGTCTATTTAAGAGTTCTGTATTACGGGAGTGAGACAGGTATACGAGATGATAAAAGATCCAGAAAATAAGCTCGCATAATAAGAAAATGCAACTGTCTAACCGTTTTTCAGGGGATAACATTGAACAACCATTCTCCATTTTGTTAATGTTAGTAAGATATTCACAACCAACAAAGGATTCAGAAAGATAGACCAGACGCCCTAGTGACTGCCTTTAGACCTGCTACATTATGCTGAATATTCGTCTTTCTATATTATTGCAGCATAGCACCTCTAAAACAGACATATCCTTGATCAAATTCTTAACCTTTTTAGAGAGTGAGACAGAGGCACAAGCTTTTCAATTTCCAAAAATATTAACCATTCTCTACCACTAGAAAACAAAATCCTTCACAAGGCACGGTTATCGGAAACTAAAGATTCTCATATTTAAACAAATTAAAGTACGATCAACCAAATAATAAAAGTACGATCAACCAAAACGGAACTTTAACGTTGAAAAAAGGGACTTATGATTGTCATTTTCAATGAAGAAGATTTCACTTCAACAAACAAGCCACTCATTGTTACCAAACCATAGTGCCCAAAAACAGTCAAGCAAGAAACTAGAAAAAACATAACATTGACTAGTTCTCTGAATAATTCATTTGGGCAAAAGAGTTATCCAGTAGCTGACCAACCAAACTTGAATCAGGACTGAACATACCAATAAGAGCCCATTCAAACTAACCATAACAACATATAACAGAAACATAGTCTGATATCCAAAGCAAGTAGTTGATATCTATTGTGTTTCCGCAACAAAAGTTTTACTTCCTCCCTCTCCCTGTTCTATGATCCCTAAAAATCCAATTTATACTTAAAATAAACAGTTACACCATGAAAACAACTTCCTGGAGCTAGTCGGGCCAAGAAAAAGCTCCAAGATGAGCCGATGCTACCTCTAAGTTACACTACTTTGCACTCTTAACACATTTGTTCAATTGAACAATAACAAGAGTCAAAAGCATACAACACAGGCTATCAACTAACAGTAGCCAAACAACCGATGGAGTAGATTTTACAGCTTAAACTGTACTATGCCAATCAACAAATAAACAAATCTTCAGCTGCTAACAGCACTAAATATAAGATCTTAAACGATAGACGGTATAGTTAAACAAACATGAAATAAAGCTAAAATTCAAGAATTACCTCGTCACCAGCCGCGAGACATCAACCATACGGAAATGAGCGGGTTCAATATGCGTGTTCTCTATCGATTTATCTCACTAGCACCAAACTTCACAGAGAGAGAAGCAAAACCGAAGGTAGCTTCGATTACTCGAGCGTGAAATCGAGCAAATACGGATTCAAACGAAAAGCATGAACTATGTGATATAGAAAAAAAGGAACCTAACCGAACAGAAGCAGAACTTCCCGATAAAGAGGAGAGAGAAGAATTGTAAGCGATGCTGATGATGATGACGAAGATCCCGACGCAAAATTAAAATAGATGAGAAGGAAAAATCATTAACAATTCTACCCAAAAAAAATCATTAGAATTATTTTCTTCTTTCTTTTGTGATTTGTCACCGAGAATACTCGGGTATCTTAAATTCTTAAGCAGTAGACCAAAATCATACTCTTTTACGATTTGGTTTGTAAAACTACATTTATTTATTTTTCTAGATACAGACCTATCACCATCAGGCAATGAAAAATCGCACAGAATCAGTGTCACACGCAGTTCCTCACGAGATTTTCACAACTTTTTCTCGTTTTCTAGAAATATTGTTTTTAACAATTTTATTATTTCATCCTATTCAAAATTATTGTACGAATAGTAAAAATGTAAAATTTTATAAAAAGTAGTGGTACATTAATATAATTAATTTTTATTAAAGTTATAATATGACCAAAATAACCGTGAGATATGAGATAGAATAATAAACTTTATAATATATATATATCGATTTTTTTAGTTTACAACGTACACAGTTTTTTTTTTAATTATTCCATATACATCTATATATTCGATATTCTATGGGTGTCTAAGAGTATTATTTTATTGATCTAATAGTCGATAAGTTCCACGTTTAATCCTTTCGATAACCGAATAAGGACCTTCTCAATTTGGTGCTACCATCTATAAACGTTTATCTTTAGCGTGTTGGAAGATTTTTTTTTAACACTTTGTCCTCCTTTATGAATTCTCTTCTTCAATCCCTCGATGCATACATGTTTCTCATCGTGGTTTGATCATGAATAGATCTTAAATGTGTTATTGTGTTTGTTTCCTTAATTAAATCTAGCTAATCTCTTCAACCCCCTTTGTTACCCTTTTCAGAGTAATTTGTGATTCAGAAAGATGGGAGGATAAATTCATCTGGGGTTACCTTATTTATCTCTCAAACCAATGCAAAAGGATAATCTTAAGTTGTTTCTATGGGTGTTTTTTGGTAAGCCCGTAATATGTTTTAAAATAATTCGGCTGTTTTGTGGCTTTCCCCTCTAATTTTTTTTCTCAAGCTATTGAGGATGGTTCTCTTTGTCACCTCTACTTTCCCGTTTGTCTAAGTATGAATAGGTGATGAAAAATAATGTTGAATACCCATGAAGGAACAATATGCTTCTGTGTCCTTATTTTCAAATTGTCATTATCTGTTGTAATTTGTTTTTTGAATTTTGAACCTGTATCATATATTAGATGTGATGAATTTAATATAATTTTTTGTTGTAGTTTTGAACAGAGAATCTGTTTCCACCAATTTAAATAAACAATCAACAACCATGATGATGGTTTAACGTCCCCCGGAGGCCATAGGCAAAGGTCCAACGAGGTCCAACCCATATTTTTTGAAAGGCAACGCTTCGAATATTGACTTAAGTGGCATAGGCAACACATATATTGTATTTACAAATGGTTGGTAGGTATCGTATCATCTAACCAAGTCTTTGGCATCCGTCATTATAGAAGACCAGTAATACCCAGACAACAAAATCTTTCTTATCAACCTTTTATAACCAATGGACCTCTCCACGTCATAGAATTCAGATAGTATCATTTGTCATTCATTAGTTTTGAGGCATCGCAATAACGGTCAACTTAATGAGTTTTTATACAATATGCCTCTAAGGACAGTGAAATCATGTGTTTTGAACCTTAGCTTTTTAAGCAATGTTTATCGACAAGCAAAGTCCCTTTGATTATAAATTCATTGAGCTCACATGTCCATTATTTTTCCAATGCCATTAAAATCTAAAAGGCTTATTCAATACCTAATTGTAGCTCATAAATTATTATTATCGAAGTGTTCTCTTATTAAAGTATCCATGGATATCCCTCCGCATATGCGATAATAGATAACGAATCAGTCGTAGAATTCTATGCCCAATAAACGTGTTCGTATTCGACTCCCGTGAAGAACGTTGTTAATTCTTTCAATGCTCATGGAAATTTTACCAAGTGTTGTTTTTTTCGGCCTAGCCCGACACATGGTTAATTAGGAACTGCGAATCACTTATCTAGATAAACTTTTTTGGCACTACAATATCTGACTCCAAAATAGACTCTGATAATTTATATTCTTTTTTGTTTATGCAATTTGGATTATCTTAGAAGCCAAAAAAATAACGTAGCATTCTTTGGCCACTCTCTGACTGCTGCGGACAACTCCGACCTGTACCCCAATTTTATATTTCAAGCACTGATGGACAGTTAAGGCAACAGCGTGCATTCTTGACAACCATAATTTTCCAAAAATAGCATTGTATGAGGTCAGACTATCCACAACTATAAAAAGTACTCTCATAGTTTTCTTGAAGGGTTTTTTTCCTAACAACATGTTTCCATTAAATTCTCTGATTACATCATAGTGATCGTACTAAATTCCACTATTGTTCTATTCGTTGGGAGTATGACATAAGGGTTCTCTATTTTCTTGTAAGCAGACATGAACATGATGTTTGTTGAGCTACCCGTATCAATCAGTATTCTTTAGATTTCAGGTTTTTCATCAGTCGTTCCGATTACCACAACATCCTCATGAGGCCCAGGAACTTGTCTTAAATCATTACTATAAAAAAATGATAAATGATATCTGATATTGGTAAAGGGGGTGGATGTTTTCCCTTCTAAATGAGTTGTCAAACTTACAACATACATATTTTCCAAATATTTAGATGGCTCACCATATCCTCGTCAAAAATAGTCAGTGATTCAAAGAGTTTGTATAAAGTCTTTACTTTCCCCATGTTGGGTTCATCAATTACAATAAAACTCATTCGGTTAGGATCAAGGTATGGATACTTGGAATCCACATATAAACTCATTGTATGGTCTAGCTATGACCATTGAATTTTCATGCTATGGAGTAATCTCAGTGCCTCCCTTCATATTATAGCATGATTACCAAGTATCCCTTGATACCGACCCTCAGATTTATGCTTTGACAAAAGTAGTCAACTTCTCGTTTTCAATCAAAGTTCGAATGTCTCATTCAAAGAAATGTAGTTTCTTGTATCATGGCATATGCCATTATTAGACTTGTAAAGCTAATTATTATGATATTCCCTTGGAGTTTGGATTGGAAATGGTTTTCTAAACAGAACAAATATTTGTTTCTTGTCGAAAATAGTAGGAACTCTCTCTGTTACTTCAACATAGTTATCATGTTAGACCCATTTATTCATTATGTGTCTATACTATTGACCTTGTGGGTGTTGATTTACCCTAGGTCGATGAGGGGTCTGATTTGTGGCCTTCAGATAAAAAGTATTAGTTATCCAAGGCTAGAATTTTTGGGCTTATTGTCGTTGATAGCATGAAGTAGAAGACTGTAGAACATGTATTTGCAAAATGATCATTTTTAATCTTTTTTATTCCTCCATTTTGGTCTTCTTCTCAACCTGAGCTAACAAAGCCTCAAATGTTAAGACTTTTTACACATCAGCCAAATCTTCCAGGAGAAGCCCTTGTCTGAAAGAAGCAATAGTCACATGCTCATAACAAACATCCAATCTATTCTTGGTAAGCACGATGTGTTTGGTGTAATCTTTTATACTTTCGCCAATCAATTGTAGACATTAAATTATTGTGTCTTTGTTCCCCCTTATCTCCTCACTTCCCACAAAGTGCATTCAAAATATTATCCAGAACATATCTAAATTCTTGATAGAACCCTATGGAGGTTGATTGTACTATTTTAAGCACTGTTTTTGAAAGTTTGAGAGAAAACTCGACACAACAACTTGTCTTTGTATTTTTTCATAAAGTTCTTAAACTACTTCTATATGGTTATCAGGATCTTTACTCTCATCAAAAAAATTTATTTTAAATATATCAAAACTTCTTTGGTAAGTTTCCGGAAAGAACTTTTGCAGATAGCAAACACTGTCTCCGGTTATACCATTAACTATATTGGTGACCCTAATTAGCCATTGTATAAAGACCATGATCAGACTGAACTGTAAATTAACTATTTGCTTGGTAATCAAAACTTTGGTTCTCCGATCCCGTGTGTATTAAAGTTAGGCTTTCTCGGATTGTTATCATAGTTTACTATTATTCGACTATTCCCTCAACTACCATTTTTTCCTTAAATTTTAGAGGATCTTGTTTATCTAATGAGTCACGTCATTTCTTTGACTCTCATTCTCGCTCCAAGTTTTGGTATTGACTCGCACATCTCTGTAAATAATGCTTATCATTATAATTTATTTTCTTTTTATGATGGTGATATTTATTCCGATGACTATAAAATCCCTCGAACTTAGACGTAGAACACTCAATAGACTCTGAAGGACTATAGTCATACCTGGTCATTTGTTTATTTTTCAAAGAATGATGGCTTATGTTTGATCGACTTATGTGGTATATTTCTTGATGGTGTTGATAATCAGATTTAACAGCTTCCTTCTTAGAACCATTTTCCCCCAAGCTTATGGACTTATGAGTGGACCTCTCATGGTTGAACCATCATTACTTCTCATTACGATTTCAATTCCTCGATTTCCTCCTGCAATTGATCATGATGATCTTCCACGATCAACCATTCTTGTTTCTCTTTATTTATACGTGGTGGTGGAGCTTCCCAAGCTAATTGATCGAACCATTCTTCGATCATGACTCTTTTGATAACTATCATAGGATTTTCATACATATTAATATCCATTATTTGTTAGATCCCGAAGACAAACTTGAAACACCTAATGTTTTAGATATTTTTATCTGAGTACCTTTATCGGATCGAGTTATAGTCGTTACTAATGGTTCCAAAAAAATCGAAGGGTATTTTCATAATACATATGATGAATTAAACCTTAGTTAGTGTTCAGAGAGATATTTAAGCTTTTTGGGTATTAACTATAGAGAGATAAGGTCTTACAAAACTAGTTCAGAGTAAATTGGTCATAATAATCCCAAATCATAAACAAGGATTTATATAGACTTTTGGGCATCATAGGCTTACATGGTCTATAGGCCCATTTGGATAACCCAAACCCATACAACTCAAGCCTATTATTACATAAAATACCCTTAATATTATATTTTTATTACATTAGTACCATAACACTAATTTTGGTATAGTGACTTATTGGTCCAACTTGCAGGCCATATAATTTGGTCCTTATAAGACCAATATCTTTCATCACCAACATAATAAAGTATCATTTTAAGTTGGATATTGATTTAGTCCATCAAAACGTTAGTTGCATTATCTCGATGACTTGTTTTACCCTCGACATAATAATACGTTGCCAATTTTTTGCCCATAATAGCCCAAACAACATTATATGACGAACCTCATGGTTAATCCGTTGATCTAGAGCTACCTGTAGTACGATTATCATGGATAGGAAGCACAAGAAATGGAATATAACTTAGTTTCATGCCCATAAGCTTTGCAAGTATCGGATAAATATGAGTATCCTATATTTAACTAATATAAGATGGTCAAGTATGACGATCCAAAAATCGCATATAACATATTGAGAAGTTTTTAAATGAGATGACCGGGTTCAAATAAGATAATCAGCTTTTATGTCGAGCATTTTCAATGACCTTTTGAAGCAGTACATTTACATTATTCAGTTAACTATATCTCAGTTTTTTTATATCATTTAGATACTGATTCATCAAAAGCAAGATAATCTAAAATGAGGATTGCATAATACATTACAAATGGGAGCTCAACCATAATATATGGGAATATATAAATTGGTTTGTCGGGATAAAAATAACTTTAAAATTATCACGACCTCGTACGATGTATTGTCTACTAAGTAGGAATATTTTCTCATCTTTTGGTCGGAGATATTATGAAATAGGAGGCCTTAACCTTTGGTGATATCTTACCTCGGTTCTAAGCACAAATTAAAGTCGATGGGAGTATGCAAATGAGACTATCATAAAGACCTAACGTGTATTTCTTTTATCGTCCAGGTTGATGGGCAAATTGAAGTCGATGAAACTATACAATTTTAATAGCCTGCTACATCAAGGTCTTAGACCTGTAGAAGTAAGTTATTACTTCTATTTTAAATATTTCATACTTTATGCATTCATTAAATATTAAATTTTGATTTATTTTGTGTTTACGTAAAGTATTTGTGTGATCTCCTTATTTGCAAGAAGTAGCGAAGAAGAAGTTCTCCTTCCTATATGAGATTGTACAAAACTCTTAGAGAAATGAAAATCATAGTTTTTCACACTATCACATTTCCGTTGGGTAAGGTATTGGCTTTCAGATATTAGTACCTCTTATGGAGTAGAACCGAATCTTATAAAATGTTCGACACCCACATTTCTAGTGGTTGAGGATAAGGAGGTTGTAAATAAGATTCATGAGGTATCTATCACTTTTTAAAGGAAATGAGGTTGAGCCTCAGTAAGATATGTCATGTTTTTATTTTGTTCTTTTATGAGGTATTATAATTTATTAGGAGATGAGAGGAGAGGGAGTTACCGTGGCCCTTAGAGGTAGTTGGGATGGATAAAGAGAAAGTAGATTATATATTCATTGCATGAAAAATTCCAAATATATTAAGTTCAATACTACTACATATGCGTCTTTAATGGCGAAATATATGATAGATGAGTGCGCTAAAAGAGAGAAAACAATAAAAAAAATGCAAGAAAAAAAATATTATTATGGTAGCATATCGATTTTAAAAAATATATAAGAAATGAACACTGAAATGGATTGAAAGTCTACTAAACACATATCGAACTAATTGAAGAAGGGTCGTGTATTTGAAATGTAGCATTTGGTCATACCTCTAAGAAGAATGAGTTATTGATATAGAACCTATTATGTCGTTTTTAATAGTGGTCTTATAGGAAGTCTGAACTATCATGTTATAATCAACCAAGTAGACTACCACATCACTGTAGCATTTAAAGTTGAGAAATGATATTACCCATATATTTGCTAAATTACGAGCCGAGTTGTAGAGGCTGAATTCTATTTTGTGGGGCTTGTAGCACTTAAAAAATTAGCTTGGTGTTGACGTAAGTGATTTATAGATTTTATTGTTTTTACTTATGTAAATGTATTTTTAGATGACCTTGATTTGTATAAATGTCATATTTAATGAATTTCCAATGCTAAAAATATGCATGTGAGTGGTAGGATAAAAAGATTGGACCTTCGGCCTTAACTTAGTATCATGGACAAAACTTGAGAGCAAGAGTTCGTTGTTGAAACAAAGACCCTATGAATGTGGAGACCCAAGTTGTTTCCTGTAAAAAAACATATTAATGACTTGGAGACGTAACTCTAAAATTATGAAGAGGCCCATAACCGAATTCGTAGACTTCTTCGTCTAACTCAAAGGCTTGCAATGTAGTTGAAGAGTTCAATACGTTTTATAGCATTGGCATTAGGAAGATATGAAACACGTGTTTGTTGAATATTTCTCAAGAATTTGTGAAGTTAAAGCGGTTTTGGCATAAACATGAAATGACTAAAATACAAGAGGTCTTAACTTTATCCAATTTAGCTTTTATTTTACCAACACATTTTATTATTGTAATTTTTTTACGGGATATAATATATATAACTACTTTTTTATTTTTAGATGAGTCTTTTAGTTTTCCGCCTATTTTAGGGTCATACCTTTTAGGAAAGTTAAAGAGAAAAGTAATGTTTTAATTTGTTTTTACATATTTAACACTATAACAAGTAATTTTAAACATCTTCTGGGTTGATCAATTAGAAATATAGAAGTCGGATGCTACATGTTGGAATCTTAATGCACAATTTAATACTATAACTCAAAATCTTATTGCATAACTTAATGTTACGACTCAGAATCTTAATGAATTTTGGGATTATTTTATAACAAAAATAAATATACGATTACTTCAAGTAAATAGTAAATATTTTTATTAATGAAAATTCCTCATTAAAACTAGAAAATAGTGCAATTGTAATATACATTTAGGAACTAAAAACAAAATGATAAATTTAAAACTAGTAACAATAATGTATTATTCAATAAGTATATAGCTTCAAATTTTCTACATTCCATGGGTGCGATAAAAGGGTTACCTTATATGTCTAACAACTTATAATTTTTTGTGTAGGTCATTTTTAATTCCGACTTATCTTACCAAGGATTCTATCTTTAATGTGGAGGGATACATTTCGTAACATATGATATTTTACCTAGAAAACACAAAAACAAATTATTGAATCATTTATGTTTCATATTAACGTTTGATATTATTTCACACATGTATATATATAAGATCAAATATGATTAAGGTTGCTCATTCTCCAAGTGTTGTATGTTCAAGAAAGAATGATTACATGTATATATATAAGATCAAATATGGATATTATTATTCTTCTATTTTTTTAAAAATGTTTATTAATATGGTAATAAATGATATAGCAACACATCTTACACCTCTGTCAAGTTTGGTGTCAAATTGTTGTGTATAAAATGCATAAGTTTATCTATTATTGTTTTTGCCCAATTATACTCAATTATTTTTTGCATATCTTCGACGTAGGTAACCATCATGATACCAAAGATGCCACGAGACGTTAAGAAGAATAATGTTGAGCAAGCTAACAATACCACAAGTATACTTATATCTTTTGCTTGTTCTTATCTTTTTCTAAGTGTTTTGGTTATTCCATTATAAGACATAGGAAACCAATTGAAACATGAGTTCAATGGTCAAATAGCTAAGCAAAAATGAAGAATAAATCATAATCGCGTATAAGTAAAAAATAAAAGTCGCAAAACGAAGAATAAATTACAATCACAAACAAATAATAAATCACAATTATGAATCATGAACTACATACATATACATATGTAAATATAAATCCTATGAATACTAAATGTGAAATTCAAACTAAACAGTAAATCCATACATTTATCTTTAAATTTGTATTTTTATGGTTGTTCTTTGTTGAGTTGTCTCCTTTCTTTATTGTCTAAGAAATATTATTTGATAATTATTGATTCTTCTACCTTCTCGTATTTTGGTTAAGATGTTGTTTGAGTATTTAACGATATTTCATCGTGCTTCAAATTAAAGGCAATCCTTACATTTTTGTTGTAAGTTGTACGAATTTGGAACTCTATTTGAAAGGTTCTTCTTCATTGATGTAAGTATTTATATTTTAAACTATGAAGTATTAATTCTTTATAATATACATTTTCCTTCCTCGTTTTTACTATATTGTATTTCTTTTAGAAAACAATAGAACATATGTTTTTGTTGCTTCAATATGAAGATCTTTTATATTTTTATCCTTCATCTATATTAGGTGTATGTTAGAAGTAACTCAAGCATATGTTTGGGGCTAAAACTTAGGTTCCAAGATGTTTACTGAAACCTAATGGCATGCTCTATCGTAAAAAATAAGAATGTTACTGTACAAGGCTGAATGTGCAAAATGATAATCTACAGTGTTGAATGACATAATATGGTTGTCAAATTGCTTCTAAAGAGACCAAAAAAACTTATATAGGAAATGAAGTCACTAAAGTTTTGAATTGGTTTTTAATCTCAACCCTTAATATAAGATTTGTTGGATCATGGCATGCTCTAAGGAACATAAGGTACAATCGGCAAAGGTAGGCATCCGTCGTACGGTTTTTAACATCATCACTTGTGTCATATGGTGCTTGGTCTGGCCAAATGCAGCAATAAATTGTTTATTACTAAACTGAGATAAGGAGTTTTGTGCATGCCATTGACCCTCTATAAATAGTGACAAATGAGAATTGAAGCTATTGTTGGATTACTGAGTGAGAGAAACACTTATGAGATTCAAGAGAGAAATCAAAGAGCTTTCAGTTATAGTTCAGGTAGAGGGTTAACACTTGAGTAAGTATTTTGAGATCCATAGTTCCTTTGTAAGCTAATCGAGATTTGCAACAAATCTTTACATGCAGGTTGACCGCATTAAACCGATTCATTTATCTATCTTTCGACACGTGTCAATCCATTTTCCAAGTTTTTGTAGGAGTAGACAAATTCACATAAAACTTAGTGGGTGAAAAGTCTTACACCGATATTAAAAAAGCTACTCACCTCGTCATAAGTACTAACATATCCCCAACCATGGAAAGTATTATTCATATACCTCACAGCCGCAGACTATATCGACAATGTTATGTTAATCTGGGAAGACAATAAGAAATATCTAGCAGTATACTACATAACCAAGTCTTTAATAAATTCATAAACCAATTAACTTTAGTTCTAGAAACTAGCACTCGCCTTGTTGGTAGCAATCCAAAAAATATGCTCAAATTTCCAGGCTCATACGATTATTATTCAGACGTCATCCTCCTACTTAGTGGGCTACATAAACTGTATATTTAAGGAATACTTACCAAGTAGTGGTCAATCTTGGTGAGGATAAAAGTAGCCTGAGGGTAGGCAGGTAATTTCAAGTGGAGTTTTAAGGCGGCGTGAGGGTGTTTCAGGGTGGTGTGAAGGTGTTTCAAGGTGTTTCAAGGTGGAGAGAGAATTGAGCAGCTTGGCAGCAGTAAATTTTTTGTTACCCATAGTTAATGCTGGTGGTTGGGTATTTATAGTATGTAATTTGGGCCCTTATGGGCTTTCGGGTCAAGTTTAATGGACCCGGGTCATGTTTAAAGACCCATGAGTTTTAAGCAGATGGGCAGGTAGCTTAGTCAGATAGTGTTTAGGTTTTTTAGTACTTTAGTCATAGTTCGAACTGCTTTGGGCTTGCAGTGTTCGAAGTCACCTGCCCGGTTCAAATGTCCTGTCCGAATTAAGCTCTTGGATTCTGTCCGGTTTACGGAGAGATCTACTTTGGGCTGCCCTTCCGGGGAGCACTTCGAATTCGGACTCATCAAATCTAGAATACTACAATATCAAGTTCAAACCACATACATCGACCAAAGTGCAAGAACTTGCAGATTGTTTAATGAGCTTCAGTCAGAATGACCAGTTCTTACAAATTCAGAGCCCAAATCCACCTGGAAGGTATTGAACAATATCCAAGTCTAAAAAATAAGCGTCTAATTAATCTCACTAATGTGGGATGTTCTTAAATAATCAGTTAAGCTCACATTCCCAACTACTAACAATGAATCCGAATATAAAACAAAAATTGTTGGCCTCTAGCTTGCAAAGGTTTTTAGTATAACCCGAGTTTAATTATTGACCAACTCCCAACTAGTTGTTAATCAAGCCGTAAGACTTGATACAACTAAGAAAGACACCATCACCTAATATCTAAAAGAAATTTGGTGTAAGTCAATGGTCTTTGATAAAATCACATTCTAACAAATCATTAGAGCTAAAAATAATATCGCTGATGCTTTGGATTCCTCAACATGTATATGATATGAACCAACCATTATTATTCAAGAAAAACCTTTCATGTAAATATTTCTCCACTGTCTCAGCAAATGGTATGATGGTGACAAAAGGTGATGATTTGATAGATGATTGACAAACACGCATTTTCTAGTACCTCGCACATAGATTTCTCACCGGTAATAAAAATAAAGCATGAATATTTGGGGTTCAATGGAGAATATTCACTTGGATTTTTGACACACAGTATTGGTGGACTTCACAGAAACTCTAGTTTGATACCTCGACCCCAAATAAGCTAACTTCATACTAGAAATACTCCACGATAGATAAAGAAGTACACATTAAGGGCACTCAGAATTAAAATTAAGAATCTTGTTACGAGGGTAAATAGTACAAGATGCAAAAAATAAGGTTAATTACTAAGACAAGTGTCAAAACTTTTTTAACTCGACCAATATCCCAACTGTCTTGTTATAATAGATGTGGCTTGGACATCACAAGGCCATTCGTGTTGGCAACATGAGAATGCTTACTTACAGTAGTGGATTACTTCTGCAAGTGGGTCAAAGCGCAACTATTGACAATTATCACAGACAATGAGGTTATAAACTTCAGCAACTCCAAAATATATTACAAATATAGGGTACCACTAGTCATCAACTCCGATAATGGAACACAGTTCCAAAGCAAAAACATCGAAAGGTTATGCGACTCGAGGGATCAACCAAAATTTACCCTCATAATTCCACCCACAAACAAATGGTCAAGTATAGGTCATCAAATGTACATCTTTGGATATCATCAAATAAATCATTGACAAGAGTGGTGGGAAGGTAACCATATTTCTTATAAGAGGTTATTTAGTCATAAAAAACTACCTAGGGTCAACCACAAGTGAAACCCCGTTCGGACTCGTATATGGAATGAAAGCGGTGGCTTTCACAAAAGCTCAACTACACTCCTACGTGGTAGCCACATATGATGAAGAGATAATCTTTTCAACTAGAAGTACGAAGCTTAACGTAATAAAAGACGAGTGAGTCAAGGCCCACCTTTAATATGAACTTTACAAAGCTTTGATACGCAATAGTTACAATTAAAAGACATATTCCTAAGTTTTTAAAGTCATGATAAAATATTACGAAATATATTTATACATACCAAGGAAAAATGTCTCATAAAGTTAGGTTATACTTAGGAATAACCATATACGATTGAAACCAAGGTCAAACTAGGTACGTCTCGCATGTTGGATCGTGACGGTAACCGAATCTAACATGTGTGGAACATCTACACTTAAATTTATACATATCCCTCTAAGTGTTGGCTAAATGTTTCATTTATGTTATTTGTAAATAATATATTATATATGTGATTTAATATTTTCTACCTTAGTAGATAGAAAAGTTTTAAGGAGACATTCGTATATAATAAATATTTATTTATGTTATTACATGAGTATCGTCTATTTATCCGTGTTTATCTTTCAATTATGTAAAACCACACTCATATTAGGATTTAACCAATACCTACAAGCCCCATTGGGCCTATGAAAGGCTTCAAACCAGACAACCCATGTCTATATAAGGGTTTTGTCGAGACATCTAAAATCTATCGGTCTTATGCAAAGATTCGGCTGAGACATCCCAAACCTAGGGGGCCAACGCAAGGCTTTGAAAGACTCTAAGCTTAATTGAGAAAATACAAAGTCGCAACTGAAACATATCAACTATAGATCCCGTTAACACATCATAATTGGTACATCTTATATCATTCTCAATATTATGACACAATGGCATACACGCATAATACGCCACAAGAGAACTTTCTAAATAACCCCCAAAAGATCCACGCACCCTTACATACATTACACAAATTATGTTTGGTTATTTCAAGATATATTCCAAACAATTGATCCCACATGATCCTTCCTTTGGCCTCTATGTACTAGAGTTGATCACTTTAGTTGGATAATCATAACATATACTATATACATGAAGTTATAATATAATCATCAGAAATTATATAATAATATAAAGAAAAAAAACATTATACATTTATTTAATCAGTCATGCATAAAAGAATAAAACAATAGACTATTACAAATATTCAATGTCCAAAATAATGATAACATGCCCCAACTCAAAGGACTACGTCTAAAAATTCTCTAAAAGAAAATACATAAACATAATGTTATAAAATATCATTCAATAACCCTACGAATGGGAAGTGTGACAAAGGTATCCATCGTTTATTCATGAGAAAACTGAGTAAAACCTTGAATAGATTTCGAAAGTCAGATACAACTTTAACAAAACCATACCTACCCAATGCAACATCAATATGTTATGCCACCATATATTAGATATGGTAAGTTTATCACAAAATCAATACTAATAAAAATAAATCATACTACATTGGGACTTATCTCGTATCTCGAACTCAGTTATCTTCTCAGCAACTTTGTAGGTGTTAAGTCAGCCGAAGGATCCCTCTCACTAGCTTCAGGGGTATATCAACTCCTTTAAAGAAAACATAGAGGCCACAATTGCTCCGACAGAAGGAGTAACAACTACACCACATCCCAATGGAACCACTACAACTTTGACAACACTTGAAGCCTCGACTACAACCACCTCACGACGTATGCCTACAGTTTATACAATCTTGTGACCTGCACATCTCGACTTATTGGGGTCATAGATTCTATTATCTTCCATCATTTTAATTTTATTTTCCAATATTACATCTATTTTTTGTTTTGCCTCAGTTACGACATGCAATATCATTTTCCCTCATGAATTTAAAGTAAAATATTGGCTCCATATCATGAATAAGAACCTTTTATTTTTCGGCATAGGTCAGGATATTTTTTGTTATTCTAGACCCCTTATAACCAATCACTAACCTTTTGGTAGACATTTCATGTACAATATCCAGAAAGAATGACTCATCATCAAATGCAAATGTATGATCCATATCAGGAGACATATTGATTGGAAGACTATCAATAACATTTTCGTCCCTCACAAATAAAGCCAATCGCATAACTTATTTCTCTGATAACAAGAATGAAACGTGTTTAAGCAATTCATCAACTACCGATAAGTCAACTTATACACTTATATTTCCCGCAATAACATGTATATTAACATCTTTATGATCAGACATTGCCCAAACCCTCTCTTTCAACAAAGGCCAACGTGTCACTCCACCAAAATTTCCTTTACTAACTCTAGAAGAGTATTTTGGAAGTCTACACACACCGACCCCAACAATATCAAATTTGGTCACATTATCTCCAACACAACCAACATCTGACAATAATATCATCTTATCATTTGTTTCCTCATGCAAAACCGACAAGATACCTCAATCTCTATAGGGTGACGAATGTTTAAAAACAGCATCAACTCTAGTAGTGACACTTTCTACCTTTACAGACCGAGTAATTGCCCTTACTTTTGAAGAATTATTCTGAGGTGTTTTCTATTTTAATATTTCAGTCTCCAGTGGACTATCACACACAAAATACCCACCACAAATGTTGATCTAAACTAGATGCGACTAAGGATAAAGTACTATGACACAAAGATACTTTTATAAAAAGATATGAATGTAAAAGCTTCTTTATTATACATATCTTATTACAATCTATAATATCAATCATGATTATTGCTTCATTACTATATTGATATACAAATATGGGGAATCAGTCCGTCTAGTGATCATGTTCATTACAAGAAAGTGGGTTATGTTAAATTTATTATAAACACGATGAGACAGGATGATAGTCGCATATAAGACTCTTCAAAAGTTAGCACCAACTGACTTGGACACAGATGAGTCTTCTAAGAGAATCGCATCAGGTCGGGAACAACATGAAGTCGCAAATGTGGTCAAAGTTGTACATAAAAAAATAGTCTCATCCTCAGAGGAAGTCAGTGGTGTCTTACCCGGTTCAGGGAAACAAACGTGAATATTAGACGGTATGGCCTACTCCCGCCTGTTATTCACCATCTCCTCCGGTGAATAATATTTATACTCTCTGTCATGTACCACATATTCGTCGATTTGTTCCAGATGAGTCTCGGCATAGTCGACACAAATTTCTATTCTATCACAAGATCAGTACGTAATAACCAATAAAACAAGAAATGAAGAAACTAGTAGAAAATTCAACAAAATAAACCTTATTCCAGCTTTGGTTGTGGCTAGCAGCAAGGGGTCAATCTCAGGCTCAACTGTATGAACAACCTCCAAGAGAAGAACATCACAACTCATTGTCTCAGAATCTCACACACTAATTTCTAACTTATGCTTTGTGATTAAGAGTGTCATATCAACCTAACGAGCCATATGCAGAGATTTTTCCCTCACCGGATACTGGTTGCCATAAATTTTGCTACCAAAATCATATCCTTCATGATACAAAACCGGTTCGATGGGTGATGGAGAATTTCTTTATGATACCGGGTACACATGGAAGAAAATTACAAATAAGGGTAGAAAATTAGCAAGCTTTTTGGATTATCTCAAACAACCAGAACAATGAAGTTTATGATTCCAATATTTTTTAATCTAGAAAATGTGATAGTCAAACACATTCACAAATAAGGAATAATGACAAATTGAAGCTCTCATATTGAGGAGTGTATATACTTTAACGTTAATAACAATTTCAATTCCCTAATTAAAGTTCTGTGTCAATTAATAAACTAATTAATTGCTATTTGAATCCTCAATCTCGGAAAAAATGACAATTCATATGATTATATGTGTAATTTCATATAGTTTACATATGTTTCTCAATCAAAATGACATAACGCCACATTATCAAGTTTGGAAGTACCAGTAGTAATATCGTTAAAACTTTAGACAATACTCGCAACTAAACATACACTTTGGTCATACCTCTAATGACACAAGGAGTCTGAAATAAAGCCTTGATCCAAAGCCTTGCACCATATCTGCATTTTGATAATATCTGATTGTACAATAAAAGTCTCTTCAGAAGCCCTACTACAAGCTCAATCTTAAAAACTCTCCAGGTACATCTCTGGTTTACACATTGTCCAAGACTTGTCAATGTCCCACCCTTCCGACCACGCAAGTGGTTCCCAATAAGCTCTCGTCACAATATTCACAAAGAAACAGTTTTAGATTCTTGAAAAACACTAAACATGTAAAGTCCTCTCTTTAGCATTTGAAAAAACCAAGGGTTACTCAAAATCACAACTTTTTTTTACAGTATTTGCATGGGCTTCGGGGAGCTATTAGATTTTATAAATACTTTCTTATAAAATTATTTATGACTAATTTAGATCAAAAATCTTTTCGAACATATAAAAAATAAAAACAATCAAATAATATGAAAGAACCCAAGATAATGTATTTCGATAAAGCACATTGCTCATCACACAGACTTTAGTCTTTATTCAGCATGCTTGCAAGGACTATGAAGACTACTGTTAAAATGTGTTCGTAAATAATTATCCGGTCAAACAACTCCAAATCTCATAAGATCAAAACTTTGAGTCTACACAAGCTCATATTGAAAAAAGATATCTCTTTAACAATCGTGCAAGAATACGATTTACAACGCGTCATAATTTATTAGCACTTCCAAATATTTAATTAATTTATTAAAACTACTATTTTTATTATCACTTTCGATATTTTAAAAATCATAATTTACGGTAAAAATTATTTAAATGTCAACGAATAAAAAGATATCCATCTACCCTCAACTTAACGATTGTATACTATATTTCAGGTGAAAAATAAAATAGGGTCAACAAACACTTATTTTTATTATATATATTAAAATTTACATATAATTAATCTAAAATTGGGAGGAAAGTTTTTAATTAAAATTTAAAATTTCATACAAATAAATACTCAATATATTTATAATAAGAAATGCCATGAATGTCTATATTATATACGCATTTTATAACTTACAACTTACAAGTTTCAAGTGTATCAGTATATGTCTGTATATAACCTGAATTTTCTTGAAATGAGGAAACTTCTACCAATCAAAACTACGCAAGTGACGAGACGTGTGAAAGCGTCGGCCTGCCTCAATTGGATTTACTCCAACATCTCAAACTTGAATAATGCTGTTATAAGTTGTAAATAACTTGTAAAAATCTCAAACTTTAGTAATGCTGTTATAACTTGTAAATAACTTTGTAATACATATTCCTTTTTCTTACGTCTTTTAAAATATATTTACAATAGTATTAAGAAGATAACAATTACTTTTATAAAATAAAAATAAAAATAAAACTCAAACAATAAATAACATTAATCAATTACATTTTAAGTGGAATAACAAATACTTTCAAAAAACATATATACTATACTAGACGAAAAAAGTAATATTTTAATAACGTCTTTATGGGTTGAAGACTGATATTTAGTCATTTTCTTATAATATATCAAATCCATCGTTTAATCTAAAAACATAATAGATACAAATTCATTCAACTAAATTAAAAATTTAATTCTTTTAAACGAAAAAATAAATAAAAACAATACTTAATTTTAATTCAATCAAATCAATAAAAAGAAAAAAAAAGAAAATATTATGCAATAAAATCCAAACAAAAACTATAATGGTAATATATTATATTTTTTAAACATAAAATTTTAGCGGATTTTAATTTATTTAATCTACTTATACAAAAAAGTTGAATAGTTTATAGGAAATAACCCTAGTTTTAGTTTATAATTGCGTATTTTAATCTCATAATAAAATTTATAAGCGTTTTTTTATCCCATAATAAAATTTAAAAGAAGTGTTCTATTTTTTAGATCAAGATCACGTAAACTGTTCTTAATCTCGTAACCACTACCAAAACGTTATTGTTTCGTGGATTTGAAGTTGTGGATTATTGACCACCGTAATATGTGTTTCTCAAAATAATAATTTTATCTTGTGTTTCTCTAGGTTAACTTTAGTGGTTAATCTAGAGATATTTGGATCTGTTCATTTATATTTAGTAGTTGTTTTAAAATATCTATGCTAACAACAATATATCAACTTAAGAATGCAAAATAAAAAAGACATTATGATTTAAGCAGATTTATTTACTTTGAAATTAAACTCTACAACTTTCTATCTTAAAAAAAAATATATATGAACAATAAAATAATACTGGAAGCACAACTAAAATTTTAAGAATTAATAACATCTTTAAAATTAAAATTTAGATTATGTATTATTTCGAATATCTAAATTATATTTGATTTATAAATTTTGTATATTTAAATTATAAAATTTAAAACAATAAACTTAGGAATATTTATAGTTATTTTTTAGTTACTTCCAAATATCTATTATATTTTGTTTATTTAGAGTAACATATCTTCTTATTAATAATTTGGGTTATTTCCAATAAGATATATAGAATAGTTAAAAAAAATTTGTTTAGTGGGCCTTAGTTTGGTTAATTCTAATAAGTGTATCTAGAATATTAGATGAAGTGTTAGTACCAAAAATATTATACACTTATTAGAATTATGAAAATATTTTACTCTTAAGAACTCACCCTAATTTGACACTTGTAGATCAAAGCGTTATTTCGTTTAAAAATTCAAAAGAATAATAATGATTCTTCAAATAGCCGAATCACTAATTGTCTATAAAAGTAGGGATAGTTATACTCTAATAAATTGTTAAATTTTTTATTTTTTTATAAAATTGTGTTTAGTCCTTTTATTTTCATTTTTGGGTCGACAAGAGTCATAAGACATGCTTTTACTGACATTTTAAGTCTATAGTTTTAGGAGTACAAAATTTAAATAAAAAACATATTTATATCCCACGTTAAAAATTAACAGTATATAATAATAATTTAATCAAACAATAATAATAAATAAAATAAAAATTAAATCAAAATATAAAACTAAAACTAATTGTATGTACAAAAATTTAGTCAAAATATAATATTTGGTTTCTATATTTAAACTAGTTTAAATATAATTATGTAATTGTGTCATGATTTTTGTTGAATATATCATCATGTATCAAAATTTAGTTAAAGTATAATATATTATTTTCATATTTTATACTAGTTTAAATATAATTATATTAAAAATTTGACTCGGTGTAATTGTGTATTGAATTTGTTGAATATAACTGAGTTTTCGGGTTTGATGTTTTCTAATAAACTAAATTCTACTTCTTATTTTTAATACCAAATATATTATATACATAAATTAATGCGTTCCTGTTGCTAGCCCTGTTGGGATTGATGTGTTTGCAGATGTGCTTCCTGTTGTTAGCCCTGTTGGGACTGGTGTGTTTGCAGATGTGTTTCCCGTTGATAGCCCTGTTGTGACTAATGTGTTTGCAGATGTGTTTCCTATTGCTAGCCCTGTTTGGACTGATGTGTTTGCAGATGTGTTTCATATTGCTAGCCATGTTGGGACTGATGTGTTTGCAGATGTGTTTCCCGTTGCTAGCCCTGTTGGGACTGATGTGTTTGCAGATGTGTTTCCCATTGCTAGCTCTGTTGTGACTGATGTGTTTGCCGATGTGTTTCCTATTGCTAGCCATGTTGGGACTGATGTGTTTACAGATGTGTTTCCTGTTTCTGACCGTGACACCAGGTTTGTGAGTCATTTCTGGCGCAGTTTATGGCGCATGGTGAATATGCAGCTCAGTTTCAGTCGTACCTACCACCCCCAGACTGATGGTCCGACAGAAGTGGTTAATCGTTCCCTCGGTAACTTGTTGCGCAGCCTGGTGGGAGATCACCCGAAGGCATGGGATCAGCGCCTACCGCAGGCAGAGTTTGCCCACAATCATGCCCTTCACCGCTCGACGGGTCTTTGTCTTTTCCAGGTGATGTATGGTGTTGTGCCCCGGGGTCCTGTCGACTTGCTCGCCCTGCCCAGTAAAATTCGTGTTCACACAACTGTTGAGGAGCTTGTATCGCAGATTCGCCAAACCCACCAGACGACTTACAATCAGCTTGTCTTGAGCACCGCCAAGTATAAATCTCAGGCGGATTCTCATCGTCGTCCTGGTCAGTTCGAAGTTGGTGACTATGTGTGGGCAGTTTTAACCAAAAATCGGTACCCTGCTAGTGAGTACAACAAACTGGTCGCCCGGAAGATTGGCCCGGTGGAGATTGTGGAGCGGATCAACCCGAATGCTTATCGACTGCGTTTGCCTAACCATGTTCGTACGTCTGATGTCTTTACTGTTAAGCATCTGATTCCTTATACATGTGACTCTTCTGACGAGGAGACTGGTTCTGATTCGAGGACGAATCTTCTCGACCCCGGCGGGAATGATGCAGACAGTTTAGCGCTGAAATTTATGAAGACTAGCGATGACCCGAAGAATGCGGTGAATTGACAGTTTGGGCTCATCTATCAGCTTATTTCGAGTTTTTAATACTTTGGAATATTTCAGTAATTTTCTTATTTTAGTTTTAGGGTTTCAATTGAAACCTTATATAAACATATCTTCTTTACATTGTTTGGGGAGTTATTTTTTATTAATAAAATTAGGGTTTATCCCTCTATCTAGCTTCTTTTGCGTTTCACTCTGAATCATAGACTCAGAGAAACCCACCTAGCTCCACCTATGAAATTAAGTATTAAGAGTTAAATTTTAATTTCAACTTTTTGAATCAAAATTCGTTGTTATTTGGTGTCATATAACATCATTTAATTCAGCCATTTTCGTCAAAATTAGATGTATTTAGATGACATTTAAAAGAAAATAATTTAAACAAAATGAGTCAAAACAAATCATTCTTTTACAGAATATGATTTTGACCAACTAGTTTAAAATTGCTTACTATTTTAGAGTTCATTTAGACCAAAATTAGATGTAAACTCATTAGTTCGTAAAGTTGGATGTAAACTGGTTATTTATGCCATTGGTTTAGAGTTACAATATAGTTGTTTAACGCTTGTTTTTATCGTCACAATTTGAAGGTGTCCAAAATAAAAGTAAAAAAAATATACGATTATAAAAAATCACATATGATGAACTCAGAAAATCCTTAGGGAAGTTCAGAATCAGAAATATTCGTGGGAGAGGATCGGACTAGGAAATGTTCGTATTAAGTGACAGCACATAATTAAATTAGTATTTTGTAGAGAAAAAAAAAAGACAAAAGGAATAAATGTAGCAATAATTGACTAATCATTGGCTCTTTTCTAAAAAGGAATGTATTTTATATAGTACACGAGGTAGTTGTAAAATTACATAATTACCACAATTGAAGTGCATTTCTAACCCCACTCTTTTACTATTTACAGATGAGTTATTAGGGTGTATCATTTAACCCACCTATTTCTTATATTTGCTTTACTTAGGTCATTAACCACTATATAGACAAGTTTAGGCCTTTTACTTGGAATAATTTACCTAGTGATTACCTATATTTTCTCCCCTTATCAGTAGCCCCCAGTCTTTACGAAGATATCTGAGTGAAGACTACACACGTTCTTCAAACTTGTTCGGATCTGATGACCTCATCGGATCGGATGACTCTGCTGGTTGTGCCTCTCCTATAAATTGTTCGGATGTTGCTCAGATCAGATTAATTGGATCAATACTACTCGTGATGACCTAACCCTTTGTCATGATGACCTCACCTAAGTCATCATTCGATTTGAACTCGCGTGTTGTGCCTAACCATTATAAAGTCAGAGACGTTTTAGATAGTGAGGTCACTTCTCGCCATGTGTCGCGTCCTTACCCTAGCCCGTTGGCGTGCCTTTAGGAGCGGTTTGTGATAGGGGAAGCGTGTCACCACTTATTTAACCCTCGCCTTCTGCTCCCTTTCACTATAAATGCTTACTTCCACCTACGAATATAGGTTTAGGCTTTTTAATATCTGTTTAACTTTGGGTTGAAAGCATTTGTTCTAGAGAGAGAATCTTATCCCAAATTTCCTCTTTGCACTTTCATGCCTGAAGAGTTTGCCAATCTCGAACGGTATAAGCTTTGGAGGTGGTTTAACATTTTGAATAAGATTGATGCTCTCAGACCTTCTAGTGGAAGAGGGCATCCCACACCTGCAGACATTTAGGAATCGAACTTTCGCAATAACTGGTCCCATATCCGAGAACGTTCCTCTAACCTTGTTACTCAGCCCCCCGGTCGAGCTTGTTCTAGTGATAACAAGGTAGACCCTTCGATGTCGAATCTTCCTTCTAAGACTTCTCCCTTCATAATCATGGGTGATGAAAAAGGAACATCAATTAACACAAGTGAAGAGGAAAGCATTAAAAAGAAAAGATCCCCGGACCCAACAGTAAAATCTGTTCGAGTGAAAATCTCTTCTTCAACTGCAACTCCTCAACAAGGGTCACCGCAAAAGACTCCAGAAGTGAGTCCTAGGAAGCCTTCGACAAAGAGTTCCGATCAAAGTAGGTTTTAACATCCATCCCTGAACTTCAAGAGAAAATTTTAGTTGATGAGCCTGACAGTGACCCAGAGCAACCTGATATGATGGTGATTGAAGCACAACCTTTACAAGCAGTTCATGCTATGATACCTCCCCCCGGATTATCCGCACCGAGTGAAGGTGCTTCCTTTCCTCCCCTGGAGACCGCCAATAATATACCCCTTTGGAGTAGGAAAGCTTCCTTAGTGAAGAAAGATAAAAAGAAAAGAAATCGCACAATAGACTTGCCCTCGAACATAAATGATGTTTTAGGTGACAATCTTTGCGACATAGAGTATAAGCATCTTCTTGCAATGTATAGAGTGAAGTATAAATACTTCCATCCAACTGAGGAAGTAAAGTTGAGAAACCGATGAAGAATTCCCGAGAACATCACGATTTGGTTTCCCACCGTCGGAGAGACTCTGTTGTCCGTTCGAAACCATGAGCTAATCCTTTATACCGAGCTTATGAAGTGGGGCCTTTGTTTGCCCCTTGATTCCGCTCTGGTCGAATACTTTCATCTTATCGGACTGTGTCCCTCTCAAGCTGGTGCCAACATGTGGTACACGCTCATGGCCTGTATCATGGCTTCCAGACTCTCCAAAATAGCCTTTTCCATGAAGCAGCTCATCTCCATCTCAGGTGTGGCTAAGAATTCTCATTACCCTTTTTACTCTCTTGGTTTTGCAAGGAATTTCCAAATCATCAAAGATTTCTTAGAGGCTGATAAGAAATGCAAGCACCAGTTTGTCTTCATATCCAGATTATGGAAGACTGGCTTTAAGAATTCTGACAACCTTCCTCATTGGTTGACTTTGAAATGGTTTGGACAAGGTACGTATCCTTATATATTCTTTTATTTTATTGGTAATGGTCGGATAATCCTAACACTTTCTTTCTAACAGCTATGAAAGGGATTGTTAAACCCTTTAAGTGTCATGCCAAGACCGCCAAGGATATCTTTGTGAAGCTAAGTGTCTGGGCGGGCGAGCATTGGGACCATAAGTTCCATCGAAGTTTTCTGCCAATGAGCTTTGTAAAGAGCAATCTTTGGAGGTACGACCTTAGCAAGAAAAAGTCCATATCCGATGTTATGGTTCTTCCTCCTAATGATGCCATCCTTAAAACGCCTAGAGTGCTTGGACAACGCCGTTTACTTTCCCACCCGGGCTCGAGCTCCGAGTCACCAAGACGTAGAGAAGCCCGAGGAGGGTGAAGAAAAGACCGAGGAGTATAGTGAGTCGGAGGGTGACGTTCCCGAAGAGCAAGGAGATAGAACTGATGGAGGTCACCAAGATGAGGCTCATAAAAAAGGCCACCAGAAGTTCAACAAGAGAACCCAATGGGCCCTCAGATCAACCTTCTAACCAACATGCAAGAAGAGAAATTGAGAGAGGCTGATAACTCTGTTGAGCTGAGACCGCATGGTAAGATTTACTGTTGAAGAGAAGCAGAAAAAGGTGGTTGACAGTGAAGGATAGAGTAACAACAGAACCTGTTCGGGCTTGCCTCCTATAAAGAAGGTTATCGTAGTCGACTCAGACTTCGGAGGGGGGAGGGGGGATTTGTTCTTCAGAGAAGACAACCGCATGAAGAAAACTTCGAGGAAGGAGAATATCCCTCTCATGTCTCAGCTTATTTTGATGTTTACCAGAATGATTACCTCGCAAATGAGCTAAATAAACTGCTCCGCGCTACCGCCTGCCGCGAACGTAAAGCCAACCACAAGGATCGCTACAAGATTGAAATCCTTCAAAGAAGGGCTGAGGTGAAGACACTGACGTCCAAAGCGGCTGAATTGAAATGAGAGGTAAAATATTTAACAGATGAGCTTGCCAAGAATTCAAAGATATCATCCCAGGTAGAAACTTTGGCCTCCGAGGTAACTGAACTGAAGTAGAAAGTAAAAGACTTGACCGACAAGCTGGCCAAGAAAACAGAAGTGTCCTCCTAACTAAAAGAGGTTGAAGGAAAAATTTCCAAGGAGAAGAATACTTCTGGTGACCGTTTAGCCACCATTACTTCCCTTGAAGCTGAACTTTCCGAGGAAAATAAAAATTTTGACGATGAACGAGAATGGTTCATTCACAGAGATATTGAACGTGACACTTTGGTTGATGGCCTCACCAAGTCTCGTGCGAAGACTAAGGTATACTTAAAGAATGTTATCGAAGATATTGAGAAGCTATCGGCGGAGAATGAATCTCTGAAGAAAAATTTCGACACTGAGCAGAAGAAATGTCTCGATGAATACGCAGCTGGTATCTTCACTCGCCTCGAAGAAAGAGATGCTAATATGAGGTCCGCTATGGTGCTGGAGATGCATGAGAAGTTTCCGAATCTGTATCTTGGCAGCTTTTGGCTACGATTCATAGAAAGGCATCACCCTGCGGGCATCTCCGTGGAAGACTTGAAGTCTAGTGATGACACTGAAAGTTCGTCCTCAGAGTTTAGTTCCCCGGAAGGAAGTAAGGAAAACTCCGCATCCGACTAGCACACATTAAATATTTCCATCGTTATTTTGTTGATTGTTTGTATCCAGAACCTACTAAAACTTTTTTGTTTTGTACAATTTACCTCATGTTATGAGGATTTACGATGCAACTCTTTGTGTTTATACTAAAACAATTCTTGTCGGTCAAAAAATTGCTTAGTTAAAAAGTGACTCAAATTATTATGAGTAATGCTTAACCTATAACATTTCTCCCCTGACTCATTTTGTCTACTGCTTGTTTTCTTATGATTCAAAAAGATGAATTCTTAATCCAAACCTCTTTGGAGTGTGTTTTGAATTAAAAAAGATGAATTTTCTTGTCCAAACCTTTTTTGGAGTATATTTTGAGTTTAAAAAGATGAAATTTTTTGTCCAAATTTTTTGGAGTGTTTTGAATTCGAAAAGATGAATTTTCTTGTGCAATTTTTTTTGGAGTATGTTCTGAGTTAAAAAAGATGAACTTTCTACAAATCATTTTAAGAAGGCAATGAAATTTTGTATATGGGTCGGCTATTAGGGAACCTCATTAAAACCTGCATGCCACCAGGGTAGGAAAGAGTATGCCACCGATACTTACATAAAATGGTAAAGAAAATATTTACATATTCACACGTTCACTCTAACTAAAATTTGAGGTGCTCGATGTTCCAGGGGTGGGGAAGATCTCTTCCTTCTTTATCTTTCAATATGTACGTCCCCGGTTTTATCTTCTTGGTTACCATGTACGGACCTTCCAAATTTGGAGCAAGCTTTCCCAGTCTCTTTTCTTTTGTATGAATAAAGACTTTCCTTAGAACTTTATCCCCAACTTTGAATTCTCTTCTTCTGACTTTTGATGCATACTGGCTTCTCATTAGAATTTGATAGTTTAAAGAGTTTAATAACACCCTTCTTCTCTTTTCTTCTATCAGATGCAACTCGGTACGCTTTCCTTTGTCATTTTCCTCCTCAGAATACTCGCTTAATCTGTATGATGGGAACATGGATTCTGATAGTACTACCGCATCCAATTCTATAAACAAGTGCGAATGTAGACTCGTGTGTTGCGGTCCGAGGAGTGGTCATGTAAGCCCATAAAACTTCTTATAGGTAAACCGACCATTTTACAGCCTTACTCTCTAGATTCTTCCTCAGCCCATCTAAACTTGTCCGATTAGTTACTTCGACCTGGCCATTCGCTTGAGGGTGGAAGGGTGTTGAGAAGCATTGTTGTATCCTTTTGGAAGCGCAAAAAGCTCTCATCTCATTGTTATCGAACTGCAGGCCATTATCCATTGTAATTTCCTTGGTACCCCAAAACGAAAACAAATGTTAGAGATGATAAACCTGATCACATATTTTGCTCTTGTTCCTACTAACGGCTCAACGTCGACCCACTTGGAGAAGTAATTCACCGCAACAATGATCGTTTGGCGACCTCCTCAATCTATCAGAAGTGGTCCGACTAGATCGATACCCCATCGGTCAAATGGTAGAGACTCTGATATCGATTCGAGGGGAACACCGGGCATATGGATTGAGTTAGAAAATCATTGGCAAGTGTCACATTTCTGTACTAAATCCTTCGCGTCCGACGAGATGGTTGGCCAAGAATAACCAGCCAGGAGTACTCTTCGTATCAATGTCTTATAACCGTAGTGCGTTGATCCTTCCCCATCGTGTAGCTCTGAAAGTATCAGTTGTGACTCGTATCTTCCCAAACAAAAAAGTAAAGGTCGGCTAAAAGATTTCTTATACAAGACATCACCGAGTACCACGTACCCATATTCCTTGAATCGTATTCTTTTGGCCATTACTTTATCAATTGGTAATATGCCGTAGACTAAAAAATCTTGTATCTCACTTCTCCAATATTTCACTATAGCTGTAGATATTTGGAAGGCCTGATACCTCTTTCAATAAATTCAGATACCTTAACAATTGATGGACTTTATTGGGAAAGTATCCATGGGTACTCCTCTGAGTAAGATGCCCTGGCTAAGGAATAGGCCACTGAATTCCCTGCCCTATGAGCATGTTCGAATATGACAACCTCAAATTCTAAGGCTAAATCCTTCAAAACCCCCAAGTACTTCACTAAATAATATTTTCTTGCTTCTGATCGCCGAGAGGCATGGTTCACTAGGGTTTGGGAATCGCTTATCAACTTGACTCTTTTGGCTCCACAAATTCTTGCAAGTTTTGAGCCAGCCAAAGATGTGTCATACTCTGCTTCATTGTTTGATGCTTTGAACTCGAATCGGATAGCTTGATACATCGCAATTACTTCTGGGGATGTCAACTGTACTCCTGCCCCACAACCAGATGAGCTTGATCCCCCGTCTATTCGGACTATCCACTATGGGCCAGATTTTTCTTTATCAATATCTATTTCACTCCGATTAGAATGAAATTCAACTAAGAATTCAGCTAGTGTTTGTGCTTTGATAGCGGTTTGCGGTTCAAATTCAATATCGAAGTCTCCAAGTTCTACTGACCACTTTGTCATTCTTCCCGATATGTCAGTCCTTTGCAACATGTTCTTCAGCGGAAAATATATTCGTAACACATTTGAATGAGCCTGAAAGAAGGGCCTCATTTTGCGTGCAGATATTACTAATGTGAGTGCTAACTTTTCTAACTTGAGGTACCACTTCCCGCATCCAAAAGACTCTTACTCAGGTAGTAGACTGGTCTCAGAACGCTTGATTCTTCTTGGACTAACACTGCACTTACCGCGAAATCTGACACTGCCAGATAAATGAACAACTTCTCCCTCAAATGTGGCTTTGTCAATATTTTTGGGGAGGAGAGGTGTTTTTTATGTGATTAAAGACATCCAAACATTCTTGCGTCTAGTTGAAGTAATTTGTTTTTCTTAGTAACTGGAAGAAAGGGGCGCATTTATCCGAGGACCTCAATATGAATCTGTTCAATGCTACTAATCTTTCAATCAGAATTTGCACCTCTTTGATCGTTTTTGGTGGGTCCATAGTACACAGAGAATTTAGTTGTACTGAATCAGCTTCGATGCCTTGTCCGCTGACTATGTAACCTAAGAATTTTCCGGATCTTACCCTGAACGTACACTTTTTTGGGTTCAACTTTAAATTTATTTTGGCTAAATTGGCAAAAACGTCTTCCAAGTCAGCTAAATGATCCTCATATCTGAGGCTTTTAACTAATATGTCATTGAGGTAAACTTCCACATTTCTACCAATTTGACTCTCAAAAGCTTTGTCTACTAAGTGCTGATATGTTGCCTAACGCTTTTTTAATCCAAATGACATTACCTTGTAGCAGTGTCCCCCCTCTAAAGTTGTACTCTATTGGTCCTTTGGGTCCATCTGGATTTCATTGTACCCAGCGTAAGCATCCATAAAGGATAGTAAACGATTTTCGGACGTCGAGTCTACCAATTGATCAATTTTAGGGACCGAGAAATGATCTTTAGAGCATGCCCTGTTCAGATCAGTAAAGTTCACACACATCCACTACTTACCATTTTTTTTTCTAAGACTGGGTTGGCCGTCCACAAAGGGTACTATGACTCGTAGATGTGCCTACTTTTATCAAACGGTCAACTTCTGCCATTATCACTTCAGTTCTTTCTTGAGAAAATAATCTTCTATTCTGAACAATTGGACGAACACTGTTCCGTATTGCTAACCTGTGACAGATGATATATGCTATGACCTCTGTTACATCTTCTATGCACCGAGCAAACAAATGTAATTTGGTAGAAAAAAATTTGAGTAAACTTTCTTTTACCTCCTGGGATAGCCTTGTACCGATCTTGAGACTTTTACCAAGGGAAAAGACATGATCCTCAAAACCCTCATCAAGGACGATGAACCCCAGGGACTCCCTTGGATCGTCAACAGGATCAGAATCTGCATGGGACCCCTCTGATTGCTATTCTTTTTTCGATCCAACCCCCTTCACCTGCTTGGGGGCCAGCGCTGCTTTGTAATATTTTGTGGCCATCTTTCAACTACTTTTTACAGTTCCCACATTGCTACTACCACATACTTTAAAAATTGATGAACAATAGACGATACGACATGCATCTTAGACAACCAGGATCTTCCGAAGATATCATTGTATGATTTGGGAGCATCCACCACTACAAACAGTACTATGACTATCTTCTTGAACGGCCCTCGGCCCAACTCTACCATTCCTTCAAACTCTCCGACTACGTCGATAGTTGGTGGGTTCTTTATCTGGCTATAGGTTGACATAAATATTATGTTAGCGGAGCTCCTTGTATCAATCAAAAAAATTATTATCTCGTTTCCCACTGTCTCCGCTCCGACCACCACTGCATTCTCATGCAGACCATCTACGTCTCTCATGTCATCATTTTCGAAGCAAAGAATCGAAGATGGTTTTCTGTATAGGTGTGATGAGGATCCTGCTTCCAACTGTGTCGCCAGACTAACAATGTGTCTCTTCCGAGAATAGTTTGATATTCATGCCACTCTGTCCCCACAAAAAAATGGTTAGTGATTTACAAAACACACATAATTCACTAACGTTTCCTCTAGCAATCGGTTCTTGAACCATGTTCACACTATTTCTACCCGGTTTTGGATCTAGATACTCTGCAGTAATATCAAACGCATCAACAAGTTCTTTATCAACCACTTCAGATATCATCATAGTGCCCTCTTGTTTAGGAGCATCATCATGCTTTGGTGCAACCGTAGAATTCTTTTTCACAAAATCAATTAACTTTCCATTCTCTATCAGATATTGGACCTCTTTTTTCAATGCCATAAAATCTTTCGTATCTTGCCCGATATCTTCATGAAATTGAAAATATTTATTTTCCATATGCTCCATTGGAATCTGCAACTGGAAAGGCTTGCGAAAATGCACATTTTCACGTGGTTTCTCGAAAATGGTTGATACACACTCGGTCAGCTCGGCATAATGAGTCGGTCAGACCCATCTGTTGGAATGGGTCTAACATATTGTTGAGATGCTTGTCCTGCCGGCACATACTGTTAATTGTGTACTGTCTATTGAGGAGTTTGGTTTGTTGCTTGAACTAGTGCTTGTGGTCGGACAGTTGTAGTTGACTATGAAACTTACGGTCGGACATTCACTGTTTTTATACTAGCTCTGATCAAGGTCAGATCTTCATAGAATTGGGGCATTGACTCTATCTCCGAGGCCTTTGTTTCTTCAACTAAGATCCTCTTCTGTATTTGATCCAACAAAGCTCCGAATGTCATGGTATGTGTCACCGTGGAATTGTCTTTCATCACCCCTAGAAACAAAACCATTCGGAAGGCAGCCGGCGCTACCTTGTCTTTACAAAACTCCATATCTGTCTTGAACTGAATGAAGCGTTTTGTATACTTCTTTAAGCTTTTTTCCAACTTTATGCTTACAGTAGATGATAGTCTCCCAATTTGCACGAAATTTCTTGTTTCCGACGTGATATTATCGGAACATACTCCAAAACACATCAAAGTTTTTAATGCACCCCTAAGGTAGGCGATTATATCATTTGGATGCAGCATTCTTGAAGGTTTGGGAGAATGCCCTGCACAATATCTTGTCATCATCATCATAATTGATCATAAAGTTCTTGAACTGCTCAATGTGATTGTGTGGATCCTGTGTCTCGTCAAACTTTTCCAACTTAGAAATATCGAACCGCTTGGGAAGATGTCCGGACAGGATCACCGGGGAGAGTGGGGATGACCTCCAATTATGTCCGACTATATAAACGCCCCCCAGACCATCATTAGTTGTCATGTAAAGTTTTTCCTCGGTCGGAGAAGTAAACTGATTACTAACTCGGTAATCTTGATTATAGTTGTTGGACTCAGGCTGTCTCCAATGGGTGATATGTTCGACTCAAACATTCCCTTCTTTATCGTGCTCCTCAGTATATATCTTCATTTTCCCATGATCATCTTTCTTCATTGATTCTTTCTTTCTCCGACTAGTCTGATGAGAGTGTTTGTGCATCTTCAAATCTCTTTGCCTCCGATCTGCTTTGTACCTGGCATCGGTATCCGAAGATGAAAAATTCATCAGAGGTCAGAGAAGTATATTCAATAGATTCCGAAGGCTTGTATCTTTGTTCTGATCTAGCTTGCCTTTTGGAATGTCAATGACTTCTTCTTTGCTGTCTTTCTTTAGGTTGAATGACATCTTGGATCTGATCAGCCATGACTCTCTCTTATCGGACTTCAGATCTGACTTTCTGGAGCTTACTATCGCTTCCTTTTCCGCATTTAGTCTTTCGATGTCTTCCAACAATTTTTTACGCCTGGTAACCGGGACTGACTCCTCAAGAAGCTCATCGGCATATCAGTTTGGGCCGTTTCCTTTGTTTCTGACTTGTTCTTCCATCTTATGATTGCCAGATTCAACACCAATCAGATCTATGGTCTGATTCACCTCAGTCTCTCCACGGACCTCTGTATCCATATTTTTTTATTAAATATTGTTTTTAGGGTTTTAGAATGTTAATCATGGGTACCGCTCAGTTCCCACGGACGGTGCCACTGATGAACTCAGAAAATCCTTAGGGAAGTTCAGAAGCAAAAATGTTCATGGGAGAGGATCGGATTAGGAAATATTCATATGAAGTGACAGTAAATAATTAAATCAGTGTTTTGTAGAGAGATAAAAATACAAAAGGAATAAATGTAGCAATAATTGACTAATCATTGGTCCTTTTCCTAAAAAAAGGAATGCCATTTATATAGTATATGAGGTGGATAGTGAAATTACATAATTACCACTATCGAAGTGGATTTCTCACCCCCACTCTTTTACTATTTACAGATGAGTTCTTAGGGTGTATCATTTAACCCTTCTATTTCTTATGTTTGCTTTACTTAGGTCTTTAACCACAAAATAAACACGTTTAGGTCTTTTACTTGACATAATTTACCTAGTGATTACCTATATTTTTCTCCCCTTATCAACATGTACGCATTTACGGCTCATGCACATTATACTAAACTGGATATTGAAGAATAGATAGCAGACATCGGTTGAGCAATGATGAACACGATCTTAAAGATTATTTTTTGCTTGTGAGATGTCTTATAAAAATAGAAGGGCCTAAACATAGGAATAGAAATCCACGAGTATAAAAAATAATCGATTATCTTTTTTAAGTCAGGATTCACTCGGTCGATATTCACTTTTTTCTATTTTTGTTTATGTTTCTATTTCTCATGTAAATTGACAAGACTGTATCATTTTTCCAGTGGCACTAAAAAAATTTGAATACATTGACAACTCAAACAAAACATAACATAAAAACTATTGTGAAATTAATAGAGAGAAAAATTCATGCAATATATTTATTTCATTAACACTAATTAAATCTCATAAAACTGATTCTAGAAAAATATAGATTTATAATTGATAAGGGCGAAATCATTCAGTGGAATTATCTAGTCTACTAGAATATTATATCTAATGAGTTATAACATGGAAGATAAGAAATAAATAATTATATGAAAAATCATAGTATCACATGTTAGCAACTTGTTCAGGATAATTAATGTAGAGATCAAATATAAAAATGTGAACTCTTCACTTTCAATATCATATATTATGTTGATATAAACATGAAATTATTTCATGTACGAACAATCCCCAAAAATAACAAATTAACTGTTATTATACTTTATATTTTTTTATATGTTCATAGCAATTCAGCCTCTAGATTTCTTTAAACCAGAATTTTCCATCCCAAGTCGGTACTTATTGTTGGAAGCGATTGTTACACTCAAGATTTTCTTCTAAACGATTAAAAAAACAAACATGTCTAAAAGCAACTGATGGTAAATTCAAACGTAGATATTGATCCTTATATTGATGAATATGTAGAATTGAAGATTTCGAGCATTCAATTGCCGGCTCCAAAAACCCCGGTCGTGGACTTCTAGCAGTTCGTGCAAGATCTGCATGAGGAACAGACTAACATTTTTAAAATTTTCTAGAAATATTATCCACTACAGTCCGTGAGTAAGATCAATGATCCAACATTTGAAAGATAAATACGACGGTGCAACAATATCTATGTTAAGGAAAAGCCATAAAACCACCACAAAAATGCAAGATCCTCTCATCATGAGCTAGAGCTGAGAATAATGAGGAAAAGTCAGTTCGAGGGTCCTCCGACGGGAGTAGAGGCATCAACACAAGAAAATGAGTAAGAGAATAAGCAAACCCCTTATGTTAAAACACGTTGGTGAAGGAAAAGATGAGAAAGTTCAAGAGTAAAGGCCCTTCACCCAAAGGCATGATGAAAGACAAGTCAGACTACCAATAATCAACATGCTCCAGCCAAATGAGCATCATCTTCTAATAGTCGGACCAATATTCCAACCAAATTACGACTAGGTTCCTCGGACGTTCCAACCAAATATCTATTAAACTTCTCAAGTGTTCCATCCGAACAACCAGTAGGTCCTCCTATTATTTAGAATGTATCTGAACCTCCAACAAGCTTCTTCTGGCTTCCAAGAAAAAAAAAATCAACAAACCTATTAATACTATAGAATACAGTCAAACCATCAATATTTTCCAATAAAATCATTAGGGTTCCACCATGGATATTAGCAAGCTTTAACACCACTACTAAAATTTTAACATAATAAATACCAATCAACTCAAACTCTACATCAACCTCAGCATAAGTATGCACCAGTATATCTCAAGATGAACCAATGAAACATGTCGACCCCGATCGTAATATAGAGAAGTCATAATGGTTCAACCGAACCTTATAATAAATACCAATCAACTCAACCCCTACATCAACCTCAACATAAGTATGCACCAGTATATCTCAAGACGAACCAATGATACATGACTTCCCCGGTCGTAAGATACGGAAGTCATAAGGGTGCAACCGAACCATCTAATGAGCCACCCTCCAACTCAGCCTAACCCATACTATGCTTAATACCTGTTAGAGGTATCCACTGAAGTTTCAGAATAAAAAAAACCTAGTATATTACGCTGATATGTAGCATGGAATAGGATATCAACAAGCTTACCCATTCTTTATAAATAATAAAAAATCGGGTCAGTGCTCTCCTTGATGATAATAGTGATGACTTATTAGAAGAATAATCTCTCTCAGCTCTTCACATCTGGTATGCATATTTCCCACCAAACTTTACAAACCACAAGATATACAGATATAATAGTAAAGGAGATTCTGAACACCATATTGAGCTATTTAAAAGTAAGATAATGTGATACGAGACAAATAACAAGATGAAATGCATGGCTTTTTCAATGATTTTTTGAGGAAGCAACTTGACATGGTTCAACAACCTCCCCTTCTTGATGCATCACAAGTTTTAAAATGTTGAGAATAACCTTCGTAAAACACTTAAATTGTTTTAAGGTGATCAAAGGATATGAAGACTAAATCATCTACTACAAGCAGCAACCAAAGAAAACTTTACTCGAATATACTCAGAGGTTTATGGATACAAAGACTAAACTACAAAATTATCATGATTTGATGGTAGTTTGAACATACATACAAAGAATAACATGAGGACCTCTATTAGATGCCATATTAAATAAGAATTCACTAAATTTTGAAGACTTACTTAAGGAGGTGGAATGTCACATAAAAGTTGATAAAGCACAAATTTATGGAGACACAACAACTCTAACTACATACCCCTTGTACCATTTTCTAACGCAAAAAATGAATAATTGGCGATAGTTCAGGTGAATTCCAAACACAACATGAGCATTCAGGAACAACACTTAGCGTCCGATAAGCCCAAATAAAGTCAATTAAAATGAGAGAATGAGGCATATAAACAACAAAAATAATAACAACAACGGTCGAAGATAATAACATCTCGACAAGGGACCATTCACTAAGCTGAACAAGAATCTAGGAGTCATCTATAAATGCACCAAAGATATAATCACATACCAAAGGCCATAAAAGTTTTAAATCCCCAACGAACACATAGATAAGAACAAGTTATGTAAGCTCCATAAAAATATCGTTTACTATTCCAGGGACTGCTGGGTTTCACAAGATTAGGTCCATAATATGAATGATGAAATCAAACTCTCATAGTTTATTAAAAAATACACAAACTATGAAAAATATCATTCAATCGAGACCCTTTCCCAATGGATGAGAGGCAAACTCAAGAAACACCCGATGGGTCGAGAGCCTTGAAAACCATTGCAATCATCAAGATAGAAGATGATCAGTATCCACAACTGAATCATAATAGACAAACCATCAGAGTCATAGTTGTAAGAATCAATTCTTCGGAGTTACTACAAACTCAAGAAAATGACATGTTGACAATCTAGAGTCCAACACCAAGGAAAAATATCTATATACTTTTACTGTGACCCGTAAGAAATGTTGAAGTTTGCTGATGATGATCTACGAGAAGTAACACGACCATATAATGATATCCTACTAATCAAAATGGAATATGTAGGAGTATCGGTCAAACGAGTCATGATAGACACCAAAATATTGGCCAACATTCTTTACAAAAGTATATAATAAAAAGATGAAAGATGCTTTTATCATTGTTTCCTTTCAAACTATCTTGAATGAACTCACTAGTGCAGATGATAATATTGTTTGGATAACTCATGTTAGATGTCATACTTGGGAGAACATACTAAAAAGATGGTTCAATGTTTATTCATGATAATAAAATCTCTCTCCTCATCCAATATAATTTGGGGAAGATCATGGTTAGATCAAATTAATGTTGTAGTCTCTAGAATATATCAATGCCTTTAATACCTAACTAAAGGAAATGTAAGAATGATCAGGGAGGATCAAGAGACTTCTAGGATATGCTACGTATATTCTCTAGTCTTAAGAAATAAAAAATGACGGGGGACCTGGTCATCCTTGGTGATATGTATATTAAAAAAGATTATCCACCTCATATAACACGGGAAGAAGTTCAAAATATCAACATGAAAAAAACCAGACATTGCAAATTGGTTGTAACATACCAGCAGAACTGAGGGACAAATTACTTGACTTTTTATAGTGCAACGTATACATATTTTCCTAAAATACGCAGGATGTCATACGGTCCCAACCGAAGTTAAGTGTCATAAATTTTATATCAGTAACAACTCATGGAGGTCATTATTAACGAGGTAGGAAATCTCACTTTCGTAAGACATTTTTTAGATTTAATTTACCAAGTTTACATAATATATCTAATACTAGTAAAAAAGAAAAATGACAAGTAGAGAATGTGTGTAATACGAACCTCAACAAAGCTTGTGAGAATTTCTATTTTCCTATTCCATGAATTGATAAGCTTTTAGATGCAACTTCTGGGAATAAGATGTTATCATTTATAATTTATATTCCGGTTACAAACAAATACAAATGCATGAGGAAGATGAGGAGTACACAATTTTATCATATAAATTCGACTGCATTGCAATAAAGCAATGTCTCTCGGATTGGAGAATGTCAGAGTTACATATCCGCGCCTTATCAATAATTTTTTATAGCACAACTTGTTCAAAAACCGCAAGCTTATATTGACAACATCTTGGTTACCATCATTCAATAAGAAGTTTATATGGATGACTTGTCTGAAACCTTCGCAAACCTCTAGTAAGTAAATCTCAAACTCAATAGGAAAAAGTGCACTTTTGGTGTCCGATCATGCAAAATCTTAGGTTCAAGATAAGGGAGAAGGGAATTGAAGCTAATACTAGCAACTTTCTAACTTGGCTTACATGGATTCTCAATGAAATGCAAAAGAAGTACAAATATTAGTATGCAAATATGTTGTATTAAATCGATTCATTTCACTATTTTTAGATATATGCTAACCTTACTTCTAATTTTTTATAGGATCATGGAAGTTCAGGTAGGATCCAACTTGTGAGGAATCATTTTACAACATCAAAAAGTTCTTAGCCTCACGAAAGTATTAACAAAGGAGAAGCCAATAGATTTTTTGTTTCTCTACTTATCAGTTCTGGACTATGCTATAAGCACCGTGCTAATCCAAGATGAAGAAGAAAAGTTCAATGCAATATATATTATGTAAGTAAATAATTTCTAAGTGAACAAACTATATATTTACAGTTGGAAAAGTTATCCTTAGAATTGATGTTTGTGGCTCGAAAGATATGACCATACTAACAAGCCCACATAATTATTTTCCGCATGTCTTTCCCGTTGAGGAATGTATTGTACGAATAAGATGTGTTTGGGAGGATACCAATGTGGTCCGTGGATCCGGGTTATCATGACATTCAGTTCGAAGCACGAATAACAATAAAATCCTAATATGTGGTAGAATTCTTAACCGAGTTCCAATATAAAAGACCAATACTTACTGATAAATAAAGATTAAAGATCTAGGACAGATAGGGGTATTTTGTTAATAAAGAAAGTTTCTTTGGAGAAATTGTCAATTATGTAAAGAAAAGTGACTAGTGTAAAGCAAACAATAGACTTGAGGATATGGCCAAAATTATTAAATTGTTAAGCTTATGGGACACACTATTTGTACTATAAATAAACCCTCTTTTTTGGGAAATAAGTGATTGATTTTTTTATTACATTTATTTTCTCTCTCTAAAAACATGTATTTCTCTCTCTAAAATAATATCTAAGTAATTTAAACAACACAACAGTCCTCTAAATATTTTTTTATTCAGAAAACCTCCTCCAAAGATTCTGGAATGATCATTGGCGCCGTCTGTGGGAAAAATTTAGTACCAGGAATCGTCTTCCAAAACCAATCTATTTTTTGTAAAAAATGTAACAGAAATCCGAGAAGATTTAAGCATGAGTAAATATTTGTAAATTAGAAAATAATCCGAGGAAAACCTTGCGATAAATAATATGGAAATCGATCAGTAGCATGATGATCAACATGCTGGTGAAATTTTTGAAGAGTCTATACTGGTGGCTCGTAGGAATGAGTTATCAGAAGAGATATAAATGTTAAATTCTGAAAGAGATGCAATGATTGCTGCTAGAAGAATCCAATATGAAGTCTGAAGAGAAAATAATACTGAGAAAGATGAGCATGATCATTACCATCGGATTAGTAAGAAGGACATGTATCGAAGGCATCATCGTAATTCTTTGAGGAAAAATTTGAAGTCGAGGTACATGTATGAATCATTTGAGTCAAGTGATTATTCAATCTACGAATCTAGTGAATCTTCTTTGGAAATAGAGTATCGTCAAAAGAAATATAATAGAAAGAAATATTCGAAGAGGTGTACAAATGAGCATCTATCAAATCATCGTTCTAATGAAATGAAAGGAAAAGACCATATTTCCGAAGAGCATGTCAAGAAATATAATGTGAATGTTCAAAATCAATATAGAAGTTAGAATTTCGAATATCGTGTAAGTAATCAATACACGTTGCCTTCCGAGGAAAGTCTTTACGCGATGGCTCACCATGGTCGAAGAACTAATATTTATAGAGCATTCTATAACTGGAGGTCTTCTCCTTTGTCTGCAGAGATACTTTCTTCCAATTTTCTAAAATTCAATAAGACTCAAGATCATGATAGTCAGATTGGAAAATTTAAAAATTTCGTGATCAATTTTGATGATGATGATAAATTGTTGTGCATGGATGTCTCTCAGAATTTTAAGGGGGTCGCTTCAAAATGGTATAATCGATTACCACAGGGTTACATCAAGAATTTCGATATGTTCTGGAATGTGTTCCATCAACATTTTGTGGGAAGTAAGAAGTTTCATGCTAATGAAGATACTATAATATTTTGCAGACAGAAGGTTGGGAAAAGTCTAAAAAATTATACCGACATTTTTGTTAAGGCAAAGACTCATATGGAACATTGTAAAGATTCTTAGCTTTGACAGCATATCGAATGGGGCTTCTCTACGGAATTTTAAAAGAAACAGTGGCTGAAAGTCAGGTAATTACATTTGGAGCTCTTCTTGATCAGATTGAGAAGATGATTTTGGTGGAAAAAACTCAAGCTTCGGAAAGAGGAGCTAGTGATCAATTGGAGCAAAATCAGTTTCAAATATTTGTTGATACTACTTAACCTCCTCGAATTAATGTACAACCGAAAGAAGTGAGTCAGTATCCTCCGATGCCTCATGTAAAGAAGTAGACATATAGTATACTATAAGTGGGAAGACCTATATCTAACAAGTGGATCCGACCAAATTAATTTGCAGAACTAACTGAGTGCATGACAACTATATTTAATAAAACTCGTGGTCATGTACAATTTCGAAAGCCTTTCCCAATTTAAACTCCAAGAGAAAATAGAAATAGTAGGTTTTGCAAGTATCATGGAGATGTTGGTCATGATACAAAGGAGTGCATTGCTTTGAAGAAAGAAATTTAGGCGGTAATTGAAAATGGGAAGCTGACAAATTTTGTAAAGAAGAATTCTAGCAAAAATCTGATGATTAAAAAAAGTCAAAAGAAGAGGAAACTGCATTTTTTATTTATGAGGAAATTCAATCCTTTGATATTACGACTGAGTATCTAGATCCAAAAAGGCAGAAATGATATTAGCATGGTGGAGTAAATTTTCCCAAGAAAAAAGGTTAGTGATTTATGTGCTCATTTTGAATCCTTAACAATTTTCGGGGGTGATACTGTGGCAGGAAATTTGAAGCGATTCCGGAAAAAACTCATAGTCAACTTAACTACTCAGTTAGAGATGGGAGCCTCAACACATCAATATGGAACTCCCTCTCCAATAATTTACTTCGAGGATGATGATATGAGAGATATGGCAGGCCCATATGAAGATGCGGTAGTAATTGCAGCAGGGATAGCTGGTGATCATGTACATAGGGTATTAATTGATACATGAAGTTTTGCTAATATTTTGTTTATGAGTACTTACAAGAAGATTGTTGACCTGCCCGTTATCTGACGATATGATAAAACTATTATAGGATTCATAAGAGTAACTACTGAAGTAGTGGGTGAATTTGAAAGCATAGTAGGATTAGGTCGAGGACCTTTCAGAAAAGAGGTTGAAATCCTATATATCGTCGTAGATGCACCAACATCTTACAACGTTATTTTTGGGAGGTCATGGTTTTCAAAGATGCATGTTGTTATTTCTACGGTACATCAGTGTTTAAAGTATATCGTGGGGAATAAGTAGCTATAAAATGGCTAGAAAATGTTATGGAATTTCTTTGTCTTCCAAGAAAATTCGAGAGAATGAGTCAGAAAAAATATAGCAGCTAGTGGGGACTCCCCCAGTTTTTTAGTTCTTGATGAAGATTACGAAGACCATATTTTCTCAGGAGGAAACGTTTAAAAATTGGAACAAAGTTGTCCCCGGATTTAAAGCAAAGGTTGGCTAGATATGTTTGCTTGGTGCTCTAAAGATGCTACTGGTGTTCCTTCAGAAATTGTTTGTCATAAGTTGTCAATTAAGATAAATGTGAGACCAATAGTTCAAAAAAGAAGACCATTTTCCCATGAGAAATCCGAGGCAATATTGGCGGAGGTAGAATGTTTAACCATATTTGGACACATTTGAGAGTCTCGTTATCCGCAGTAGGCTGCAAATCCGGTTTTGGTTAAAAAGAAGAACGACAAATGGAAAATGTGCGTAGATTTCACAGATTTGAATAGAGCCTACCCAAAAGAACCTTTCCCAATCCCACGAATTGATGAGCTGGTAGATTCACCATCTGGAAATCGACTACTTGCTTTTATGCATGCTTATGCATGCTATAATCAGATCAAAATACATTCAGGGGATGAGGAAAATAATTCATTTATTACTTGAAATGGTCTATATTGTTATAAAGTTATGCCATTTGGTCTAAAAAATGCAGGAAACTTATCAGCGTTTAGTGAATAAGACCTTCGCATCACAAATCAGGAGAAATGTGTAAGTATATATCAATGATATGTTGATAAAACGTTTGAAGGATGAGAATCATTTTGCTGATTTAGAGTAAACCTTCATTAATTTGAAAACGGTGAATTTAAAATTAAAACCGAAAAAATATACGTTTCGGCTCGAGTCAGGAAACTTTCTCGGTTATATAGTTAGTGAAAAAGGGACTTAGGCTGACCCAGTACATTTGAAGGCTCTTATATCTATGACTCCTCCTCGGACTATCAAGGAAGTTCAGATATTACCGGGAAGATTGGCAGCTTTAAATAGATTTATATCGAGCTTGTCGGATAAATGTGCTCATTTCTTCCAAATGTTAAGACATGCAAATTGTTTTAATTGGACAACAAAATGTTCGAAGGGTTTTCACCGGATTAAGAAGTATCTTTCTTCCTCAGAAATTCTCACTAAACCTTCTTTGAGAGAGAGATTGTTCGTTTATTTAGCTGTTTCAGATTATGATGTAAGTGTCGTACTAATTCGAGAAGAAGAGAATGTCTCAAGGCCGGTGTATTACATTAGTAAAAGCTTATTGGATGCATAGAAATGATATTTGAAGTTGGAAAAGTTGGATCTTGCATTAGTACTTGCTGCTCAAAAAATGTGGCTTATTACAGTTCGAACATATTTTCCACTAAAAAATATGCTTCAAAGATATGATATTTCGGGAGAATGACAAAATGGTCGGTTGATTTGGGAGATTTTGATATCGAATTTGAACCAAGAAATGCAATTAAAGCTCAACCCATAATAGATTTTTTGGTGGAGTTTCATTTTGAGCGTTCAGACATGGATATTGATAAGGATAATTTCGAGGCTGAATGGATGATTAGAACAGATGGAGGGTCAAGTACGTCTGGAAATGAAGTCGGGGTTCAGTTGGTTTCGCCAGAAGGAATAACAATGTTTCAGGCCATTCAATTTGAATTTAAAGAAACAAACAATGAAACAGAGTATGAAGCAACTTTAGCAAGATTAAGGTTGCGCAAATTTGTGGGGCTAAAAAAGTTAAGTTAGTCAGTGACTCGCAACTGCTCATTAATCATGCATCTGGAAAATCCGAGGCTCGGAAGGATCATCTGGTGAAATACTTGAAAGTACTAAAAGATCTATCTCTAAGCTTCGAAAAAATAAGCTTTGAGCAGGTTCGAAGAGAAAAAATTCAGTGGCATATTCTTTGGCTACTATTTCATATTCTGAGGAGTACCCATGAATTATTACGTTAGAATATCCATCAATCAGCAAAAATTCGAAGCAAATAGTTTGGATTATTAATGAAGACAACCAAGCATTTAGCTACGAAAATAAATATTAGAAGCAAGACATAATTAAATTTTTAGAAAATGATGAGTTACCAATTGATAAGTCATTTTCTAAAAAAGTGATCTTTAAATCTCATGGGTACATTGTTTTGGGGGGTATACTGTATAAAAAACTTTTAGTAGACCTTTGCTTCGGTGTTTGGGAAAGATAAGTCACAAGTGATATTATCAGATCTTTACGATGGGGAAAGTCCTGCACAGTGCAGGTATAAGTCATTGATTAGAAGAGTATTTTTGACAGGGTATTATTGGCTTACGATATCATCCAATGCAAAGGATTTGGTTAAAAATGTGATACACGTGCAAGATTTGCTAATATAATTCATGAGTCGGAAGTTCCCCTTGAAGGTATATCATCCAATGCAAAGGATTTGGTTAAAAATGTGATACACGTGCAAGATTTGCTAATATAATTCATGAGTCGGAAGTTCCCCTTGAAGGTATATAAGAGGCATTGCCATTTGACTGATGAAGTATTGAATTGGTGGGCCCTTTTCTAATGGCTTCCGGGGGAAGGCGGACAATAATAGTGGCAGTTGATTATTTTTCGAAATGGGTGGAAGAAGAGCCACTAGCAGGGACAAAAGCCAAGGATGTAATCAAATTCTTTACGTCAATTTTTTTTCCGTTTTGAGGTATCAATGCAAATCACTACAAATAATGGGCCTCAATTCGATAACAAGGATTTGAAGAGTTTTTGTAGTTCTCGGGGGATACAACAATGTTTTTCGACTCCTTTTCATCCAAAAGAAAATGGGCAAATAAAAGTTACTAATCAGACAATTCTTGATGGATTGAAGAAAAATTTAGAATGAAAAGATAGAATGTGGCATGATTATTTGCAAGAAGTTCTTTGGGCATATCGAACAAATCCTCGAACAACAACATTAGAATCTCTATTTGCATTAGTTTACGGGATAGACGCTGTAGTACCATCCGAGGTAGTTTTTCCATCCTACCGGGTCATGACATATTCCGAGGAGTTTAATGATACAAACAAAGCGGTGGAGCTTGATTTGATTGATGAGAAAAGAAGGCGAGCATAAATTAAAGCTTTACACAATCAAACATTGAGCAAGTTGCCTCAAAAGTAAAATAAAGAGAATTCAAAGTGGGAGATAAAGTGTTAGGGAAAGGTTTTCTTCACACCAAGGAAAAACATCTTGGAAAATTAGGTCATAATTGGGAAGGCCCTAATGCATTAATAGAGAAGGTGAAGCTGGGAACATATCAGATCAAGGACAAAGAAGGAAGAAATCTTAAGCACCCTTGGAATATATAGCATCTTAAATTGTACCTAGAATGAATGTAAATATATATATATATATTTTTTTTTCTTCCTTTACCTTTGTGTAAAACATCGATGGCACACTCTTTCCTACCCTGATATGCACATGAAGGTTTTAACGAGGTGTCATTCTAAGCCGATATATATAATATATATACACGTTTTTTGCTTTAAAATTTTGATGCTGGAACTAAAGGGTCTTCCAACGAAAGTTGGTCTACTACGATTATATCCAACGAAAGTTGGCCTACAACGATTATATATCCAATGAAAATTGGCCTACAACAATTAATTATCCAACGAAAGTTGGTTTAAAATTATTATATTTCCAACAAAAGTTGGCTTACAACTATCAAATTTTGGGGTTTAAAGTGTTTTTCTGATGAAGATTATTTTAAAAAAATGCCTCGAAATCTATGAAGACTTTTACAAAAATGCCTTGAAGTTTATGAAGACTTTTTAAAAAAATGCCTCGAAGTTTATGAGGACTTTTACAAAAATGCCACGAAGTTTATGAGGAATTTTACAAAAAATCCTCGAAGTTCATGAGGAATTTTACAAAAATACATAGAAATGTCAAGAGAATTTACGAGTTTCATTAATCTAAAGACTCAGAGGAGTCAGTGTCTTCACATTATGAATTTTCACTTTCACTATCATTTAGTTCTATGCCTAGAGGGCGGAATTTGGCAGGGACATGCTCCTAGAACCTCCCCTGATTGAGGTCGGGATAATGCTTATGAATTTCTTGTACCAATGCACATATGAAAATGGCATCCCTCAAATCTAGCTTGTCAACACATTTGGCAGCATAATTCTCCACAACATTGTATTTTTCTTTCTCTGTATTGTCTAAAAGAACTCGCTTTTTATTTTAAAACCCTTTCAAAATCCTTAAAGCATCCATTGAAACCATCTGTGGCTAAGGCATTATAATATTTGTAAAGAGCAATGGATTTTTCATTAGCATCGTTTTGTTGTGCGAAGAGATCCCTTTCTTCTTGACAATATTTTTCGAGGAGCATAATATAATGCTCAGAGGCAACCAGCTTTTCAAAAATTTCATAACCTTGCCTTTCAAGAGTAGAATGTCGTTGTTTAAATTCTTCAAGTTCTGAGTTGAATTTAGAAAGCTCAGATTTGTAATGGCTTCTTTGATCTTTAAGATATTGCATTTGTTTCCCGATGAGAAAAAAGAAGTGAAGAAGACCTCAAATGCGAAGAGAGAATTCATCTTCCATAGGAATTTGGAAGGAGCCTGATAGAGAGCCTTTTTCGAAAGTATTCAGAGGTGATAATATTGTGGGTTGAACATTTTCTTAAAGTGCTTGGGAAGGTTGGTTAGCCAATGGAAGCGGATTAATCTTGGGCATAAAAGTTACTTTTTCTGGAGAGGTATTGACCGGTTTATCTTCATTGTTTATGGGGAGACAATATCATCAGAAGCTTCTGGGATATCCTCAAAAATAATCTTTAATTTCCTTTGAACTTTCTTATTGGGTGAGGCTTGAGTGGAAGACTTATTGTTTGAGGGACTGGAAAGTTTGTTGATTTTGTCAACATTCTTTGTTTTTGAGCCTGTGACCATTTATTTTTGAGTTTTTTCAGAGACTCCTTCTATCTCCGAAGGAATGTCTGAGTCCTCATCAAGATGACTCTTAGCCTTATCTCTCGTCGGGAGATAAAGGATTACATACTTCATGTCTAACCGATCTAATACATTTTGTTTTGAGGGGGGAGGGGAACCATAAGCTCCTCTAGCGATAGCATTTCTGACAGATTAAACCTCCATAAACAACTTTTAGCAAGGTTCAAGGGGGTAAAACAGAGTCGAAACTTGTTAAACCATGCAGTTTTGGCCCACAAGCTCAATGCAGAGAAAATATATTTGGCATGAGATCAGCGTAAGGTTTCGATATACCACCCAATACTGCTCATAAAAATTACAAAATCAGTATAGAAATATAAATGAAATTTTATGATGAAAGATATGAAGAGAGACATACCTTTGTTGGTCCACACTAGGGTGAGTTTGTGAGGATTATCGGTAGTGGCCTTGGATCCTGTCTCTCTAAGTCCCGAGAAAAAGAGGAAGCTTTGCTTCCATTTTTTGTCTCCCTCAAGAAAGTTCTTAATTACCTTGTGATTGTGCCCTAAGGTGAGTGAGTATAAAGGGAAGAATAGATTCTTGGCAAGCCCAATAGACCAATTAATTATTCTAGAGAGAAGGAGATCCCATAAATCCTAGAGGCCATGATGCATGCCATAAGGGTGAACCACATATTAGGCCCTACTTGGGTGGGACAAAGTTCAATCCTTGAAAAGTATTCGACAAAGAAGGGGTCTAATGGAAAGCGAAGCCCCAAATTTAATATTTCAGTATAAACAATCAATTCGTTGTCCTTGACCGATAAAGAGGTTTCGCCGACGGTAGGAAAGCGAATGAAGATTGATTCAGCGATCCCCCATCGAAGCCTTAGTAATTTCTCATCGGAAGGCTTTAGATAATTGTATTGGATTTTGTGCAAGGCTATCAAATTCCTATTTTCTACGGCCTTCTGATTATTTCCCATCAAGGCATAGATTCTAGGGGTAAGGAGATGTCTTCCTTTGATTTACTTTTCTTTTTTGGGGAAGGATCAGCAGCTTCAGATGTATTTTCGATACGACCTACGGTAGTGATTTGTTCTTTAATATTCTGAGGAACAACAGAGTTGGAGGCTTCTCCAGGAAGTTGTTTAGTAACAGTTTTTTCATCGGAAACTGAAGGAGCAGCAGTTGTAGTTGGTTTCTCTTCAGAAATGGGAGTTCCCTTATCTTCAGAAGTTGTATGGTCTTTTTCTTTTTTTGAAAAATTAATTTCTGGAATGGCTTCAAGAGGCTTCTTGGTCATCCGAGCGACATCTTCTCATGCCAGTTTTCGAGGAGGAATCTCAGGTGTTGGCCTAAGAGTTCCATGAGAGGTGGCAGCAGGTGTTGAAGGAACGTCAGATCGAGACTCTTTGGGACGCTTTGAATGTTTATGCCTGTTATCTTTATGACGTTTCTTTCTTTTTGAAGAAGATCCTTTTAAATTTTTATCTTTCCCCATAATTTTGGAGTCACTCTTGTAAATTGATAAACAAGACTGAGTGGGGGGCTGAGGGAAAATATCTGAGGGAATAATAGCTATTAAATTTTCTGTGGGAGGCCAGGTACCGTAATAGAAGACTTCCGAGGGCTGGGGCTCTGGAGCAATGTATAAATCAGTAGCTTTTCTTTCTTCGAATTTGTGGCTAATAGTTAGCCACTCTGGTATGCGAGAACTCTTTGACATACACTATAGTTTCTCTCTCTAGAGTAATATGTCAGAACTTTCTCTCTCTAAAAGTGGTGTGGCAGAATTGTGATGAATGAGTGGTATTTATAAAGAAAAGATGGGCCTTAAAGCACCAAAGCCCAGGAGCTAACGAGTCGTTTGCCTAGGGGTAAAATGTCCAGAATAGGCTTATGAGTGCCTAGAGAACCGACACGCCACCCCTAGGCTATATTATGTAAAAACTAAGAGAACTCTAAAGGCTAGTCAGCTGACATTTGTCAATAGAGAGAATTTTCATTGGTGGTGTCAGAAAAAGATGTGACGTCATAAGTTGTAAAATCTTAGAAACGTTTGGTATGGGTATCAAAATTTTCGGTTAAAGTTCGAGGGAAATTGATTCATCTTAGAATTTGAGGATTATAAATTATATGTCAAACATCCGAAGAGATTGCTAATGAATCAAAAAGTGTATAATCACAGAAAGTTCGAGGAGCCAGAATTCGATGAGAGAGCAGCGTGCAAAATTCGATGGAGTTAATGGTATACAACAATATTTGTTTAAAATATTTTCACAAGGACTGGGGACTACTGATAAAGGGAGATTAAAGATCTTGGACAAATAGAGGTATTTTGTTAATAAAAAAAGTTTATTAGGATAAATTATTGATTATGTAAAGAAAAAGGACTAATGTAAAGCAAACAATAGATTTGAGGATAAGACCACAATTATTAAATTGTTAAGCTTGTAGGAGCTACTCCCTCCGTCCCAAAATATATGTCATTCTAGGAAAAAATATTTGTCCTAAATTAATTAACGTTTTCAAATTCCAAGATAGCATTAATTGTAAATTTACCATTATACCTTTTGTCATTTAATTATTTACTTAAATCTTGTTCACAATACTATCTACACATATTAAATAAGAAGGTTATTTATGGAAAGTAGATTTACTTTTTACCAAAAGCTAGAACGTCAAACATAAAATGACATAGGGAGTACTATTTTACTATAAATAGACCCTCTCTTTTTGGGAAATGGGTGATTGATAAATGATTAAGAAATTATTACATTGACTTTCTCTCTTCAAAAACATGTCTTCTCTCTTTAAAATATTGTCTAAGTAATATGAACAACACAAGAGTCCTATAAGTATTGTTTTATTCAGAAAACCTCTTCCAAAGAATTCTGGAACGATCACCTACCAAAGAGCAGACTAAATCAACTTGGAAAGTCCACATTGATTGTGGGAGAAATAAAGAAGGCCCGAGGGGCATGAATCAACTAACGTACCCTAATAAGATACATTGAAACATTCTCTCAAAATTTTCCTCCCACATTTGAATGGCAATGTAAAATATAAATTCGTTATTGCAGTATTTCTATTAACCAGCATTTGTGGAGCAAATTATGTCTCAATCCTTACACAATCTTACCTGATGGTTCACCATGCAACCGATTAAGTCAAAGATAATAAAAAAATATCATTCAGTACCTCAAAAGCTTCAGTGTCAAGAAGCTCTATTTAAAGATGTTATTTTTTAACAAGTCCTAAGAGTAAAAAACACCACCGGCGATGCCTTAGCTTTTTTGGCTTTAACGACATTAACACAAAGAGCCATCTTCTAAGACAAACCATTCATCACCTTCCCCAACAAATTCCTATCGAAAGTATCATCTTCAAAAGTCATGGTAATCTAGAGGAAAGAATTAGCAGAAAATGATTTACAAACACTTGATGGTAAGACCGAGGCTCGGAAAATCAAAATACAATTGGCCAAATTTGTGTGGGTATCATATACACTATACACGTAAGGCCTTACCATACCATTTCTATGTTTCCTTGACCCCGAGAAAACAACATTCATAGTGAATGAGCTCAATGATGAAGAAGATAGGGCCTATTGTGGGTATAATGCGCTATAAAAAATAATAATTTTGCTCATATGCTACTATTGTCCTACTATGATGAAAGATGCAAATAAAAAGTCAAATTTTTTGACACATGCCAACGATTCTTAAACTTAATCCAGGTAAGGGGTGTGCTACTTGAAACAATATCTAAAGTCATTATTTTTATAAATGGGGTTTGGACAGCGTATAACCACTTATAAAGGCTCCAAGAAGAAAGTTCTTACTTATAACAGTGAATTATTTTTCTAAATAAGTATAGGTGAAATCATTGGTAAACACTACGTGTAAGGAAGTTATCAAGTTCTTTATATCCAATATATGTAGCAGATATGACATACCATAAGTCATAATAACTAATAATCGGACTCATTTCCAACATAAAAGACTTATATGATTATGTGGCACAAATGGTATCAAACAACTTTTTTCTTATCCTTTTCATCATCAAGAAAATGGGTCAAGTGAAGGTGACCAACATGAATATATCCTATATTTTGGAAGGAGTCACATGCAACTTGCCATATTTTTTGCAAGAAGTCATATGGTCATTAAAAATCATTATGCGATCTGCGACACGCGAAAAATATTTTATTTTGGTATATGACATAAAACCAATGATACCACTCAAAATTACTATGACCTCTTATAAAATTTCAACATATGAGAAGAGAAGTAATTCAGAGGAAAAGAGCACCAAACTTTATGTGATTACGGAAAACACTTTAAATCCCACTTTCGGTCAGAACACTATAAAAATCTTATGCAAAACCAATATAATTCCAAGGTTAGATTCAGAAGATCCGAGTTGAGGGACAAAGTCCTAAAAATATTATTACTTCATACCAAGGATATAAATATTGGCAACCTGGCATTTAATTGGAAATATCATTGCACAATTGAAACCATGTGAAGTCGAGAACACACATATTGTTGGATATCGAAGGAAACCAGATTCATAACCATTGGAACATTGAGAATTTAAGGCCCTATTATTCTCTTTAAGTTTCAGATCTTTGTTATCTACTTGTATATGAAAATGTTTTTAATTTGGGGTGTACTCTTTCCTACTAGGGTAGCGCGAAAATGTTTTGAATATGCATTCATTTTAAAAAACATTTATTCTTTCCATTGCATGAGTATCAATCTATTTTGAGTCATTATAATGTGAATTTTACAAGACAATAAACCACAACAACATAAAGTATGATTTCACTACAACACCATGGCTAGATGACGTGTTTACAAGTATTAAAACAATATATAATAAGTCTGAGGTGCTTATTGATAGCCTTTATAACATGTGTAGAGGTTCATCATTCATACAAACAAAAACTTAAAACAATAGATAAAATGTGAACATAGTATTGAACCCCTAGAATAGATTTAGCTTTATCCAAACAACAACACAAAACAAGTGATAAGTATGAACATTATCTTTAGACTTTAGGGAGCTTCAACCCTCTTCCAAAGAAAAGAAAAATAAATAATAATTAATTCAAAGAGTCCACATACCCTTAAATTAAATAACAAATAAGATGTAGATTATTTGAAGAAATCCCAAGCGGAGTCATGCACCCTTTAGAAAAATAAAATATATTTGGTTATTTATAGACATAATTCAAACCAGGATCCCGCATGATCCTTATTCAAGTCTCGACCTTTTAGATTTGATCACTAAAATTGGAATAACAGAGTAGCCAAAACATATAATGTTTTTAAGTTAAAAAACAAAAACAGAGCATAAGTGATAAACAATTATAAGTGAAAAAGCTCAATTTCTCTATAAATCGATCAAAATTGCCCCACCAAGGAGACTTTGTTCACAAAAGTTCCCCAAACACGAGGATTTTAATCATAAAAATGTCTCCAGGCTTAACAAAATCGATAAACCAAACACTAGTCACCAAAATCTTATTAGGGATTCACTCCCGTATGTACGGAAGAACCTCAAATTATGGCCGATCATGCAATGATTTCCTTTTCATCAGCTGCATCTCCAGCTCCATTTCGGGATGACAACAAAATTACTTGGCCATAAGGCAAAATAAATGGGAAAACAACATCAAATTTTTATCATCTTCTTCAGTCAGCCATGTCGATTCTTACCTTTTAACTTCAATCAGCATGGTTCCATAAGGCGTTCGAGTTGATGTTTAAATATTATTTATCGAAAACACAAGTCATTTATCAGCTTTATGCATAGCGTCTTTAGCTCCTTCAAGCATTTCTTTTGAGCCAACCACCAATTTAGCTCATTCAACATGTTCTACTGTAATAGTATTTTCAAGTTTTTTATTTATTTTGGGCCATAACTTCCTTCATTTGTACTCCCAATTTATTCTTCTCAAATTGAGCTACAATATGTTGGACATCATGATACTCTTGCACTTTGGTTAATTCAACATTAGCAACATCCAACTTCTTATGGCATGAGGAAATAGTTTCAGCCTAGAAAATAGTCAGTCTATGAAAGAACCCTCCAAAACCAACAAAATAGATATATTGTTGGGTGATAGCCTTAAACACCTAATGAAGTTTTGAAATTGAGAAGGACTTGGAAGACATTTGCTCTTCTAGACGAGTTACCACCTCATTGTTCGCTTGAAGCTCAACTCTCAATATCATTTAAATCAGAAACTTATGTTGAAGTCAAGATTTAAGATTTTATTTGGCCTCTCTCTCGACTTGAATAGACCCAATTAAATTTGTACTCTATTTAAAAAGACTCATAATCAGTCTCCCAAATTAGTCGAATACTACGCATGAAGGTTGCAAGACTTTTACATGCTCGATCAAGAGTAGTTAAGCAACATATGCAGCAAAAATTCAAAGACACCAATATATATATGTATATATATTCACACATAATACATAATGCAAAGATAAATTTGAATTTACCTTTACTCACAAATTCAACTATCTTTTAACTAAATCCACAAGTGAAAGAAGGGTGTGAAATTTTCTGTTGATGGCCAAACCTATAAATTGGCTCACAAGCTCTAGTATATACTCCAACATAATAATATGTGGTCTGGACTCCCCAACTATATCAATCAAATGAGATCATTCATTCAACACATCAAGATTCCCTCGGAAGAAACACATCTAACATTAATATTGAGGACTTAGCTCTGGCTGCTCAATTTTTTCGATTAACATAGATACAACAACAACCATTGGCTTAAGTACAACCAATCCTAATACATCTTCAGGTTTAGAACCCTCAGTTTCTACCACCATGTGATCAACAAAATCCATATTTTTTACTTCTAGAATCATATATTCAAAGGTCTCGGTCGTTTCTTCCTCAACCACAATGGTTGAATCATACCTTTACTATTCATCGATACTTGCGGCCTTCGGTCTTATAGAATAAATAACTGCAACATATTTTTCCATTTCTTGATGGGTTTTTACACCATAAGCTTCATCACTCTTGGCCATTTTGTGATTTCAAAATCCATCGCTGTCACTTTGTTCTGTTTCCTATATATACTCTTTCCATTATAGCCTTAAGGTTGATATTCAACTCCACCTCATCTAGGGAGGTTATCCATTTTACTTCACTGGTTGGGACCCACATCAACAATCACAATCTTTTTGGTAAAGGCCGAAGGCACATCACTTATAAAAACGAGCTCATCCTCTATATATATAAGTTATTTTCTTATAATATCAAATATGACACAACTATTCTTACTTTAGGCTGGCACAATTAGAGGCACATGGGTACGACCAACAACCTCATCACTAAATGTATTAACCACATTCCTCTCAAAATATAGATATGGTGCTTTGGCTCATGAAATGATTTGGATTCCCTCACATCATATGAATACTTTTTGGCACTCTGACACAAAAAATGTACCAACTGAACCCGTAACAATAAAGGCCTTCACCATTAAATATTTGGTAGGATAAGTAATCACTTTCTTAAAAAATACAGACTTTAGCTTCATCTCAATAATTTTACTCTTGGTTTCAGAAACCTTTGAGCCTCCAAATTCAGTAGAAGATGTTCAATTGTGCTTGCAAATAATGCATCCCTTTACGAGGCTTTGACTCTGCCCCTCATGTTTTCCCTTGTTAGCTCAACTCTTTGCAATTTTCACATTGACACATTCAACTGCCTTTGTTTTCAACACTTCAACGACCTTTATTTTTGAAACGCATCTGCACACAATTCCAACTGCAACACAATTGCATTTAGCAACCAAATTACATGTAATTTCGCAATTGGATCTAGTCGTTTTTCTACACTTATTTTGCAACCAAATTACACGTAATTTCGTAGCTAAAAAATTCAAAAAATATATATCATGGATTTAGTTTTATTCATCTTAAAAAAACCAATAATATTTATGGATATTTTTTTTGGTATTGTGGTTTGAAAGATATGATATTTAAAAAACAAAAAAAAGAAAAAAAAAAGAAAACAATTAAAGGTATTTCGAACTATTAGATGGTTATGTGTAAATACTAATTTAACACAAAGTGGTTATCTGTAATTCATCAATCATGGAAGGTTATGGGTAAATAAATTTAATATCGGATAGTTATCAATATATTACTCATATTTTTGTATGGTTGAATGTTTAATTGTTGTTCATTTATGATTATTTTTCCTACTAGTATGTTATAACATTGAAGATTAAAATATTTTTATATTCATATTTAAAATATTTTTAAAAATAAAATATAACATGCATACCACTTTTTTTTTTTGTATAAGTATATCTTTTATTTATATTTTATAACGTGTTTTATGCTTTTTTCGAATTATCATACATAATTATTTTTACGAAGATGTATAGCATATTTGATTTATATTGATAATTAAATTATTGTGAATATTATTTTATTTTGAAGATTAATGTATAGTAGATTAAATATAAATAATAATATAACTAATGTAGACGAAAAATAAGATTTGTGGCTGTGAATTTTTTATTTTATTTTATTTTATTTTATTTGTTTTTGTTTTCTCGTGTAAATTGGCAAAATCAATTAATACCTTATCAGTTCTAGTCCTACTAAAAGACTAGGACTATCATGTAATCTATACAAGTTAAATTTTAGGTTTCGGTTCGACTTAATAAATTTATGATATATTTTGTTTTTGGTGGTTATCCAACCATGACCTGGGTATAAAATATCTAAGTGGCGCCGCTGCATAAATATGAAAGGAACTCTTTTCATCTACAGCTAGGATAATTGTAAGCGGAAGAACAGCTTCACCAAACTTATTTTTTTTTGTAAGCGGAAGAACAGCTTCACCAAACTTATTTTTTTTTGTAAGCGGAAGAACAGCTTCACCAAACTTATTTTTTTTTATAGAAAAATTGGGTTATTTATTTCTGCTCTCCAGAAAGACTGGAGCTGATTTTTATTTATTTATTTTATCGATAGGATGATAGCGAACCAAATGACGTATACGCGTTTGGATTATGACTCACAATCATCATTTTTGTAGTAAATTTCTGGTTTTGGAGTTTCGGACATTATTTTTTTACCATATTTGTTGACACCAAAACTAAACAGCGTTACGGTTTGGATAGTATATGAATGAACTATGCAATAAATATTTTAAGTAACCGCTATTGCGATAACAAAGAAAACTCAGATTTTAGTTTGAAAAAATGACGACGACGAAAACTATAAAAATGAATTTTAACGGTAGAAACTATTTACAATAGTAGTTATTCGAATCCTAATCTTTCGGTTATTTATTATTAAAGATTCATATATAATTTTTTGGACCCACTGAATACCATATAGACATTTGAACAAAACTAAAAATAAACAAAGTATAAACGCCTAAAATAAAACTTATGCTACCATTTCCAATTCAGAAACTAAACAATCTTCTTCAAGCATGAAGAACATCAATGCCAAATCCAGTATACTCGAGATAAAAGAAAAGCCACCAAATTTTATTAGATGTAAACAATTTCCGTTTGCCAAGAGATTGAGATTAAAATTGCTGAAGAAATGAAAAATTTATAGAATAATCGCTCTGAGTCTATTAAGAAGAAGGATAAGGACCAGATCAAGATCAGTTCCTCTGTTGAGAGTAAATTTAGTGATCCAATATGCATCAACGTTTTGTTCACGATATATATGAGATATGTTCATTGTAGAAGTAATCAGAGATGTGCAACATTTGATGATAAGTTCTAGATTCCATGGAGAATTTCCTTTTAATATCATCGCAATTAGTAAAGTTGAGTCCAATTCGATATCCAGTAGATTTATTCCTTTGGCCTGACATGGAAGGAGTCCATCTAACATAGCTCTGCACTCTAATACAATTGCTGATTGTTTTCCATAAAGTCTTCCATATCCAGCCACTAGATTTTCTCGATGATCTCGAATAAGACATTCTCCACTTGCTTCCCCTGTGTATCAGCTAGCACCATCTGTGTTTAACGTATACCATTTAGCTTTACGTAAATTCCATATCAACGAAGAGCCAATATGGGTTTGTTCAGGTACATCCCAGATGATGAGCAATTCTAGTGTCAAATCTGCAATGTTTCCTTTTCAGCAAGTATGCTTGATCAAGCCTAAAAATTATATGTATTACTTGATCAATCATAGAGTTAGTAGATATAGCTTGACCCAAATGCTTCATTCTATTCCTAGTTGACCATATAGTCCATGAGATAACAACCACATAATAGTTCTGATGTGAATATTTTTTATCAAAGACCAAAACGAGGTTCTAAGCATGTGAGGGAAGGTCATGCTTCTTCTGATAATAATGTTGAACATAGAGGCGAAGAAAAACCAAACTTCCCAAGCATTGAAGTAGTGAATAAATGTGTGATTAATTGTTTTCACACTTTCAATGTGCTGACATTTTGATGTCATTCGAGATCCTTTTCTCTGAATATTGGAATCAGTATGGAGCCAACCATAGATAGATTTCCACACCAAGAAAGAACAATTTTTAGGTGTAATGGTGTTCTAATTCTTCATAAAGAGATTTGATTTGTTAGATTTCAGCCTGATAAACTTTCATGTGTCTTTAGTTAAATACTACTCTACTGATGGGCTTATTCATTGACCATTTCCCATCAGCCCAATAGTATTTAACTTGAAAATGATGAGACTAGGATCAGTCATCAGTAGAGTTATAAAGGATAAATGGTGTTGTTGAACACTACCGATCAAGCCATAAATCCATAGATCATTCTCGAACATCCTAGTAAATGTATGGTTTAGCTTTGTCTCTGATGTTAAATAATCGTTTCCAAACCTTTGAGCATCTGGATTATTTAGAACAATGATTGGATGATTAGTAGAACAGTAGATTGAGGTCACGAGTCTTGCCCATAAGGATTTTTGTTCCTTGAAAATAAACCACAGCTTGTATGAGAAGGATTCCTGAATCTCTTTAATCTTTCTCAAACTTAACCCTCCCTTTTCATAAGGCATGCGAAGTTTACACTAAGAAGCTCTGGAAATATTCTGTTTACTCTATGTAGAACCCCACAAAAATCTATTGTAAAGGGTGGTAATACGCATGATTATGGTTTTACGAAGGGTAGCATGCTGAAAAGTGTAGATATGGATAGTATTTAAGACTGATTGAACTAGGGTTAGCCTTCCACCACATGATAGGTGAATGTTATCCCTGTCCATAATTCTTTTCATGATCTTACTAACAATGTTTTGAAAGTTACATACATTGTTGTTATTGTTTATAGTAGTCCCCGGATAATCCATAGGTAGACAACTGTGAATGAACCCTGGTATTTGAACTAGTTTTTGAATTCTAAAGCATATCATTTTATTTGGAACAATGATCTTTGGTTTATCATTCTTTATTACTTTTCCTTATCTTTCTTGATAACGAACCAGAAACTTTTTGATTTTTTTTATTGCAGAAGACTTCCGATTGCTGAACATAATAAAATCATCTGTGAATGCCAAACAAGGTACACTGCTAGCTCATTTGTTCTTGGTTTTTAGAGGATGGTCCATGCTAACTTTATGTTTAAGCCCTCTAACCAAGTACTTTTCAGAAGTAATAAATAAACTTGGAGATAACGGATCAACCTGCCTTAAGCGTCTGGTAGATTTAAAATAGCCTTTGAAAACCCCATAATTGATGAGTGAATATTGTTGATGTTTCTAAGGATAAGATTTTGAAAGTGATCATTGAACCCAAAATTAGAGAAAAACTTTAATAAGAACTTGTGGGAGAGTTTGTCGAAGGCTTTTGACATATCTAGCTTTAGTAGAACATTATTTCATCTAGTTTTGTAGTTCAGACCAAAGCAAAGCTCCTGTGTGATCATTATATTTTTGTGTATACTTCTATTATTCACAAATGATCCATGTTCTTCAGAAATGATTTTAGGTAATAGAACGGATAGTCTATTATTAATCACTTTAGATGTAATTATGTTAAACAAGGTAGTCAGACTAATAGGCCTAAAGTCTTTCTATTCTTTTGGAGAGTCTATTTTGAGGATCAAACATATAGCAGTAGCGTGGACATCTGAGGGAATTGGGCTACCTCTGAAAATTTCTCTAATTTCATAACATAGGTTTATTTTAATAATTTCCCAGCCGATTTGATAGAATTAACCATTGAATCCATCTGGTCCAGCTGCTCCATTCGTATGAAGAGATTTGATAGCCATAAGAATCTATATATCATAAGGTTTTGACATTAACATTTTATTATCATCGGGAGTGATCAAGTTAGGGATGATTCTAAGAAGGTATTCACCCTCCTTGAGGTCAGGAGGTTCCGTCAATAAAGCATTGAAAAATTATTCTGCAGAATTTCCAGTTGAAGGTTGATCATCAAGCTAATCTATTCCATACCTGATCCTCATAATTTTGTTCCTCCCGTGTTATTTTTAACAAAATTGTAGAAAACTGATGGATTTTTTGTCATTATCTTTTAACCAATTACAATTAGCCTTTTTATCCCAATAGCTCTCCTCTCTAGCTAGTAGTTTCATATGATCTGATTTTGCTTTTTCCAAGAGCCTTTTGTCATTAACAGATTTAGAATCTTGATAGTTGATCTCATAAAATTTTACCACTTCTTCTATCTGTTTTAAGCCTTCAATCACATTCCCAAAGGTCTCTTTGTTCTATAGTTTTAATTCATCTTTCAAATTTTTTCAGTTTAGCACAAAAGATTTGAATAGAATTGCCATAAGATTTATGTTTCTAAGCTTTTTCAACCAATTTAAGAAAAACATCATGTGTTGTCCATACATTCAAAAATTTAAACAGTCATTTGATATGACCTGTGTTGGAGTATATTAATATAAAAATGCGAGACTGTTCTGAACACATCTTAGCCAGATGCTTGATGGTTGTATTGTTTGATGTGGTTTATTTTTGTTTGAGGGTAAGTTTATAATTTTGATCTAGTGTTTTGTGGAATTTTGAGAGTATTTAATGTTTGGGTAGAATGTAGAGGGCGAATTGAGCTGCCTGGTTGTATTTAATTTTCATTACCCTCATTTAATGTTGGTGATTGGGTATTTATACCCTTATATTTGGGCCATATGGGCTTTCAGGTCGTGTTTAATGGATTCGGGTCGAGTTTAAAGACCCATTAGTTCTAAGTAAGTAAATAAGCAACTTAATCAAAAAGTGATTATGTTTTAAGTACTTTAGTTCTGTTCGGATAGTTCAGTGGATGATAATTGTCCGAACTGCCCTTGTCCGGTGAAATGGATATTGTCCGAATTGACCCTGTCCGGTTCCCATAAAGTGTGGTGACAGAATCCGGACTCATCAGTAGCCCCTTTTTTAGGTGGTGTTCAAAAACCTTTTGGCAAGACCTAAAAACCAGCATGTTGCTGGTGACAGTTACATCCGGACAGGTCTTTCGAACTGTGTTATAGCTTTATCCGAACTGAAAAAGTTCTTGAAAACTAAACGGTATCTTGCCAGAATTCGTGGGACACGTGTCTCTCTCCGGTTCGTCACATCAGCCATTTTTTCACCTAGAATGGCGCTCCCACCTTCTTCAAAAAGTAACCTCTTCATTTAATGAAGATGACATCAGCGCCGTCTTTAATCATTGCAACCCTTTCGAATTATCATAGGTATCAAAGCACTTTTTGCATATTTACTATAAATTAGTCACTCCTTTACTGTTTTACCATCCTCTTCAATCTTACTTTGCTTAAACTTCAAAGTTTTCTCTCAAAAACAAAAACCTTCTTTCGGTGTGAGTTTATGTTCACAGCTAGGAACACTTTAATCAAAGATGGGTGGCTTAATTTATCGGAGTTAGAAAATGCCCTAAAGGTTGAACGAGAAAATCGCATTGCTGCCGGCCTCCCCGTCTCTCCTGCTGACAAACCAGTAACACCAAGCACAGAGCCTGATCAGGGCTCTTCTTCAACTAGAAGCGTTAAACCCAGGAAGTTGTTCCAAACCAGACTCTCACCAATTGTTTCAGGCTCGTCGGTTCAGGAATCAGAGCCCACTGTTGAACCAGGGTAAGTTGTCACTAGTTTTAAGAAGCCTTCTCCCTTTATAGCCATGGGATCAGATGCCGATGCCTCTCCAGAGAAATTAGTCGATCAGAGAAGAGGTCGCCTGGTAAAAGGGCAGGCTTCAAAAGGTACACCTTCTAAATCATGGGCCAAAGACAGCAACACGGGGTCAGAGGCACCCATAAACGTTCCTAAGGACAAGATATCCGGACCGAAGGCATCTAGCTCAAGCCTCCGAAAATAAACCACCGCATCTGAGCCCCAGCCGGAGGTCAGAGTTCAAGAAAACATTGAAGCCCAACAGTCCGGAGGTCAGACTGAGCCAACTTCTAACTCCCCTTACCCACAAACAACTGAAAACCCCTCCCTGGTTATGGAAAAAGTAATGGAAGATTCTGTTGAAGAGGCTCCCTTTGAGTCCGAAGTCTCCAGGCAGACGAGTAAGGTCATTGCTGCCAAGAAGGACAAAGGCAAAGAGAAACTATGCTTAAGGCATCCTGACTTACCGGAGGTCCTTGTGGGAAACCTGGGACCTTGTTTCCACAAGGTAAATTTAAGTATTTGATAGCTTTGCAAAAAATTAATTATGCCTTCATCCACACAACTGAATTGGGTCGGATGCGAACAAAGTGGGGGATTCCGGAGAATGTAAAAATAAGGATCCCAATAGACCCTGAAACACCAATGGACTGCAAGCTTAGTGAAATAGTTATTTTCACTGAACTTTTTAACTGGGGACTAAGGTTTCCCTTAGATCCGGAGATAGTCAAATACTTCCACCTCATCAAGCTTTGCCCAAGTCAACTGAGCCCTAATGACTGGTACACTCTCATGGCCTGTATCATAGCCTCCAGGCTCTACGGAATTCCTCTTCCAATAGAGGAATTCGCAGTTGTGGCCAACCTCTGCAGAAACCACCATATTCCCTTCTATCACTTCAACATGGGTGATAACTATAAAACAGTGGATGACCTGCTCGAGTCGGAGAGAAATTGGAAGACTCACTTCTTGTTTGTGAGTGGTGCTTGGGAGAATGGGAGGAAGATCAAAGTCGGAGTCAACCCGAGTCTCCTCACCAGCAGATGGCGAATCGATAAAAAGAATCCCACCTTACACTCTCATTTTTATTTTTATCAAACTTGTTTAACTGACTTGTCTTGTCTTTTTTTTACAGTGCTGTCTAAATATTTCAACGACCACTTGAAGGTCGGGCACACCACCTGTACTAAGATAAACGCTTGGGCTGCTGAAAAGTGGGAAAATCGCTTCCACAACGCCTTTACCGGAGGCAATCTTGCAAGGTCCTATCTGTGGAACACCACTGACCGGAGGGACTTATCCTGGGAGGAACTTACCACTCCACCCCCTCCGGAAGTAGTCCTCAAGAGAACACATGCACCGGACGGGGAATTGTATCTGCCTGGTCGAACCAAGGCCCCAAGTAAGATGAAAGGAAAAAAAGGTAAGGGCAAGAAGAGTGCGGTTGAAGCTAATCCCACCGAAGCAGAGGAAATTGCCCCAACAAGCCAAGAGAAGCCAGTTCCAAGTCATATTGATGCTGTTCTACTAGAGGTAGTGGAGCACGAGAGTACTAGGGAAGTAGCAGGATCTCCAAAACCTCCAAGGGTTCCCAAGAGAGTCAGGAAACGGGGGACATAGAGCAATGATAGGAAGGCCAAGAAGAAAAAGACCTCCAGGGGTGATGAGATTTCTCTCCAGCCCTCAGAGCCCCTTCCTCCTATTGACCCTATTGATCCAACAAGAGCAGAAGAGATCCCTGGTGACTTTCAAACTGATGAGGTTGGAGGAGGAGACATCGGTATTGACGGTGTTGACATTACTGGGCTTGAGGGGCTTGATGACTATTTTGCAAACCTCCCCAGAGATGATTTTGCTGGGCCCTACCTCCCTCCAAGCACTTCGAATATTGTCACCTTGAATGGTAAGTCTTTCACTGTTTCAAGTGAAAGGGATGTTATAACTCACTCTATATTGAGTAATATTCAGCCAGTGCTTGGTCTGGAGAAACAAGTGCGAGGTCAGTCAGTGATCATTACGGCCCTTAATTCTGACAAGGAGAGATTGTCCGGAGACCTCCTCATTGCCAACCAAAATGCTGATGTTCTGAAGAGAGAAAATGAGGAGTTAAAGAAGAATCAGGAGGGTTGGGCCACAAAAGTAGCTACCTTAGAATATACTATCAAAGATCTCCGATCAAAGCAGTCTGAGTTAGAGAAAGATCTCTCCTCTTCGAAAGAGGAGGTGAAGGCTAAGGACGTGGTCATTCATACTTTGACCAATGACAAGATTTTGCTCGAGGATTCGGTGTCTCAGGCTGCACAGGAAAAAGCTGATCTGCTAAGGGAGAAATAGGCAAAAATTCAAGCCAAAATTGATGCTTACGCCAACAATGTGATAGATACTCAGGAAGAGATGTATGCCAAAGTGAAGTCGGACATGGTCTTGCTCTTTCACGAAAAGTTCCCGAAGAGGAATCTGGGAGATTTGTGGACTTATGTAGAGTACGAAGACCATCCCTTCCACACTATGGCTGATGGAGACTTGCATGATTATTCTAGTGCTGACTCATCCGATGAGGAAGAGAATACCGGGGAGAGTCCAAATGAGGAGAACGATGACCTCAAGAAGAAGAAAACGAGTGAGGCTGAGCCATCTTCAAAGGCTCAGTCTTAGAGTAATTATCTTTTCATTTTTGTTTTGATTGAACCAAAGTCCTTGGATGGCCAAGGCATTTTTGTAACTGTGTCCGGTCTTCGACCGGATAGATTTTTTTATTTTGACAATCTAAAGTCCTTGGATGGCCAAGGAACTTCAGTTGTTTTAATGGGTATCTTTATTTTGCACAACTCTTGCATTCTTTCATAGTTTTTATTTTTTATTTTTGTGGCTAATGTTTAAACAACCCTTAGATATTTCATAAACATTCTAAAGTGAGAGTGTTTAAATTCTCCGATGACAAATGTTTAAGTAGTCATCACTCCTTTAATCCAATCCGGCCGGTGTTTAAATAAAAATTTGACAAGAAACAAAGTAAAAACACTCCGAATTTTTAAGAAGGCATCAAATTTTATAAAACAGCCTCGACACCTCATTAAAACCTCCCCGCGCCACCAGGGTAGGAAAGAGTATGCCCCCAAATATTTACATAGTTCCTACTCCAAGTACATCCGGAGATGCTCAATGTTCCAAGGGTGATTAAAAATCCTTCCATCTTTGTCTTGAAGCCGGTATGTTCTAGGCTTGAGTTTTTCAATGACCAGATAGGGTCCTTCCCAAGTTGGAGCCAATTTACCGAACTGCCTCTCTTTAGTGTGTAGGAAAACTTTTCTCAACACCTTATCTCCCGGTTGAAAATCTCTTCTCTTGATTTTAGAAGCAAACCTGATTCTCATCAAATCTTGATAGTGCACAGCTCTAAGGTGAGCCTTAACTTTTCTTTCCTCTATCAAGTCAAGTTGACCTCTGATAGCCCCTTCGTTAGCGTGTTCAGAGAAATTATGAACTCGAAATGAAGGGAGAGTTGCTTCTATGGGAGCTATGGCATCCATCCCATAGACCAAAGCAAAAGGTGATTCTTGTGTCGCAGCCCCAAGTGTAGTCCTCTAAGCCCACAAAACCTCTTGCAAATAACTAGGCCATTTCCAACAGCCCCTTCTAAATTTTTCTTCAAATCGAACAATATAGTCATGTTAGCCACCTCAAATTGACCATTTGCTTGTGGGTGGAAAGGTGAAGAGAAGCAATGTTGTATACCTCTAGAGGCACAGAAACTCTCCATTTCCTTGTTGTCGAACTGTGGCCCATTGTCTGTTGTTATCTTCTGTGGAATTCCAAATCTGCAACAGATATTGGATAAAATGAATTTTATAACAGCGTTTGATGTTGTTCCTGCCAACGGAGCTGCTTCGACCCACTTCGAAAAATAATCAATAGCAACAATTATTGTCCTGCGTCCTCCGGATGCCATAGGTAGAGGTCCCACAAAATCCAACCCCCATCGAGAAAAAGGTATAGGCTCAGAAATTGACTCTAAAGGAATGGCGGGGATATGAATCTCATTGATATATCTCTGGCATGGGTCATACCTCCTCACCAACTCCTTAGCATCTTGCATTATAGAGGGCCAAGGAGTTGGTGAGGAGGTATGACCTAAAGGCCCTGGGACATCCAAGTTTTTGCAAATGAAAGGTGCAATAAAACCTTTCAGAAGTTCATCTAAATGACTATCTCCATCATTAGCTTGAATGTCAGGGGATTGGGCAACAAAGAAACACTAAGAAGATTGAAATGTCTCAAAAGATCAGAAAAAACATGTTTTATGGCTTAATAGGAGCCAATGATTTCTCAATCTCAATTGGAATCTACTGCAAAGAAACTGGGCTATACATGGTTTTCTGGAAACATAAGTAATAAATCTGGTAATATGCAACTTGGATTTCATTGTTAACATTTTAATAAATGAAGATCAGATGCTTCACTTGAATGTAAAGCATGATGCACTTAAAAAATATTTTAGAGTCACAAGTGTTTATGGAAAATGCAAAAGAGAGCAAAGGAACCTGATATGGAATTGGATCATAAATGTTCATGACCCTTCTAAGGAATGGTTGGTTCTGCGATATTTCAATGCAATTGTAAGCCCTGATGAATAACTCTCCTGTGTTAACTCTTGTATTAGAAGCATGGACGAATTCAACAAAATGATAATGGATTGTCATCTAATTGATGTTGGTTTCTCTTGATCAATATTTACTTGGACTAATGGAGGCTAGATCGGGCTATATATAATACTGCTTAGCTAAACTACTTTAACAATGATGAGTCCGGATTCTGTCACCACACTTTATGGGAACCGGACAGGTTCAATTCGGATAATATCCATTTCACCGGATAGGGGCAGTTCGGACAACTATCATCCACTGAACTATCCGAACAAAACTAAAGTACTTAAAACATAATCACTTTTTGACTAAGCTGCTCGTTTACTTACTTAGAACTAATGGGTCTTTAAACTCGACCCGAATCCATTAAACACGACCCGAAAGCCCATATGGTCCAAATATAAGGGTATAAATACCCAACCACCAACATTAAATGAGGGTAATGAAAATTAAATACAACCAGGCAACTCAATTCTCCCTCTACATTCTACCCAAACATTAAATACTCTCAAAATTCCACAAAACACTAGATCAAAATTACAAACTTACCCTCAAACAAAAATAAACCACATCAAATTGGCGACCACAGTCTTGTAGAGGGGCTTGAGACTGCGTACTCCTTAGCACTATCTTTGATCCCTCACCATCATGTAATTCGGAGAGCACTACTTGAGACTCATTGAACCCCAAACATCGTAAGAGGGGCTTACTGTAAGACTTCTTATAAAGAACATCTCTTAGTATGATAAAACGATGAGCCTTGGACTTTACTTTTCTTGCTATTGACTTATCCGGAGGCAAGATGCCATCTGAGAGATATTGAAGGAGAGGAAACCTCCAATCTTGTGGCTGTTTCATCTGTATATCAAAGCTTTCTTCCTCCTCACCCATACTGAGTTGAATGGAAGGGCACTCCAACACATGGATCCAAGGGTAGGATTCAGTATAGGCTATGGTTGCCAAGGAGTCTGTTAGTTCATTTTCTGTTCGGGGTATGTGCTCATAAACAATGCTCTTGAACTTAAGTGCCACATCTTTGAGAAGAAGTAAGTGTTTTATTAACTGCTCCTTTTTGGCTTCAGATTGACCTTGCGCATGATGAATAAGAAGCTGAGAATCACTCATCAACTTGACCCTTTTGGCTCCACAAATAAGAGCTAACTTTAAACCAGCTATATCAGCTTCATATTCGGACTCATTATTAAAAGCCCTAAAAGCAAAACATATAGCTTGGTACATTTTGTCACCATACGGAGAGGTCAACCATAACCCTGCACCACATCCCATAGTACTTGATCCACCATCAGTCCGGACGACCCAGACCTTTTTATCTTTCACATGAGTTGTTTGCTCTGTATCCCTATCTGAATGGAATTCAACTAAGAAATCAGCCACAACTTGGGCTTTAATTGCTGTCCGAGGAGCAAAATCAATATCGAAGTCCCCTAGTTCCACTGACCACTTAGTCATTCTACTCGAAATGTCTGCCTTTTGAAGAATGTTTTTCAGGGGGTAGGATGTCCGGACAATAATAGGATGAGCCTGCAAATAAGGCCTCATATTCCTTGCAGCAATTACCAGGGCTAATGCTAATTTTTCAAGCTTCAAGTAGCGTTTTTTCTGCATCTATCAAGCTCTTGCTGATGTAATACACCAGAAAAGGATAATTATCTACCTCCCTTACTAATACGGCACTTATGGCACAACTGGAAACTGCCAAGTATATGAAGAGTATCTCTCCATCAACAGGTTTAAACAGAGTCTTGGGGGAGATATATGTTTTTTAATTTCATTAAAGGCCTCATCACATTGTGAAGTCCAGTCGAATCCATTTGCACCTTTTAAAGTTTGAAAGAATGGGGCACACCTGTCCGAAGACCTTGAAATGAATCGATTTAACGCAGCCAACCTCCCAATTAACCTTTGTACTTATTTAATATTTCGAGGAGGTTCCATTTGGAATAAAGCATTAAGCTGGTCCGGATTAGGCTGTATCCCTTGCTCACTTATTATATATCCCAGGAATTTCCCGGACTGTACTCCGAACACACACTTTTCTGGATTTAGTTTCAAATTTACTTTTACTAAGTTAGCAAAAGTTTCTTGGAGATCTCTCAAGTGTAACTCTTCGTCCACACTTTTTACCATCATGTCATCGATGTATACTTCCATATTTCTTCCAATTTGATCAGCAAAGGCTTTGTTTACTAACCTCTGATAAGTAGCCCCAACATTTTTTAACCCAAATGGCATCACCTTGTAACAATTAAGGCCCCTATCAGTAACAAACGTAGTATGCTCCTGATCCTTCGGATCTACTTGAATATGGTTGTACCCGGAGAAGGCATCCATGAAAGATAGTAGCTTATTCCCAGATGTGGAATCTACCAACTGAACAATCCGGAGAACTGGGTACAAATCTTTTGGGCAAGCTCTGTTGAGATCTGTGAAATCGATACACATGCGCCACTTACTATTTTTCTTTTTCACCAAGACTGGATTGGCTGTCCATAAAGGATATTGAGACTCCTTTATGTGCCCCATTTTGGTAAGTCTGTTAACTTCTTGAACTATGACATCGGCCTTTTCCTTGGAAAAAGCTCTCCTCTTTTGTACCACAGGTGCTATGTCTCTTCGGATGGACAGTTGGTGTGATATAATAGTTGCTGGTACTCCGGTAACATCAGCATTGCACCAAGCAAAAACATGCTGATGGTCTTTTAAAAACTTCAACATTTTGGCCTTTAGTTCAGATTTCATTTTGGACCCTATCTTAACATTTTTCCCTCTTCCAAAGAATGTGTCTCGACTTCTTCAACCGGCATTAAAACTCCAGGGGTCTCTCTAGGGTCATCAATTTCACCCTCACCCCCAGAAAGCCCCTAAAACTGCTATTCTTCATTGATTCGAACTGCCCCCAATGTCCGAGGAGCCAGTTCTGTTGCATAACACTCTCTTGCTATCTTTTGGCTGCTCTGAACAACTCCCATTTATCCTTGCACAGCGTATTTTAAACATTGGTGGACTGTTGAGGCCACTGCATGCATCCTAGAGAGCCAAGACCTCCCTAAAATAACATTATAACAAGTGGGACAATCCACTATGATAAACAGTATTCTAACCATCTTCTTAAAAGGGCCCTTGCCCAACAAAACTTCTCTTCGAACTACCCGATTACATCTACTGAGCTTCCAGTGGAACCCAAAATTGACCTGTTCGAACGCTGAATTACCGCAGGATTTTTCATCTTTTTGTAGGAAGTTAAAAAGAGGATATTGGGCGAACTCCCAGTATCCACCAAAATTCGTCTTATGTCATTGCCCCCAATGGATGCTCCTACGACAACAACATCTTCATGAGGACCTGCTATATCCCTTAAGTCATCCTCATCGAAAACAATGAAGGGAAATGGAATCTGTGATTGATAGGAAGTCATGCCTCCCTCCAGTTGGGTAGCTAAAGTATGAATATGCCTCTTCCTTGAAGAAGCAGTGGGTGCTGTCATGGTATCCCCTCCGAAAATTGTGAGTGACTCAAAAAAGTTAATAAGCCCGGACACTATTTTACAACGTTCCTCAATGGCACCCACTCTGTTTCGAGTTGGATCGGGGTCCAAGTACTCTGACTCTACATCGAACCTCTCGATTATCACCATAGCCCCTTCCGGAGCAGATGTGCCTGCATTGTTTGGTCCGGCCCGATGAGCATTATCAGGTCTATTTCCTCTTCTTCTTTTAACATATGCTCCAAACTCTCCTCTTTCAATTAAATTCTGGACTTCTTGCTTTAAAGCAATACAATCCTCAGTGGTATGGCCAGTATCATTATGATACTGAGAGAAGCAATTGTTACGATGCTCCCTAGGAGATTGTAGTGCAGCCGGCCTTCTATAGTGTACTTCTTCCTTTGTTTTGTCATAAATGGTGGCTACACTTTCTTTTAACTCAGCAAACCATTCCGGTTAAACCCAAGGACCTCTCTTATTTCTAGATTGCTGACTCTGGGCAGGTGCAGCTGGCTGAGACTGAGCTTTAGCTCTGTTATGACCCTGCCCGGCCTCCCTTGCCTTGTTCGCGGACTGATTTTGGTTGGGGTTTGGTGCAGCCGGGGCAGACCTCACCTGCATGTGCACCCTAGTTTTCTTTGTTTCATCCATGTTAATTTTCTTTCCAACCTGATTCAGTAAACCTCCCCATGTCATGGACTTTTTTCTGGTCACTGAAGCAGCCAAATTTCCAGGGTTTAAGCCCAGCCTTAAAGAAGCTATTGCTACCTATTCAAAGCAATCAGCCAAACCATTTTTGGTGTTTACAAAGCGACTTATATATTCCTTCAGAGATTCATTCGGCTCTTGCCCTTCACCTCCTTACTTCCAACAAACTGCCTCCGGAAGGCCACCCAAAAAATATCGAAATTTCTTATGCACCCCTGTGGTAGGCTGTTATACCACTTTAGGGCACTCCCCGTAAAAGACTGGGAGAATGCTCTACAAAGCAACTTATCGTCATCATCAAAATTCATCATGAAATTTTTGAATTGTTCCAAGTGATTGTCCGGGTCTTTACTGCCATCGTATTTTTCCATTTTCTTACTATCAAACCTCTTGGGGAGGTTCCCGGACAGGATCTTGGATGACAATGGAGATTGTCTCCAATTCCGGCCATGACTGAAAACGGTATCCTCGTTAGGAGTTGCAAAGATGCCTGGTTCATCATGGAAGGCAAAAGGATCCACCAGCATCTGGTCAATGTGTCTCCGGCTATGAGATGACCCTTTGCCTATATGCCTCTTTAACTTTCCATGCCTATCCCTTTTTCTTGAATACTTCTTAACCAACTTTTGTTTCTTTTTAGATCAGCCCTCATCACTGCTGGATGAAAAAGATTCTTCAACTCCATCTTCGCCCGAGGAGCTACTGGAAGATTCTGAGTCTGAATCAGAGCTCTCCACCGGTTTAGACCGGTGAGAATTTTTAGAGCTAGCATGAGTCTTCTTCGCACTTACATGGGTTTTCGAAGGCTCATGCTCTCTAGGGTTTTCAGTATGATGAGCAACTGATACCTTTGACTTTTCTTTTATGCCCATCTTTTCCCTCTCTACCCTTAGGGCTTCTATCTCGCCCTTTAATCTATCACGCTCCTTGATGGTATATTCATAATTTTCTCCCACCACTTCAAGAAAAGCTGGTGGTACTTCTGGTGCGTCCGGATTCATTCAGACTAGTTTTTCTGATGGTTTTGAATGCTAAATTCAGGCACCGTCATCCTCCAACTGTGGTCGCCAATTTGATGTGGTTTATTTTTGTTTGAGGGTAAGTTTGTAATTTTGATCTAGTGTTTTGTGGAATTTTGAGAGTATTTAATGTTTGGGTAGAATGTAGAGGGAGAATTGAGTTGCCTGGTTGTATTTAATTTTCATTACCCTCATTTAATGTTGGTGGTTGGGTATTTATACCCTTATATTTGGACCATATGGGCTTTCGGGTCGTGTTTAATGGATTCGGGTCGAGTTTAAAGACCCATTAGTTCTAAGTAAGTAAACGAGCAGCTTAGTCAAAAAGTGATTATGTTTTAAGTACTTTAGTTTTGTTCGGATAGTTCAGTGGATGATAGTTGTCCGAACTGCCCCTATCCGGTGAAATGGATATTATCCGAATTGAACCTGTCCGGTTCCCATAAAGTGTGGTGACAGAATCCGGACTCATCATTGTTAAAGTAGTTTAGCTAAGCAGTATTATATATAGCCCGATCTAGCCTCCATTAGTCCAAGTAAATATTGATCAAGAGAAACCAACATCAATTAGATGACAATCCATTATCATTTTGTTGAATTCGTCCATGCTTCTAATACAAGAGTTAACACAGGAGAGTTATTCATCAGGGCTTACAATTGCATTGAAATATCGCAGAACCAACCATTCCTTAGAAGGGTCATGAACATTTATGATCCAATTCCATATCAGGTTCCTTTGCTCTCTTTTGCATTTTCCATAAACACTTGTGACTCTAAAATATTTTTTAAGTGCATCATGCTTTACATTCAAGTGAAGCATCTGATCTTCATTTATTAAAATGTTAACAATGAAATCCAAGTTGCATATTACCAGATTTATTACTTATGTTTCCAGAAAACCATGTATAGCCCAGTTTCTTTGCAGTAGATTCCAATTGAGATTGAGAAATCATTGGCTCCTATTAAGCCATAAAACATGTTTTTTCTGATCTTTTGAGACATTTCAATCTTCTTAGTGTTTCTTTGTTGCCCAATCCCCTGACATTCAAGCTAATGATGGAGATAGTCATTTAGATGAACTTCTGAAAGGTTTTATTGCACCTTTCATTTGCAAAAACTTGGATGTCCCAGGGCCTTTAGGTCTTTTCATTTTTTCCTTTCCCACCTTCTTAAAGTCTTTACCCTTTTCTGATTTTCCAAATTTTGAGGGAGCATTGTAAGATTCTTATGCCTTCTTTATGTGGAGATTGATCTTAATTAAGAGATTTTTCAATATCTATGATATCAGAGAATGTATCTTCTTTTTCGATGATTTGAAGGACAACAATGATTTCAATATTATTGGCTTTGATTGGGCCAATGATTTTAGAACTATGATCTTTGGATTTATTTGGGCCAATGATTGAGTTATTATTAGATTGAGATTTCATGTTTTCTTTAGATCCAGTACTGATTTTCTGAGGATATTGTTGGTCTTTCATTTCTTTTCTTTGTGAGGCATATTTTGCTATATTCTTTGGTTGATCATTTGCAGGAGGATATTGATCAGATAAGGGTTTGACAATTGCAAAATTGATTTTCCCATGTATTTTTTCTTAAATGGAGTTCAAATTAGAATGAGATTCAACCACTATCTTTTATGAATGAACTTGGTTCTCTTGTTGAAGAGATTTCTTACAATAATTTAAGTTATGCCCAATGTGATGAAATTTAAGGCAATAATCAGGCTTAGAAATATAGACAAATTCTTGCCAAAAACCTACTTCATTACGAAAATGAATCCAAATTTTATCCTTAAGCTCTTTAGATAAGTCTATTTCTAGCCAAATCCTGCAGCAATTGCACTTGACTCTATTTATAGGTGGAACTTGATCAGATAATGGTGTTCCCAAAACCTTACCTAAGACTCTAATTGTATCTTCATTAAACATATAGTCTCGAAGGTTGGGTCGGAAAATCCAGACAAGGGTTATGGGGTTTCAAATTTGGGATTAAAGTTAAGCATCCACTTGGGAAGTCTAATGATTTTAGATTCAACAGACCAAACATTACGTTTCCAGATCTTTTTCAAGTATTCTTGGCAAGTGAATTCAATAAATATATGTCTATAGTCCCACTTAGTAAAATTGAATTCACCTGCAAAGCTAAAAGATCCCATAACGTTTTTAATAGTTTCCATGTTTGGTTTTGCTGAAGTAAATTTGTTGATTAGAATTTTTCTTGCTATTGTATCCAGCCTTTCTTTATCTTTTTCATCAAATTTGATCCCCAATTGATCATCTTTCTTTATAATCAAGTAATTTTCATGATACCCTTTCTCATTTTCTTTAAATAAATTTGTAAACGATTTACGATTAAAAAATCCATTTGCAGGCAGATGATTTGGATCAGTTGTATTATTTTCGAAGGTTGGATTGGTTCTTACGTTGATTGGATTGTAGGAAATCGATGGTTGCTGATTCTTGTCTTTATTCTGATGGTGGGGTACACTATTTTCTATAATGTCTGAATTCAAAGATGGGAAATGAAGCTCCAATTGATTATTTTCTTGATGTGGGGATGAAGCAGATCTGGAAGATAAAAGAGATGAGAGTTCTCCTTCTTCCATCGAAAACTTGAATATCAAATAATTCTGGTGAAACTAGCTGTTTTGGAAAGAGTCAACCCAAGACTATGTTTCTCAGTGAGAAACAGAGCACCCTCACAACCCAAACTTATTCAAAATTAAATTCTCATGTACATGTACATATATATATATATATATATATATATATATATATATATATTCCTTTTGCAGACTAGGGTATGGATTCAAACACATCGACGACCGAGAAGATAAAAGATAAGGTATTGACCAGTAAATCGTCCCTCGACTATCACGTTTGGTGGCAGATAGTCCCTTGACTTTCAAATGTCTGTTGACAGTCCCTGGACTATCGTGTTTGGATAAAGTTAGTCCACTAGATCCTTTGATCCATGAGAGGCTGCCACCTGTCACCATAGTCCCCAGAATTTTGTATCACCACTAGTCCCTTGAGTTTAGTTTTCTGTCCTATCCAAGTGACCTGTTCGATCCCTGTCCATGTAACCTGTCCGGTATTCGGAGAGACTAGACCGATTTGCCCTTGCTCGGGGAGCATGCTGAATTCAGACTCATCAGGAGCCCCTTTTTTAGGTGTTTGAGCAAGTATTCTTGTCAAAGAACTGAAAAACAGTCCGACGTCAGAAGTGGTTTTCAACCCGGACAGATCTATGGGTATACCCAGACAGATTAAGCTTTCACGAATTCAAAACGGTTTTTGTCAGAGTTAGTGGGACACATGTCGCTCTCTGATTGGTTATTCCAGCCGTTTTTTCACCTTGAATTTCGCACCACCTTCTTCAACAAGTAACCTCTTTAATTACAAGTAGTGACATCAGCGCCGTCTTTTAATCATTGCCAAACTTTTCGAATTCTTCTAGGAATCAACTCCTTTTTTCAGATTTACTATAAATTCAAACTCATTTTCCACTGTTTTACCATCTTTTTCACATTCACTCTGCAAATTTACTCAGAGCTTTCTCTCTCTAAAGCAAAGGTTTTCTGGGTAGTTTATGTTTACATCAAGAACAACACTGATCAAAGGTGGGTGGCTCAATCTTTCGGAGTTGGAAAGAGCACAAAAAGTTGAGAAGGAGAGACGAATAGCAGCAGGGCTACCTTCATCACCCGTTGATAAACCAGTCGTCTCTGTTACTGAGTCAGATCGAGGCTCATCTTCCTCCAAAGGTACTAAGCCCAAAAAACTCTTTCAATCCACCCTTTCGCCCATAGTCTCTGGTTCCTCAGTTCAGGAGTCAATACCTGCTGTTGAGCCAGGAGTCACAGTTACAAGCGTTAGGAAAACTTCGCCTTTTATTGCAATGGGGTCCGACACAGAGCACTCTCCGGAGAAGCTGGTGGTTAAAAGGTCAAGCCGGCTAGTCAAAGGGCTAGCTTCCAAGAATACTCCCTCCAAATCGGGGGCAAAAAACAGTGGCTCTGGGTCTGGAGTGCCCATAAGTGCTCCCCGGGAAAGGCCATCTGGTCCGGATGTCAGCAGTCCGGTACCTCCAAGAGAGACTTCTGCCTCTGAGCCCCAGCCTGAGATAAGAAGTCAAAGAAACACAGAAGGCCAGCAGTTCGGTAGCCAGGCTGAGCCAAGCTTTAACCCTCCCTGGACCACTACCACAGACATTCCCCCAACAATTATGGAGGAAAGAATGGAGGACTCTGCTGAAGAGGTCCCTTTTGAGCATGAGTCCTCCGGCCAGACTGAAAATGCTGCTGTTGCCAAAAAAGGCAAGAAAAAACTGTACTTGAGGCCTCCGGACCTGCCGGAGTGCCTTGAAGAGAAGGTGGGGCCGTGTTTCCACAGAGTTGAGCTCAGATATCTCTTGGCCTTACAGAAGACCAAGTATGCATTCATCCATACTTCTGACCTGGGTCGAATGCGCACAAAATGGGGGATCCCAGAAAATGTAAAGATAAGGATCCTCATAGATCCGGAGACCCCTATGGATTGCAAGAGGAACGAAATAGTCTTCTTTACAAAGCTATTTAATTGGGGACTCAGGTTCCCACTGGACCCGGAGATCGTTCGATACTTCCACCTGGTGAAGCTCTGCCCGAGCCAGCTGAGCCCCAGTGGCTGGTATACTCTGATGTCATGTATCATGGCATCTAGGATGTTCGGGATCCCTCTCCCTATGGAAGAGTTCGCAGCGGTGGCCAAACTTTGCAAGCATCACCAATTTCCCTTCTATCATTTCAATATGGGGAACGATCTCAAGGCTGTTGATGATCTCTTGGAGTCAGAGAGCAAATGGAGGAGCCAATTCTTGTTTGTCAGTGGCGCTTGGGAAAACGGCAAGAAGATCAAGGCCGGAGAGAACCCAAGCCTCCTCAGGAGTAGGTGGAGGAGTGACCGTAAGTTTCTTACTTTAAATCTCTGTCCATTTTTTTTAAGTTAGCTTAAATTAACTAGTCTCTCTTTTGTTCTAACAGAGCTGCCAAAGGAGTTCGGGGATTATTTGAAGGTCGGACAGGTTACCTGTGGCAAAATCAATGCTTGGGCTGCAGAGAACTGGGAGAATCGATTCCACAAAGCCTTCACCCCTGGAAATCTAGCAAGGTCTCACCTGTGGAACACCACAGGCCGGAGAGACCTATCTTAGGAGGAGCTCACCACCCAGCCTCTTGAAGACATTGTGCTTAGAAGGTCCCACGAACTAGACAAGACACTCTACCTGCCTGCCCGGGCCAAAGCCCCAAGCAAAATGAAAGGCAGGAGAAAAGGCAAAAAGGTGGTGAGCGATGCTGAGAAGGATGCCCCAACAGACTCGGAGGGGTCGGCCCAGGTTCAAATTGATGCAGCCCTCTTGCAAGTGGTGGAGCAAGAGACCTAAAGGCAGGAAGTAGACCTCCCAAAACCTCCAAGGGCTCCCAAGAGGACTCGCAAGCAAGTAGGTGAAGGCGCTGACCGGGAAGCCAAGAAGAAAAAGACTTCCCAAGGAGATGAGCTCGCTCTCCGGGATCCGAAGCCTTCTTTCCCCACTGACCCCTCTGACCCAACGCTGGCCGAAGAGATCCCAAGGGACTTTCATACCGACGAGGTAGAGGGGGGAGATCTCAACCTCGATGGAGTGGACATCACTGGTCTAGCTGGGCTTGGTGAGTATTTCCTTGGCCTCCCCAGAGATGAATTCGTAGGGCCCTACGTTCCTCCAAGCAGCTCCAATACGGTCAATTTCAATGGTAAGACTTTCATTGTCTCAAGTGAAAAGGACACCATAGCCCATTCCTTGCTTAGTAATGTGCAGCCAGTTCTTACATTGGAGAGACAAGTCCGGAGTCAAGCAGACACCATCAAAGACCTCAAGTCTGAGAAGGAAAGGCTGTCCGAAGACCTCCGCACTGCTACTACCAATGCTGATTTGTTTAAGGAAGCAAATGAGGAGCTGAAGAGGAATCAAGACAAAAGCAACACAAAAGTTGCCACCCTAGAAGAAACCACAAAAGATCTCCGGGAGAAGCTGTCCGGTATGGAGAAGGACCTTACTGTCGCAAGGGGAGAAACTACTGCAAAGGAGAAGATTATCACCAACTTGACTACTGACAAGATTGCTCTAGAAAATGCAGTGACCCAGGCTGCTGGGGAGAAAACTGCTTTGTTAAGGGACCAAAAGGCCACAATCAATGCCAAGATCAATGCCTACGCTAGGGAGATGATTCAAAGCGAAGAGTTATTGATTCAAAGGGTGAAGTCTGATATTGTTCTCCTTTTTTATGAAATATTTCCGAAGAAGACCCTGGGGACTTATGGCTCTATGTGGATGCTGATGACCTTCCATATTATACAATGGTCGAAGAGGATGGAATTTCCAGTGGGTCTTCATCTGATGATGAAGAGAGGACCGGAGAAAGCCCAGGTGAAGAGGAGAATGATCCCAAAGGCAAGAAGGTAGTCGAAGGGGGGAGCAACTCTAAGGGTAAGAAAGCAGATGAAGGGGAGCCATCTTCAAAGGCTCAATCTTAATTTATGGTTTACTTGGTTTATCTTTTATTCAAACTAAAGTCCTTGGAAGGCCAAGGCACTCTTTTTGTAGTGGTGTCTGGTATTTGTTCGGACAGATTTTTTGTGCTGTATCCTGACTTATTCGAAAGTCCTTGGAAGGCCAAGGCAATTTTAAGTTGTTCAATGAATACTTCTGTTTTGCACAACCATTATCTTCTTTCATTGTTTGTTTTATTTTAGATAGCTAGAGTTTAAGTAGCTTTTAGTTATTGCATTATGAGAGTGTTTAAATTCTCTGGCTAGAGTTTAAATAGCCCTTAGATCTTTTAGTCCGGGTAGTATGACAAGAGATAAAACTTTGAAAATACTTAGAAAATTTTGAAGAAGGCATCGAATTTTCTTCAACCATCCGGACACCTCACTAAAACCTCCCCGTGCCACCAGGGAGGAAAGAGTATGCCCCCAAATATTTACATGGAAGTTCAAACAAGTAAATATTTACACAAGTGTTATTCCAAGTACATCCGAAGATGCTCAATATTCCAAGGGTGAGTTAGAACCCTACCATCTTTGTCTTCCAACCAATAAGTTCCAGGCTTGATTCTTTCAATCACAACATACGGACCCTCCCAGGTCGGGGCCAGCTTTCCGAAGAGCTTTTCTTTGGTGTGTAAGAAGACCTTTCTTAATACTTTGTCCCCTGGTTGGAAATCTCTTCTTTTAACTTTAGAAGCAAACCTGCTCCTCATCAAGCCCTGATAGTGTGCAACTCTAAGGCGAGCTTTAACCCGTCTTTCTTCTATCAAATCAAGTTGATTTCTGATTGCCATTTCATTAGCGTGTCCGGAGAAGTTGTGAACACGAAAGGAAGGGAGTGTCTTCTCTATGGGAGCTACTGCATCCATTCCATAGACCAAGGCGAAGGGTGATTCTTGTGTTGCAGCCCCAGGTGTTGTCCGGTAGGCCCACAAGACTTCTTGTAGATAACTAGGCCACTTCCCAGCAGCCCCTTCCAGATTCTTTTTTAAACCGGATAGTATAGTTCTATTAGCCACTTCAACTTGCCCGTTGGCTTGTGGGTGGAAAGGTGAAGAAAAACAATGCTGTATACCCCTTGAGGCACAGAAGCTTTCCATTTCTCTATTGTTAAACTGTGGCCCATTGTCTGTTGTTATTTTCAGTGGGACACCAAATCTGCAACATATGTTGGACAGAATGAATTTTATGACAGCTTTTGATGTTGTCCCTGCCAGGGGAGCTGCTTCTATCCACTTTGAGAAGTAGTCAATGGCCACAATTATAGTTTTACGCCCTCCGGACGCCACAAGGAGAGGCCCTACTAAGTCCAACCCCCATCGAGAAAAAGGGATGGGCTCAGAAATTGACTCCAAAGGAATGGCTGGTACATGAATTTCATTGTTGTACCTCTGGCATGGGTCACACCTCCTCACCAATTCCTTAGCATCTTTCATAATCGATGACCAATAATATCCGGAGAGTAATACTCTTCTTGTTAAAGCTCTAAACCCACAATGGGCTGATCCCTCACCATCATGCAATTCGGAGAGGACCACTTGTGACTCATCATCCCCCAAACAACGCAGGAGAGGTTTACTATAGCATTTTTTGTACAACACTTCTCTCAATATAATGAAACCACGAGCCTTGTGTTTCAATGTTCTGGCTTGTGACTTATCTGAAGGCACAATACCATCAGACAGATATTGTATGAGAGGAGATCTCCAGTCTTGAGGCTGTTTCACTTGTATTTCAAAAACTTTCTCTTCTTCACCCTTACTAAGTTGAATAGAAGGGCTTTCAAGCACATGGATCCATGGGTATGACTCCGTATATGCTATAGTTGCCAATGAGTCTGCTAGCTCATTTTTTGCCCAGGGAATGTGTTCATAGACAACAGCTTTAAATTTTAGTGCTTCATTCTTGAGGAGGAGTAAATACTTCACAAGTTGCTCCTTTCTAGCCTCAGATTGGCCTAAGGCACGGTTGACAAGCAATTGGGAGTCACTTAGCAGCTTGACTCTCTTAGCCCCACAGATGTAGGCTAACTTTAACCCAGCTATAGCTGCTTCGTATTCGGACTCGTTATTAGATGCCCTGAAAGCAAAACAAATAGCCTGGTACATATTGTCTCCATATGGGGAAGTTAAACATATTCCTGCACCACATCCCATAGTGCTAGATCCACCATCTGTTCGGACGATCCACATTTTCTTGTCTTTTGTAGCAATAGCTTGCTCCGAATCCTTATCGGAGTGGAATTCAACCAGGAAATCAGCCACAGCTTGGGCTTTTACTGCTGTCCGGGGAGCAAAGTCTATGTCGAAGTCCCCCAATTCTACTGACCACTTAGTCATTCTGCTCGAAATGTCTGCTTTTTGAAGGACATTCTTTAAGGGAAAAGAGGTTCGGACGATGATAGGATGAGCCTGGAAATAAGGCCTCATCTTTCTTGCAGTTATTACCAGAGCTAATGCCAACTTTTCAAGTTTCAAGTAACGTCTCTCAGCATCTATCAAGCTCTTGCTGACGTAGTACACTGGGTGGGGATACCTATCGACCTCTCTTACCAGCACAGCACTGATGGCACAACTTGAAACTGCCAAATATACGAAGAGAGTCTCCCCATCAACTGGTTTGAACAAAGTTTTGGGGGAGGACAGGTGTTTCTTGATTTCATTGAAAGTCTCATCACACTGTGGGGTCCACTCGAAACCCTTTGCACCCTTCAAAGTTTGAAAGAAAGGAGCACACTTGTCCGAAGACCTGGAAATAAATCTGTTTAAGGCTGCTAATCTCCCCGTTAACCGCTGTACTTCTTTGACGTTTCGAGGAGGTTCCATCTGGAAAAGAGCATTCAGCTGGTCCGGATCGGGCTGTATTCCATGCTCACTTATGATATAGCCTAGAAACTTCCCGGACTGCACTCCGAAGACACATTTTTCAGGGTTTAACTTTAAATTTACTTTTACCAAGTTGGTAAAAGTTTCTTGGAGATCGGACAAGTGTAGCTGCTCATCCACACTTTTCACCATCATATCGTCAATGTAAACCTCCATATTTCTTCCAATTTGATCAGCAAATGCCTTGTTGACTAGCCTATGATAAGTAGCCCCAGCATTTTTCAAACCAAATGGCATCACCTTGTAGCAATGCAGACCCCTGTCAGTGACAAATGTGGTATGCTCTTGATCTTTTGGATCTACTTGAATCTGATTGTACCCAGAGAAGGCATCCATAAAGGAAAGCAGTTTGTTCCCAGAAGTAGAGTCTACTAACTGATCTATCCGGGGGACCGGATACAAGTCTTTTGGGCAAGCTCTATTGAGGTCTGTGAAGTCAATGCGCATGCGCCACTTGCCATTCTTCTTTTTCACCAGGACAGGATTGGCAGTCCACAAAGGGTACTGAGATTCCTTAATGTGCCCCATCTTTGTGAGTCTGTCAACCTCTTGTACAATGACATCAGCCTTTTCTTTGGAAAAAGCTCTTCTTTTTTGAACCACTGGTGCTGCATCTCTCCGGACAGATAGGTGATGGGATATCACAGCTGATGGAACTCCAGTAACATCAGCATTGCACCAAGCAAAAACGTGCTGATGGTCTTTCAAAAATTTCAACATTTCTTTTTTCAACATTGGTGGCATCTTGGACCCTATCTTGACACTCTTGCCTTCTTCCAAACAGTGCGTTTCAACCTTTTCAATTGGAATCAACACTCCAGGGGTCTCTCTGGGGTCATCAATTTCACCCTCACCCCCAGAAAGGCCCTCAAACTGCTATTGATCATTTATACGGACTGCCCCCAGCGTTCGAGGAGCCAGGGCAGTGGCATAACATTCTCTTGCAATCTTTTGGCTGCTCCGGATAACCCTAACCTGTCCCTGAACAACATACTTTAAGCACTGGTGGACTGTTGAAGCAACTGCATGCATCCTAGAGAGCCAAGACCTCCCTAGAATAGCATTATAGCAAGTGGGACAATCCACCACAATAAAGAGTATTCTAACCATTTTCTTGAAAGGACCCCTACCCAATAACACCTCTTCTTCGAATTCTCCGATCACATCGGCTGAGCTGCCTGTGAAGCCCACGATTGACCTGTCCGACTTTTGAATCACAGTTGGATTTTTCATTTTCTTATAAGTGGTTAGGAAAGGATATTGGCTGAGCTTCCAGTATCCACCAAGATTCGCCTTATTTCATTGCCCCCTATAGACGCTCCTATGACAACAGCATCCTCATGAGGGCCAGCAATGTCTCTCAAATCATCCTCATCAAAGACAGTGAAGGGGAATGAGTTCGGTGACTGATAAGATGTCATGCCTCCTTCTAGCTAGGAGGCTAAATTATGAACATGCCTCTTTCTCGAAGAAGCAGTAGGAGCCGTCATAGTGTCCCGTCCGAAAATTGTAAGCGACTCAAAAAACTTAATGAGCCCGGAGACCGATCTAGAACACTCCTCAATAGCACCCACTCTATTTCGAGTTGGATCAGGATCCAAGTATTCAGATTCCACATCAAAGCTTTCAACTATAACCATGGCCCCCTCCGGAGCAGCATTACTTGGACCAACCCGGTGAGTGTTATCAGGCCTGTTGCCTCCTCTTCTCTTAACGTATGCTCCCAACTTTCCCCTTTCAATCAGGTTTTGAACTTCTTGTTTCAATGCTATGCAATCATCAGTGGTATGGCCAATATCATTGTGATATTGGCAAAATGAGTTGTTACGATGCTCTCTAGGAGACTGCAAAGTTGCTGGTCTCCGGTAATGTACCTCATCTTTTGTTTTATCAAAGATAGTGGCCACACTTTCTTTTAACTCTGCGAACCACTCCGGTTGGACCCATGGCCCTCTCTTGTTTCTGTATTGTTGAATTTGAGCAGGAGCAGCTGGCTGAGACTGAGCTTTTGCCCTACCATGCCCCTGTCCGGTTTCTCTTGCTTTGTTCCCGGACTGGTTTTGATTTGGAGTTGGTGCAACTGGGGTGGACCTCACCTGCCGGTGCACCCTGGTTTTCTTTGTTTCATCGACGTTTATTTGTTTGCCAACCTGATTCAGCAACCCTCCCCATGTCATAGCCTTCTTTCGGGTCACCGAATCAGCTAGATTGCCTGGGTTCAAACCCTGTCTCAGGGATGCTATTGCTACCTGTTCAAAGCAATCAGCCAACCCATTCTTTGTGTTCACAAAGCGGCTTATGTATTCTTTCAAGGATTCATTTGGCTCCTGGGCACAATGGATTATGGTGTCTCCATTGCCCTTCAGCTCCTTACTCCCTACGAACTGCCTTCGAAAGGCGACCCAAAACGTATCGAAATCTTTAATACAACCCTGAGGCAGGCTGTTTTACCATTTCAGAGCACTCCCCGTGAATGACTGGGAGAATGCCCTACAAAGTAGTTTATCATCGTCATCAAAGTTCATCATGAAGTTCTTGAATTGCTCCAGATGGTTGTCCGGATTAGTACTGCCATCGTACTTCTCCATTTTAGTGCTGTCAAACCTCTTGGGGAGGTTTCCGGACAGGATTTTAGAAGACAGTGGAGACTGCCTCCAATTCCTTCCACGACTGAACACAATATCCTCATTGGGAGTTGCAAAGATACCTGGCTCATCGTGGAAAGCAAAGGGATCCATCAGCATCTTGTCCGTATACCTCCGGTGGTGAGATGACCCCTTTCCAATATGCCTTTTCATTCTTCCATGGTGGTCTCTTTTTCTTGAATATTTCTTAACCTGCTTTTGCTTTTTCCTGGTTCGACCCTCATCACTGCTAGAGGACAAGGATTTTTCATTTCCCTCGCTGTCCGAAGAGCTACCTGAAGATTCTGAGCTCGAGTCAGAACTCTCCACAGGCTTGGACCGGTGAGACTTTTTGGAACTAGCATGAGTCGTTTTGGTGCTCACATGAGTTTTAGAAGCCTCATGCTCTCTGGGGTTATCGGTATGATGAGCAACCGATGCTTTGGATTTTTCTTTCATGCCCATCTTGGCCTTCTCAGCCCTCAGAGCTTCTATTTCACACTTTAGCCTGTCACGCTCTTCGACAGTATACTCATCGTTCTCTTCCACCACTTCGAGCAAAGCCGGTGGAAGCTCTGTATTGTCCGGATTCATACAGACAGAATTTCTTGGCAGGTTTTGAATGCTTGATTCAGGCACCTTTCTCCTCCCACTGTGGTCGCCAATTTGGTATGGATAATAATTTCCTGAGGGTAGGCTGGTAATTTCAAGTGGAGTTTTAAGGTGGTGTGTGGGTGTTTAACACTTAGAGTAGAGAGTAGAGAGATGATTAAGCAGCTTGGTAGCAGTTAATTCTCATTACCCATAGTTAATGCGGGTGGTTGAGTATTTATAGTGTAATGTTTGGGCCCTTATGGGATTTCGGGTCATGTTTAATGGACCCGGGTCATGTTCAAAGACCCATGAGCTCTAAGTAGGAGAGCAAGTAGCTTAATCAAGAAGTGTTTAGATTTTTTAGTACTTTTGTCATAGTTCGAACAACCTTAAGTTCACAGTGTTCACAGAAATCTGTCCGGTCCAAGTGACCTGTTCGATCCCTGTCCATGTAACCTGTCCGGTATTCGGAGAGACTAGACCGATTTGCCCTTGTTCAGGGAGCATGCTGAATTCGGACTCATCAATATTGACCATAAGTTCCAATAAATATGATCTTATAAATATTGGACAAGTTTCCTCTAGAAACATATAAGTAAATTCGGAAGCTTCGACATGTAATAATATTGACCATAAGTTCCAAAAAATATGATCTTACACTTAGGTTCCAACATCTAAGTTTCAGTACTTAATGTTGTACCACTTCATTTCTGTATTCACAAGTCTCAGTTTAACCCTTTCAGTTAGATTCCGACATACGTTTTTTACATGAATCTCGGTTGAGCGCTTGCCTTACAAACTTTAAAGTTTAAATAGTTCATGAAGTTAAATCTTAATAATTCATACGATTATATATATATTTATTTATTTTAGATTAATATATTAATATGTTCAATATTTATATCTTATATTTTATTATATCTTATGTGTTATTATATATATATATATTGTTTTCGTAATTATTATACGCAACTATACAAATATATTTAATTATCTTCACATTTATTTTAGTGTAAACTCATTTTAAAGTACATTAAAAATAAACTATGACTTTCATTTTAGTTAAAAATTAATACAATTTTTTTAATTTAAATATTTAATTCAATGTTAAATGTGTTGGTCTCCTTTGTCCTAGTTTTTTTATAATATAATTATTTTTCCTTGTGTCTAGGGTTTCTTTTTCTTTTCTCTTATTCTTTTGTATTATTTTTTTTATGTTTTGTGGTTTTCCTTTCAATAAATATTTTTTAGACAAGTGAAAAAACAAATTCATACAAATTTATAAAATGATTATTAATTTATTTTTTTCCTTTTTTAAAGATACATATCATTTTTCCCATGTAAATCATAAAGAACTATATTTTATTAATGTAGTCTTTGATATCCTTTTACAACTTATTAAACAAGAATATATATATATATAATATAGAACTAATGGAAGCATATTAGATTAGTCTATCAAACATGCATTAAAAAATTGAACTTACGAGTTTTCCTGTTGTTATCCATTATCCTTATTGAATCTATTTGTAGGAGACTTGAATCATGTTTTATGCTCATCAAATTTCCGTTCTTGGTAAAAAATTATTAGTATTCCTCTCAACAAATGTCTTTTTTAGTTTAGGTTAAAGGAATGTCTCAACTTCATTCATTTTATAGGAAATTACAACTAGAATTTTCATTGTATAAATCTCATTAACTTATATAGCTTTGTGATTGGGGACCACAAACACTAAATTAATAAAATAAATTTAGTCAATTAATTATCAGTTTAGACCTAAGTGTTGAGATTTGGGCCCAGTCATTTATAATGTCTAAATTCAATCCAGTTACTACACTTATAAGTCCACAACGCTTTTTCACATATATGCCCAATACATAATTAATTATATTTAATATAATTAATATGATTAATTTCATTATTAGACTATCTTATGCCAATGACCATATATATATATAGCATATTGGTTCATAAATACTTCAACAATCTCCCACTTGGACCGTCATATGCTACTCACGAATATATTTAACTTCAATGGGTACCCTGAATCTATTGTCAATAGGTGAATGGTACAATCCTGTACATGATCAATAAGTAATAACTTACTAAAGACCTTTTTCTCAAAATGTGAACAATACGATGCAAAAATAATCATATTATTTCCATCAATCAATTATTTAGGCCAATTATGGTGTGCAGTCTAAAAGTAATATGAATTATAATTGTACATATCTACTCTTAAATGGTCCTACATTTGGAGATCTAATAAAGTAACAAATGTTAATAAATATAATCAAGCCATATATATAACAATAAATCTTTGTGTATACAATATCGTAAATATCATCAGATTCTATTATAAAAGAACTCTTATAGAAACTAATGATCCTATAAATTAACTACACTATCATTAGATTCTATTACAAAAACTCTTATTGAAACTCATAATCCTCTAAATTAACTACAATCATACTAATGATGTGGTCTCAGAAAACCTTAGGTAATAATGCCTTTGTAAGAGGATCTACAGTCATAGAGTTTGTGCCAATATATTCTATATTTATATGACTTATGTGAACTATATCTTTAACAGACATGTTCTTTATGTCTATGTGTTTAAATTAAGACGAGCTCATGTCACTGTTAGAACACTTCATTATGGAATTTTTGTCGCAATACAACCTCTTAAGACCTTATATCACTTATATAATACGCAACCCAATGATAAAATTCCACAACCACAATGACTAGTTTGATGCCTCAAAGTACGCAACAAATACTATTGACATGACAGACGATGCAATAAGTGTTTTTTTACACTTTTCTAAGATATTGCGCCTCCAGCCAATAAGAATATGTTGCCAAAAGTTCTTTTCAGTGTGTATAAGTATCTACAAAAATCTAAGTCGAAATATCCAATAATCTCCAGCCTTTCCAACTTCCTATATGTCAATATGTGTTATTTCGTTCCTTAAAAATATCATAGTACCCTTTTTACTACCTTCTAATGGTCCATACATTGGTTACTTACATACCTCTCTAACATATTTATAGAAAATGCAATGTCTAGCCTAGTACAAACTTGAGTATACATTAAACTCCCAACTTCTAAAGCATAAGGAACCATTTTTATTTCCTCAATCTCAAGTGTTATTTTTGGACATTGACCCATACTTAGTTTGTCATCCTTTGCTGTATAGGTACTTAGGGGATTTTAGTTTGCCAATCTATAACGTTGTAACGTACTTTCAATGTATGACTTTTGTGACAATCCAATAATGAAACGAGAGAGATCCCGATGTATTTGAATTCCTAGCAGAAAACTGGCATCACCAAGATCCTTCATTTCAAACTTTTCTGATAGAAATATTTTTGTATTGCGTAACAATTCTTTATTATTCAAAGTAAGCATTATGTCATCAACATATAATATCAAAAAAAATTACTCCTATTGAACTTGTGATACACACAATATTCAACCGAGTTGACCTCAAGTTTAAAATAGATTATCACCTCAATGTTTTCGTCATACCAGTAACGAGAAGCCTGTTTGAGCCCATAAATGGGTTTCTTAAGCATGAAAACAAGATTATTTGAGTTACCAATTTTAAAGTATTTCGCTTGCACCATATAAATCATTTTCTCGATATTACCATTGGGAAACATGGTCAGCAACTAATATCATGGTTGTTATAAAAGATCTTTATTCAATATTGCAGAGAATGTTTATTTAATATTAATCCCTCATGTTGAGTATAATCTTTCGTTATAATGTGTTTTTTTATATCTTTCCATATTACCCAAAGAATTGCGTTTGGTTTTGTAAACCCACTTACAACCAATTGCATTTTTCTCTTCAGGTAATGGGATAAGTTCCCATACCGTATTGTCTTACATCGATTTATACTCTTCCTTCATAATATCAATCCACTTCCGAGAGTAAGATATTTTTATGTTTTGTTTGTAGGTTGAAGAATCATCTACAGTTCCAACACATGACTCGTCATGTTCTTGAAGATACACTTTAAAATAAAAAAATATATAACATTTTTATTTTCTCTAGTGAACCTTCTCAAACATATCATTACTTATTCTTGGACTTTTTTGAGGAAGTAGAGTTTGATCCTCACGAACAATTTCATTTTTTATCTTCTTGTGGAAGATTATCTTGAGGTTTCTTTTGTCATAGCTAGACTATATTTGTATCATAGTTAAAACCCTTAAGTGTAAAATCAATTTTATTATGAGTAATACCTTATTTGAACGGGACCGAAATAAATGGAATTAAAGTCCATTCTTTTGATACATGTGTATCTTTATTAAAGCTTTCATGAATTTCCACAGATTCATCCTCAAAATGAACACATGCTCCGTTTCTTCCTCCCAAACTTGACATCCTCTAGAAACTTTGTCCTTCCCATTTCAAATATATAACTAGTGAAGATTATAAAACTTTAAACCCTTAAAATATCAGAATAACCATAGAAGAATCAACTAATTATTTTCGCATCCAGTTTCTTTTCCAGAGGTTGGTAATCCCTTGTCTCAGCTGGATACCCCATATATGTAGATTGGTGAGGTTTATTTTAGACTGAGGGTAATTTTGTAAAGTGTTTTGGGTATTAAATATTTTGGTGTTACGTAGTGAGAGATTTGAGCATCCTGGTTGTAATAAATGTTCATTACCCTTATTAATGAAAGTGGTTGGGGTATTTATACCCTTAATTAAGGACCCATGGGATTTTGGGTCAAGTTATAAAACCGGGTCGAGTTTAAGGACCCGTTTACTTATTAAGCTGATTAGCACATAGCTTAGCCAAAAGGTTTTTAGGTGTTTTTTACTTTTTTCCTATCAGGATAGTTTAGTGGTACGTTAATGTCCAAATTACCCCTGTCCGGATATATCAGTAAGTTGTGACTGAATAATCTGAACTCATCATAGATGATTTAAATTAGGCATACGCCCATTCCAAAGCTTATATAGGATCCTAACAGTTTACTTAGTGGGTACTCTGGTTAGTATATATGTCATGCATTTGATGGCTCCCCTTAGAGAGATAATGGTAGAGATGAGTTTTATCATACTCTTAGGCATATCTTTTATTATACAATTTTGTCTCTCATATACAACATTCATGTAGTATGAACTCGACATTGTATACTGAGGGACTATACCACAGTCCTCTAGGTATTATATAAATGGATCTTGACGTTGTTCACCTGATTCGTCATATCTACCATAGTATTCACCACCACAGTTAAATCTAATGATCATAATGTTTTCTTGGTCCAAAAATATTTGACCTTATGTAAGGCCTCAAATTTTCATGAAAGAGGTAAATGTATCCGAAATGAGTGAAGTCATCTATAAATAATATGAAGTACAACTACATGTTCCATTATTCCTTTGAATACGGTCCACATATATCGATATGAATCAATTCCAAGATTAAGTCGCTCTATATGTCCATACCAGTTTTGGTTTTGGTCTGTTTCCTCTCGACACACTTGATAAATGTACCAAACTCAGAGTAATTTAGGAGGCCAGTAAACCTTTAGCTACAAGCTTGTCCATCCTAATTTTGGATATATGACCTAACTGTCTGCACCATAATTTATAGGAGTTTTCAAATTTATAATCTTATTTGGTACAAGTTGTGCATTCATGGAAATGTTGTGGTTATTAAAAATATTTAATATATACACATTATGTTCCTTTAAAAAAGTTTCAATGACCAATAATCATATCATTATAAGAGAGAGCTAATTTATTGTTTCACATAAAATATGAATATCCATACAAGTTTACACCGGAAAGGAAATTAAGTTCCTTCGAAAAGTGGGAAACAAACATAACTTTTTTAAAACAATACACATCAAGTGGAAAGTTCTAAATTTAAATCACAAATTCCCAACACTTAGCATAGCTTCTGTATGCTTTGAAGATGGATATTTCATCCTCACTTAGCATCTTACTCCTTAACGTACCCTACAAATAAATACATATATGAGTATTTGCAACTGTATCAACCCACCATGTATTTTTTCCACATAAACAAGATTACTTTCTGAAACAACCAAAGATGTGAGAGTACATTTTCTTAGCATGTAAGCCCAAGGTTTCTCACAATATTTCTTGAGATATCCCTTCTCTTTGCAGAAACAAGTATCGAACAATCATTGATTCTTGAGGCTTTTTCTTCTTAGTTGGACCCTGACCTGATTCTTTTCCATCAATCTTCCGCGTTGGTCCAATTTATTTCTTAAACACTACCATGTTCACATTAGATCCCTCCATTTAAGCCTTTCCTTCTCGCGCATGCAATTATAAATGGACTGAAAATATACTTCTCCGACAAAGATTAAAAAATGAACTCCATCACACACTTTTTTTTTAAGTCTACATCGATTGCTTTTAATTTTATGGAAATCATGGACACTCATAGAATATTCTCTTAGATTTTACTTTTTCCAGTGGATTTCTTAGTAAATAACTTATTAATTAGACGTTGTAAAACTATATTGTCATTTTTGGCAAAGGCTTTCTTGACTTCTAGAAGAAAATCTGTAGCAATGGTAACATCTTTTGGGACAACCCCACGAAATGCAATTGGTATCCTTTGAAGCATTATGGCAATACATAATCTGTTACAATTTTTGGGGCTTATACTCTTTGGTTTCCTTAGGTGAAATTTATTGAGTAAGAGAAGTTGGTTTGGGTCTCAATAATGCATGGTCACATTCACAAAAAAACAAGTATATTTGCATATCATTTTTCCATTGGTTAAAATTCGGGCCGTCAAGCATGAGGGTCTCATTCCCCAACTGATTGTAACTCAAGAAGTTCACTTGAAAACTAAAATAAATAAAACACAACGCATATAACAACTAACATGCTTGAATATGGTATATACATGTAAAACATAATATACTATGGTAATAAGATATCATAGGGAAAATCATACTAATGCGTATATATGAGTTTGAGAAAATTACAATGGCCATTATTTTAATTTTCCTAAGTAACAGTAAAACCATCCGGATGGTTTATTTCACCTAATTATATAAAAAACATTACAATGGTTAATTTAATTTTCCTAAATGTCGGTGAAAACCTCAGAGGGATGATTTCATTTATTTAAATTAAATAATCATGAAGACCATAATTCACTAAATTTTATCCAGTTCATGATTAACCAAATTCAAATATTAACTTTCCAGATAACCAAAAATGTTTGAATTTAAATTAACCCTTTGAACCTTTTCGGACCCTGAGATCATTAAGGAGCTCAATTAACCATCCGGAGGACCGGTTAATTGACTCCATGATTCCATGATTCACTTAGGATCATTAAGGAGCTCATTTTATTTCACAAACAGATACAAAAAACAACATGTTCAAACACTTCAACATGTGAAGCAAATCATGAAAATATAAAAGTAATTCGTTAATAATTAATAAAAAAAATTATATTTTTCGAAAAAAAACATGTTGCTACTGTCACTTGACGTTCCGCCCAGCCAACAGCCTCATGTCGCATTCATTGTAACAAAAATAGTTTGCAAATTACCTTGCAAGTCACGACTTTCAATCGCAGCGACACCAATGTGCTAGCCACGGTGGACGTCGCCGAACTACCTTCGATCGATAATAACATTAGGGGTTACACGATCGATGAGCCGATATCGTTTTATTAAGGATTTATTTATGCTAAATTTCGGAGAAAATTTTCAGCCATCAATCAAACCCTACTTTAAAAAACCAACTCTAATCTATACAATCAATTTAAAAAAACTTAAACATATAAACATGTTTTCTTATAAATAAATCATTGTATGCATGTTTTCCCCATAAACTCTAAATTCATACCATAAGCAATTCAAATAATCAATTAATCTTATTGGTATGGATTCTTTACATAAAAAACACGATTTAGTTAAGTTATATATAAATTTAGTAATCCTATTAATCATAAGAGAATATTGGCTATAATACCAATATATAAAACTAATTGAATTACATCAAATTAGTCTATCAAATATACAAAATATAGAACCTTCAATATATATTAAACATAAGTTAAAATTGAACTTACAGATTTATTAATTTTTTTATCAAAAAAGACTTCAATCTTGTTTTATGTCTTTTAAATTCATATCCGATAAACCAATTTGTCAGTTTTGATTATGTATTGGTTATTTTTATAATAGTTTATTTATCTTGTTAAAACTTTTTTAAAAATAATTTTAATGGATTCCTAATATGATCATACTAGAGAGCGGTTTGATTCCTAGAATTTGAAATCATCTTTTATATTCATATCATTTATGTTATGGATTCGAGTAGAAAATACATAGTTAATTATTTTAGTTTATTATTATATCTTATAAATAATAATTTACAAAATTATTTACTTCATTTTAAAAAGATTCAGCCACTTGTAATACACTCTAATATTTAGACAAATCATAATTTTTCTTATTCATATTTAACATAGTTTTACTTTAAAATATATATGTAAATTACTTATAATTTATATAAATATATTACTTATTTATATTTTATAATGAGTTTTATATGTTTTGTCATGCATTAATGTTTTCATAAATATATATATTATATTTAATATATATATATATATGAATGATTACATTGCTCTAATAGTACTATGCACATTTTAAAATAGACCCTCATCTTTCATACCAAGAAAGAATCTCTAGTAACATTTGTTTGGGTTTTATTCTCAAACACTCCAGCCTACATGTATAACAAAAACACCATCAAGATTATTACGAAAGCTATTGGTAATCCAATGGCTAATTGGGTTCCTTTTAAGAACATGGCGATGTACAACTGCTGCAAGGATTGATACGAGTTGGACATATCTAAAAATCTAATGAATAAAGTCTGGATCAGTTTTGAGAAAATAGATGATTATTGGCAAGAGGTTCAATACGGTCATAGGCGTAGCTATTGCTAAACTTATCTCTATTTTGGACATAAACAGTATGATTGCAAAAAACCCTTTGACAACCAAACTACATCTAGAAGTAATCAATCAAAATTATCAAACTACCACTACTAACAAGCCATCTATGATGAGGGTAGAATTCGCCGATATAAAGTGTTAAAGTGTTACGACCTTGGTCAGCTGACGAGCTGGTCAGCGTCTGTTCCTGCTAATGTTAATGGATCTACATGTTTAATTTTCCTGATCCTTTGGGAAAAATTTCAATGCTACATTGATCTACAGAACCTTAATAGGTTTTTTAGTTTTTACAACTGATCTACATGTTTAGTTTTCCCGATCCTTTGGGAAAAATTTCGATGATACATCGATCTACAGAACCCTAATAGGTTTTTCAGTTTTTACAACTGATCTACATGTTTAGTTTTCCCGATCCTTTGGGAAAAATTTCGATGATACATCGATCTACAGAACCTTCATGGGTTTTTCAGTGTTTACAACTGATCTACAAATTTAATTTTCAGACCCTTCGCATAAGCATCAATATCACATGTTTTTCTTTTTCAGACCCCATCATAAATTTTACAAATAACGCTGATCAGACCCTATTTTGGTTTTTCACGAAAACATTTTGGTTTACCTAAGTAAAAACACCCGCACATTATGGTAAGAAACAAGGATTGATTACTCAAACATAAATATCTAAATGTTCATAGGAAATAATCTTAGGGGACCCCCCGGCCCCCAAAGATATTACAAACGAAAAAAAAAACAACAAGTAACGAAACAGCAAGCCGATCACTCGCTATTCTCCTCCTCGGACTCCGTATCGTCCGATTCATCCTCGCAACTCACTCCCTCAGGTCGGTCCGCCTCGGGCACATCTAGCCACATCGCCCCAAGATGAAGGGTCAGGAAACGGTTATGGAATGAAAGCACGTAGGCGGCTTTAGCATCGGCCGCCTCTTTATCCGACCACTTCTTGCACTTATTTGCAAAGGCGGTGTTCGAAGCTTTCAGCTTTTGGATCTCCTTCTCTAGAGTGGCAGCACGATCTGCCCCGGCCTTTTTCGTCTCCTCCGAGACACGGATAGCCTCTGCAGCTCGTCCCTCTGCCAACTCCTGCGCGTTTTTAGCACTCTGCACCGCCTCCTTTAAACGAGCGATTTCAGCCTCCGCGCCCGCTAGCTTCTGGCTCAGTTCGGTCGCCCTACGCTCCTTCAGGGCCGCGGGTACAAGCAGGTTGTACAAAGACAAGGCCAGTCCATCCGATCCTTGCAGCGGGAAAGTGTGCGGCGAACCAAGCATCGTTAGCACCGGGAACCAAGGACCGCTGGAGGAGGCTGCGGCTGGATCCGATGCGTTAGGAGGGTCGACCTCATCCGGAATCACAACTACCGGATCCATTGGAGATTTCCCTTTAACCACACCAAACTGATCAAACAGCTCCGGTACAGTGGGATTGTCCGCCCCAGCAACGACCCCGCTCTCTTTGGCCCGCTTTTGCTTCTTCTTCGTGGCACCTTTAGCATCGGCTCGGCTTTTCCTCTTATGCACCGGAGGCTGGGCCCGGTTCGACGCGCCACCCTCAACATCATTCGCCGCTATCCGACCCACTCCCTCCCCACCATGTCCATTGCTCCCCCCGACCTCGTCATCCGACTTTGGGCGCTTGCTAGGCGCCTTGTTGCGTTTCGGGAGGTACAACTGATACCCAGGAGCGTCAGTTTTAGCAATAATGTCCTCCAGACTGGGGGGGCTCCCGCAGTTGCTCAATGGTCAGTATTTCCGACGAGCAACGCCAGAGGTTACTCTTGAGCAAGTTGGTGTCCTTGAAGGTCCGATGCATCGCCCGACCCCACTACTTCTTCGAAAAATCCTTTAACACTTGAAAAGTGTCTTCAGCAGCTTTCGAGAAGTCCTTCTTTAGCCCTTACAAAAACTCCTTCGACACTGCACGGAGGGTCGGCATTTAAAAAAAAAAAAAAAAGGGGGGGCGGTACCGTCATGGACCCAGGACCGAAGCAGCTGTCTCTTATTCTCCGGGGTATAAGGAAGGCCATTCTCCCAGCACCCGCTCAGAAACACAAACCGATGCTTCTTGCCTTTATCTCCCTCCAAGAAGTCGTTAACTATCTTCCACTTGTTTCCCAAGGAAGAGTAGAAGAACGGGGACTTAGGAGCCCTGGACAGACCTAACATAGCGACATATTCCTCCATAGACATAACCCGACCCGAAAGGCGGGAAGCCATTATGCAGGATATTAAAGTGTACCAGGCATTCGGCGTCAGCTGCGATAGGCAGATCTAGAGGGTGCGGAAGTAGAGCGCGATCTCGGGATCTAAGGGGAAGCGAAGAACCCAATTGAATAGCTCGGTAAATACCACGATTTCCCGAGATCGGACGTGAACAGGAGTTTCCCCAGGGACCGGGAACCGAACTGTAACGCATTCAGGAATTCCCCAATGGATCAGCAGCTTCTTGTGCTCGGACTCGGGGAAGTAGAGGTACTTTCCTTTGTAGAGAGAAATGATGTCCTTCGAAGGAAGCCAGCGGAAATAGGAGGTGGTGATCGCGGCCTCGACTTCTTTGGGCAGAGGATCGTCTGGGGGGTTAGCAGCGTTCCCAACAGCGGCAACACTGACCTCCGCGGGAGAGATATCTACCTCTGATTCTTCCAAATCGGGGATCGAAGCTTGGTCGGAGCTTCGGGGTGTAGCAGCGTTCGGATCCGACGATCGTACCCGAGAGCTTGAGGGCTCAGCAGCATTCCCAAAATGAGCCCGGTGAGCCGCGTCCAATTCTTCTGGCGTCAGCCGACGCTTAGGCAGACCTAAAAAAGTTACGGCAGTGTTAAGACCAGTCCGGTACCCTCGAATTGAGGGAGTAAGCTGAACCATTTCAAGATAATTACCTCCTGCGGGAGATGTAGGGGGACTGTTTTCACCTATGGTCAAGAACTTAGTTTTGCGGACGCGTCGGGGCGGGAACGGAGGCGACGGAACGTATGAATTTACAGACTATGGGGTCGGATTCTCTGACCGAACTACAGGGGAACGAGAGGAGCTGCTGCTGGAAGAAAGGACAACAGTCTCTGGAGATAGGCTGATCTCGGGAGACCGAGAGCCAGGAGGTTCGGGCAGAAGAAAGGATTCAGCAGGGATCGGGGTAGCTAAAACGGGGTCGTGAGGATGCGAGACGGGAGTGAATGGTTTGGAATTGGATCCCCAAATAAAGCCAACGCGTCGGTATTCTTCGGCTCGGTCTCCGATGCTAGCCCACTCTTTGAAACTTCACACATGCTTTTTCTTTTTCTTGGCTGGTGTTTGCTTCGGATGTCGGGGTTTCATAAAACGAACATTCTCTCTCTAGAAATGATCTGACAGCACTTTCTCTCTCTAGAATGCCTCTGAGAGAAATCAAGAATTGTGGAGTATTTATAAGCGACGTTGAACGACCGAGGAATACCAATCGACAAAAGCACAGCGGGAAGACGAAGAGTCTCCCTAAAAAACTAGTCTGGCAAGGACGCATCCCATAAACAGGTGACACGTGTTGACCACCTTCTGACGAAGGCTCGCCTAGGCTAGCCCCTTCGAACCAACTGATGAGATGGGCTTTCTCGACCCGATCCACCGCGAAGAACCGGCCCATCACAGTGGGGCAAGGGATAGAAGCCCAAGAAAACGCGGAAACCGACCTGATGAGTAATGTCTAGCAGAACCTGAGTGTTGCCCTCGGGTAAAGTCAATTAAAAAACACTTCGGGAGTGTCGTCAAACACCCATGGAATCGATCGGGAGAGGCAACATCGAATGCCCGACGCTTTTTGAAAAAGGATGATTCATCCAAGGATAAACCGATTGGCCCGAAGCACTAGAAACTACGGACGCTAGTTGTAGGTTCGGCTATGAGTCTCCGCTCCTGAAACTCCCGAAGACTGGGGGCTACTGATGAGAGTAGAATTCGCCGATATAAAGAATGGGGGTCTAATTGTGAATAAAAGATACTTGGTGTAGTTATTAAAGTACTTAGGATCTCTCGGGGACCAATTTGTAAATACGGTACTTGGCAAAGGGCCTCATTAATTGTGTAAACAACCCACCAAGGATTTTAGTGGGTCCACCTTATTTTAGTATAAAAGGTGACCCACTTTCTTGGTAGGTGGAAAATTTTTGAATATTATTCTATTCTATTCTCTCTCTACACTTTCTCTCTCTAGTCACATCAAGCACAAGATCCGAAATATTCTTCCAAACATTTATTGACTCATCAATCTAAACCAAAAGAATAATGGATCTCTAAAATAAAATCTATCATCGTGAAGGACGTGGCTCAAAACATCATAGAAAACAACAAAAAGGTTAATTCAATGCAAGATCATGAATTGCTTAACCTTGAGAAAGTTTCAAATGAGAAAGAATCCACAACTAAAAGCCTAATTCCAAAGCAACAACCAACCCTCCCTCGATTCTCTACTTTCACTATAAAAAATCTATCCATAAAATCAATCAAACATTATATGAACAACAATTACTTACTAGAGTTCAAAGATACTGATATCAAGGAAGCCTTGCATATTATTGACACAAGAATTCTGCTCTCAACAAATAATAATCTGGATTCACCAGAACCCAATACTCCCTCACTAAAACTCTGAGAAAGGAAATGAAAAAGGTCAAACTAAAGCCACTAAAAAGCCTTAATACCACCAAAGTAATCCATTTCAAATAGTCTGCCAGGCCTAATGTTGGCTCATCAAAATGACAATAACAATTCTTTGTTGGAAAGTAATAGGTATTGGTAATACGGGTATTATACGCACGTAAGACTCACTTACTCAAGATTACTAAAATGTTTGGCTACCTGATGTTATTGCTATCATTTTTAATAAGATTTGGCTATTCTAGAATGAAGAATTTAAAATCGAAACTCAACCAAACCTGGAGCAACTTCTTTACATAAAGGAAATAAATCCCTTTAATATTTTTACCCGAACACAAGCTTTTTCAGATCTCCATATAACGCTACCTCAATATTAGCTATGGAGACGCTCCTGAATTAGTCAAGACTTCATGAAAGCTATGCTGCCAAAGAAGAAGAAGAAGAATATGAACTCTCTCTCTCAAAAAATATCCAGAGAATTTACACCAGCAAACTCTATACCCAATAGAAGACAAATAACTTAGCCTTAGAAAATCAAATGGAAATTTGTTAACCTACCAATTACCGATTCATCTCTAAGAGTGAAGTATGAAGAAAAACTCAATTGAAGACCTCTAGGTTTCATCCATCAACTAGACAAGCATTCAAGAAAGGTAAGTAGATCATGGGTTATTTCTTTTGGTGTTTCAGAAAATTGAAAAGTCCTAATCATCATAAAAAAACATCAACACAAACACAAAATTCAGCAAACATTTCAAATTTGAGTGTTGCATGAACTAGGGTATCGTCAGAGATTAGAGCAACAGGAACCAGATAATTCCAAACACTGTAATCAGTAGTAAGAATAATTTGAAAGGTGAGTAAAGGTTGTGTGTAAGAATAAAAATGACGTTGGTTTATAATGTGAAGACTTATGAAAATGTCTTAGTCAAAGAATCTGTAGATTTGACTCATATCAATGAAGATTATGTTGTTTTAAATAAAAATAAAAACTAAATTTTAAAGATCATGTTAAAATTACACTAAAAATAAGTTATGATACATTTTCATATATCCAGCTTAATTAATATAAATCCAGAATTTTCTAACTCAGTCGCAATTATTCAATGTTAGAAGCGTTGATTTTTTTCTTTTGGGTTTTTTGATATATATTTTTTCTTCTATATTTGTTTTTTTTAACTTCTTTTATTTTTCAGTTTTTTGTTTTTTTTTCTCAGGTAAACTGGAATTTTTTTTATCACTTTTCGGACAATGATCTTTATTCAAATCGGAGAGAATGATTTTTTGGGTGATTTTTCTCATTTTTTTAGTTTTCTTTTATATTTTATGTTTCAATTACAAATTTTTTCTCATTTAAATTGACAAGAACCTTATTACAATCAGTCGTACTAAAAAATTAAGATACATTGACAACTTTAACAAAACATAAATAAAATTACTATGAAATTTGATAAGTAATAAAATTATCCAACCCGCTAGAGGTTAAAGCCAATTGGGATGTGACTTGATGATCAAGTAAATGAAGAACAAGGATAGTTTATGGTGTGGTAAAACATTCATATTGTTTGAAAAAAAGTTATTGTAAATATATAATACATATATTACGTATATTCATTTATCATAAGATAAATTGCATTACTATAATTATGAGATTTTTAACATGAATAAAGATCTATCGAAAACCAACTAATTTATCATATACTATATTCATCTTCTTATAGAAATATAGCCTTCAAGTCTACCTATCCAAAATTTACCACACCCAATTCTCGTCGTCTGTGCGAAGCGATTTCTATGTGAATATTTTTTTCCTAAAATCTAAAAAACAAGTAGGCTTAAAAGCACGAATGATAAATTCGAGCATAGATCTTGTCATATATGTCCATTAATTAGTGCATGACATGCGTAAGGAGCAGGCTAGTAATTTTGAAATTTGTTGTTATGCAAACCATTCCAGCTCCAAGATTAAGATAAACAATCTATCGTACGGATGGAAATGAGTAGGAGGAAGATAATAACGCAATGAGCTCCATGATAGAAAAGGATCATAGAACCAATATAAAAAACCCAAGGTCCTCTCCCCAAAAGGTAGAGCTGAGAACAACAAAGGTAATTTAAACTGAGGATCCTCCAGCATGAATGAAATTCCCATTGCAAAATAAGGATAAAACTCATGTGTTAAAACATATTGGTAAATGAATAAATAAATGAATCCAAGAGAAAGTCCCTTTAACCAGCGAGCGCTCCACTCCAGTAAAATGGGAAACAAACTTCACCTGTAGGATAATGAATCCAACCAAATTATCAGCAATCTTGTCTGGTGTTGCAACCAAACTACTAGCACGTTCTTCCATATTTTAGAGTGCATCAAACCCCTCAACAAGATACTATAGGATTCCTACCAAATCATTAGCAGGCTCCCCTATATTTTAAAGTGCAACCGAACCATTATCAACCATTAGCAAGGTTCTCTAGATTTCTAGTTGAGCAAGCCCTCCATATTCTAGAGTACAACCACACATTTAAAAGGTTTTTCTATGGTTCCAACCGAGTTATTAGTAGGATCCCCCATATTATGGACTGCATTTGAATCCTCAACATAATTCTCTAGGGATCTAGTCTAGATATCACCATACTCCTACACTGCAACTGAGTCTAACAAAATATTTACCAAGCACCTCGGCCTATGCACCAACCTCTGCACAATTATGACCCAGTATATATTAACATGAACTAATGATACACACACATCTCGATTGTAATTTATATTTTATGACCCAGTATATATCGTATTTTATATTTTATGTTTTCGTATCCATTTCTCTTTCACTTCCTCTATCATTTTGGCTTATGATTCTATTTTGTTTCATTCTTAATTTAAGTGGGTAGAAATCTTATCGTTGTTCTAGAGAATAATCTTTATGCAAATCAGAGAGAAAATTTAAATTCTAGTACTTTTTCAGTGTTTTTTTATTCTCTTTTTCATTCTCTCTCTTCCTTAATTTTTTCAGTCTATTTTTTTCCATGTAAAATAACAAGAACCTCACCAAATTGATTGAGAATCTGGGACTTATCTACAAAAAATACCAAAGATATAATCAAGTATCAAAGGTTGGAGAAGTTGTAAAGCCCCTAACAACGCATAGATAAGAAAGATTTTTGTAAGATCCATAATGACATCGGACAATATTCTATTGATTGTTGGCTCTGTAAGATCAAGTCCACAATATTATTGATGGAGGTAAGTTCTTGGAGATCGTTAAGAAAACGAAAATAAACAAACTAAGACATGTATCAACCGATTGAAACCATTCATTAAGTCGTGAGAGGCAAGATCTATAAGCACCGAATGAACTCAGAGCCTAGGTAAAAAAAACCAATATCTACACCTAGATACCCACAAACATAGCATCATAGTCATTGGTGAAAAGATCCCTTCTCTAGAATCATTCAAATTTAAGGAAGTGACATGTGAACGATCTAGAATTTTAGCACCAATGGCAGATGTTACCTCACCTCTACCGTAATCCCTAATGATGATCCATGAGGGGTATTCATACCTCATAGTAATGCAGTACTAATCATAATGGAGTTGGTATGGGTTGAAATCAAAAGAGTTATGATAGATATTAGAAACTCAACCAACATTTTATACAAGAGTACATACGAAAAAATGAGGGATGCTCCAATCATGATTCTTTCTCAAATGATCTTGATTGGATTCACCAGTTCATATTCCAATGTATTAGAAGTGTGCAGTAGATGTCATCTTTCGGAACGCGGATTTTAGAAAGAATATATGATGCTTATTCATGATACTAGAAGCTTCATTTTACTTCAACATAATTTTGGGAAGATAATGGCTGGATTAAAGTCATACTATAGTTTATCAGTTTATCAATGCCTCCGAAAATCAATCAAAGGTAAGATGCTTATGATCATGAAAAATCATAAGGCTTCTTAGAAATTGTACGCAACTTTTTTCCCCTCAAGAAATAACAATTATCAAGGGAGCTGGTCATACTTGATGACATGGACCATCCAAGAAAGGCACTCACATTATAGAGTCGGGGGAGGAAATTGAAAGAATCAACATGGAAAAAGAAACTATATTGAGGATCGGTTGTGATATACCTAAATAATCAGGTATAAATTATTTACTTTTTAAGGCACAACTTCAGCATGTTTTCCTAAAATTCCCAAGATGTCACACGAGTCCCGACCAAGGCTATACGCAACAAATTGTCTGTCATTAACGATTTTCGGCAAATCAAACAAAAGCAGAGGTCCAACATTAAAAAAATAAAAACCATTGTTGAAGAGGCAAACAAACTTTCTATTGTTGAATAAGTAAATTTCAACGTCATGTCCAACAAGTTCCTCAGGTTTATGTTCAGTGAGAAACAAATTAAATCCGATCTTACTCAACTCTCAAACCTAGTCACAAAACGTAAAAAAAAACTTCTAAATATTGGCAGGACGTTTAGTTACATTAAATAAGTTGATTTCATAACTTCTCCATAAGTGTTGATGAAATCGAAGCATGAAGAATATTATTTTGTATATCTTAGACTATGATGTCATGGTTGTGCTAATCAGATTAGAAGGAAAGGATTTTAAAGCACTTTAATATGTAAGTTAATCCTTATGGAGTGCATAAATTATATTAGCTGGAAATGTTGTTCGTAGCATTGGTGGTTCCAGCTTGAAATATGAGACCATACTTCCAAGCTCATACAATTATTATTCAGACATCCTTCCTTTTGAGGAATGTAGTGTACAATTTACATGTGTCTAGAAGATTAACTAGGTGGCCTTTGAAGTTCAGAGACTGTCCTATTCAGTTCAAACAAAAAAAGAGAATCAAACCCCAAGACTTGACAAATTTATTAACTCATTTCCAATCTAAAATACCGATACCTACCCAAGAACGTGTAGAATAAACTTGGTAAGTCCGAACATATGGTGGAAGAAATAACCAAGGCTCGGGGTAAGATTCCAAGTAATTTCCCCCACCAGATATATCTTGACATAATTAATCAATCTTGGCTTCACAACTTATAATGATAAGGGAAAATATGAAACCAATACCGCATGCTATCAGGTAGCTAACATTTGCAGAATATGACTCTTTACAAATTCCAAACTGGCGGTTAATCAGGCACTCGATCAATCCCAAGCTAAAACAATAATATCATTAAATGATTTAAAGAGCTTCGATGCCCGAAATCTCTATTCGACGAAGTTATTTTAGAACAATTCCAAAGAGAATTGAACACCGTTGATGATTCCTTAGCATTTTTGGATGTTCGGCCTCAACACCAAGAGTCATTTTCCAAGACAAACCTTCCATAATCCTCCCCAATAACTTTTTATCCACGGCCTCAACATAATAAATAGTGCTAAATGAAGATAAACAAGTAGAAGAATAACATATGTGAACACATATTATCAAACACCTCACCAAATAGTTATTTCTTGAAAGTAAAGTCGAAGCAAAAAAAGTCAAAATAAAATCAACCAGATTTGTGTGGGTATCATATACACTATATATGGAAAACCTCACCAAACCATTACTATATTTCATCATACCTAGTGAAGTAACATTCATAGTGGAGGAACTACGTGATGGAGAAGAAAGCGCATATTACAGTTATAAGACGCTCCAAATAAGAATTTTGCTATAAGACTACTATTGGGTAAATATGATGGAATATGAAAATAAAAAAGTCAAGCATTATGACACATATCTAATATTTCTCAAACTCGATCCAAGTACCCTTCCAAAAGCTCTAGAAGAAAGAAAGCTCTTACTAATAGTAGTGAACTATTTTTCCAAATGGGTAGAAGTGCAACCATTGGTAAACATTACAGCAAAAAATTCATAAAATTTCGTTGACCAAACATATATTACAAATACAAATACAGTATATCAAAAGTTATTATAACGCACAATGTGACTCAATTCCAAAATGAAAAGGCTGTGGTTTCTGCTTAACAAAATGTAACAAGAAACGTTTATCTACTCATTTCCATCCTCCGAAAAATGGCCAAGTAGGGGTGACCAACATGACAATCTCATATGATATTAAAAATATGTTTGAATGTGTCACATGAAACTGACCAGAATTTCTACAATAGGTGTTATGGTCATATAAAAGTCAAAACTTTACTAGTCAAAACTATTATGCCCTTCTACAAAATTTCAACATATGATGAATGAAGTAATTTAGAGGCAATAAGTTCCGAACTACATGTGATTGAATAAAAATTAGTTATAGCCCACCTTCTGTCTGAACACTATAAAACTCGTATGCAAAACATATAAAATTATGATGTTCGATTTAGAAGATTTGAGGTAGAGGACAAAGTTCTAATAATAGTCTTCCTTCATACTAAAGATAAAAGTCTCGATAATTTGGGCCCCAACTAGGAAGGTCATTACATAACTGAAGCCAAAATAAAGCCTAGTACGTACAAATTATTGGATGAAGAATGAAGTTATATTCGCCATCGTTTGAATATCGAGCACCTAAAGATATACCATTCTCCTTAAGCTTTAATTCATTGTTATTTATTTATCTTATTTGAATAATTTATTATACATGGGATGTATTCTTTCCTAACTCGGTGGTGCGAAAAGGTTTTAAAGAGGCATTCATCTTTAATAAACGTTTATTTTTTACTTTACGCAAGTCTCAATTTATTTTATATCACAAAAGTATCATACATTTTAATAATCAACAACCAACATATGGGATCATTGTAAAGTAACCCTCGATATTCCATGAAGTCTTTCAAAATTAACAAAAGATAAATGATAAGACTGAAGATGATTCCAAAAGTAGTCTTTAGCACCTAGGGGAGTTTGACACACCTCCAACAACAGAAAACAGGAGATAAGTATGAATATGATCTTTATCCCTTAGGGGAGCTTCAATCCTCATCCAAACATGAACGAAAAAATCAAATAAAAAAGAATAAGTTAACTTTGAGATCTTTTCACAATTAATCTTTAAAACTTCAAGGAGTCTATGTACCCTCCAATTAAACAAAAATTGATAGAATGATTCTTAAAAGTAGTCCTAAAGGGATTCATGCACCCTTTACAAACAAACAAAACAAATAAAGATTGGTTATTCTAGAAATAATACAAACAAATATCCCGCGTGATCCTTATTAAGGTATTTGCCTTTGGAAACAAATATCGCACGTGGTCCTTATTAAGGTATTTTCCTTTGGAACTAATCAATTCAAATCAAATAGCGCAATATCATACTATAAAATTCTTTTGATGCAAAATAAAAAAAATACAACACAAGTCATACGCGGTTACAAGTGTCAACATTCACTTGATATATAAATATTCAGAATTCCCCCAATCAAGTGGTCTTTGTTCATAAAATATCATTTAGGCTTATAAAGATTCCAAACTACTAACAAGTTAAATAATGCATAATGGAGATTCATTCCACCCTGAGTGGATAAAGATCCACTTTCGATTGATCCCGCGGTAGCAAATTTTCAACAACCATATCTCTGGCTTGGCTTGGGGATGTTAGCAAAATTACGTGGTCATGAGGTACACTAATAGGATCAACAACATCAATATGAGCATTATATACTTCACAATCGTGCCAAGTTTTGTCTTCCAACTTTCATAAGCTGCTCATACACTTTATAAACTCATTTTGTTGAGGCTATAAGTGGTTCATGTTCGACAAAATTAGGCCATTCACATATTTTTGTTTTTTCTCATTAGGAACATAGTTCTATAATGAGTTTAAGTTTATTTTACTAGATATTCTACGTGAATAAGATGCACAAATATTTTCTAAGATTTATTAACATTATATTTTGATCTTTCAAGCAATTCTTCCTCAAAGCTACCTTCTAATTAAGCTTTTTCAGCATGTTTTGCCGCTAATGTATTTTTTAGCTTTTTTTGGACAAGGCCTCTTTTAGTTGTACTAGCAAGACCAGTTAACCCTTGGTTTTTACTTACTAAATACAAAAAAGAGGTTAAAAGAAGTGTGAATTACGGATATGGGTAAATACGATTTGCAAAACAAGGTTTAATTTGAATTATTTTTTTCTTAATTGCAAATTATGAACATAGATAAATGTGATTGGAAAAAAAAGAGTTAAAGAAAGTACGAAGCAAGTTTTTTTTGTGATCCTAATAATCGTTGGTTTGTACTTGCTAAATGCAAAGCACGGGTTAAAAGAGGTGTGAATTATGAAATAAGGGTTAAATTTGATTTTTTTTACCTAAATATGAATTCTCAACATGGGTAAATACGAATTTCAAAACAAGGGTTAATCAAAGTGCAAAATATGAAAAAATGGTACATAAAAGAATTTTTTGCAAATTATGAATGGTAACTCAACTTTAAGATAAAGAAGTTTGTAATTAATAACAAATAAATTTAAATAAAATATTATTTGAATATAAGTAATAAAAACTTATTATTCTCAATGTTGGTGAATAACTCATGGTTCTCCTTGTAGGAAACAAATACTCGAATGTTGTTCAAATTCAATAAATATTTCTTCATCCATCAAGACTCTTCAATCGTTCGGAGGGGGAATCATCGTCGGTATGTCCAGCGCGTCAACGTCCTCCCAAAACATCCTATGGCATGTTGAAACTATATGATAAACCGCTACCAGATGTGCATGCATCGAACAGGACATGGTATCTTGCCCACCGCTTGGCATGACGTTTAGATCATTTTGGTGACTATTGGAAAATTAAATCTATTCTTTTTCAAAGAAAGTTCTGAAATCGTTGGAAGGTAAACCAAAATTTCAACTATCGTAATTGTGAGCATAAAGTAGAGCGTTCGTATCGGGCCATATGTTATATAGTGCCTTAAATAATTATGTTATACCTTGTTAGGTTTGGAATAAATTATATATATATATATATATATAAGTCCCTTATAAATAAAATTTTAAAATAAAAATTGTTCATTTTTAAAATTGAATCCAATAAAGGTGTACTTAATACTTAGATTAATATAATATGTTGACAATATAATAAACTCATTATTGTGAGATTGAAAAATTGAGGAATAAAAATGAAGCTATAATCATTCTGAACTTTTTTGCTTCATTCCTAAGGATTTAAAATCAACTATTAAGTATGGTAGACAAATCTTAACCTGTGAAAACTCTATAACAGTCCTTTAGATCAAAGAACCACAAACTTACACATGATAAAAAAATCAAAAGAATATGCATGTTAAAGCTATAATACTAGGTAAAAACGGTGATAACATCGCTAAAATTAAGTTTAAAGATTAAAATAAAGGTAAAAGTAATCATATTGTTTTGTTTTTACTATGAAGAACTATACATATAAAATTAGTAGTCAAATTAAACCTAAATTACATTTTATTGTGGTAAAGAGGGTCAAAATAAAAAGAATTGTTATATATTTAAGGATTTTAAATATTCACTTTTAAACGAAAATGTATATTATATCACGGTAGATGACTACTATGATCCTCACATATGTGAAATAAGGCATAATAGATATACTTGGAAATCTAATGGCGACCCCAAGCAAGCTTAATTAAAGGTTAGATTGAGAGAGATACAGAGTGAAAGTCCAACCAAGTGATGATAAAGTCTTATGCATGTATTTGGTTAATAAAGCATGACTGGGTGTTAAATACTAATGGTCTCTTGTTATAAGTGATAATCACACAATTACGATTTTTGAAATATGTATTTGTCTAAAATGTATGATAAGATTGTTAACACGTTAGCATGTTAGACATGTTCATGATCTTAGGAGAAACCTTATATCGTTAAGTGAAATAGATGAAGAAAGTTTTAAAATTCGGAGTAAAAATAAAACTTTAAAAGTTACAAAACGTTACATCGTTCATATAGGAGCTACTGTAAGAAATAGTTAATATTTTTAAATGGTTCGATATCAAAAATAAAAAGGTGAATTTAGTGTGTTTTTAATAGATAATGTCTTATATTTATGACATGTTAGATTATATAATTCTAGAGCGAGAAAATAAAGTTATAAATACAATTTTTTTTATTTTTTTTTGAAGAGTAGATTAGAGTTTGATGTATAAGTAAGAAAGAGAGATTATGTTTCAACACTCTTGTTTGCATAATGCTAGAGAAACTTTAAACCTTTTTTCACCTTTAAAGTCTATTAAGGGTAAATAAAATGTCAACAGTATATCGATTTTATATTTGTTGTACTTAATTTTTTAGACCTTTGAATTGATTAGTGTTTTAATCATAGATATAATGTATTTTATATAAATCATTCTACTTGTAATCGAAAAAACCTAATTCAAATAAACAATCGATCCACGACTTTCTTGCATTGAAATAAATCATATACGGAAAAAAATAATGTACAGTTGTTTTAGTGTATGTTTATTATTTGTTATCAAATTCACGTGTGTATGTGTATATATATATATATCATGTATGTTTGTTAATTAAGTGAATGTTATTAATGCATGTACGACTATACATCCAACACCAAATATTTTCCAACATTAGTAAATAATATTTAATAATTAGATATGTTTTGCGACTTAATATATGTCCTTAATATGATAAGGATGGATAAAAATCAAATATAAGCTTTTATGTATACAAATTATGGCGCCAACATTTCACTTGCATTAAACTGTCTCCATGTATATCAAATGTTTTATAAGTAGTCCCTCACATGTGGTATTTATATGATTGCGACACGTAACACCATGACAATAATATTTTTGTTGCACGTTTAGTTCTCCATATTCTTGTCCAATAACATCTCTTCATGCGCCACCTTAGCCTTCACGTAGGATGACACCTAGACACAATAAATTTTAATTATTTGCTTTTCACTATTTATCCAATTAACTAACCAATGTACATGTACCTAATAGTTTTGAAGTGGATTGAACCTTAATTTCTAAGCACGAAACCTAAAACCTGATTTCCAACCCATATCATTACCTAATTTTAAATGTTTTACATGATATTTTAAAATTTTAATATTAAATATTGAGACATAAAGTAGCAAAATATTTATACCCAAATAGTACATAAATAATAGTAAATTAATAAAAATAACTTAAAACCAATACATAATAAATCATGATTGGGTAAGGATAAAAAATTACTAACCATAACTAAACTCGGAAAAATAACAGACTTTAATTACAACAAAAGTAATTCCTCTACAATTGTTAAAAGTTCAATTATAGAGGATATTTTATATAAACCCTAAACTATCTAAAAGGTTTTGAAAAAGATTTATCTAAAAATCAACAAATTTTTAATTATACCAATCGATTTACACATAATCATATTTTTCCAACTTGATACTCTTAGTCTCATGAAAACACTGCAAATACGAGAAAGTAATCAAACGGATACCACTCATAACTGATTCGTCTAAAGACAAAATTGATAATGATCTGTCATTTTCGAACCATCAAATCTCGTAAATCCAAATTTAATATTTTGTTCTTGATGAATTTTTAGGTTTGAAACAACAACGCTGAAAGGACTTTTCGAAAACATTTCTTGTATTTGTAAAATCTTGCGTATCACTTCAATATTATATGAAAGATATAATAGATTATATTCTAGTCTCTTAAAAATTATATTTTAAAATATTATATACATATATAACAAATTAGCTTGTGATATGAGTTTAGAACCGACTTTAAATTTTGGATATAGAAATAAAAACCTGACCAAATTTAAACTCATTAAATAAGTTGGTTAGTTAATTGAGTAAAAATTAAAAATTAAATTTTTACAGTGCTTATGTCCCATCGTACGTGGAGGCTGAGGTGGTACACTGAAGATATTATTAGATGAGAGTATGAAAACTAAATGTGCAGAAAAAAATTAATAAATAGTGTGCCACATGTTGCCATCACGTATATAATACACACGAAAGACTGGAGATAAAAAAAAATGGTATACATATGAAACATAACGGTTGTAATAGAAAAGTGAACATAGAAAATAAATGTTGCATGAGCCGAGCTTTTCACTTAAAAAGTAAATAAGAAAAGCAAACGAATTTGAAGAGAATTTTCTGATTGTATTTCTTATTAATGATTACATTGAATGCCCGTGTATTATATACGCTTAGGCATGTAACAAAAAAAACCGGCTTATAAGAATTATTTATTCTATTATAACAGATCTTATCCTATTAATCACATAGTCCTTGAAACAGTGGAAGCATCATATTTACTCTTCAATCCCTCGCTCAGACTTATTAATGTAATGGGTAAATTTAAATCGATGTTTAGTCCTTCGACTATCACTTCTTTTGTTATTTAGTCCTTCGACTAAAACATTATTGGTGATGATCCTTTGACTATTGAATATTTATAAATTTACTAAGCTCGATGTTTAGTCATTCTTTCTCTGGTTCCGTCATGTGTCGCCATAGTTAAATGGTTTTTGTCTTATTGATAGTCCTTCAACTTTTAATTCCAAATTTACCCTTAAAATTAAATATATATTTTTTATTTTTTTTGAAAAATAGAGTATCGCAAAAACTGCAATATTCTGCTTTTTTCTTTTCGTTTCATTTCTCTTCTTTTTTCTCACCAAATGTTATAGTATTTTGCAAATAAAAATTAAATCCCATGAATGTAAGAATTTTACATTCATGAGCTTATTATTATTATTTTACAAGGGCTATAGATTGGGTTGCTGACCGAAATGACAGTGCAATCATCTGGAAAAACAGATTGCGTGATTATGCCATCCCTCTAAACATCTTAGTGTCTTATCCCGTTTTTTACAAAAATAAATCACGAGATGTACAGACTTTATTAGATATGGAAATAATTTAATTTTGGCTTATAAAATAAGTATTTTGGACATAAACAAAGTATAACCTCCAAGTCCAAGATGATTGTTCGTTTTATCTTTAATGTAGTTTTTGAGATCATAACAGTAAAAGTAAATGGCCTAGATTAAGTTGTTTAAGTTACAAAAGCATCGATACTCTCTTATTCCAGTTCCAGAGACAAATTTCCGACTCTTTTCGATGTTATTTTCACCTACATTAGTAAAAACAATAGAGTGATTATGCTGCTAATTATATCTTTATCTTCCATTTCCTATTTTAATTCTAACTAAAATAAATGAATTGTAGGTTGGCTGCAAGTCTTCTGCAACAAGACCAGCAAGTCTGCTGCAACAAGACCATGGACAGTGACTTGCTTGGATTTTTCTTCATCACGGGAGGACTTGTATACCATCAGAGACATCAAAGCCTTATCGGAGAATCATACCCACAACCTGATCTCTATGAGGAACATAAGATTGATGAATGAAGCCCAATCAACAGAACAATCCATGCCAAGGTAAGAACTTGAAAACTTTTTCAAACTATCATAATATACCAGATACAAAAGGCTCTCAAGCAACTGTCTGGAACATTACAGTTACCTGAAAATTCTTGTCAACAGCTTTGTGCTTGACATTGAGGTTTAAAAACTGCTCCTCATTGTAAAGTATATCCACCATGAAACTTTTTAAGGCTTTTAATCTGGACATAGTTTCCTTGTTCCTTAAGTCGTAGACATTCCATTTCAACACTTTGATAGTCCTTTAGAATTTGAATTTGTAGTTCCCTTGAACTGCACACGTTTGAATGAAGTACGAAGCATTTTGTTGATTGTCTTTAGCTTTTTGTTTTTCGTTATCTCCAGTTTTCTAGTTTCTTTTACAATGGTATCTTTTGTGTTTATAGGAGAGCAAGGGAGGCTCCCTTTAGTATGCTTTGTAGGAGAAGATGAATCTTGAAGAGACAAGTTAGAAGATAGATTGTTCTGATGACAAGCTCCCAATTCTAACATTTGAAGAGATTCAATCACTTCATGATTACCAATTACACGAGTTACCTTCTTCATAGATTCTTTAATAACCACATATGTTGATAGATTCAACTGAGATGTTGTATTATCAAGAATATTTTGAATTATTATTGATCTGATCTTTGGGGTTGTATCAGGATAACTAGTCTGATTAGATTTTTGTTTCAGGTGAGGCTCAGGAGATGCTTCATGGTTGCCTGCAGAGTCACAGAATACAGTTGGTTCAATTGTAACAGGATGATCAACAATTACTAAAGGAGTAGCAGCTTCAGAGATCCCAATTGAAGCAGGTTGATTATGAGAATTGGTAAGCCTCACTTTCTTGCAGTTTTTATCAAAATAGCCCAAATGGTAGCATGTTTTACAGTATTCATGATAAGTTCCATAGATCAGCTCTTGCCAAAACCCCTCATTACCAAATGAGACCCATATCTTTTTCGGCATATGCTTAGAAAAATTGATTTCCACACAGATTCTGCAGTAATTAACCCTAGCCCGATTCTTAGATGGTACCCAAATATTTAGAGGAGACCCAATGCATTTAGCTATGCTGAGTATAGTTTTCTCGTTATACATGAACTCTGGCAGATTAGGGAGATTAATGTAGACAGGAGTAACTGGATTTTCATATTTAACATTGAAAAAGGGCCTTCATTTTAGAAGGCGCATTGTTTTGTTTCCAATTGGCCAGACATTTCTGCGCCACAATATCTTAAGATCATCCACGAATCTAAACTCTATAAAAACATGTTTGTGATCAAAATTGGTGATACTAAAATCACCTTTGAAGTTGAAACTTCCCAAGAAATTCTTTATAGCATCAGAGTTAGGTTTACCAGTAGAGAACTTGCCAACTATTGTATGTTTCGACCAGGACTTTAGTATTTCTTTATCTTTGGATGTAAACTCAACCCTTGGACATCCATTCTCAATACCATAAGATATCTTCTCATGGATTCCCTTATCAGAATTAGACGAAAATAGATCTGCAAAGGATTTCGTTGGAAGAACTGATTCTCTGCTTGCTGCAGTTTCATATGTTGGATTATCTCTAATGTTTGGATTTGTTTTTGTCGATGCAGGATTGGAAACTGGGTATCAAGATCAGCCGATCTTTGATAAGGAGGATAGTAAGTAGAATCTTCCATTTAAACATGAGGATAATGGTTTATCTACTTTGGGGAAGATGAAGAACCATCTATCGATAATCTTGATAGCGAAGAAAAAATTGTAACCGAATCTTGGAGCATTCTTTTTAATGTTCAGATTATAACAATAAGTGTAAATTTGGATTTTTTTATGGAAGAAATAAAATAATAAAATGATTGTTTTTTTAAATACGGGGTAAATAAAAAATAGGGAAAAATAACTTCACCTCGGAAGGATATTTTTTATTATTATTTTATTCAAAAGATACTCTTTATTTCAATTGAGAAATAAATACAAATGCAGGTGTCAATGCAAAACCCAAAAGTTTTATGACCTAAAATTTCCCTCATAAATAATTTTTGGATTTAAGTTTCGCTTCAAGTTTACAAACCCACGAAAACTTCAACTTCACTAAATCTCTTCTCTGCTAAACAGAAGAAACAAACTTCCATTTCTTCATCCTCATCAATCATCAGCAACATTCAAAGACTTTACATCATAAAGCAATCGTCTCATCAACTCACATCAGAACATCATCATCTTTGACTGTCAGAAATCAAAAATCTCGAATGAAAGAAGAAGCAGCTCCATTAACAGCAGCAGCTCCAAAACAGCTCCATAAGCAGCATCAGCTCCATAAACAGCTCCAAAGGCATACAAAGGTTTCGAAAGCTAGAAACAGCATCTCCATAAACAGCAATCCTTTCCTGCAGAGAGCGAAACTTCGAAAGTATCTTTGAACTAAATTATTCAAGGTTAATATTGTTAAGAATATAAAGCCCATATAAATCGAAGCCCGTTAGTTTTCTTTTATTATAAATAAGAGCATATGCTGTACTAATTGATATACTTCTGAATAATACAAAAACCCTAGCCGTCTAGCGGTTTGTTCCTTTTGTTCTTTCTTTTACATGGTATCAGAGCCAGAAGTAAACTGATCGCGTAAATGTAACAATCAGATTTATCAGGTATTTGATTTCGTATTAGATCCGATTGATAAAATTGTAAGTGGAATTTATCGGTGAAATTGGGGCTTAGAAGGAATCGAAATTTCAAAAGTATTGGTTAAGAATATATTTTTGTGGTAAAATTGCATTGTTAACTTATTGGTAAAGTTGCGTCTCGGGGAACAATCAGAATTGAATTAAGAAAGATTGGGAAAATTGCACTGTGTAAATTATTGGTAAAATTGCATAAAAGCATTGTTTCGCAAAATCAGAGGAGTAGCGGCTGAGATTATTGTGTTTTGGAAAAATTGCACTGGATAAATTTCAGGTAAAATTGCACAAAAGTATTGTTCGGCAAAGAAAAGTTATGTCCGATAAATTTGGTTTGTTGAAATAGTGGTAAAATTGCATTGTTGAATTCTGTTGTTCGATTAGGATACATTATTTCTAGAGAGAATGGCAGGAAAGGACGACTCTATGCAGTCGATTGGAACTCAGCTCAATGGAAAAAACTACTCTTACTGGAGTTATGTTATGAAAAACTTTCTTCGTGGCAAACACATGTGGGGATATGTTTCAGGTACAAAACTTCAACCTTCTAATACACATAGTAGTGAGAACTATGCTACATTGCTTGACACGTGGGAAACTGATAATGCGAAGATCATCACTTCGATCAACAATTCTGTAACCCAGTCAATCGGTACTCAATTGGTCAAACACGACACTACCAAAGAGGTTTGGGATCATTTAGAAAGACTGTATACGCAGTCTAATTTCGCTAGACAATATCAATTAGAATTTGACATCCACTCCTTACAGCAAAATGATTTGCTTATTTCTGATTTTTATGCTGCTATGTCTGATTTATGGGATCAATTATCTTTTACAGAGTCTGCAGAACTGAAAGCATGCAAACCTTATATACCTCGCAGAGAAGAGCAAATTTTGGTACAATTTTTTATGGCCCTACGCTCCGATTTCGAAGGATTGCGAGGAACTATTCTTCATAGATCTGCTCTTCCGGCGGTTGATTCAGTTGTCCATGAACTCATTGCTGAAGAAACACGACTAAAAACTCATATTGAAAAGGGGTCCAAAACCAATGTTCATAGTGTGTTTGTTGTTCCAAACCAACGATCTTCTGCTTCAAACCAGTCTAGATTAATGGAGCAAGAGTTGCATTTGATGAGTGCGTTTTTTTGTAAAAGTAAGAACCATTGGAAATCACAATGCCCACTACTGAGAGAAAAACAACAGCAATCATCTAAGCAACGACCCTCTCAGCAACGTTCTTTTCAGCAACATACACGTCCTATTCAACAATTTCGTCCCCCACAGTTTACTGCTGCTGCATCTTTAGAAGATCCTGATAGCACCACACCACCTAGGGGTGGAAATTCGGGTGGTGTCCGGCCCGACCCGACCCGGCCCGGCCGGGTTTTGTCCGGCCCGAACTTAGAACGGGCCGGGTTCGGGTTCAGAAAATATAACCCGCAACCGGGCCGGGCCAGGTTCGGGTTTCAAATTTGTTCGGCCTGTTCCGGCCCGAAAATCATAAAATATATACATATATATAAATAATATTTTTATATATAATATAAGTAATATTTTTAAAAAATAAATTAATATATTTAAAATAAATTTAAAAATATTGAAAAAATATTAAAATTAATGTCCGCGGGTCGGGCCGGGTTGACCGGCGGACATTAGCGGGCAGACTCGGGTTTAGAAATATGAGCCCGGGAGCGGGTCGTGCCGGGTTCGGGCTCAAGCGGGCCGGCCCGAACCCGGCCCGCGGACGGCCCATTGCCATCCCTAACACCACCCTTTGGAATGGACCCTCAGATTCTAGAATCTTTTAAACAGTTTCTTGCTTCTAATCCTGCTGCTATGTCTACGTCAATATCTCACACAGGTCTGTCTACGTCTTCTGCTTTAGGTATTCCTTCTTCTTTGTGGATTTTAGATTCTGGGGCATCTCGTCATATGTCTCCCTACAAGCCATACTTTGCTTCTTTGTCTCATGTTTCACCACAATATCAGTCTTTTCTGCTTGTGATACATCAATGTCAGTAGAGGGTGTTGGGTCTATTTCTACTCCACATATATCACTTCCTGATGTTTATTATGTTCCAAAACTTGCCTTGAGTCTTGTTTCGGTTAGTCAGTTATGTAAATCTGGCCATTGGGTCTTATTTTCTGATTCCGCCTGTGTTATACAGGATCAACGTACTCAGAAAGTGATTGGGATAGGCCGTAGATTGGGAGAGCTATATGTCTTGGATGAAGTTAAAGTCGTTAATGTCGCAACTTCTAGTGTCGATTTGTCTTCTTTTCATTTGAGTCCGTCGTCATCTGATTTTTATCTCTGGCATTCCCGTTTAGGACATGTCTCTGCATCGCGTCTAAAATTTTTAGTCTCCACAGGTGTTTTAGGCCGTATAAACACCTGTAATATTTCTGATTGTAGTGGATGTAAACTTGCCAAATTTTCGGCTTTACCTTTTAATAAAAGTGTCTCTTCTTCCATTGCTCCTTTTGATTTAATTCATTCTGATGTCTGGGGTCCATCTCCTGTCTCCACAAAGGGTGGTTCATCCTATTATGTATCTTTCATCGATGATTATACTCGATATACTTGGGTTTATCTTATGAAACGGATATCAGATTTTCTTGGAGTTTATAGAGAATTTCGGGCACTTGTTAAGACTCAACATTCTGCTGTCATAAAATGCTTTAGGTGTGATTTAGGAGGTGAATATACATCCAATGATTTTACTCAGTTACTTGCATTTGATGGTACCATACATTAGTCTTCTTGCATTGACACCCCTCAGCAGAATGGTGTTGCAGAAAGAAAACATCGTCAACTTGTTGAGATTGCTCGTTCTTTGCTTTTATCTACTGAGGTTCCTACTATTTTTTGGGGAGAAGCAATTCATACTGCTGTATATGTGATTAATCGAATACCCACTGCAGATAATTCAGGTTTGTCTCCCTTTCAAAAATTATATGGACAACCTTCAGATTATTCTTCCTTGCGAGTGTTTGGGTGTACATGTTTTGTCCTTCGTCCTCATGTAGAACGCAATAAATTGGGTCCTAAAACCGCAATATGTGTTTTCTTGGGTTATGGTGTTAGACAGAAAGGTTATCATTGTTTTGATCCCACCAGTCAGAAACTTTATGTCTCTCGACATGTTACATTTCTTGAGCATATCCCGTTTTATTCGATTCCGGAAAAATCACATGATATAACAAGTACCAAACTTCGGCCGGTTGATCCTTTTGAAAATAATGACACCATACATGCTGAAATTGATGTGCCTGGTAATACTTCTATGACAGATGATACTGGTTCTCCTCCATCAATACCTGAATCAGTTCCTTCTTTTGGTGAACCAATAGATCCGCCTCTTAGAAGATCTACTCGCCCAAGTAAGTCTACTAAACTACCAGATTTTGTGTATTCTTCTTACTCAGCTCCTTTTGCCTCTTTCATAGCAAACATACATGATTTATATGAACCCCAGTCATTTAAAGAAGCTGTTTATGATCTTCGTTGGCAAAATGCAATAGTCGAAGAGCTCACTGCTCTTTACCAAACTCATACATGGGATATAGTTAAGCCTCCATCCGGTAAGCATATAATCGGTTCTCGATGGGTTTTTAAAATTAAAACAAAATCTGATGGATCTATTGAAAGATATAAGGCTCGTCTTGTAGCAAAAGGGTATTCACAGAAGTATGGTATGGATTATGATTAAACATTTTCCCCAGTGGAAAAAATGACGACTGTTCGTACTCTTATTGCGGTTGCTTCTGTTCGCCAGTGGAAAATCTTCTAACTCGATGTCAAAAATGCATTTTTGAATGGTGATCTTCATGAGGAGGTTTACATGACTCCTCCTCCAGGTGTTGCTCACCAACCAGGTGAAGTTTGTCGACTTAGAAAAGCCTTATATGGACTCAAACAAGCTCCTCGTGCCTGGTTTGAAAAATTCTCTACGGTTATAACTTCACTTGGTTTCCTTGCTAGTAATCACGATTCGGCCTTGTTTATCAAATGTACTAGTGTAGGACAAATTATTTTATCCCTAGATGATATGATCATTATATGTGATGATATTGATGGCATTGCAGCACTAAATCGTGATTTGGCTCAACGTTTTGCGATGAAAGACTTGGGACTATTACGATATTTTTTAGTTATTGAGGTGGCTCACTCTCCAAAAGGTTATATTCTCTCTCAGACAAAATATATATCTGATTTATTCGAACGAGCGCGACTTTCTGATAACAGAACGGTAGATACTCCTCTTGAAACCAATGCTTGGTATGCTCCGACTGGTGGCGCTCATTTGTCAGATCCAAGTCTATATCGAACTCTTGTAGGGAGCTTGGTCTATCTTACAGTTACTTGGCCAGATATAACTTATGATATTCATGTGGTCAGTCAGTTTGTTACTGCTCCTACATCTGTTCATTGGGGAGCTGTTCTTCGAATATTGAGATATCTTCGTGGCACTCAGTTCCAGAGCCTTTTATTTCCCTCGACCTCTTCACTTGAAATACGTGCCTATAGTGATGCTGATTGGGATAGTGATCCTCATGACCGAAAATCTACTACCGGTTTCTGTATTTTTCTTGGAGATTCATTAATATCATGGAAAAGCAAGAAACAAGATGTTGTCTCTAGATCGTCTACTGAAGCTGAGTATCGTGCTATGGCTGTCACCACATGTGAGATTGTTTGGTTACGATGGCTTCTTGCAGATATAGGGGTTAATGTTACTAAACCAACTTCCCTACATTATGATAACAAAAGTGCCATGCAGATAGCAAAGAATTCAGTTTTTCATGAGAGCACGAAGCACGTTGAAATAGATTGTCATTTCACTCGACATCATCTTCAGATCGGCACCATCTCGCTCCGTATGTTCCATCAGTTTTGCAGATTGCTGATATTTTCACAAAGGCTCAGTCCACAACGCGGTTTCGTTTTCTTTGTGACAAACTCTCAATGCTTATTACTGTTGCATTGTAAGTTTGAGGGAGGGTGTTAAGAATATAAAGGTCATATAAAGCCCAAGCCCGTTAGTTTTATTTTATTATAAATAAGAGCATATGTTGTACTAATTGATATACTTCTGAATAATACAAAAACCCTAGCCGTCTAGCGGTTTGTTCCTTTTGTTCTTTCTTTTACAAATATATCCTAGCCCCAGGGATTCAAGAAAAATAATGGCCAGAAGATTATAAGGAGCATCATAATGAGAGAAGGTACTCTTCTCTTACACTTGAGAGTCCATTTTGCCAACCAGTCAGCTGCTTGGTTTTGGACTCTCGAAATGTGTTTGATATTCATTTTAGATCCTATTATCTTTCTACAAATATTTAGATTAGAGTTATTTGTCCAAGAGTTAGAGTTGAAAGCAATCTGATTAACTATTATAAGTGAATCAGTTTCGATATCAATGTCCTTCCAATTGTTTTTGTAGCATATAATAAACCTTCAATGAGAGCCATATATTCAGCCTGAATATGAGTGAGCTTACCAAAAATTAGACCAGTAGCATTTACAATGTTTCCCTCACTGTTTCTAATCACAATACCACCTGCAGATTCGCCATTTCGAGCACAGGCACCATCCACATTCATCTTAAGTCTACCGTTTGTTGGAGAACTCCATTTCAAGTAAAGAGGCTTTGTGTTTTTCTCAACTGAATTGCATCCAAGTAAGAATCCTGCATTTTAACAATTAATCCAATGCTTATAGTTAAGTCTATCAGACACATCAATGCCTTTAATAATACGGGAAACAAGATCAATAGAGGTTTTAATGTTAGGCTGCTTATCCTTATATTTGGAACTATTTCTGGTCTTCCATATAACCCAATAAATAATCTGAGGAATGATGTGGGTTATATGAGACTTCTTATTGGAAAACCATAGCCAACACCTACGAACATGAGAGATAGACATGAACCGGCCTATCTTGATTTTGAATAAGCAAGCAAAATGGTTCCACAACTACCAAGCAAAGTTGCAGCTTACAAATAGGTGATTCTTGTCCTCACAGTTTCTACAAAACTGACATTTTGAAACAATACTGAAATGTCTCTTAATTAAAATCGAGTCAATCGAAATGTAATTATTAAGTAATTTCCAGGTTAAGAAAGAGAACTTCCTGGGGATACATGAGCTCCAGATTTTTCTTGTAGATAGTTGACTGATTATGCTTTGTTCGAAGATGGTTCCAAGTGTCTTTCATATTAAAGTTGTTGTTATTAGAAGGAGACCAGATTATAGTATCATCCTTTTCAATATCGAGCTTTAACTTGTAAATGGCTTCAATTCTTTCATTAGACAAGTTGTCCTTCATAGCATTGTAGTCCCAACCACCATTCTTCCAAAAGGTTTGGACCTTAACATGAAGAAACCAGTCTCTATTGCTGGCAATGGGAGGTATGCCATGCCAGGCATCCATCCAAAAATCAACCTCCCCTTTACCTAAGGTCCATTGAATGTTCTTCTCTGCTTGGCACCTGATACTTATCAATCTTTTCCAAACAAGAGAACCATTATTATTAACAACTTTTAAGGGATGAGCTATTTTACAATAGATATTCTGCATTAAGTTAGACCAAAGACAATTATTTTTTCTTAAGGTGAACCAAAGCTTTTGGGAGAAGGATTGCTGAATATCATCAAGTTTTCTGACATTCAGCCCTCCTTCCCCATAAGGCTTGCAAATAGAAGACCAAGTAGTCCAATGCACAGCCTTTTGATTAAACTTATTCCTCCACGGAAATCTATTGAAAATAGTTTCAAGGTTCTTAGTGATATGCTTAGGAATTAAGCAACTCTGCATCCAATGATGGGCTATAGGTATTAAGACATTTGTTATTCATGTTAGCCTACCACCATAAGAGAGGGATTTGTTGTCCCACTCAGCAATTTTATCATTAACTTTATTAAGAATGACATTATAGACCTTCCCTTTGTTGCTATTTGATAAGGTGATACCTAGATGCATAGTAGGAAGAATCTCCACTCCATAACCAGTAGCTTTCAGATTTTGAATGTTAATTTGCTGAGCTTTTGCAGACATAATGATCTTTGTCTTTTGTTTGTTTATTGATTGACCAGATACCCTTTGATAGCAATCCAGAAACCTGCTCAAAATCTCAATGGTGATAGGTAAGCTATTCGTGAAAATCAATATGTCATCAGCGAAAACCATGCAAGGAATTAGATAGCTTGTTCTAGCATTGTATTTCATGTTTTTATTGTTGCTAAACAACTTATACATTCCTCTAACAAGCACCTCTTCACTAAGAATAAAAAGGCTAGGGGACAAAGGATCCCCCTGCCTTAAACCCCTCATCATATGAAAGTAATCAAAAACCTCTCCATTTATAAGCATTGAAACATGAGCTATGAAAGCAGTAGAGAAACCAAATAACAGAATAACTTTAAGAATGAATTCATGAGAAACCAAATATATGTGACTAGTATTTGGCTTTCTATTGATGTCATGCAGTAATTCCTTAACAATTAGAATGTTGTCCTGAATCAATCTGTCCTTCACAAAAGCAGTCTGTAGGATTGTTACTCTTAGGGACTAAAGATACCCGTAGGGATATTTCTGCCACTAAAAATAGCATTAATCATGTTGCGCAGATCAATCTTTATATTAATACCTGGGAAGATTTATATTTGTTCTTTAGTTCCATAAAAATATAAAAGGTGTTCGACGTGGTTCAAAATTCTTGATCACATGATGCATACATTTGGCACTGACGGTGTTCGACTCCGTTCAAAATTCCTGAATATCACACGATATATAAACTTCATACTGACGAATACATGAAACTCTTGAGAAAACTGAAATCCAATCGAATTACTTGCTACAAATTGAGTTCTAAGCAACAATCAGGCGTTGCAGGAACAACAATAAAGAAAAGAAAAGACAAAATAAGACACACAGTTAACAAAAAATGACAAAACAGAAAAAATAAAATTATATAGCTTCCTCAAACTAGCTTAGACCTTCCAAAGCTCACCACCACATCAACTGAACATCTCATCTGAGCCCTTGAACGATACCATAATCAGAACTGAACCCTGAAAGCTTCTTATTATAATTCCTTAACAAGCAGAATACAAAAATTGCTAATGATTTCCCCATCCAAATAACCTCTAATTTAGGCTTTGGGCTTGAGAGGCTTAACAATTTCCCAGGTGAAATCTGGGTCGTCACGGCCAAAGTGACCATAAGCTGCGGTCTTTTGGTACCTTTTGTTGCCTCCTCTCTTCAAATCGAGGTTAATAGCCATCATCCCTGGTCGGAAATCAAATGCTTCTTTAATTAGCACTAGAATATCACGGTCTGGTATACTTCCAGTCTTGTAAGTGTCCACAAAAACCGACAATGGTTCTGGGACGCCAATGGCATAAGAAACCTGTACAATGCAGCGCCGTGCAAGCCCCGAAGCCACGACACTTTTTGCAGCCTGCCTAACTATGTAAGCACCACTTCTGTCCACCTTAGTAGGATCCTTACCTGAGAAGGCACCTCCACCATGAGCACCCCAACCACCGTAAGTGTCAATAATAATCTTCCGGCCGGTGAGTCCTGCATCACCATGGGGTCCACCAATGACGAATCGCCCTGAAGGGTTGAGATGAAAGATGGTGTTTTCATCAAGATACTGGGCTGGGACAACAGGCTTAATCACATGCTCTTTCAAGTCAGCAGCGATCTGATCGTTGGTGACTGTTTCATCGTGTTGGGTTGAGATAAGAATTGTGTGGACTCGAATAGGGACCATGGCACCACCCTCGTTACGGTATTCAACAGTCACTTGGGTCTTACCATCAGGCCTCAACCAGGGACATGTCTTGTTCTTTCTCGCCTCAGTGAGCTTAGCACCTATCTTGGTGGCGAGGACGTGAGTTAGAGGCATCAATTCAACTGTCTCATCAGTGGCATAACCAAACATATGCCCTTGGTCACCAGCTCCAATTTCTTCAGGCTTCTTGGTAAGATGGCCATGAACTCCTTGAGCAATGTCAGGGCTCTGTTGCTCAATGTTGACAAGGACCTTGCAGTGGTCAGCATCAAGGCCAACATCAGCGGATACAAATCCGATTTCTCTGCAGGTGGTGCGGACAATTTTCTCATAATCGACATTTGCCTTGGTTGTGATTTCTCCAAAAACCATGACCATGTTAGTCTTGGTACATGTCTCACATGCAACTTTGCTATCTGGGTCTTGTTCTAAACAAGCATCAAGAATGGCATCTGAGACCTGGTCACAGAGCTTGTCTGGGTGACCTTCATTGACTGACTCAGAGGTAAAGAGGAATGTTTCCATTTCTGTACATGTCCAAATCAAAAGATTAGTTAGCCAAAACCAACGTATGCATGGGAAAGAGACAAACAGTGCATATCAACGACAAAAGACTTTTAAATTCTTGATAATGCATAAGAGTTCAAATTATTAACAGGCTTGATTTGTTTTCTTATACAACAAAAATAAAATACGTTGTATACACGCTTGACTAAACACTGTAAAGAAAAAATACAAGTAGTTGCAAAGAAGGACAACTCTTATTATAAGAGCTGTGCCCATTTACTGCTTTCGCATATGCCATAAAAGAAAAATAACTGCAAACTTGATCTAACCAACTATCATAAAGACAAAGACAAAAAGCATTTTAACAGAATAGTCAAACATTATTTATGGCCTATTTCATGTAATTATTTAGTGCTTCTAAGTAGGCATTGGTTCAATCATCAACTCTAAAAACCCATTTTCTCCAACAACTCTGGGTCTGATGGGTGTTATATCCAGCGACTATATGCTAAATATGCTATAAGAAAAAAACTAAGTAAACGGTAGCAGTGGACAATGATTACTGCGTCACTAGAGAAATTCTACAAGATCTACAACTGTATCCAACAATCTCGCCTAGATCGATCAAACCGCTACACTAGCAACTCCATTTTAATTGTGGATCTGATCCTCTCCTAGTAGATCCAACCTTGCTTACACAATGGCGTTACCTACATTGGATCATATCACGGATCGCACAAACTATTGCTCTCAACAATTCACTTTAAAAAGCTAACCAATTCATTCTTTGATGAAAAATGAATCCAAATCCGATGAATCTAATTCTCAGCAAAGGCTATTCTAACCAGGAAAAAAAAATACAAGTAAATCCAAATCGAGCGAAAACAGTGAACATAATCAAACAAGATCTAATGAATCACTAACTACTAATCAGCAATAAACACAAACAGCAATGTTGAATTTCATTGGCCAAATCCGGCACTAAAAACAAATCACTAAAAACAAATCACGAAACCCAAAGCCAAACAGATCTGATACTAAAACATAAGCATCATGATAACAAAACACGATAACAGAAACAATGGACAGAGATCCTCGTATGAGAAGTGGATCTAGATCGAGATCCACAACAAAGGAGAGTAAAAAGCAAGATCTAGATCGTACCTTGATGAATTGAAGTATGAATGTAGATAGGGAAAGGGAAGAAATGGAAAATGTGTGATTTGGGTGAAGGCAATGCGAAGTGGATTTATAGCGGAGTTTAAATCGCTGAACAAGAATATTAATTGCCGTAACTAACGGATCACCGTAGATCCACACCATCGATTTAGACGTGTCAACCACGCGCTCCTCTTGTCCAGAAATTCTATCTGATTATTGTGTTTCTCTTTCAATTCTCAGTCCTCTTATCTTCCTTTCTTTTCTATTTTCATGCCTCCATCTTTAAAATATCCATAAAATATATAATCAAGATATCTGTTTTTACGCTCCCAAGGGCTTAGCCGAGTTGGTTGAGTATGGCATTCTTATGACCAAAAGGTCATGAGTTCGAGTCCCTCTACATACGTTTTCTCGGCTGAGCCTGTCACCTTGTGTGGTTTACCTTCTGGCGTTGGTTTGCAAGCTATCGCGTCAGACCGAGGGTTTACCCTATGCGCACTCACTGCACTCTAAGTAGCGGCTGCGGGTTCCCTCCGGAAAAAAAAAAAATATCTGTTTTTTACGTATAGGGATTTTTTTTTTTTTTTTTTATTTTATAAATAAGAATACGACTTCAAAAATATCCAAATCATTAAACATAATTTTTTTTTATCACATTTAATTTAAGTTTGTAATTTTACACGACTATATTGGACATATAAAATATTTTATTCTTTTAGTTCGAGCTTTAATTTTTAGAGAAAATAAATTAAAAAGAGACTAGTTTATATTTTGGGCTAAAATAATGCTTTCGACTCGTTAGGTATATATGATAATAATAAAAGATTAAGAGTATTTAAGTAGTATAATTTATGGTAATTAATTAGAAAAGTGCTAATAAATATTCTAATCATAGTTGATAAAGTTGGCAGCTATAAAGTATAATTTTTTAAATGATGAGTTTCTCTTTTTCTTTTTTAAATGATCACGTCCTTACCTACAAATGGGTTTGAGTCTTTTTTTTTTCTTTTTAAATGATCACGTCGTTACCTACAAATGTGTTCGACTCAAACGTGGACAGATCAACTTACCACGACCACTTTCAACAAAATCTGAAGAAGAAAACACAACCCACCGCCAACGCCTATATATAAAATTTAAAATAAGTATAAACTAAAGGGAAATTGTATTTAAAGTACCCACTCAACTATTCAATTGTCACTTACCCCCCAAGGTTTGATCAATTGTTACTTAATACCCATCTCAACTACCTTATTGTCACTAACAACCTAACTTTATTTTAATACCATAACTACCCTTAACCCACTATATAAACGTTATTTTCTGTTTTCTTTCTAATTTTTCTTGCTTTTTGAAGATTTGAATTTGTTAGCCGCTCTAACCACCTAACCCTACTAACCACCACGAGCTGGGTTTAAATCACATTTTCCGGTGATCAGAATCTGCTTGAAGGTTTGTTTCTTTATGTAAGTTGTTGTGTTAGACCTGTCTAACCTCTGTTTTATACGTACAGGAGTTCATCACGACTTTTTGAAATCTTGTAGCTAACAAGTAATCGTTTTGCGAGCTTTTTAGGTAATTACCTACCGATTTCGAAGTTTTTTATTCGTTTTCTCTGTTGGAATAGGTTCTAGTCTACTGTTTTTATATGCCATTGCCTGATTTCGAGCTTTTCTCTGTTTCTTTTGGTTATAGTGATCTGTTTCGTTAATTTTGTGAGCTATATAGTTACGTCCTTTGTTTTCTGATGTTATATTCAATTTGGTAGTGCTTTAGTTCGTGGGTAATGTGTAGATTACGAGTTTTTAGGTCAGTTATAGTATTGTATTTCGAAACAGATATCAGGACCGGTGTTACATAGAAATATAGGGACAGGCTGCGAAATGATATATGTAGATAAACACAAATATCAGGACGGGATGCGATTTACTCGATGTATGTACACATTTCGCATGTTATGATGCGAAATGTTTGATGGTGCAGTAAATAATCTGCACAGTTTTGTGACCACTGACAAATATCAGGACTTTGTTACCTACAAATATCAGGACAGGATGCGAATATATAGTTGTAGGTATACACAATTCGCACCTTATGATGCGAATTGTTTGATGCAGTCGTAAATATTGTGCACCTAGTTTTTTAGACTAATAACAAATAACTTGTATTGTCCAGGTTAAGAGATGTCTAAATCACGAGTTTGTATTTTTAAATACGGTCACCAAACTGCAATTGTGCCTTTCACGGAGTTTGAAAGCTTCGAAAGTATCCAAGCTTATGTAGAGAACACGTGGGAGGAGCTTGGCACAGGTGAGTACCTAATTACTTACTCCTGCGGGGATCACAAGAATTGTTTCTTTAATAACCAGAGTGATTTTGTCGGAATGGTGTTATATCTTGATTTGGAGCGTTTAAAACGGGTTAGTTTTCTCATAGAACAACACGTCTTCGATAAGGGTTCTGGTAATAAAAGTTCTGTTGATAAGAGCTCTAGTGGTAAGCGTAAAGAGCGTAGCTTGGTTTTGGTAGAACCATCTCTTGATCAAATAGTTAGCGGGGAGAGTAGTAACGGTTTAGTTAACTCTGATCAGAGGAAAAAACAACTTGCTACTACTGGTTGGGCTGATGCTATTACAGGGGTGGGTCAAGCTTTTGAAGAAGGTGCTGCCGGTCTGAGGTTATCCTTGTGCAAGTTTGCGTTAGAGCATGGTTTTTCTTTCAAATACCTGCACAACACAACAAATAAGATCACTGCTTATTGTGAAAATAAGCTCACAAGCGGGTGCAAATGGAGGGTTTATGCATCTATTGACTCAAGCACCGGCCTTATGACGATAAAGAAGCATTTCCCGAACCATACTTGCAGTCCTGTTTTCTCCCAGAAGCATAAGCATAAGCGGCACAGGCATTTGACATCAGATTTGATTGCAGAGGAAATTCAGGATTCTCTCCGGACTTGCCATTCGTTGACAGCCAAAACCATACAATCGACTGTCAAACAAGATTACGGTCTTGATATCTCTTATCGTTTGTCATGGAATGCTTTAGAGAAGGCTAGGAGGGGAGTTTTTGGAGATAGTTCAAGCTCTTTTAGTTTACTAAGCGGATACTTCAAACGCTTGAAGAGCCGGGATATTACTTCAGACTGCCAGTTGGAGTTGTCAGCTGGAAACCGATTCAAGCGCTGTTTTGTAGCATTCGGTTCGTCCCTTAGTGGTTTTCATTCATGCCGTCCAATGTTGTTTGTCGATGGAACCCACTTATATGGCAAGTACAAGGGTACATTGCTCACTGCTGTAGCAAAGGACGGAAACAACGGTTAGTTACATTTATCTAAATAATGAACGATGTTTTTGTGTGAAAATGCTGATGTAATTCGCAGCATGTGATGCGAATTAAGCAGGGTTGTGATCCTCACATTTCGCAGTTGAGGCTGCGAAATATGTATTATGCTGTATAAATTGTACTTACATCGCAGCTTGAGTTAGGTATTATTTGAAGTTTCCACAAGCTGCGAATTCACATAACACGATGCGAACTGTTTGCATGATCAATTAAAATGTTACACACATTTCGCATGACAAGCTGCGAAATGTGTGTGACAGCATGCGAATTGTTTACAAGTTTTAAACGTTTGCATACTGTTGTAGTGTTTAATTGATCTGCCTTTTTCCAGGACTATTCCCTGTTGCTGTTGCTGTGGTTAGCATTGAAGATTGGGACAATTGGATGTGGTTTTTGGGGTGTTTGAAACCACATTTGCTGGATCGCCAGATCACATTTATTTCAGACCGTCATTCTGGTATTGTTAATGTTGTTTCTGTCTTGTATCCAAACTGCTATCATGCGTACTGTTATTACCATCTCATGCAGAATTTGAGAGCCAAACTGGAGCATTCTAACAGGGAGTATAAAAAAAAGATGTTGAGTTTCTTCCACCGTCTTGCTTTTGCTCCCAGTCAAGAGCTTTTTAAAGAGATACTAACAGGTTTTTTATGTGAAGGTGGTCAGAGAATGAGTGATTTTCTTGCAAATTTACCCCCTGAAAAGTATGCGCAGGCTTACGTAAAAGGGAAGCGATACGGCTCTATGGCTTCTACCGCAGCTGAATCGTTTAACAATCAGATCAAAAAATATTGTGGCTTACCAATTGTTGAGTTTATTGATTGCATTAGAGTCTTGCTTATGACTCAGGTTTCACGGAGATACGAAGAAGGTCTCAGCTGGAGTACTAATTTGGTTCCCGAGTACGAGAAGAAGCTAAAGCAGAATGTTGACATGTGCCGAAGTTGGGTAGTACGTAAGTCCTCTTCCGCCGTGTTCGAAGTCTTTTCGACTCCTGTGGCTGTTGTTAATCTGTTGGATTTCAAATGTTCATGCGGATCATGGCAACAAGAGTGTTTTCCATGTGCTCACGGTCTAGCGGCATTACAATACACTGACCAAGATCCATTGACTGTAATAGAACCCTTCTTTACGGTTAAAAATTACAGGGAAAGTTACTCTTTCAGCATACCAGCTCTAACTGATTTCGGCGAAGGGTCCAGCGCTAACGATCCTTCTTTTGTTGAAGTTCTGCCTCCGAACGTTAAGAGACGCTCCGGAAGGCCTAAGAAAAAGCGAATCCCTTCTAGAGGAGAAATCTCAACCAAGAAGTTAAGGTGTGGCCGATGTTCGAAATCAGGCCATAACCGGAGGACTTGTGATGTTCCAGTTTAAGGACATTTATTTTTTTTTGAATAGTTATTGTTCTGTACAGCAAACTAGACATTTGTACATTCGAATTACATGCGAATTATGTGCAAATATGTGAAAGTTTAACAGGATGCGAATCATATGTAAAACCACATCAAACATGTTCATACCCTTACGTTTCGCATGGTATGATGCGAAATAGGGCTATATTTGTGATGTGAATGGAGTTCAGTTAAGGTTGTCCTGATATTTGTCATGTGATAAGCTGCGAATTGTTATTTAATAAAAATAACAGTATATTCAGTAAGGCTGAAAGGAGGATTACAAGTTGGACTACAAACATCTATCAGGATTACATGCGAACTATGTACAATTATGTTAAATTTTAACAGGATGCGAATCGTTGGTAAATCAGATGAACCATTTAGCATATGTTGTTTCGCATGTTAGGCTGCGAATTAGGAACAAAATTGTGATGCGAATGGAGTTCAGTTAGGAGTCCTGATATTTGTCATGTGATAAGCTGCGAATTGTTGTTTAATAAAATACCAGGATATTCAGCAATGTTGTTTCGCATGTTAGGCTGCGAATTAGGAACAAAATTGTGATGCGAATGGAATTCAGTTAGGAGTCCTGATATTTGTCATGTGATAAGCTGCGAATTGTTGTTTAATAAAATACCAGGATATTCAGCAATGTTGAAAATGAGTAACATTCAGTAATGTTGGAAATGATGTACAAAATATATTTGGATTACAAAATGGAGGATTACAAAATATATCCAGAAACTAACAACTGTTTACACACATCACTACAAGCTTTTGGTGCTGGTTAGTTGCATTTCAGTATACCAAAAAACTAAAACCAACTCTATCAGTTGGTAGATGATTCATCACCAACTGTTTCCTCTTTCTCCTTCTCTTTCTCTTTCTCTTTCTCCTTCTCTTTCTCTTTCTCTTCTTTATCCTCAGCTTCAACATCTTTCGCATGTTCTTCTTTATCCTCAGCTTCAACATCAACGTCCATCATGCTTAAAAATTTTGTCCTCGGTGGACCAGCTTCGTCTTCCCTCTTCCTTTTGTTGTTTTTAACCTCTGCCGGCTGAGGTTGCACCATTTCTGGCTGAGGTGCAGCAGGAACCTGTTCTGGCTGAGGTTCAGCAGCAAGCTGTGGAACAACTTCCAATGGTTGTGAGTCAGCTGAGTAGTAGTCATCATATATGTCTAACCCAAAAACAGATACTGGGCTGTTTGGTGGTGCTGCTGGCATGATCAAGTCATCACTCCAGTTCACGGTTAAGGATGACCAGGAGTCACCCAGAGAACCGATTGAACCAGAATTTGAGACTGAGGTGGTGGTTGTGGTGGTGGAAAAAGACATGACTTTTTGAATTCTAAGAGAAGAGGGAAAGGAGTTTGTTAAAAAATAGCCTCTGGTGCAAAATGTGTAGTTTGTTTTAAAATAGCCTCTGGTTTACTAGTGTTATTTATAGGGAAAGGAGGTAATCATTACATAGCCTCCATGTCCAATCAGAAATTAATGGGAAAGCTTGTTCTGTACGTGATTAGATAGTTTTTTGTGTGCTCAATGGAGAAAACGTTTACCAAGGCATACGCCATAGCCTGTTCGTATTCTTGATTTTTATATTTTGAATTTTTTATTTATGCACCAGGCTGCGAATTGGGTGTGTAGTGATAAACATCTATCTGGTTAGGCTGCGAACTATTTGATATAACTTAGGCTGCGAACGGTGTGGTTTTAACCATTATATATCAGGGTATGCTGCGAACTGTTCATACATACCAGGATCATAATCAACCATTATATATCAGGTTATGATGCGAAATATAAGATAAGGAATATTCAAAACTAAACTAAATATAAGATAAGGAATATTCAAAACTAACCATTATATATCAGGATATGATGCGAAACATAAGATAAGGAATATGAACAAAAAAACTAAATTTACAACAGCTGTATTTTACAAGTAACAAATTTATTTAGAAGCAATACACGAATCACCCATATGTGATGGTGTCTTTGTCATTTAAAAAGAAATGGAACATTTCTCTTCTGAAGGCAGTTACCATATCTGCATCGTATTTTTTCTGCACTGTTCCATGCTGAATAATATCCCTTGCATATTGGCAGACGAAGACACCACAGTCCAGGGTGCCTCGCTTTTGTTGTGGGAATCCTCTTTCCACCTTCACCTTCCACCCTGTATTAAATTTGGGTAGGAATTCTCTATCCAACAAATATTTGATCTGCGTATAGTAATTAATGTTAGGAATATTCACAAAAACAAAAACAAAAAAAGTTGGTGACATACAATTCGCATCCTCAGGCTGCGAATTATATGACAATGAATCCAACACAATTCGCAGCTTAGGCTGCGAATTATATGACAGGCAATCCAACATGGACGGGCTGCGAATTGTGTTGTGGACAGGCTGCGAATTGAGTTATAGAGAGGCTGCGAATTGAGTTATAGACAGGCTGCGAATTGGGTTATAGACAGGCTGCGAAAACAAGTTTTGCTCACAATTCGCAGCACACCAGAACACAGTTCGCAGCTTGCATACTTAAATTTAATAGTTTGGAATATTTTACCAGTTTTGCAGGTGTCCTTGTGGTCAGGTCTGTGCCATGAAGCCTAGGCAGAAGCGAATTGTAGTTTGAAATTGTCGTGCCGTCGAAAATGGGGTACCTGCTTTATTGGGGTTTCAGTACGGCAGATTGGCAGAGAGATAGCATTGTGGAGTTGTTGTGCTTCAAGTTCCGCTATCTTGCGTTTCAATTCTTTCAGCTGCAAAAATGATAGCAAACTTTTTATAAACATATTAAGTGCTGATTGTAGTGATTATTTAAGGTTCAAGTCATACTTACTTCTCTGGCCTGTTGATCTATTTTTCGCTCGTACTTGTTCTTGTCGGCATACGTCTTCAAACGCTTTGATTGAGGAGCAATATCGGGATTAGGGTCTCTGCATTTTAATAAATAATCACCGATCGTTTCACTCATATTGGTTGTGTCGGTGTCGGAGGGCTCTTGCCTGGATTTGCCTTTGGGTTGTGGTGGAATTGTTTTCTTGGGGAGTCTTTTTGGTGGAATCGATGGCTCGGGTGGTGTTGGGTGTTCGAGTGTGGGAGACATCATCTTATTTATTACATTATGTGATGCTCGTCTCCTTTTTTTTGATTTTGATGCTGTACTTTTCGACCTCTTCGTAGGTCTTTCTTCCGGTGAAGGTGGTACCGTTACTTCTGCATCTTCACCATCTTCATCATCTTCTCTTTCTCCGAAAGCTTCAATTTCAGCCTCGGTAAGCTGTAATGGACCTTCTAAAACCTACCAACAGATGCACATGTAAGTAAATTAATTGTTTCGAAAGTACGAGGGTGTAGACAAACAAATTGTTTCTTACAAGCAGTTCGCATCATATGATGCGAACGGTGTGGTTTTAAATCATATTTCGCATGTTAAGCTGCGAAATGGTTATGGGACAGTATGATGCGAACTAAGTATTAAACATATGATTATGGGACAGTATGATGCGAACTAAGTATTAAACATATGATGCGAACTGTGTTGAACATGAAGCTGCGAAGTAAAATTCATATCAGGCTGCGAACTGTTTGAGATATTTTTATAAGCAGTTCGCATCATAGGCTGCGAACTGTATGCACCCCAAGTTCAATACATATATAAAGCTTATACCTCGTCATTATCCAGCAAGGGTGTTTTAATAAGATAGCTCATGGTTGATGCGTGGCACTCTAACCCCAACCATTTGAAGAACCTTGGTATCGAGGTTGGCTTCGCTACCTCGTGGCCGATTGTTGTGTGCTCCATGATGAAGGGCTGCATGGGGACATGGGGACAAGTTTTATCAACACGATGCTATGTACATAACTAATTGTTATATTGAATAGATCAATCTTACAACTACAAGGACGACGCAGCCGACGATTTTATCGGCTCTTTCTACTGCTAAGCAACTCCTGATAGACTGTCGAAGCTTGAACAGAATCGATCCAGCCCAGTCGTAATTGTTTATTCTGTTGAGGTCTTCAACGTAATAAACCGTGCTCCAGCCCAAGATATCTCCAGATACGGAGTAGAATAGCGTGGAGCACAAAAACAGTATCAACAGCCTCGCCACGTCTTCCAATTCATGTTCCCCTCCTTCGGTTATGGCCTTCTCTATACCTTCCTGTAAAACCAATGACAACATTCTATGTTAGAAGTGTACAGAATCTTGCTTTATAAAGATGAAGTCCATTTTAGACGTACCTTGATGATGGCATTTGTTATTGTTTTGGTATTACTAGCTGATGCTTTCCTGCCAGTTTTTGACATGAAGTATTTCTTCATCATCCTTGATTCGTCCTCCTCGCCGTCTGCATACTTGTTGTGAAAAGCGCCGGTTTTTGTTAACTCCATTTTCTCGGTGCCATGCCTCAGCCCGAATATGATCTTGATATCGTTTGTAGTTAGCTTTACATACTTGCTGCCAATCCTAAAGGCGTCTCTTTCCAGAGAGAATTTCTCGAGGATATACTGAATGATTGTGTAGAATTTTTTCCTTGGCAGCTCTTCCTCATTACGGATTTCAAACGCCGTTTTCAGAAGCGTGTAGAAGGGTGTGTTTCTACACGCTTCAATGTGGGCCCTTGTAATACCCATGCCTTTGAGGAGCTTCAGAAGGCTCACCAACCCTGATCTGTAGTAGCTGGGTTTTGTTGTCATGCTTTCTGCACAAAACAAATCAGTTGGAATGTCACAAAAAATACGCATCACAAGCTGCGAATCGCATACATATAGATACTGGCTTAACAGACAAGCTGCGAAATAAGTTATCACAGGATGCAAATTATGTATCTCAAGCTGCGAACTGTTTGTAAATAAGTATAACCATACAATCGAGCTGCGAATTGCTTGCATTGTGGGTGATCAGGATGCGAACTGTTACAGTTTTTGCATGCACGTTGCAGGGATCTGGGAATTATGCACCAAACACCAAAATCAACAATGAACTACCTAATGCAGATCTAACATACATAATATTTCTCAGTAGAGTATCAGTGTTACATGCAACTAAAATTCTACCCTGGCTTCGACTATAAACCCATAAACTGAGGAACTATCGTCAGTAGATACTTCATTCTACTACGACAAGCAATGCTATCGTGGAGTTGTTGAAAACAGTGGTTCAGATTAAAAAAAAAACGCAAAAAGAAGTACGCTTTCCACCATAATGCATACCTGTTAAATTTCACCGGCCGGAGAACGAGATAGAAGTTTTCAGAGACGACTTCACGACAACTTTGTCGAATGAGATTTGAAGGTGTTAGTGACTGTCTGAGTAAAAGAGGCTGACCGGTGCGATAGTGACGAAGGTGAGAAGCTGTAGGGTTTCTGGGTTTGAGAGAGAGTATCACGAAGTCGAACGGTTTGTTTTCTGGTGGTTTCTAAAATTAGAATTTTGCGTTTGTTTAGGGTGATAGGAGGGTCGAAAAAGTGGGATGGAATTGAAAAATGGGTATATATAGTGGAAGGGTATTTTTGTCCAATTTATTAGTCTGGGTATTAAGTAACACTATGTTAAAAGCGGGTGCCACCGGATAATAAGATAGTTGAGTGGGTATTTTCAGGTACTTTTCTCTAAACTAAATTCACTCTATATATAATCAATTTGTCGATTATATTATAATTTGATAAGTTGTCCACCAACTTTTCTGAACGTGTCTAATGGAAATTTGTGATGTAGAAAACTTTTGTTGACGGTATTTAATAATACAAAAAGGGTATATTTTTAGATGAGAATATATAACTACCCACCCTCAATTTACTTAGGAATAAGTTTGATAAATAGCGATAATATTTAATTGTATTTAACGATAACTATTTTAATTTTATTTTAAATATAAATATATTTTTAAACTTTTTTTAATATGAAAATATTATTTATTTTAATTTTTTAAGATAAAAAAATTTAAATCTATTAAAAATGATTTTTTAATTATAAAACTAAGTGTAAATTGTTTTAAAAAGCAGTAGAAATATGAATCTGATTGCTTGATTAGTGTGAAATATAATAATTGTTTTTAAATTGTTAAATTAGGTGTGGATAAAAATAGTTTTTTTCTAGTTGTGCATCCCAAATTAGCCAAGAAAACAATAGTTGTTTAGTGAAATTGCGAATAATTTGATTGCGGATTTGGTTAAAAAAACCTCCAAACACGTTATTCATAACTGTTGTATCCGCATTGTACCGGCCTCCGCTACTCAGAATTCAGATGAGCACATGGAATATACATATTCCGAAAAAGAAAAAAAGAAATTAAAGTCAGAAGAATATAATATATTTTTAAAAAAATAATGGAAAAATTAATTTTATTCAATGGTCGAAATGCATATCGACATGTATATTATATTTAAAAAAATATTATTAGAAAAATTTATTATATATACATTTTATATGTATCAAAATATAATTGCAAGTGGTTATGATTAATTTGTCTACCCGCCCTACGAGTAAATATAAATGAACTTCAATCAAAACTTAAAACAAATAAACAAATAAACAATCAAACCTTAAAGCAACTAAAGCAAAGTAACCGAAAACGGTGCATGGTCCGCAACAAGTCCAAATTATTTTATACATAAGCCTCATTGAATCACACAGAAAACTTCACACCCTCAAGAGTCCAAAAATAATTTTCTACACACCAAGAAAAAGTAAAAAAAAAAATTTTACAGTTGAAATAAACTTTAAAATTTCGGAAATAAGAAGATTAAAAACATAGAAAAATTCTCCCTAAACATCATGGTTTCTTCGTTTGAACATAGCGAGTTAAGTCCATAAGCTCGACCAACTCAAAATCTTTGTGCTTCATTGATCATCTTCTGCTAGCTGTACATTGTATCCAAGTTTCATGTCTGTACGTAAAAAAGCCGTGATTAATAGATGCATCTTTTGTTATTCTGAAAAAGAAAATCGGCTTATTTAAGCAAAAGTACCTTTAATCGAAGGTTTATCATATTTATCTTCGTCCTCGTCCTCATCATCGCCCATCACATCCCTCCCATCACATCCTATATCGCTCTCACTAGCCGTTTCCCATTCTGAGTCATTACTGTCACGCCCGTATCCCTCGCCATTTTCCTCACCACGACCACCTCCATGTTTGATAGCCGCGTCTCTAAACAGCCAGGCCGCCCGCATTTGTTTCTTAACTAACCGCTCTGCATAATCTGGAACCTTATTTTGCCTCGAAAACAAATCCGGGTCATTCGTCTGAGAGCATTCGTTAATAAAAAGAATCGCATCTAACAAACTCTCTTTCGCTAATCCTATCATGTCGTACGCCTGAGCCCGTCTCCAAAGACTTTTTGCGTGTCGGTTAAGTGGGTTGTGAAGGGACAAAGCACGTGTGGCATCACTTATTGCGGCCAAGGGTTGTTGTAATAAAAGATGACATTGCGATCGGTTACTATAAAGCACTACTCTTTCTTTTTTCGACCTCATTGGACATAAAGCTAATGCTTCTGAATATTTTGCCGCGGCACCGGATATGTTTCCAGATGAAAATAGGGAATTTCCTTCGAGTTTAACGACTAGAGCCGCCGCTTGCTTGATATGGAGATCCTCTTTTGGCATATTTTTCTCCCATTTCAGTCTTTGTCGTGAACTTAAAAGTTCGTCGATCTGCTCTTTTGCGCGAGAACTGATAGAGGTGCGTGATTTAAGACATTCTTGAAGGACGCTAACAATGGAGTCACCAAGCTTCTTGTGATCACCTAGAGTTGTAATATCTGCTAGGTCTACAAGTGCAGGTACTGATTTGTCGATCACCTATATTAAAACTAGGATCATAAGAGTATAGCATAATTGGAAATCGGATTGTCCATATTTGGCATGATCCAGAAACACATTATAAACTTGACATGTAATTAACCGAAACAAACACAAAAATTGCCACCCTCAATTGGAGATCAGCAATGCAAGTGTGAAGAAGAAGCTTAGTGCATTTACCATAAGTGTATTTCCCAAATTGAAACAAGTTTCTCTAAATTAAAATGAAGAGCAATGTAAGACAAGACATACCATTCTAAGGCAAATCAAGATCTGAACAACCATATGCAAAATAAAAGGCATTTTAATAACAAAATGAAGAGGTACTGATGACTGGAAACTATTACCACCCGTTTAGTTAACTGAGTCAAGCTTGAGCCATTCAAGCTCAACCTCGTACGGCTCACGAGCAGCTTTATATGTATATAGTCATAATTATAATTATACTTAGACTACTGGCATATGTAATTGTTTGTCTTTCGTATGTTATAAACATTTGAAAATTTTAATTGCTTTACGATTTGTTCTTTGTAACCTTACATCTACTTTTAGTCCTCCAATTTAAGGCCTGTATATGTCTTGGTCTTACAGGTTTGTAACATATGGAATTGGTCCTTGAAGATGTATTTTTTCTAAGGTTTTGATCTTTTCTTATGTTGATGAATATAACTGCATTGCAAATTTATTTATTTTTATCTAAGCTTGCGACTTATTAGGGCAAAACTTGTGTGAAGTTACAGATATGAAGATGGTGAACTATACCAGTCGATTAATGACACTGTATGACATAATGAATTATATTATATTTAATAGGATGTGTCGCTGTCATCTATTCATAGTACGCTTAAGTTTTATCCTTTTAATTACAAGACGGAACTTTAACTTAGCTCATTTATGCTCTAGATCAATACGAGCGGAGCTCGAGCACAAACATGACTTAAAATAGGGGCTATAGCTTGACTATGCTCATTTCTACCTTTAGCTACAATAAACTTCTATAACAAAACCGATATAGAAATATCAAGAGCAAAAACCATGCTATGAGAAGATGTTTCGTACCTTATGGCATGTATTGGGATCTTGAAGCAACCACAAAAGACAGTCAATAGCCATACATTGCCAATCATCTGATGATCGAGCAATATTACACAATGCTTCAATCATGCCAGGGCAACTCGCAACCGGTCCTCTACCAACCTTATGATGACAAATCGTTCTTAATAATCCAATCCCAGCCGGTGAATTCTCATTCACAAGTCCACCCCACATCCCCGGCAATTTCATTAAAAACTCCTGTTTACATATAGTAGGTAAAAACTCCGGCTTAAAAGCAAAACAATTAATAAGCTGAAGCGACCAACATTGTAACTGACTAGCCCATTCCTCTGCTTTTCTCGACTCCATTTCAACACCGCCCATACCTCGGGTAAGTAAATCACAGTGATAACTCAACCTTCGATCGACAAATTGGTAAAAGTGTGAGTATACTATTTCGAGCGAACTTAACGCAAGTTGAATAGATAGCTCGAGGATCTCGCCTTGACCTGCTAAAGAAGGAAAAGTGCAAGGATATGTAGCTAGATGACCTAAAGCTCGAACGGCTACTCTTTGTTCGACCCAAGTAAGTCGGCCTCTTAAAAGTTCGACTAACGGAGGGATGATTCCGGAATCCACAGCTCGTTCGGCAAATTCTTCCATGTTCATGGTGTAAGAACCGATCACGTGAGCGGCGTAATACGGGATGTAGATGTTCTGGTCATGAGAAAGCCAACGTCGGTTTTTTAGTCCTTTCCATATTAGCGCGGACATGCATTCAAAAATACCTAGTTCAATAAACTCCGGGTCATTAGGATGTGCCATGGCTGTGTTCCATAAGCCACTGATTGGAAGAACTTGACCGTCATCGTCTTGAGACGGAAGTTCACGGAAAAATTTCAGGATACTGGCTCGCCTCTTACTTGGGTTTCCTTCTTTCATGACACAGAAGAAGCAACCCGGGTACGGACAATCAGGAGAGGCCTTATCCATGCTAAAACCGTAAAGCTGCTTGATCTGAGGTTGTGTCCGGTCAAATTGTCATTGGATGCTACACTACATTAATAGATTACAAAATATCAAAGTGTTCCATACAATGTGATAATAGTATTACAACGTTGTTCTCTATAGTAACTAAACAAGTAACAACCATCTCCGACCATCGAATTCAAGTTCAATACTTGAGTATGACATAAACAGAGAACTAAACGGCCTCTATCTAAAGATTCAATCTTTATTGCTATAAATAACAGCCATAATTTGAAAGAATTCACACTAAGAAAGAAAACAATCTGATTCTATGCTCGTTAGATTAATTTCCGACAAAGCCACCACATCTTTTTTCCTTCATTTCAATTAGATCTCGACAACAAAGATTCATCAAACCAACTAAATATAACTCTAACGAGTAGATCCACACCTAAAACCGCTGAAACTAATCAAACCCAACAGTTATAATTCCTAGAAAAAACACTAAACTAAAAGAACTGGTTCCTTAGAGACAATAGAAAGTACAGGAAAAACAAAAAACAGAAGTTAACAAGTGATAATACCTTGAACGGAACCCTTTATCCCCTTTATTGAGTGAAGACGAGAAAGTGAGTAAGAACTTGAATCCTCGATGGAATGAACCACTGTCGCTGATTTGGTCTACTTTTAAGTTTGATTTTGAAAATTTTGCAGACAATGTGAAGTGGGAACGGTAAAGTTAGAGAGAGAAAGATGAGAGAGGGAGTAGGAGGGTATGGGTTTTAATTTCGGACAGCCAAAAAATTCAAGATTTTGTGTCCGGGGATGAACGAAACATTAGCCAATGTTTAAGATTGATTAAAGTAAAATCGATTAAATCATTAGCTATGAGAGGTTTTAGTCATAATTTCAAAAATTAGTCACGAGGATGCGGAAACTTTGGGTTAAAAACACCAGAAGTCCTTCATGTCTGTCACTTGTAACACATTAGTCCCTATTCTTTGTCTCTGTAATAAATCGGTCCCCTATGTTTTAAAAATGTAACAAACAGATCATTTTCTGAAAATTTGAGGGACCTGTTCATTACAAATTGAAAACGTGAGGGATTTGTTTATTACAGACATGAAAGACCTATTTATTACAAAAAGGATCTGTTTATTACATTTTTAAAACATAGGGGACCAATTTATTACAGAGACAAAGAATAAGGACTGATGTGTTACACGTTAATGACAGTTAAAATTTATATTTATTATAACATCGAGAAACATTATACTTCTAAACATTTTTAAACTAAAAATATTATATTTATTATAACAGTTAAATATAATATTTTTAGTTTAAAAATGTTTCTATATCTAAATCATGGATCTAAATCATGGAACTAACTAAATGTAATATTTTTAGTTTAAAAATATTTCTATTTCTAAATTATGAAATGCAAAATATAAACCACCTTCGTTTATGACGTGAGGTTTAAGTTATATTAATCAATTTTTTAAAAAATGAACATATTTTTTAAAAATGACAGTTCCCTAACTAGAATTTAAGGTAAACGAAAAATATAATAGAAACAAGAACATATAGATTTTCGGTTTATTTCTTTAATAAATCAGCACCTAATTTTGAGATGGCCACTCGGAATCAGGTGCATTCTCTCTGTTTCTTTAATATATCACATATAAGCTTTCGGTTTGTTTCTTTATTAAATTATACGCATAATAATCTTAATACAAAGTTAACATAATGGTAAACTAGTTTGCAAAGTCAATAATACGTCACCAACTAAACAAGTTAAAAGATCGTAATACAAAATTAACAAAACATTTTTGTCCCTAGATTCAATCAATCGTTAAATCCACCACTTGTGGTTCTCGCGTAGTTGGAGGTTTGGGAGGTTGGATACCAACAAAGGACGAAATCCTTCTTTGCAAGGGAGGAAACCACGCTTTAGCTTCTTTGGAAACGTGTTGAATATATGTTGGGTAAATTAATGGCAACGGTCCACCTGGAGATATGGTAACCTTTAAAAACAAAATCAATTAGTATACTAGTATGAAATAATGTTTGCAAAAATAATAGTAGGATGGTACTCGTACGCTAATGTAGTGATTGCCATGAACGTGTGCGATGCCAATCTCTTTTCTTTCGTTCATATGGGGCAGAACACCTTTCAGGGGCAGAAACGTATATGCAATACCGTCGGAAATTATATATATGATGCATTTAAAAGCATTAGCAATCACATAACAAATGTCCGGAATTGTCATCCAATTGCTATAAGGGGCAATTAGGGCATAGCAATCTAGGCAACGTAGTTCAACATCAACCCTTTCACGTCCACCGTAAAGTTTGTTATAGAGAGGTAGGTCCAATAAGATTTCTTCTTTTAGTGTGGTCCTAACATGCGGCCAGACATTTTCGTCATAATAAAGTCCATGGCGACGGTTCTAAAACCACAATGACCATCTGAGCCCACATTATTGCATTCACAGATGAATGGACGTAAATATTTGGGGAGGTATTGCAAAAATATTGTCGTATCGTTTGGAGTTTTTGCCTTCCGAGAATTGATATTTTTAGGAGTATTACAAGTCTTGGTACACTTTGGTAGACTCGGTATAGCTTTATTTGGATCATTTGATGTACTTTTTGTTTGACTAATTAATGATCTAACGGTGTTTTGGATGAAGCCGGGGAAATATCACTTACATACGACGGTGTGTTCGAACTGTCATCTAGCTTCGCATATTCGTATCCCGATAATTCCCTCTTCGTTGAATTGTCGTTAGCACGTTTACAATCTCTACCTTTAGTCTTAGCTTTCTCTACGGGTGGAATGACGTCAGATCTTCTAGGTTCAAGAACTTCTCGGATTTTCCTTATGATATGTAGTCGACGATCGCGATCGTACCCACGGATTAGAGAACCAATAGTTGTTATTTTTTCCTCGATAAAATCATCTTCTTTTTATGCATTGTGCTTCATAATCCTTAACGTTGTCTACCTTTTGTCAACCATAATTGGATCAAACATACGGTGTTGCATTATTAATAAACCGACCTCGCATGCGCATGGCAAACCATGAGTACTTCTAATAACACAACCGCATTCTGATTTATCATTCCCTATTTGTTTCGCCCTCTCGTATTGCTCTTTCATAATTTTAATAGCAAATTCCGATGCAGAACGTCTAATAACCTCGAATATCCAAGCATCATACTCAAATTGGAAGAAACGTACATTTTTCAAGCGATGCTTTTATGTTCGTGTGTTGCATCTCTAATAAAGAATCGACTCTACTCCAAAATGCATCAAATGTTAGCAAACCCGTCCCGAAGTACCGTTTCAAGGTGGAATGCGAACTCTACGCCCTATTATTTATGACAACATATGTTCATTTAAAATGAGTAAATATTATAACAATTACATTACATTAAAACTATTTTACCTTACCGATTCGTTGTGTTGTTGCCGAAATGCTTCAACTTGTTAGTGTATGCATAGAGAAACTTTTCACCGTAAGGAGGTTTGAGCCATGTTTGAGTGTAATCGAGGGCTCCGGGGTATGCCTTGTATTCTTCTTTCATACACTCGATGTTTGAGTTCAACTTGCTTACGGTGTCTGAATAAACAATTGTATTCCAAGATGCTTGAAATCCTTGGAACACATTTTTGTCGGTAAAATATTTTAGTCTTCATTACGATGTTTTTTTCAATGTGCCATCTACATAGCATGTGTGTCACTTTCGGAAATATAATGTCAATTGCTTTCATTAATGCCAATTCCCTATCCGTCACCATAATATTAGGTAAAGCACAATGGTTTTCCGACATGAGCAACCGCAAACGTTCCAACCCCACATGTAATTTTCGACCTTTTTGTGACTCAAGAAAACAAAAGCGATCGCAAATGTGATGTTGGTTGACGTAACTCCAACTATTTCGAACAATGGCATCTTGTATCTCGTCGTCTTATACGCACTATCCATAATAAGAACCTCCAGAAATGTCCTAAGAAGAGATAGACGTCGGGTGTGCAAAAAATAATTTGGTGATTATTTGAGACCCTTCACTTCTTCTTCTATGCCATTCAATGTAATTTTTATCCTTCATCTTACCCAACAAATATTGAAGTTGTGATTGACCGCACTTTTCCAATGTATGATGTTGTTGTCTAGCATTGTAAATGTTACGCATGTTAGATACGTTATGAGGATTAATATCCTTTAAGGCAGGTAAAATGTTACGAGGAATGGCACCGCGTATAGATAAATTCTTCACCAAATCTTCTTCGGCCGAAGTTAGTTTCCTTGCTTGAGGATAACTTTCAAAATATTCGGATGGAGGGTGGTTATGCCTACCACATAAAACTACCAAATACCATAGATTATTGTCAAAAGGATGAGCTCTTAGTAGAAACGGACAATCTGTTTTTTTGTACTTGACTTTCTTCTCTTCACATTAGGTGCCTTTTGTTTTAACCTTGGCTTCCCATATTTTTCACAAGAATATAACAATCGAAGAGTATTCCCATAATTTTTAGATTCGTACCTACTTACCATCAAAGAATATTTCAACTATCGACCCTTTGTTAATACCTATTCCGTAAGTTCAGATTTAGTGTAGTACGCTTGTGTAGTGAATGCGTCAGTGAGATCCGGATATATAACATCATCGTCAGTATGAGAAGGGGATGCAATTTCAGGTTCTGAAGATATTTGAAATTCCTACATGATTAAAAAGTAATGTGTTAATGATGTTGAAATTGTCTACTGGAACATAACAACTGATTCCGAGAGGCTGTCTCAGAATCAGTTGTTTTAGCAAACGCAGTTGATTCCAATAGGGTATCTCGGAATCAACTGTTTGTTTATGACATCTGATTCCGAGATATCCTCTCGGAATCAGTTGCGTTTGCAAAAAAAAACTGATTCCGAGATACTGCCTCAGAATCAGTTGCTCTATGCTCAGAAATGCAGAAATCGGGAATACAGTATCAGAACCAACATTTTCGAAGTGATAATCTCAAGTTACTGTATTGTAAAACAAAAAAAAACGTGATTAAATCACCTTGTTCTTTGCTTGAGTGTTGATCTCCGATTTGGTATGGGTTTCTTGATTTTCCATGACCAGTCTTCAATCAATCTTCAATAAAACTGATGTTTTTTGTTTTAGAGTTAATTGTAGAGGCAAAAATCAAATACGTGTTATTAAAAATAGGTTAATGATGTGTTTATTCACTGTAGGGCTTTCTGATTTCAGTAATGGCACGTAATGTTAAATTTGAAAACAAAATAAGAATAAACTAGTAATAACATGTTACAAGTGTTTTAGAAATTTCAGATTATGGAAGAAATAATAAATATGATGGGGAAATAACTTTGGCCAAAAAACAAATCTATTAACAATTTGGGGTTAGTTAGAAAAAACTATCAAATAGTTAATAACTAAATTTGTTTTCCTCTATGTGCAAAAATATAATGTTATTGATTTAGAAGCCAAACTAATATAGTTACTTTTGGAACAAACTTATAACAAAAAAAAGTAAAAAATCTCAAAATATTTAGAGATCTAACCAATTTTCAACTTGTGATTTTAAATATATTAGTGGATATTTTACCGCAGCTAAATTTATTTTGTTAATATATTTGTTTTTTATATATTCATTGTCTTTTTTAAATCCATCTCTAAATTTTGATCGTTCTTTAGTTATTGCATGAAAATAAAATTTCAATTATATATATATATATACATATAAATTAATAATCAATTTTTTTAAATATTCATGTCTAAAAAATTAGAATTTGAAAACAAAAAGTAAAAATTTTAAAAATCCCGTTTTTAATTGATTTTTAATTATTTTTTCGGAAAAGTCAATTTTTCACTTTTAATATTTGTTATCTTCATTTAGCCAATCAAGGACTTGTTCAAATCTGTCAAATTATTCATTTTATCTTTTCAGCTAATTATGGGACTTGTTCAAATATGTCAAATTATTCATTTTATCTTTTCAGCTAATTATGGGCCTTGTTTGGTAGATTAATTTTCTTCAATAACTTTTAAGCTTAGAAAAAATTATTTTCTCCAACTAGCTTTTTCTTCCTTTAGTACATAACTTAATTTCTTAGAGCATACCATCATCTTATGCGACTTATGGATTCGAGAACCATAAACTACAAAGTTTTTTTCAATTCGGTTTCAATGTACACATTTTCACCAAATTATCATCTTTATTTTTCTAATAAAAATATTTTAAAACCTCATCTTCTATTTTTATTGACGAAACCAAATGTAGATATTAGAACCAAAATGTATTATCATTATTATGTAATGAATTCAGTTTATCTTCTAATTTTTCAAGAAAAAATATCAATATTTTCAATTTGTTGTTGTTAATCCGAAAATCACTTCTCTTTTTTGGATATGTGACAAGTTATCCAATAGATTTTAGGATCAAAGTCAAGACTACGAAGATTAATAACAAAAAATTAGTTAAATCCCATAAGTTTTCTAATCTTACATGTTAAATACAATTTTAGAAACTTTGATAATTTTTTATCTTTCAAAGTACAAGAATGAACATCCAGATGCCTTAATTTTGCTTTTGATATCTTACTTGATGTTAGATTGAAATTATGTTTGTTCTTGGTATCTAGTTTTGTTTGTAACATTCTATATTGTGCAAAACAATTATAAGGGGTAAGATAGTTATGATGTGAGTTTCCTTATTTGTTCAATAAAATTAGGCCATCAACTAATGAATTAAAGTCATATATTTTGATATATAAAATCCCAAACATTCGTGTAAAATTCTTTTATACTTCTCAAGATATCTTGCAATCCACAAACATATGTTTAATAGTTTCATGTTCATTGTAGAATTAAAACTTGGAAATTAAATAATATTGTCTCTTATGCATGATTGAGTCTACTGGAATCCATCATTTTCAATAGTCTTCATAGAAGGAATAAATATTTTTTAGGAATGATATTGTTCCATAATTATTTATATAGATTAGATTTACCACCTTATCTTCTGATTTCATTCCAAGTATCTCTAGTGTTGAATTCTCTATTCAAAGAAAAAAAATATAATTGATAACATCATTTGCATATGAGTTAACTTTTATCTTTATAATATTCTCTATATCAGAGAGAAGAATAACTGCTCTAAGCTTGTCTATATCCCAAGCTTCATTCTTTAAGTAACTCTGAACTTTTTCTTCTAAAATTGTCATGTTTGAGAAATGAATAAATGGCTTATTATCACATAATTTTTCCAACCAGAAATCTATATCTCCTACGCAAACTTTCCAAAAGGTATTACATTGTGCTTTGTCTCTTATTCTAAGTATTCTATTCTAGATCTTTGAGCTTATATTAGTTAGTTGTACTTGTAAATGATTATTGTTTATAAAATATAATGATGACATGAATTTTGACCATAAATATTTGTTTTTCTCAAATTTGTTCCAAAGTTTGCAAGAGAAAACATCTTGCATATCTTTTATAATCCTATCATTTAAACCTTATTATGCATAAGTTTTACATAAAGAACTTCAAGTGTTTCATTTTACAACTTGTTTATCCTCTGTAGATCCCCAAAGAAAACTATTACATATTTTTTCAATCCTTATGTCACTAATTTTGGAAATTGACAGGTTTGTAAGTGGTATATATGAATAACCATCAATACAGAATGCATCATTATTAGCCTCTCTCCAAATGATAGTATATTCCCATCTCATCTCCAAATGACAGTTTTCACTTTCTTGCTTGTATTTATTGAAATACCCAGATAATTGAAAGGTAGTCTCTATTGTTTTTAAATCCTATTTGTCTTTCAATAACATTCACTCTGGGTATAGGACTTTTCGAAGAGGTGATAAAGATATTATTCTCCTTATTTATTATTTATCGTGATAAATCTTCATAGTGTTTCAGAAAAACACTGATTTTCTTAAGGTTTGGTGTAGAATCATTTGCAAATATAATGAATTCATCAACAAAAGCTAAGTAATGAATGATTAAATCACTTCATGTATTTTAACTCAATCCACTGTTATAGTTTTTTCGAACTTGTTTTTAGATACCCATCTGCTAGGATAAATAAACTTGGAGATATCAGATCTTTTTGTCTAACCATTTTAGTATATTTTAAATAGTCATTAAGCTCTTCACTTATAATCATGGAAAACCAAGTAAAATTGATACAATTTCTAATAGAGACAACCCATATTTCATCAAAATCAAAATCCTTCATAAAGTTTATGGAGAAATTCAAGGAAATTTAATCAAAATCCTTTGACATGCCTAACTTTATCATTATGTTTCCACATCTCACTTTCCTATTAAGATAATGGGTTAACTCTTGATTCAATAAGATGTTATCGTGGATGTTTATCCCTTTAACAAAACCACATCATTTTTCTGATATTAGTTTAAGAAGTAATTTTGTTGTTCTTTCATTTAAAATTTTGGATAAAGTTATGTTAAAACTATGTATAGACTAATATGTCTACATTCACTCCATATTTTAGGTGACTCTGCATTTGGCACTAAACAGATGGCAGTAGCAAACACTTTATGCAAAACTAGATGGTATTTTAAAAATACTAAAATAGTTGCACAAAAATCCTTGTAGATTATTGGCCAACAAAATTGGAAGAATTTTCAACTGAAGCCATTTACACTAGCTGCTCTATTAGATTTCAGAGTTTTCATAATACTGTGAATTTCTTCCTCTGAAAGTAATTCTAATAAATATTCATTATCTTGATCATTTACCAATATTGGAATTACATTTTGTAGCTCATTTAATTCACTTTGTTGAGGTTATTTAGTTAGAGGATTTTTAAAATGAGTCTTAACCGATTTACCAATTTCGAATTAATCAGTGATCCATGCATCTTATTCTATAATATCATGCATTTATTCTTTTTCCTTTTTAAAACATAATTATGGAAACTTTTAGTATTTTTATCCCATTCTTTCATCCATATAATACCATTGTTTTGTTCCCTGTATAGTTCTTTCATGGCCAAAAGTTGTAAGTGATTAACGTTTCTTTAGAGAGATTTATTTTATCTTCCAAATTATGAGTTGTCACTAAACAATTTTCAAGGTGTTGTACTCCGTCTTTAGACTAAGCTAGAGCATTAAAAATGTTATCAAAAGTATCCTAATTCTAAGCTTTCAGTTTAACCTTTAGTCTTTTTAATTTATTCTAGAAAACTAGTATCAGAGTGCCATACATTTCTTTATTCCAACTTTTTTCTAGTACTATTAAAATGCAGGGTGACTAGTCCATATAATTTGGAATTTAAAAGACGTTTTTTGGTGAGGAAAAATGTAGAGAGCATCAAGGAGTTTTAGACGCGGTAAAAAGATAAAGCCTTTTTTCAAACCTCAATCATTACTCTTCCTTCTTTAACAAAAAAAATATAAGATGTCTTATATAGCATCGTTGATGGGCCTATGGGCCTGTTGGGCATGTGGGCCTGTTGGGCCATTGGGCCTAGACAATTAGTCCGTTTGAGGCTAATCGCTCAACTAAGTTACTAAATAAAAACATTATTATTCCTTATTACACAAAAGACCCTCAATATTACACACTTGTTGGATATATAATACAAACTAGATATTGGTTCAATATTTCATCAGTTTGACTCACGGGTCGAATAAATTCTACCATCATCAGTTTTAAATGGGTTTTTGTCAACTAATATGTTTTTATACATATAAGAGAATGATAAGATCCAGTTATAGCTAAATGATTTTACTTTTAAAGTTTCAAAAAGATCCAACCATACTGAAGTGTACAATGCTCTATTAGTTCTCTTCCATGTACGATTGTTTTTCCAAGTGAATATTGGTGTAGATTCTTTTTGACTGAGGGTAATTTGGTCAGGTGTTTTGTGGTGTTTCAAAGGTATTTAATGTTTAGGTGTTTTGTAGTGAGAGATTTAAGTTGCCTGGTTGTATTAAATGTTCATTACCCTCATTAATGAAAGTGGTTGGGTATTTATACCCTTAATTATGGGCCATATGGGCTTTCGGGTCAAACTTATGAAATCGGGTCGAGTTCAAAAACCCATTAGTTTAGTAAGCAGATTAGCAATTAGCTTAGTTAAAAAGTGATTAGTTTTTAGTATTTTTGTCCAGTTTGGATGGTTCAGTGGGTGGCTTTTGTCCGAATTGCCCCTGTCCGGTTTCTACAGTGAATGGTGAGAATTTCCGGACTCATCAGTAGCCCTTTTTTAGGTTTTGTCGAAGGCCTTTGGTAAGACCTAGAAAATCTCCCTTGACTACTAGTTACATTCTCCGGACTTTTCAAGTACTCTGCCCAGGATTTATCCGGACTGAAAACTTCTTCGAAGTTCAAAAGTTTTGTTATGGATCGTGGACTCACCAGCCGTTTTTCTTCTAGAACGACGCTCCCACTAATCCCAAAAAGTAACCTCTTCATTTAATACCCATGACGTCAGCGCCGTCTTCAATCATTACTTTTGTCTTTTTGTATTCTCCTAGTTTTTTGGCATCTTTTTGTCTCATTAATATATATTACTTCATTTTTCACTGTTTTACCATCTTCATTACTCACTCATTCCTTCATCTCAAAGCTTTCACCTCTTTTTTCAAAATCCTTTTGGTGTGAGTTTATGTTCACAGCAAGAAATGCAATGGTAAAAGGCGAGTGGCTTAATCTCTCGGAGTTAGAAAAGACACAAAGAGTTGAGCGAGAAAGGCGCATTGCTGCAGGTCTTCCAGTTTCTCCAATTGACAAGTCTGAAACGCCATCTTCAGAGCCTGATCGAGGTTCATTTTCTGCTAGAATCTCCAAACCCATGAGGTTATTTCAACCAAGTCTTTTACCCATCGTATCAGGCTCCTCGGTTCAGGAGTCACAACCTACTATGGAACGGGAAAAAGCTGTTACCAGCACAAAGAGACACTCTCCATTCATAGCTATGGGATCAGATGCCGAAAATTCCTCAGAAAAACTTACACTTCGTCGAAGAGGTCGCTTAGTAAAAGGCAAGGCTGTTGTTCCACAGTCTAAGTCTCCGAAATCAGGGCCCCTAAGTCTGGGGCCAAGGACAAAGCTACAGGGTCAGAGGCATCCATCAAAGTCCCTAAGGATAAATCGTCTGGTCCAGAGGCTACTGGAACAAGCCTTCAAAATGAACCCTTCGAATCTGAGCCCCATCCGGACACCAGACCACAAAGAGAAAGCGATGCTCAGCCATCCAGACAGCTCACTGAACCAACCACCAGCACTCCTCCACCAAAGAAAACTGACAATCCTTCCATGGTGATGGAAGAGGTGATGGAGGACAGCGTTGAAGAATCCCCGTTTGAGACTGATGTCTCCGGGCAGACGGGGGAAGCTGCCACTGCCAAGAAGGGAAAGGGTAAATAGAAGTTGTGTTTAAAACATCCGGACCTGCCGGAGTCCATTGAAGGCAGAGTGGGACCTTGCTTCCACAAGGTGAGCATAAAGTATCTACTAGCCATGCAGAACATTAACTACGCCTTCATTTATACTGCTGAATTAGGCCGGATCCAGACGAAGTGGAGGATCCTAGAATTTGTCAAAGTGAGGATACCGGTCGATCCGGAGACGCCAATCGACTACAAGCTGAGCGAGATAGTTTTCTACACAGAATTGTTCAATTGGGGGCTCAGATTTCCCTTGGACCCAGAGATTGTTAGATATTTTCATCTGATAAAGCTCTGTCCAAGCCAATTGAGTACCAATGCTTGGTACACCCTAATGGCTTGTATCATGGCCTCTAGGCTCTCCGGAATCCCGCTTCCGATGGAGCAATTTGCTGTTGTGACCAGCCTTTTCAAGAATCACATCATCCCCTTCTACCATTTTAATATAGGTGACAATTTTAAAGTGGTGGATGATCTGCTCGAATCGGAGAAGAATTGGAAGACCCAATTCTTGTTCATTAGTGGAGCTTGTGAAAATGGGAAGAAGATTAAAGCTGGTGTCAACCCAAGCATGCTTACCAGCAGATAGAAAAGCACGGGTAAATATTTCATCATGTTTGTTTTTCTTTCCTTATAAAAAGTTTGTTTACTTAAATTCTCTTCTTCTTTGGGTAGTGTTGCCGAAGGAGTTCTCCGACTACTTGGAGGAGGGGCAGAAAACTTGTGCCAAGCTGAATGCTTGGGTTGCTGACAAATGGGGAAATCACTTCCATAATTGTTTTACCGCTGGCAATCTGGTGAGGTCCGACCCCTGGAACACAACCGGCCGAAGAGACTTTTCTTGGGAAGAATTGACCACACCACCTCCTCCAGTTGTTATCCTACAGAGGATAAATGAGAAGGATGGGAAGCTGGCTTTTCCAGGCGGAGCTAAAGCCCCAAGTAAGATGAAGGGCAAGAAAAAGCCAGATGCAGTTGAGGTCAATTAAGGTGGTGTTGAGGAGATATGTCCCAACAAACCAGGAGGTGCAGGACCAAAGAGGAATTGATGCTGCTCTGCTTCAAGTGGTGGAAGATGAGAGTACCAAAGAGGCAGTTGGAATTCCAAAACCCTCAAAGGCTCCTAAAAAAGACCGAAAACGGGGAGTAGATGGTGGAGATAGGGAAGCTAAGAAGAAGAAAATCTTCAAGGGGGATGAAGTAGCTCTCCGGCCTCCGGAGTCTCTCCCTCCGGTCGACCCAACAGACCCAACACAGGCATAGCAAATCCCAAGTGATTTTCACACCGGAGAGGGTACCGGAGGGGATATTAACATTGATGGAGTAGACATCAATGGTCTTCAAGGGATTGGCCTTTACTTTGGAGACCTCGAGAAATACGATTTTGTTGGCCCTTACCTCCCTTCAAGCTCTTTGAATATGGTTAATTTCAATGGTAAGTCTTTTTCTGTTTCAGGGGAGAATGACATGGTGACCTACTCCTTGTTGAGCAATATTCAACCGCTGCTCAACTTGAAAAGACAAGTGAGAAGTCAATCTACCCTCATCAATACACTCAACACGGACAAAGGGAGCTTAGCCAACAATCTCCTTAACGCCAACCAGAATGTTGAGGCATTAAGGAGAGAGATCGAGGAGTTGAAGAAGGGGAAAGAGGACTTGGATACCAAGCTGGCCACTTCGGAGGGGGTTAAAAGAGAACTTCAAACTAAGTGTTGTAGCTTTGAGAAGGATCTCTCCACTTCGAAGGAGGAGGTAAAGGCTAAGGACAATGTCATCCAAACCCTAACCAGAGACAAAATTTTGCTCGAAGATGCTGTGTCTAGAGTTAATCTGGAAAAAGATGATTTGATAAAGGAGCAGGAGAAGACAATCCAAGCCAAGATTGATGCATACACCAACAAGGTGATAGATTCCCAAGAGGAAAGGTATGCTGAAGTCAAATCAGACATGGTCTTGCTCTTTCATCAAAAAATTATGAAGAGGACACTCAGAGATTTATGGCGATTTGTGGAATACAAAGACCTTCCTCACCACACTATGGCTGATGGTGATAAACACAACTATTCCAGTGGTTATGGTGATACCACTGATGAAGAAGAAGGGATCAGAGAGAGCCCTAACGAGGAACCCAAAGACCCCAAGAAGAAACCAGATGAGGCTGGAACATCTAAGGAAGCTCAGTCTTAAAGTTTTAACTATCTTTTTATTTTCCTTTAATTTTTGTGTTAGACTAAAGTCCTTGGATGGCCAAGGCATTTTTGTAACCGTGTCTGGATCTTGTCCGGATAAGCCCTTTCTTTTAAGACTTCAAAGTCCTTGGATGGACAAGGCACTTTACATATTTTAATATCATTCCCCGGTGTTAGCCGGGCAATTTTACCTTACACAATTCTTGCATTGTTTTATAGTTACCCAATTTCGATGGCTAATGTTTAAATAGCGCTTAGTTATTTTACAAGTATTTTAAAGTGAGAGTGTTTAAATTCTCTGCTAATAAATGTTTAAATGGTCATCATTTTACCAAATCAATCCAGTCTGTCAGTGATACTTTAAAAAGTTTCAAAGAAGCTATCAATCAAATCACTCCAAATTTTTTCAAGAAGGCATCGAATTTAATTAAAAAGCCCGGACACCTCATTAGAACCTCCCCGCGCCACCAGGGTAGGAAAGAGTATGCCCCATAATATTTACATGGACTTTAAATAAGTAAATATTTACATAATTTTCATTCTAGATACAACAAGAGGTGTTCAATGTTCCGGGGGTGATTCAAGATCCTTCCATCTTTATCTTTGAAGCCTGTATGTCCCAGGCTTAAGCTTTTCACTGACCACATAGGGTCCTTCCCAAGTTGGAGCTAGCTTGCCGAACTGCTTCTCCTTAGTATGTAGGAAGACTTTTCTCAACACTTTATCCCCTGGTTGAAAATCCCTCCTTCTGACTCTGGAAGCAAACCTGCTTCTCATCAACTCTGATAGTGTGTGGCTCTGAGATGAGCCTTAACTCTTTTTTCTTCTATCAAGTCGAGTTGACTTCTGATTGCCACTTCATTAGCCTGTTCGGAAAAATTGTGGACTCTAAATGAAGGAAGAGTTGCTTCTATAAGAGCTATTACATCCATACCATATACCAAGGCAAATGGGGATTCCTGTGTAGCAGCCCCAGGAGTAGTCCGGTAGGCCCATAGCACTTCTTGTAGATAACTTGGCCACTTTCCAGCAGCCCTTCTAAATTATTTTTAAGACTTGACAGGATGGTCATGTTCGCCACTTCAACCTGACCATTCGCTAGAAGAGAAGCAATGTTGAATGCCTCTAGAGGCACAAAAGCTCTCCATATCCTTATTATCGAATTGTGGCCCATTGTCTGTGGTTATCTTTTGTGGAACCCCAAATCTGTAGCAAATATTAGATAAGATAACTTTTATAACAGCTTTTGAAGTAGTTCCTGCCAATGGGGCTGCTTCTATCCACTTTGAGAAATAATCAATGGCAACAATAATAGTTTTGCACCCTCCGGATGCCATAGGTAGAGGTCCCACCAGATCCAGCCCCCAACAAGCAAAAGGTATTGGCTCAGAAATTGACTCTAAAGAACCAGCTGGGATATGAATTTCATTACCGTATCTTTGGCATGGATCACACTTCTTCACCAATTCCTTGACATCTTTCATTATAGAGGGCCAGTAGTATCCGACCAACAAGACTCTTCTAGTTAAAGCTCTATAACCACAGTGTGCTGATCTCTCACCATCATGTAGTTCAGACAGCACTACTTGGGACTCTTCAATCCCCAAACATCGCAAGAGAGGTCTACTAAAAGACTTCTTGTAAAGAACGTCTCTTAGGATTACAAATCCACGAGCCTTATATTTCACTTTCCTTGCTACTGCTTTTTCTTGAGGCAAGATGCCATCTGAGATGTATTGAAAAAGAGGATACCTCCAGTCTTGAGGTTAACTCACTTGTATGTTTAAACTTTCCTCCCCCTCCTTGCTCTGATTGAGTCGAATGGATGGACACTCTTGCACGTGAATCCATGGGTAGGACTCAGAATATGCTATGGTTGCCAATGAGTCTGCTAACGTATTTTCTGTTCGGGGTATGTGCTCATAGGTGATATCTTTGAAGTTGAGTGCCACTTCTTTAAAAATGAACAAGTATTTAACCAGCTACTTTTTTTTGCCTCGGATTGACCTAGTGCATGATGGATAAAAAGCTGAGAATCGCTCATTAACCTTGATGAGTCTGAATCCAGGACATCTCCCCGGAAGGGCAGGTCAGTGTAAATTCTCTCCGAACACCGGACAGACCATTTGAACCGGACAGATCACTTCGAAACAGTATGAGCCTAAGGCTGTTCGAACTATGACAAAAGTACTAAAAAACCTAAACACTTCCTGACTAAGCTACCTGTCCTCCTGCTTAGGACTCATGGGTCTTTAAACATGACCCGGGTCCATTAAACTTGACCCGAAAGCCCATAAGGGCCCAAACATCACACTATAAATACTCAACCACCAGCATTAACTTCTAATAATGAAAATTAACAGCTACCAAGCTGCTTAATTATCTCTCCACCTTGAAACACCCATACACCACCGTTAAACACCCATATACAACCGTTAAACACCCATACACCACCCTGAAACTCTACTTAAAATTACTAGCCTACCCTCAGGAAATTTTTATCCACATCAAATTGGCGACCACAGTGGGAGGAGAGAGGTGCCTGAATCAAGCATTCAAAACCTGCCAAGAAATTCTGTCCGAATGAATCCGGATAATCCAGAGCTTCCACCGGCTTTGCTCGAAGTGGTGGAAGAGAACGATGAGTATACTGTCCAAGAACGTGACAGGTTAAAGCTTGAAATAGAAGCTCTGAGGGCTGAAAAGGCCAAAATGGGCGTGAAAGAAAAATACAAGGCCTCGGTTGTTCATCACACCGACAACCTTAGAGAGCATGAGGTTTCCAAAACTCATGTGAGCACCAAAAAGACTCGTGCAAGTTCTAAAAAGTCTCACCGGTCCAAGCCTGTGGAGAGTTCTGACTCAAGTTCAGAATCTTCGGACAGCTCTTCGGACAGTGAGGGAAATGAAAAATCCTTGTCCTCTAGCAGTGATGAGGGTCGAACCAAGAAGAAGCAAAAGCAAGTTAAGAAGTATTCCAGAAAAAGAGATCACCATGGAAGAATGAAAAGGCATATTGGCAAAGGGTCATCTCACAACCGGAGGCACGTAGACCGGATGCTGATGGATCCTTTTGCCTTCCACGACGAGCCATGTATCTTTGCAACTCCTAATGAGGATACTGTGTTCAGTCGTGGAAGGAATTGGAGGCAATCTCCATTGTCTTCTAAAATCCTGTCCGGAAACCTCCCCAAGAGGTTTGACAGTACCAAGATGGAGAAATACGATGGCAGTACTGATCCGGACAATCATCTGGAGAAATTTAAGAACTTCATGATGAACTTTGACGATGATGATAAACTACTCTGTAGGGCATTCTCCCAATCTTTCACGGGGAGTGCTCTGAAATGGTACAACAGCCTGCCTCAGGGTTGTATTAAAGACTTTGATACTTTTTGGGTGGCCTTTCGAAGGCAGTTTGTGGGGAGTAAGGAGCTGAAGGGAAATGGAGACACAATAATCCATTGTGCCCAAGAGCCAAATGAGTCATTAAAGGAGTACATAAGTCGTTTTGTGAACACAAAGAATGGGTTGGCTGATTGCTTCGAACATGTGGCAATAGCATCCCTAAGACAAGGTTTGAACCCAGGCAACCTGGCTGATTCGGTGACTAGAAAGAAGGCCATGACCTGGGGGGGTTGCTGAATCAGGTTGGTAAGCAGATAAACGTTGATGAAACAAAGAAAACCAGGGTGCACAGACAGGTGAGATCCACCCCGGTGGCACCAACTCCAAATCAAAACCAGTCCGGGAATAAAGCCAGAGAAACCGGACAAGGGCATGGTAGAGGAAAAGCTTAGTCTCAGCCAGCTGCTCCTGCTCAAAGTCAACAATCCAGAAATAAAAGGGGGCCATGGGTCCAACCGGAGTGGTTTGCAGAACTCAAAGAAAGTGTGGCGACCATTTTCGATAAAACAAAAGATGAGGTACACTACCGGAGACCAGCAACCTTGTAGTCTCCCCGAGAGCATCATAACAACTCCTTTTGCCAATACCACAATGATATTGACCATACCACTGATGATTGCATAGCATTGAAACAAGAGGTACAGAACTTGATTGAAAGGGGAAAGTTGGGTGCATACGTTAAAAGAAAAGGAGGCAACAGGCCTGACAACACTCACCGGGTTGGTCCAAGTAATGCTGCCCCGGAGGGGGCCATGGTAATAGTTGAAAGGTTTGATGTGGAATCCGAATACTTGGATCCTGATCCAACACGAAATAAGGTGGGTGCCATAGAGGAGTGTTCTAAGACAGTCTCCGGGCTCATTAAATTCTTCGAGTCACTGACGATTTTCGGAGGGGACATAATGACTGCTCCTACTGCTTCTTCAAGAAAGAGGCATGTTCATAATTTAGCCTCCCAGCTAGAAGGAGGCATGACATCCTATCAATCACCAAACTCATTCCCATTCATAGTCTTCGATGAGGATGATTTGAGAGATATTGCTGGCCCTCATGAGGATGCTGTTGTCATAGGAGCATCTGTAGGGGGCAATAAGATAAGGCGAATTCTGGTGGATACTGGAAGCTCTGCCAATATCCTTTTTCTAAACACTTACAAGAAAATGAAAAATCCAGTTGTGATTCAGAAGTCGGACAGATCAATCGTGGGTTTCACGGGCAGCTGAGCCGATGTGATCGGGGAGTTTGAAGAAGAAGTGTTATTGGGCAAGGGCCCTTTCAAGAAAATGGTTAGAATACTCTTCATTGTGGTGGATTGTCCCACTTGCTATAATGCTATTCTAGGGAGATCTTGGCTCTCTAGAATGCATGCAGTGGCTTCAACAGTCCATCAGTGTTTAAAGTATGCTGTTCAGGGACAGGTTGGGGTTGTCCGGAGTAGCCAAAAGATTGAAAGAGAATGTTATGCCACTACCTTGGCTCCACGAACGCTGGGGGCAGTCCGTATAAATGATCAATAGCAGTTTGAGGGCCTTTCTGAGGGTGAGGGTGAAATTGATGACCCCAGAGAGACCCATGGAGTGTTGATTCCGATTGAAGAGGTTGAAACGCACTGCTTGGAAGAAGGAAAAAGTGTCAAGATAGGGTCCAAAATGCCACCAATGTTGAAAGAAGAGATGTTGAAATTCTTGAAAGACCATCAGCACGTTTTTGCTTGGTGCAATGCTGATGTTACTGGAGTTCCATCAGAGGTGATTTCCCATCACCTATCTGTCCGGAAGGATGTGTATTGACTTCACAGACCTCAATAGAGCTTGCCCGAAGGATTTGTATCCGGTTCCCCGGATAGATCAGTTAGTAGACTCTACTTCTGGGAACAAGTTGCTCTCCTTCATGGATGCCTTCTCCGGGTACAATCAAATCCAAGTGGATCCAAAAGATCAAGAGCACACCACTTTTGTCACTGATAGGGGTCTACATTGCTACAAGGTGATGCCTTTTGGCTTAAAAAATGCTGGGGCTACTTATCAAATGTTAGTTAACAAAGCATTTGCTAATCAAATTGGAAGAAATATGGAGGTTTATATTGACGATATGATGGTAAAAAGTATGGATGAGCAGTTGCACTTGTCCGACTTCCAAGAAACTTTTGCCAACTTAGCAAAGGTGAATTTAAAATTAAACCCTGAAAAGTGTGTGTTCGGAGTGCAGTCCGGGAAATTCTTAGGGTATATCATAAGTGAGCATGGAATACAGCCTGACCCGGACCAACTCAATGCCTTATTCCAGATGGAGCCTCCTCGAAACATTAAAGAAGTACAGCGATTAACGGGGAGATTGGCTGCCTTGAACAGATTCATCTCCAGGTCTTCGGACAGGTGTGCTCCATTCTTTCAAACCTTGAAGGGTGCAAAGGGGTTTGAATGGACACCACAGTGTGATGAAGCATTCAATGAAATCAAGAAACATCTTTCCTCTCCCAAAACTTTGTTCAAACCAGTTGATGGGGAGACTCTCTTTGTGTATCTGGCTGTTTCAAGTTGTGCCATCAGTGCAGTGTTAGTAAGAGAGGTCGATGGGCATCCTCACCCAATGTACTACATCAGCAAAAGCTTGATTGATGCTGAGAGGCGTTACTTGAAACTCGAAAAACTGGCATTGGCTTTGGTGATAGCTGCAAGAAAAATGAGGCCCTATTTCCAGGCTCATCCTATCGTCGTCCGGACATCTTTCCCTTTAAAGAATGTCCTTCAAAAAGCAGACATTGGCAAACCCCCGGGCAGAAAATGAAGCGTTAAAGTTTGAAGTTGTTGTCTATGAGCACATCCCCCGGGCAGAAAATGAGCTAGCAGATTCATTGGCAACAATAGCATATACAGAGTCCTACCCATGGATCCATGTGCTTGAAAGCCCTTCTATTGAACTTGGTAAGGGTGGAAAAGAGGAAGTTTTTGAAATACAAGTGAATCGGCCTCAAGACTGGAGGTCACCTCTCATACAATATCTGTCCGATGGTATCGTGCCCTTGGATAAATCACAAACCAGAACATTGAAGCACAGGGCTCGTGTTTCATTATGTTAAGAGAAGTGTTGTACAAAAAATCCTATAGCAAACCTCTCCTACGTTGTTTAGGGGATCATGAGTCACAAATGGTTCTCTCCGAATTGCATGATAGTGAGGGATCAGCCCATTGTGGGTTTAGAGCTTTAACAAAAAGAGTGCTACTCTCCGGATACTATTGGCCATCGATCATGAAAGATGCTAAGGAGCTGGTGAGAAGGTGTGACCCATGCCAGAGGTACAACAATGAAATTCATGTACCAGCCATTCCTTTGGAGTCAATTTCTGAGCCCATCCCTTTTGCTCGATGAGGATTGGACTTGGTTGGGCCTCTCTCTGTGGCGTCCGGAGGGCGTAAAACTATAATTGTGGCCATTGACTGTTTCTCAAAGTGGGTAGAAGCAGCTCCCTTGGCAGGAACAACCTCGAAAGCTGTCATAAAATTCATTCTGTCCAACATATGTTGCAGATTCGGTGTCCCACAGAAGATAACAACAGACAATGGGCCACAGTTTGACAACAGAGAAATGGAAAGCTTCTGTACCTCAAGGGGTATTCAGCATTGCTTTTCTTCACCATTCCACCCACAAGCTAATGGATAAGTTGAAGTGGCTAATAGAACAATATTGTCCGGTTTAAAGAAAAATTTGGAAGGGGCTGCTGGGAAGTTGCCTAGTTATCTACAAGAAGTCTTGTGGGCCTACCGGACAACACCTGGGGCTGCAACACAAGAATCCCCCTTTGCCTTGGTCTATGAAATGGATGCAGTAGCCCCCATAGAGAAGACACTCCCTTCCTTTCGTGTTCATAACTTCTCCGGACGTGCTAATGAGATGGCAATTAGAAATCAGCTTGATTTGATCGAAGAAAGACGGGTTAAAGCTCATCTTAGAATGGCACACTATCAGGGCTTGATGAGAAGCAGGTTTGCTTCTAAAGTTAAAAGAAGAGATTTCCAACCTGGAGATAAAGTATTAAGAAAGGTATTCTTGCATACTAAGGAAAAGCTCTTCGGAAAGCTGGCCCCAACCTGGGAGGGTCCATATACTGTGATTGAAAGAATCAAACCTGGGACTTATTGGTTGGAAGACAAAGATGGCAGGGTTTTAACTCACCCTTGGAATATTGAACACCTTCGAATGTACTTGGAATAACATCTGTGTAAATATTTACTTGTTTAAACATCCATGTAAATATTTGGGGGGCATACCTTCCCCTCTTCGGTGGCACGGAGAGCCTTCAATAAAATTTGGTGCCTTCTTCGAAATTCTCTAAGTATTTTCAAAATTTTATCTCTTATCATACTACCCGGACTAAAAGATCTAAGGGCTATTTAAATTCTAGCCGGAGAGTCTTAATACTCTCACAATACAATAAAACTACTTGAAAATAATGAAAGAAGAGGATGGTTGAGCAAAATAAAAACATTCATTCAATAACTTAAAATTGCCTTGGCCTTCTAAGGACTTTTTGAACAAGTTTGGGCATAGTACAAAAAATCTGTCCGAATAATACGGACACCATCACAAAAAGAGTGCCTTAGCCTTCCAAGGACTTTAGTTCGAATAAAAGATAAACAGAATAAATTATAAGTTAAGGTTGAGCCTTTGAAGATGGCTCGCCCTCATCTGCTTTCTTGCCCTTGATGTTGCTCTTCTCTTCGACTATCTTCTTGCCCTTGGGATCAATCTCTTCTTCACCTGGGCTCTCTCCGGTTTCCTCTTCATTATCAGACGAGGACTCACTGGAATATCCCTCGTCAACCATAGTATAATATGGAAGGTCGTCATCATCCACATAGCGCCATAAGCTCCCCAGTCTCCTCTTCGGGAATTTTTCGTGAAATAGGAGAACCATATCAGACTTCACCCTTTGAATCATTAGCTCCTCGCTTTGTATCATCTCCCTGGCATAGGCGTTGATCTTGGCCTTGATTGTGGCCTCTTGGTCCCTCACCAAAGCAGCCTTCTCTTCAGCAGCCTGAGTCACTGCATTCTCTAAAGCGATTTTGTCAGTGGTCAGGTTGGTGATGAGCTTCTCCTTGGCTGCAGTTTCTCCCCTTGAAATTGTCAGGTCCTTCTCCAGTCCAGACAGTTTAGCCCGGAGATCTTTTATGGTCTCTTCCAAAGAAGCAACTTTTGTGTTGCTTTCATTTTGCTTCTTCTTCAGCTCCTCGTTTGCCTCTTTAAGAAAGTCAGCATTGGTGGTGGCAGTACGGAGGTCTCCGGACAGCTTTTCCTTATCAGACTTGAGGTCTTTGATAGTATATGCTTGACTCCGGACTTGCCTTTCCAAAGTAAGCAGTGGCTGTACATTGCTAAGTAGAGAATGGGCTATAATATCCTTCTCGCTAGAAACCATGAAAGTCTTACCGTTAAAATTGACCGTGTTGGAGCTACTCGGAGGGATGTAAGGCCCTGCGAACTCGTCTCTGGGCAGGCCAAGAAAATATTCACCAAGTCCACCCAGACCGGTAATGTTTATTTCATCCAAGTTAAGCTCTCCCCCCTCAACTTCATCTGTATGGAATTCCTTTGGAATATCTTCTTGAAAGTCCCTTGGGATCTCTTCGGCTAGTGTCGGGTCAGTAGGGAAAGAGGGCTCCGGATCCCGGAGAGCAAGCTCATCTCTTTGGGAAGTCTTTTTCTTCTTGGCTTCCCTGTCAGCACTTTCACTTGCTTGCTTGCGAGTCCTCTTGGATGCCCTTGGAGGTTTTGGGAGGTTTACTTCCTGCTTTTCGCTCTCATGCTCCACCACTTGTAAAAAGGCTGCATCAATTTGAACTTGTGTTGGCCCCTCTGGATCTGTTGGGGCCTCCTTCTCAGTATCACCTGCCACCTTCTTACCTCTTCTTCTGCCCTTCATTTTGCTTGGGGCTTTGGCCCTGGCAGGCAGGTAGAGTGTCCCATCCAACTCGTGGGACCTTCTCAGCACAATGTCTTCATCAGGCTGGGTGGCAAGCTCTTCCCAAGTTAGGTCTCTCCGACCTGTTGTGTTCCACCGGTGGGACCTTGCTAGATTTCCAGTGGTGAAGGCCTTGTGGAAACGGTTCTCCCAGTTCTCTGCAGCCCATGCATTAATTTTGCCACAGGTAGTCTGTCCGGCCTTCAGGTAGTCCCCAAACTCCTTTGGAAGCTCTGTTAAAACAAAAGAGAAATTGGTTAGTACAAACTTAATTTAAAAAAAAAAAAGATTCGAACAGAAACTTGAAGTAAAAAACTTACGGTCACTCCTCCATCTACTCCTGAGAAGGCTTGGATTCTCTCCAGCCTTGATTTTCTTGCCGTTTTCCCACGAGCCACTGACAAACAAGAATTGGCTCCTCCATTTGCTCTCCGACTCCAGGAGATCATCAACAGCTTTGAGATCGTTCCCCATGTTGAAATGGTAGAAGGGGAACTGATGATGCTTGCACAGGTTGGCCACTGCAGCGAACTCTTCCATAGGAAGAGGGATCCCTGATAGCCTAGATGCCATTATGCATGACATCAAGGTGAACCAACCATTGGGGCTTAACTGTGATGGGCAGAGTTTGACCAAGTGAAAATAGCGCACTATCTCCGGGTCTAGTGGAAACCTGAGTCCCTAGTTGAATAGTTCCGTAAAGAAGACTATTTCATTCTTTTTACAATCCATCGGGGTCTCCGGATCGATGGGAATCCTTATCTTTACGTTCTCAGGGATCCCCCACTTTATGCGCAATCTACCCAGATCTGAAGTATGGATGAACGCATACCTGGTCTTCAGCAAGGCCAAGAGATACTTGAGCTCCACTTTATGAAAGCATGGCCCCACTCTCCCTTCAAGGCTCTCCGGCAGGTCCGGGTGCCTCAGATATAAGTTTTCCTTGCCCTTCTTGGCAGCAACAATAGCAGTATCAGCCTGTCCGGAGGACCCGGACTCAAATCGGACCTCCTCAGTAGAGTCCTCCATTCTCTCCTCCATAATTGTTGGGGGAGCTTCTGTAGAAGTAGTCCGGGGAGGATTGAAGCTTGACATAGCTGGCCCTCCAGACTGTTGACTGCCCGTATTCATTTGACTTCTCACCTCAGGTTGAGTTTCAGAGGCAGAAGATTCTTTGGGAGGTACTGGGCTGCTGGCCTCCGGACCGGACGGCCTCTCCCGAGGAGCTCTAATGGGTGCCCCAGACCCAGATTCACTATTTTTTGCCCCCGATTTCGAGGGAGTGTTTTTATAGGTTAGCCCTTTGACTAACCGGCTTGGCCTTTTGATGACTAACTTCTCCGGGGAATGGTCAGAGTCAGACCCCATGGCTATAAAAAATGATTTTTTCCTAACACTGGTAGCAGTAACTCCCGGTTCAACAGCAAGGATTGACTCCTGAACTGAGGAGCCAGATACTATGGGAGAAAGGGTAGATTGAAAGAGCTTTCTAGGCTTGGTACCTTTGGAAGAAGATGAGCCCCTATCAGACTCTGCAACAGAGGAGGCTGGTTTCTCAACAAGCGACGATGGTAGCCCTGCTGCAAGTCGTTTTTCCTTCTCGACCCTTTGTGCTTTCTCCAACTCCGAGAGGTTGAGCGAGCCGCCTTTGATCAATGCTGTTCTTGCTGTAAACATAAACAGCCAAGGAAGTTCTGAGTTCTAGAGAGATAAAGCTCTGGATGAAAATGCAGAGTGAAATTTGAAAGAGATAGTGAGACAGTGAAAAATGAATGAGAATTTATAGTAAATGTAAAAAAAGGAGTTGATTCCTAGGAGAATCCGAAAAGTTGGGCAATGATTAAAAGGCGGCGCTGATGTCATTATTGGCAATTAAAGAGGTAACTTGTTAAAGAAGGTGGTGCGAAATTCAAGGTGAAAAACGGCTGGAGTGACCAATCAGGGAGTGACACGTGTCCCATTAACTCTGGAGAAAACCGTTTGGAATTCGTAACGCTTGACCTGTCCGGGTATACCCATAACTCTCTCCGAATTAAGAACCACTTCCTGTAATCGGACAGTTTTTTAGTTCTTTGATAAGGACACTTGCTCAAACACCTAAAAAAGGGGCTCCTGATGAGTCCGAATCCAGGACATCTCCCCGGAAGGGCAGGTCAGTGTAAATTCTCTCCGAACACCGGACAGACCATTTGAACCGGACAGATCACTTCGAAACAGTATGAGCCTAAGGCTGTTCGAACTATGACAAAAGTACTAAAAAACCTAAACACTTCCTGACTAAGCTACCTGTCCTCCTGCTTAGGACTCATGGGTCTTTAAACATGACCCGGGTCCATTAAACTTGACCCGAAAGCCCATAAGGGCCCAAACATCACACTATAAATACTCAACCACTAGCATTAACTTCTAATAATGAAAATTAACTGCTACCAAGCTGCTTAATTATCTCTCCACCTTGAAACACCCATACACCACCGTTAAACACCCATATACCACCGTTAAACACCCATACACCACCCTGAAACTCTACTTAAAATTACTAGCCTACCCTCAGGCAATTTTTATCCACATCAAACCTGACCCTTTTGGCTCCACAAATTGGGGCTAACTTCAAACCGGTTATGGCAGCTTCATATTCGGACTCATTATTAAAAGCCCTGAAAGCAAAACATATAGCCTAGTACATTTTGTCACCATACGGAGAGGTTAAACATATCCCAGCACCACAACCCTTGGTACTTGATCCACCATCAGTCCGGACAACCCATAATTTCTTAGTCTTTTCACCTGATGCTTGCTTAGTATCTTTGTCCGAATGGAATTCTACTAGGAAATCAGCAATAGACTGAGACTTGACTGTAGTTCGAGGGGAAAAATCAATACCATAGTCTTCTTACTCTACTGACAATTTGGTCATTCTGCTTGATATGTCTGCCTTCTGAAGAACGTTTTTCAAGGGAAAAGACGTTTGGATAATGATAGAATGAGACTGATAGTAGGGTCTCATTTTCCTAGCAGCAATTACTAAAGGCAGTGCTAGTTTTTCAAGTTTTAAATACCTCTATGTAGTACACCAGACGAGGATAATTTTCCACCTCCCTGACTAGCATTGCACTTATGGTACAATCAGAGACTGCTATATATGTACAGTGTCTCTCTATCAACAAGTTTAAACAAGGTTTTAGGGGATGATAAGTGTTTTTTAATTTCATCGAAAGACTGGTCGCACTGTGGACACCAGTTAAATTCTTTTGCACCTTTTAAAGTTTGAAAAAATGGGGCACACCTATCCGAAGACCTTGAGATAAAACGGTTTAGAGCAGCTAACCTCCCTGTTAATCTTTGTATTTCTTTAATATTCTGAGGAGGCTCCATTTGTAATAAAGCACTAAGCTGGTCTGGATCAGGCTGTATCCCTTTCTCACTTATCACATACCCCAAGAACTTCCCGGACTGCACTCCGAAAACACACTTTTCTGGGTTTAACTTTAAATTAACTTTTACCAAGTTGGCAAAAGTTTCTTGGAGATTTGCCAAATGTAGTTCTTCTTCCACAGTCTTTACCATCATGTCATCAATGTAGATGTTTCTTCCAGTCTGATTAACGAAATCTTTGTTCACCAACCTCTGATAGGTTTCCCCAGCATTCTTTAACCCAAAAGGCATCACCTTATAACAATGAAGGCCCCTATCAGTAACAAAAGTGGTGTGTTCTTGATCCTTCAGATCCACTTGAATTTGATTATACCCAGAGAAGGCATCCATAAAGGACAACAACTTTTTCCCAGACGTGGAGTCCACTAACTGATCGATCAGAGGAACCGGATATAGGTCTTTTGGGCAAGCCCTATTAAGGTCTGTAAAGTCGATGCACATTCACCATTTCCCATTTTTCTTTTTTACTAATACCAGATTGGCTGTCCATAAAGGGTACTGAGATTCCTTTATGTGCCCCATCTTAGTAAGCCGGTCAACCTCTTGAACTATGACATCAGCTTTCTCCTTAGAAGAAGCTCTCCTCTTTTGTACAACAGGTGCTATATCTCTTCGGATGGATAGTTGGTGTGATATAACATCTCGTGGTACTCGGGTTACATCAGCATTGCACCAAGCAAAAACATGCTGATGGTCTGTTAAAAAATATAACATTGTGCTCTTCAGTTCTGATATCATCTTAGATCCGATCTTGACGTTTCTTCCTTCAGCCAGAGAGTGAGTTTCAACCTCTTCAATCGGTATTAAAACACCAGGGGTCTCTCTGGGGTCATCAATTTCACCCTCTCCCCCAGAGGGCCCCTCCAACTGCTAATCCTCACTGATCCGAACTGCCCCCAAAGTTCGAGGGGCTAGTGTCGTTGCATAACACTCCCTTGCTATCTTTTGACTACTTTGGATAACTCCCACTTGTCCTTGCACAACATATTTTAAACATTGGTGGATTGTCGAAGCCACATCATTCATCTTGGAGAGCCAAGATCTTCCCAAAATGGCATTGTAACATGTGGGACAATCCACCATAATGAAAAGTACTCTGACCATCTTCTTAAAAGGGCCCTTGCCCAACAAAACCTCATCCTCAAACTCCTCGATCACGTCCGCTGAGCTTCCAGTGAAACCCACAATTGACCTGTTCGAACGTTGAATCGCTGATGGATTCTTCATTTGTTTATAGGAAGTTAAAAAGAGGATATTGGCTGAACTACCGGTGTCCACCAAAAATTCGTCTAATTTCATTGCCCCCAATGGATGCTCCTATTACCACAACATCTTTATGGGGACCAGCTATGTCCCTCAAATCATATTCATCAAAAACAATGAAAGGAAAAGGAATTTGCGATTGATAGGAAGTCATGCCTCCTTCCAGTTGAGTAGCCAGGGTATGAACATGCCTCTTCCTCGAAGAAGCGGTTGGTGCAGTCATGGTGTCCCCTCCAAATATGGTAAGTGACTCAAAAAAAACTGATGAGCCTGGACACCGTCTTGTTGTGTTCTGTGATAACGCCCACCTTATTCCGGGTTAGATCGGGATCTAAATACTCTGACTCCACATCGAATCTTTCAATTATCACCATAGCCCCATCCGGAGCCGACGTCCCTGCGTTGTTTGTTGGGCCAGTCCGATGAGCATTATCAGGCCTATTTCCACTTCTTCTTTTAACATAAGCACCCAACTTTCCTCTTTCAATTAAATTTTGCACCTCTTGCTTCAAAGCGATGCAATCTTCTGTGTTATGACCAATATCATGATGATATTAGCAGAAACAATTATTACGACTTTCCTTAGGAGATTGAAGCGCAACTGGCTTCCTGAAATGTACTTCGTCTTTTGTTTTGTCATAGATGGTTGCCACATTCTCTTTCAACTCGGCAAACCACTCTGGTTGAACCCAAGGCCCTCGCTCATTTCTGGATTGTTGGCTCTGAGCTGGTGTTGGGTGGGATTGAGCCTTGTACCCGGACTGATTCTAGTTCTAGTTTGGTGCAGCTGGGGCCGATCTCACCTGCCTATGCACCATGGTCCTTTTCGTTTCATCTATATTGATTTGTTTCCCCACTTGATTCAGTAAGCCGCCCCACGTCATGGCCTTCTTTCTGGTTACTGAATAAGCTAAATTACAAGGGTTCAAACCTTGCCTTAGAGAAGCTATTGCTACTTGTTCAAAGCAATCAGCTAATCTATTCTTGGTGTTCACAAATCGACTTATATATTCTTTCAAGGATTCATTTGATTCTTGGGCAGAATGGATAATAGTATCTCCATTGCCCTTCACTTCCTTACTTCCGACGAACTGCCTCCGGAAGGCCACCCAAAAAGTATCAAAATTTCTGATGCAACCATGTGGCAGACTATTATACCACTTCAGAGCACTCCCCGTAAAAGACTGGGAGAATGCTCTACAAAGCATCTGATCATTTTCGTCAAAATTCATCATAAAGTTTTTGAATTGTTCCAGATGATTATCTGGATCTTTACCCCCATTGTATTTTTCCATCTTTGTGCTGTCAAACCTCTTAAGAAGGTTTCCGGACAGTATCTTGGAAGACAATGAAGATTGTCTCCAATTCCGGCCACGACTAAACACAGTATCTTCATTGGGAGTTGCAAATATACTTGGTTCATCATGAAAGGCGAAAGGATCCATCAACAGTCGGTCTACATGTCTCAGGCCATGGTTGTGACCATAAGATGACCCTTTTCCTAGATGCATTTTCAACCTTCCATGCCTGTCCCTCTTTCTTGAATACTTTTTGACAAACTTCTGCTTCTTTTTAGAATGTCCTTCATCATTACTGGATGACAGGGACTCCTCAACTCTATCTTCGTTCGAGGAGCTACTAGAAGATTTTGAATCTGAATCTGAGCTCTCCACCGGTTTAGACAGGTGAGACTTCTTTAAGCTAGCATGAGTCTTTTTAGTACTTATATGGGTCTTTGCCGATGGGTCATTCTCCCTTGGATTTTCAGTGTGGTGAATGGCTAACACTTTTGATTTTTCTTTTAATCCCATCTCCACCCTTTTAGCAGCCCTCAAGGCTTCTATCTCTGCTTTCAATCTATCTCGTTCTTCAATCGTGTATTCATCATTTTCTCCCACCACTTCTGCCAAAGTTTATGGTACTGTCTGCTCATCCGGATTCATCAGAACTGGCTTTTCTTGATGGTTTCGAATGCTAAATTTAGGCACCTTCTCCTCCCACGGTGGTCGCCAATTTGGTGTGGATAATTTTCGACTGAGGGTAATTTGGCCAGGTGTTTTGTGGTGTTTCAAAGATATTTAATGTTTGGGTGTTTTGTAGTGAGAAATTTAAGCTGTATGGTTGTATTAAATGTTCATTACCCTTATTAATGAAAGTGGTTGGGTATTTATACCTTTAATTATGGGCCATATGGGCTTTCAGGTCAAACTTATGAAATCGGGCCGAGTTCAAAAACCCATCAGTTTATTAAGCAGATTAGCAATTAGCTTAGTTAAAAGGTGATTAGTTTTTAGTACTTTTGTCCAGTTCGGATGGTTCAGTGGATGGCTTTTAGGCATGGGCATTCGGTTCTTCGGTTCGGTTCGATTCGGTTCTTTTGGTTCTGGGTTCTTTCGGTTCTTCAAAACTAGTACCCATTTAGGAACCGAACAAATTTCGGTTCGGTTCGGTTCTTCCTAATTCGGTTTGGTATGGGTATTTAACTCGGTTCCAATCGGGTAATTTTGGACACTTTAAATTCTTTGTAATATCAACGTATATAAAACTCTTTTTACACTTTAAAATAATAAAACTATGTTAAATTGTAAGAAAAAAAAGTACTAAATATAAGAAATATTCAAAATTAATATATTAAAGAATAATATTAGTAATATAAAAAAATGGAGAGATTATATCAAGTTTATTGAATTATATAAAGGTTGTTATTTTCTTTATACGCATAATAGTTTGTAAATATGTCGCCACTTTGAATAAAGTATGCGGTCATTTATTCAAGAGAACATAATTAGAGAACAATGATAAAAGACAAATTTAGGGGAATCTAACTTTAAAATATAAAATATATATTTAAAACAATTCAAAATTAAGGGTTAATATATAGGTTCGGTTCCTAACGGGTACCCACGGTTCTTCGGTTCGGTTCCGAGAACCGTGGGTAATTGAAAACTGGAACCATTCGGGTATTATGAAAGAACCAAATCTACTTCGGTTTGGTTCTTTCGGTTCGGTTCGGTTCGGTTCTTTCGGTTCCGGTTAAAATGCCCATGCTTAGTGGCTTTTGTCCAAATTGCCCATGTCCGATTTCTACAGTGAGTGGTGAGAATTTTCGGACTCATCAAATATAAACCCTGAAAAACTTGCATCTTCTAAGAAACAATCTTGTATAATTTTATTAAAATAACCCATATTTCTAAAACACATTGTTAATCAAGCTAATTGTTCTTTCAAATTAGCTATAACATTAAAATCTCTCATATCAATCAAAGCTTTAGTTTTATCTATTATTGTATGTAGTCCATCCCATAGTTGTACCCTTAGTTCATTAGTTCCATTTCCATACACAACTGTAACTAAATTTTTTACTGATATAGAAGAATTACAGGCCTTTAGATGTAAAAATTGTTCATGGTTGAAGATAATTTATACTTTAAAGTCCTCATTCCGTGATATTTGAAATTTGTTATTTATGTTTGCAACTCCCAAATGAAAACCAAGTTTTTTAGTAGCCTTCTTTAAATTATCCACTGAAATCATAGGTTCTTGATTTGCTATAAAATCAATATTTCTTATTTTTATTGATTAAATTCTTTTGATAATTCCTTTGTTTATGTCTCTCCTTGCATTTCAATTAAGGATTGTAGGTGTCATTTAATTGATTCCAAGAAAGGGCCGTGATGACCCTTTAATAATTAATGCTTTGTTGTGTTTTATTCACTTTAAGTTGTTTAGTTTAATTTTTTTTCATCTATTTACTTACTACATCTTTAACTTTTTTTCTTGCTCGATGTTCTTCGATATTCGAGAAGAAAATAGATTATATATTGTATCTTTTAGTTTTGAAGCGGATTCTGAGTCTGATGGATAAAAGCCATCAGTTGAGGTAATTATATATCCTAATTCAATGGAGTTTACTTGATTTTTCTTAAAATTTATATAAATCAATATATTCTACATCCATTATGATTACTGATTTGATCTTTGGAGTCCAAATTTTAGATTGTTTAAGGATTAATATTTTGATTATTATAAGGTTGAGCTTGTATATGTTGATTCTCCTTAGCTTTAGTTTCCTTTAAGGGTATAAGTTTCATATAATCTATTATGCTGTGTCCTAAATATTAATATGCCATACAGTAATTATGCATATCTCCATATCTAATTTTTTTTTACCAAAACCATCTTCATTTATATTTTCCTCATTATCACTAAATTCAATCCGCACTTTTGATATTACCTCTATGAAAATATCCATCTCTACAATGCTTTATTTCCATTAAATCTTACTCTGTTTTTATGGAACTCATACTTTTAAAGGCTTACCTATAAGGCTATAACATTTGCAGTGGCATGAATTACAACTTCTTCATACATATATTTTAGAAGTTTTAGAAGAGTAATCAGTATATGAGGTTGGCATATTGATGAAAATATCAGATATATGGTATCTATGCTTAAAGTTGAAAAGACTTCTTCATCAAAACACTTAGAGGTTCATGGATATTGATTGTTGATTTTTGGTATGTTAGGTTTCAAACTAGCATATAGAGAGGTTGGAAGCATAATAGGTTTCTTAGGAGGAAAGGTATTACCATCGCCTACCATCACAAAAACAGCAAAAAAACGGTGGTTAGCCAGCTACAGGGGAAAGAGAATGACAAAAATCTTAGGGTTAACCTACCAAATTTGGTTTTTTTTGGATTATATAAATATATTTTTAATTTTATAATATGTTTTTTTGTTTCTTTTTTGTGTTTTGTTTATATTATTTTTGCTTACTCTAACATATATCTTATAATATGTGATTTAGAATATTCACACATGTTGTCACAAGTCCAATTAAATAATTAAAATAATCAATATTACAATATTGGAGTTATGAATAATAATAATAATATTTAGTCTCATGGTACAATAATATATATTGTGTGTGGATGCCGGTTGGATAAAATATATTCAAAGAAAATGTTTTTAGTCCAACAATTTAGTATTTCGCTTTAGAACTCCAATAAGGGTTATGGTACCTGGCATAGTGAGTTATTCATAATTACTGTAAGAATATAATGTTTTAAAGAAGTGATTTAGAGAAATAATAAAAGACATGCAGTTAATTAAGAGATAATTATTCAGTAACTATTATGTAATTAAAAAAGATTATGTTATCTTAATATAAATAGCCAATACTTAAACCTAAATTCAGTAGGTCGAATTTGTGTCGGTTTTCTCCTCTCTCTCTCTCTCTCTCTCTCTCTCTCTCTCTTTTGCACACGTGTTCTTTGCTTACGAATTCATAAAGAGACATTGACTCTACTCATTCAAGAATTGATTGAAGGGCACCGCTAGAAGAACCATCACCTACATATTCAGTATTCTCAAATTAGAATACATCAAGACCTCCAATGTAAACCCTCCATATGAGTGAAAAGAATTATGGCATATGGCATATTCTTGAATCCTTTTCTTTTATTATTTCTAGATAAAACGATCTAGTTTCATGTAATGTAATTAAGAGTATGTATAGCTTTGAGTTTTAAGAAGGATTTAACATATGATATCATAGCCGACTCTGATTCCTTTTTGTGTAAGAATAAAACCTGTAAATTTGAGTCTTCTTAACTATTATTTCTTGATTAATTTAGTTTGGGAGAAAAATTATTTGTTTGTGATTTACCGTTTGAAAAATATGCATGTTTTGGGTTTGGTTGGTGCGATCGAGAGAACATAAATGTATACATGTTATTGTACATTTAAAGTGCAGGTTTGATTTTTAGAAACTCTATGATGAAACCATAATTCAAAACCAATTTTGAGGTTTTGGATTTTCAAAATTGAAAGAGTTTTTCGCAACTAAGGGTGTGGTCTTCATGGCAAACTCATTCCAAAAGCACTTCGTTGCGAAGAACACGTACAATGGGTATAATTGATTTGTTTTTTTTATGTTTCGTTTGTGGTTGTTACACGGTTCCCCATATAGAGGTACAACTAACCAATTTATAAAATTTAAATAATATATGTATGTAAGTATTTCAGTTTATAACATATTTAGTTCAGTTACATATGTGTAGTGAAAAGCACGTCTCTCTTACGGATGTGTAGCAACACGTTTACGTTAGCTGATTTGGTTATGTATAATCTCATTTTTGGGGGATATGTTATATGTTTAGGGTTATATAATTATATAACCATATTATGTGCGCATTAAAAACATATAATGCTGAGAGTGTATGGTCACATGATGGGATCTAATTAACCATTGATGCTGGCATTTGGACTCTATGATGTACACGGTGATTCATGTATGCCCATGGATTTTTTGGATGCATGAAGTTTGATTGACATTAATACACTTCTAGATATATTAGCATTTAAGTATTAAGATATAACGTGTTAAGGTCTGATATTTAAATATAGGCAGTTAGTAATGTGTGTACAAATTACAATACGAACATTCAGATGTCTATTCTTTGTGAATGATTGCCAGATCTGGTATCCCAAATTCATGAGAAATGACATGAGAGTCATGAAAAGAAAGAAGTATAGGGTTTCATAGTTTAAGGAACGGTTGGTATGTGTGCATGCTAATCCTTACAAAATACCTGCCACACATTTTTGGATGGTGAGCACTTATTGTATGATGCAGTTGATGCGTTCAGACACTGTACTCATGCATAACTGGTTTCTCAATGTTGAAATATTTGTTCAATTACCATGAATCAGTTAGGTACGACCCTTATAGAAGGCTTGGTTGATTTAAAATATGGCATAAAGTACTTAATTTAAATGTCATATATAACGTGTTAGCTTTTATCATCTCCTATAATGATTATGACGAGTGCAATACATATGAATTCCCAATCATAATCCATAACTCGATAAATTTAGTATTAATAAGGATGTAATTAATTCGAGCTAAAATAGTTAGTTTGAAATGGTTAAATGATCAACAAATAATATATAAGTAAGATTTTTAAGTAAGATAAAAACTTAAAGGACTAAAGATGCAATACGTAATTATTATGATTTTACTTAGTATCATAATGGGGTGAAAAATTTAGTAAGTGAAGTGTATATTTGTTACCTGGAACTTGACACCCATATATATGGGTGTACTTTGTCTTGGAAAATGAGCCAATGATAACTCTTTGACTCTAACACTTTCTCCCTCTAATATTTTCTTGACACTTTCTCTTTCTAGCTATTCAATTGATTAATTTAAGAATTATTTAAGACCAAATACCATTTATTCGCTTCCAATTATTCTAGAAGCGACCACCGGTGACCACAGTGGGAGGTACGCTTGGTTCATAAATATTAAATTTGAAACTAGAAACTATTGAAAATATACATTTGAATCAGTGCAATATAAGAATTCTAAAACACAAGTAGGTCTAGTACTGTTCATAGAAGGGGAAGTAGCAGAGGCAAGTCATTGACAAAAAGAAGCTCAAATTCATCTAAATTTGGAGGATCAGTGTAACCAGTTAGCTTTGGAAGATCAGATGAATTAGTTATTAGAGAAAATAGATGAACCAAATGACCAGTTGGTTCAGAGGAAACAATATGTTTTAGTTAAACCAGAAAGGGTCCAATTTAAGGTTCAGAGGGTGAACAGAGAAATTCGGTGGGTTATTCCAACGAGACTCGTGAAGAGATTCTAAGAGGAAAAGGTAATGGTTAGGAAGTTTAGTTTCAGATAGATCAAAGCTATCGTTCTTATAGAAGGGCAATAAACGATAAGCATAGGTATATTCCTTCGAAGTCTGGTGAATCACCTTGACGATTTAATGGTTATAAGAGAATGAGATATTTTGGTGATAAACACTATTCGAAGATGTTGGTCATTCGAAGTCAAAAGTACTGAAGGGAGAAAAAGTCTAAGAAACAAAGTGGTTCTCGACATATACTTGAAAACCCAATTTTTAAGTATAACATAACTAATCAGTTCACAAACCCTTCGGAGCAAGGACTTTATATGATTACAAATGATGGTATGAGGGGTCAATATAGATAAATAGTAGATTGGATGATGTCTCTTTTTTCAGCAGAGATCAGGTCTATAGAAGCGTTTTGATATTGCAAAAGTTGAAAATTTCGATAGGACACGGAATCCTGATGATCACATTGAACAATTTAAGAACTACATGATAAATTTTGATAATGACAATAAATTGTTTTGTTGCGCTTTCTCACAGACTTTAAAAGGCACTGCATTGAAGTAGTATAATAGGATTCTGAAAGGGTCTATAACTAACTTTAGGTTATTTTATACTGCTTTTCAAAGGCAGTTTGTTGTGAGTAAGAAAATTTATTCCAATGGGGATACCCTAATTCAGTACAAACAAGTCACGACACGGTGAATTATATATTTTTACGTAAGGAATTCTAAACATTGATTGAGAACGAATGGTTAACAACTTTTGTTAAAAAGTAAGTTGGGTCTCAACAAGTACCGAACGTAAACCAACAAACATGAATTCTAGTGAATGTTTCCTCTAAACAAGATAATACAATAATCTTAACTGGGACCATGGATAAATTCGATGTATCTACAGAGTACCTTGATCCTAATCAGGATTAGACGATTGTGTTAGTGGTAAATGAACCAAAACCTCAAAGCAGTGTTTAAAGTATATGTGAACATTTTGAGTCATTAGTAATTTTTGGAGATTATACTAATGCTGGAAAAACCAATAGCTCTTGAAGTAAGCATATTGTGAGTCTAACCACACAACTAGCCGGTGGGATTTCGACTAATCTTTATGGGAAAAGTCCTCTTTGTTTGATTTTTTTCCATGATGGGTGTTGTTAGACCCTATAAATATGTGGTTGTGATTGGAGCTAAGATAGTCGGAAGCAAGATCCAAAGAATACTCATTATTGAGTGGCAATTCTTCCTACATTTTATTCTTGTCACTATGTGAAAAAATAAAGGACCAATCTGGAAAATATTGGATTAGAACTTGTGGGGTCAAAATAGTTCATCTGGAAAGTGATTCACGGTTGTTAATGAACCATATGTCAGGATTTTCAAAAAGCAAGAAAAGATCTACTTGTAAAATACTTGAGAAAGTTAAGAGGATTGGCTCTAATGTTTAAGAGTGTTACGTTTGAACATATCCCCAGAGTTTAGAACTCTATTGCTGACTCTTTAGCAACAATTGGATATTCCGAAGAATACCCTTGGATTTTAACACATGAGAGCTCATCTATTACAACAAAGTCCGAACAATGTCAATATTCCGAAGAGGTTTTCTTGGTTGTTGAAGAAGAAGAACAAGATTGGGGTGTTTACTTGAAAGAATTTTTGGCTAAGGGAACATTAATAGTTGACAAAAAGTTAGCTCAAAGGTTAAAGTTTAACGTATACGGATATACAGTTCTTGGGGACGTTTTATACAAAAAAATCTATAAATCGACCATTGTTACGTTGTTTAGAAAGGAATGAGTGTTGTCGGAGGTCGAGCTGTGAAAACAATCTTGTTTTTCAGGCTGAATTAAAACTTTTGGTGGTTTGGGGGTTGTTGCACCAACAGTATAGAGGTACCATCTGAATCAAATTATATGTTTTCTAGATTTCAATTATATAAATTATTTATAAATAATTGTATTTTTCATAATAATTCTTTGAATTTTATATTGTTATAAATCTAACTCAAAAATTATTATATATTAAACAAATGAAACAAACTATATTTTTTTAAAAAGAAATGTTAATGCCTCTATGCTTTACAGATTCTCAAGTTTCTCCAAGAAACGGTTACAAGTTCTCCAAGAAATGAAAATTAACCTAATTTCTTCTACTTCTTCTTTTTCTAGAGAAATCAGTCTCTGATTCATGGAGGATGGTGAATGTTCCGTCTCGCTCCATCGACTTGATGAGCTTAATGAACAATTTCCGTTGTTGGTTAAGCTCTCTGATAACTCAAAGATCAGAGGCAATCCGGTGTTTGAGCCTGCAACCAGTAACAACAGAGATGCAGTTTCAAGAAAAACCTTTGTTGATCTATTTATAAATAAGGAGGCAAATTCTATACACAAAGACATAAAAAGATCTTGGGACAATGATCAGGTGGAAATTCAATTCAAAGAAGAAGATCTGGCTGTTCTTCGAGTGAAATCTAGATTTACCTTGGTGGGTAAATTTGCGAGTGGAAAGCCTAACTACTCGACTGTTAGAGATTTCTTGGATGGTTTTAGATTCAAAGGAGAGTTTAATCTCTCAAGTTACGACTTCAGACATATTTTTATAGAATTTACAATATGGGAAGATGTTAAAGCTCTGTGGAGAGGAAATTTTTGGCAATTGGGGAATAAAATCATGAGGCTGCTTCTTTGGTCTCCTAATTTTAACCCTAAAGTGGAGAATCCTGCTACTCCTATTCAGATAGACCTTCATAACCTACTGGAATTCATGTACTGTGAAGCTACTATAATGGAGATTGATCTCTTGGGAATCCTCTAAGTGTATGGGTTCTAGATAAAAACAGGATCAGACAGAACTACTGCAGATTATGGGTCATCCTTGATGTTTCTAAAAAACTGCCTAAAAGAATCATGGTGAGTTTTGGGACTTACAGTTACTGGCAAGATCTTTTTTATAGCAAAATCCCAGAGTATTGTCATGAATGCTCTCATTTGGGTCATTCGGAGAATAATTGCAAGAAATCTGCTCAAAGGAAGACAACTAAATTAGCTGCTCCCTCCAATCCAATTCAGATAAGTGAATCTTTAATACCTACATTTCAGATAAAGAAGGATAATCATGCTGTTAAATCCATAATTGTAAATGAAAAGGATAATCCTAATGATAAGACTGAAAAGAATACAGAATGTTTTGTAATCCCACCTGATGGTGTTGACAGTAATGCATTGATTAGTGCATTACACATGTTGGACATGGAAGTGAGCTCTAAAAGGAGTGCTCTTCTCAATTTCAATTGTTGTCAATATCATCTTCATCCAAGCATACTTCAGGAAGCCTCCCTTCATCTCCTGTCTACAAGCAAAGGAAAGCAGACGTTAAGAAATTCAAGAATGTTAAAACACTAAACACTAAGGGGATAATATCCTCCAAGCTTTTGCAGCACAAAAATGCTCCAAAAAACAACAAACATCTGAAATGACTATCAACATTCTAAACTGGAATGTTCGAGGAATTGGGAACAAGCTTACTCAAGCCAGATTAAAATCAATGAGGAGAGTTAAAAAGTTAAACTTCTTGCACTTCAGGAGCCTATGGTCAGTGCTTCAAAGATTGGATCTATAGCTAAGAAGCTTGGTTTTCAGGGCTATGCAAGCAACGTGAGTAACAAGGTGTGGGTGTTGTGGTCTGTGGATTTTAAGGTGGACATTAGTATCAACGAAGATCAGTTTTTACACCTAAAGGTGAATCACAACTATTTGCCTAAGGAGTTTCTAGTCACTGTCAATTATGCTAAATGCATAAGAAGTCTGCGTAAACTTCTATGGGAAAATCTAAAAAAGGTGGAAGAGGAAGATAAGGAATGAATTCTGTGTGGAGATTTCAACACTATTGTCTATCCTAATGAACAACTATATTGTTCAACTAACTGCTCAGTTAGCATGGATGATTTCAATGTTTTTAACTTAGACTGCAACCTTATTGACGCTGGCTACTCTGGAAATAAGTTTACATGGACAAATGGGAGACAATGGAGGAGACTAGAAAGGGTGCTACTCAATAGTAAATGACTCTCCTATTTCAATGACACACTGTATCTTATTTATCTAAATCATGTTCTGATCATTCACTACTACTTATTAAAATCTCTACATCATCTATCAAAAGACTGTCTACTTTCAAATTTTTAAATATGTGGTGCATGCGCTTTGTAGAGAGTTTCTGGTCTATGGATTATAATGAGACTTCTATCTTTAAATTCTGGGCTAAATTAAAGAATCTAAAGGCCAGACTCAAAGTGTTGAATAAATCAGTCTTTGAGAATATTTTTGACTCTATCAGTCACCTTGAGGAGGAGATTGTCACTTTGGAATCAAATGTGACAAGTACTAATGAAACTCAAGCTAAGGAAAACTTAAAAAAATCTAATGAAAAGATGTTATTTTTGCCGGATAGAGAAGAGGATTATTGGGTCCAAAAATCTCACACCGACTGGTGCAGAGAAGGTGAGCGGAAGACAACATTTTTTCACAACTATGTCAAGAGGAGGTACAAGAGATCAAATATCTCTCGCATTTGGACTGATGATAAATGGGAAGATGATGAAAAGGCTATTGGAGATTCTGGTGTAAGCTATTTCAAATCTCTTATTGCTGATTTACCTAATTCTTGGTATCCTAATCTACTGGATGATTTTATTACTAATTTGGTCTATGTTGATGACAATGACATGCTAATGAAATTTCCTGATGACACTGAAATATATGATGTCATTAAAAACCTAAACCCTAACGTTGCTGCTGGGCCTGATGGGTTTAATGGAAATAATTTCAAGCACTGCTGGGCTATTATTAGGGAGGATTTGTGTGCTGTGATCATGGATTTCTTCAAGGATGGTGATCATCCTATGGGCTTATATGCTACTGTTTTATGTTTGATCCCTAAAGGGGTGGCTTCTAAAAGCTGGAAGAATTATAAGCCAATCAGTTTAACCACTTTTCTTAACAGGATAATATCTAAAATTATCAATATCAGGCTTTCTGCTTTGTTACCTAACCTAGTGTCTGCTGAACATGGGGCTTTTACCAAAGGAAGAAGCATCCATGAGAACATAATGATTGCTGATCTTAATAACAAAACTAGAGGAGGTAACATTCTTTTGAAGGTGGATATGGATAAGACATTCAACAGACTTGATCACACATTCTTACTCAGTGTACTAAAGGCTTATGGGTTCAGAGACAATTTTGTGAGGCTTATTGAAAAGAATGTTACTAACTATCAGTTTTCTGTATTAGTTAATGAAATTTCTCAAGGCTTCTTTAAATCTAATAAAGGGCTTAGACAGGGTGACCCACTATCACCTAGTCTATTCATTCTGGCCCATACATATCTAATTAGAGGTCTTAAAAGTATTACTACTATAGATGCTACAACTAACTACAAAAGCAGAGGGGGTATGAACTTATCTTGTCTTTGCTTTGCTGATAACATCCTTGGATTCTGCAATGGGTCTTCAGAATATGTCAAGAAGATCATAAAAATGTTCAATCAGTATGAAGAAAGCTCTGGTCAATTGGTAAACAAGGAAAAGTCAAGAATTATAACTGCTAAGAAATACTCTGCTCACCAAGTGAAAAAGCTTGAAATTCTTCTGGGTTTTAAGTATTGTCATCTTCCCTTTAAATATTTGGGAGCTGTTATCAACACAACAAAATGTGTCAGTGATTTTGAAGGCCTCATTGCTAAGACTACAATTAAGCTAGTTGAATGGGATCATAAAACTCTCTCTGTTGGTGGCCGATTAGTCTTAACTAAGAATTTCATTTCTACCTACCCTATGTTCATGTGTCAACACACTGAAATCCTTAAAACTACCATCAAAAGATTAGAAATACTTTACAACAGGTTTCTATGGGGAACAAACTCTACAAGAAATACTACTCACAGGTGTAAATGGTCCAAGTTATACAAGAACTATCATGAGGGGGGTCTTAACCTAAGAAGTTTTGAGGATATGATTGATGTTATTTCAGCAAAGCTATGGTTTAATTTGAGGAAACAAGACTCACTATGGGCTATTATTACATAATCTATATATTTTAAGAACCAGCACCCTCTGTTGGCTCATTTACTTCCTAAAAGATTTCTTATTTGGAAGAGAATTTGGAGGATGAGAGATAGGGATGAAAGGTTTATTTTTTGGCACGTTGGCATTGGCAAGGTGAATTTAAACTTAGATAGATGGTGCTCAATTGATGCTTTTACTAATCTAACAGATGTTGAAGTCAGAACTGCAATCCATACTTCTATGGTCAGTGAATATTGGGATGTTGGTAGGTGGAATATACCAAAACTTGAGACTGTTTTGAACCAGAATCAAATTCAAAACATTCTCAAATTTGGCTTGAACAGATCAACTAAAGACACTATTAGCTTGACTATCAGTTCTAATGGGAATTTTGATACAAAATCCACATGGAATGAATTCAAAAAAATGGAAATACTTCTAACCTTTATGCTAGAACATGGAATAGCGTAACTCACCTTAAACACTCTTTTATGTTTTGGAGGTTTCTGAATGGTTGGGATTCTACTGACAGTGTCCTGCAAAAGAGAAATCTTCAATTAGCTTCAAAATGCAACCACTGTAACAATTACGAAAGCATAAATCACGTTTTTGTAAACTGTCATAAGGCTTGGAGGGTTTGGATTTATTTTGTAGCTCATTTCAGAATCTACATTTCTAAATCCATGACACTCCCTCACTTGGTAAGGTCATGGTACTGGTCTACTGATAAATGGGGTTCATATTCGTACGATGCTTCCTTCGTTATTGTCTGGGTGATTTGGCAGGCCAAAAACAAAAAAAAGATGGAAAACATGGAAACAAGTGTTGTGGATATTATCAATAGCATCATGTTCATTATCTTTAGTCTTGAAGGAACAGGCTTGCCTAAGAAGAAACACTGGAGATTGGATGTCATGGTTAGTATTACTATTGGTAGCGTTAATCACCTAATTAAGCCGTATGTACCGTTTGTTCTAAGTTGGAAGTGCCCTAAAATAGGTCGCTGCAAGCTTAATACATACAATGTGTGTACTAACACTGGTGAATGTTTTGGAGGTGGACTGGTCAGGGATCATGACGATAATATTATATTTGCCTATGGGAAAGTCTATAGGAAATGGAGTCCCATTATAGCTGAAGCCAGGGCCATGATTGATAGTCTCCAGCTATGTTCTGAGAAGGGAATTTCATCACTGGATATCGAAATGGATTGTTACATTCTGGCTCAAATAATTCTTTCAGGTAGAGCTCCTTGGTACTTAAAAGCTCTACTTAATTGCTGCTACAATCTGATATCTTCGAACATGAAAGTTATTCATGTCTTTAGATAGCAGAATGAAGTTGCTGACTTTTTAGCTAAATTTTCTCTTTAATCTAAGAGGAACTCGTATTTCGAAGGAAACAAAGTCCCTAATAGACTGAGAGCGATCTCTTTTTTTGGAAACTTTGGGACTTTGATATCTGAGAACGGGTTCGGAGAGTTAAGAGGATCGAGTTACCTGGATTTTTATTCCGATTCGATTTCTCCGTTGGTTCTTCTCGAATGCTGAATGTCTTTTGAATTGCATGAAGTGGTTTGGATTTGGCTGCTTGGGTTTCATTTCAGATTTTTTGTCAAGGATTGTTGGCTTCTGTATATTTGGATGCTTTGTTTGGTTTGATTTCAACTTCGTTTCTAGGTTTGATCTGAACAGGAGGTGGATTTCTATACAAATTGGATGAATTTGGCTTTGATTCTGGGTTTTGAAAGTTCGATGAAGAGGTGCTGGCAAATGAGTGATCGATTAGGTTTTTTTGGTGGGATCGATTCAAGGTTTTTCTGGTTTAGCAAAGGATTTGAAAAAAAAAAGCTGAAGAAACGAAGAATTAGGGCTAGGGTTTGTATTTGGGAGAGAAGAAAAGAGATTCGAGTTTTGTAACTAATCTGGTAGTGCAACTGTAACGGATTTAAAAATTTAATACATAAAGCTCAATTCGAGTCCATTTAAACCAAATAAATAAATAAAAATATAATTTTTTTAAAGACACTATTATTGGTATTAAAAATATACTTTAATGTTGTGATATTTAAGTTATAAAAGTTTTAATTGCTTAGTGGATATTTTGGTATATTTTTTATTAGTGATGGAACTGTTATTAGATAGATAAAATTAAATGGGGTAAATCAACTTTTAACATAAAAAAGGTCTTATAGAAACATTTAAATAAACGATGTTGTATACTATATAAGATAATCTTTTGATATTGTGATTGTTTTTAATATTAGTGCAAAGTGTTCAAGCATCATGAATGATAAACAACTCAAGCAAGGAAGGTAGAAAGATTTCGTTACTATTACTTGGTGAATATTTAACATTGGTCAATAAAGTCAAAAATAAATACAGCTACCTTGTTTATTTACCATCTCTTAACTATACGACTCCCGATTAATATATAATATTTTAAATGTTCGTCACTAATTATTTCTAATTTTTAAATTATTCTTTTTTAAAAAATTCCATGTCTTTCAAACGGAATTCGAAAAAAAAATCTAAAAATACCATCGTCTTTTTTTTTTTTCAGATGGATAAAATTAGATTTATTGATGATATTTTTTGAAAAGTTTTTTAAAAATAAAATTTCACTAGTAACATGCTAGTTCTTTAAAAATTAACCATAAAAGTTCTTTGAAGACACCAATCATGAGAGTTCTTTGAAGAACCCATCATGAGAGTTCTTTGAAAAATCAAACATGCGAGTTTTTTGACAAATTAACAATGTTTTTTTTTTCTGTTAAAAAATCAAACATGCGAGTTCTTTGAAAAATCAGTCGTGAGGGTTCTTTTAAAAGTTAAACATGCGAGTTATTTGAAAAACTAACAATATTATTTTTGTTTGAAAAACCAACCATGCGAGTTCTTTGAAAAAATAAACATCCGAGTTCTTTGAAAAATTAGTCATGAGAGTTCTTTGAAAAATTAAACATGCGAGTTATTTGAAAACCTAACAATACTATTTTTGTTTAAAAAATTAAACATGCGAGTTCTTTGGAAAATCAGCCATGAGAGTTCTTTGAAAAATTAAACATGCGAGTTATTTGAAAAGCTAAAAATACTATTTTGTTTGAAAAACTAAAGATACTATTTTTGTTTGAAAAACCAACCATGCGAGTTCTTTGAAAAATCAGTCATGAGAGTTCTTTGAAAAATTAAACATGCGAGTTATTTGAAAAACTAACAATACTATTTTTATTTGAAAAACAAACCATGTGAGTTCTTTGAAAAATTAAACATCTAAGTTCTTTGAAAAATCGGTCATGAGAGTTCTTTGAAAAATTAAACATGCGAGTTATTTGAAAAACTAACAATACTATTTTTGTTTGAAAAACCAACCATGCGAGTTTTTTAAAAATTAAACATGCGAGATCTTTGAAAAATCAATCATGAGAGTTTTTTGAAAAATTAAACATGTGCCGTTCTTTATAAATTAAAAATACTATTTTTGTTTGAAAAACCAATCATGCTAGTTTTCATACGAGTTCTTTTAAAAATCAGTCACGAGAGTTAGTTATTTGAAAAATCAATCATGAGAGTTCTTTGAACAACATTTTTTTTAAATATCATTAAGAAATCTATTTTTGTTAGTCTAAAAAACCAAAGCTGATGGAACTTTCAAAAAAAAATTCAAAGTGCTGTTTGAAACATACAATTTTAAAAAAAAATATATAGTTCAAAAAAATATTATTGTACATATTTTTGAGTACGATATGAGGGGTTATTCAAAATATCAATTATGTTTTATATTAAAGAAGGTAAGTGTGTATTTATATGTAGAGAAAAGTACCTGAAAATACCCACTCAACTATCTTATTACCCGGCGGTACCCGCTTTTAACATAGTGTTACTTAATACCCAGACTAATAAATTGGACAAAAATACCCTTCCACTATATATACCCATTTTTCAATTCCAACCCACTTTTTCAACCTTCCTATCACCCTAAACAAACGCAAAATTCTAATTTTAGAAACCACCAGAAAACAAACCGTTCGACTTCGTGATACTCTCTCTCTCGAAAACAAAACCCTTACAGCTTCTCACCGTTCGCACCTTTAACGCAATCGCACCGGTCACCGTCTTCTACTCACTCAGACTACACACCTTCAATCTCGTTCGACAAAGTTGTCGTGAAGTCGTCTCTGAAAGCTTCAATCTCGTTCTCCGGCCGGCGAAATTTAACAGGTATGCATTATGGTGGAAAGCGTACTTCTTTTTGCGTTTTTTACGAATTTGAACCACTGTTTTCTCTTAATTCACGATAGGCATTGCTTTTGGTACTAGAATGAAGTATCTACTGACGATAGTTGCTCAGTTTATGGGTTTATAGTCGGAGCCAGGGTAGAATTTTAGTTGCATGTAACACTGATACTCTCCTGAGAAATATTATGTATGTTAGATCTGCATTAGGTAGTTCATTGTTGATTTTGGTGTTTGTTGCATAATTCCCAGACCCCTGCAACGTGCATGTAAAAAGTGTAACAGTTCGCATCCTGTTCACCCACAATGCAAGCAATTCGCAGCTCGATTGTATGTTTATACTTATTTACAAACAATTCGCAGCTTGAGCTACCTAATTCACATCATATCAGAACTTATTTCGCAGCTTGTCTGTTAAGCCCATATTTATATGTATGCAATTCGCAGCTTGTGATGCGAATTATTTGTGACATTCAAAATGATTTGTGTTGTGCAGAAAGCATGACAAAAAACCCAACTACTACAGATCAGGGTTGGTGAGCCTTCTAAAGCTACTCAAAGACATGCGTATTACAAGGGCCCACATTGAAGCTGCAAGAAATACACCCTTCTACGCGCTTCTGAAAACGGCGTTCGAAATCCGTAATGAGGCAGAGCTGCCAAGGAAAAAATTCTACACAATCATTCAGTATATCATCGAGAAATTCTCTCTGGAAAGAGACGCCTTTAGGATTGGCAGCAAGTATGTAAAGCTAACTGAAAACGATATCAAGATCATATTCGGGCTGAGGCATGGCACCGAGAAAATGGAGTTAACAAAAACCGGCGCTTTTCACAACAAGTATGCAGCCGGCGAGGAGGACGAATCAAGGATGATGAAGAAATACTTCATGGTAAAAACTGGCAGGAAAGTAGCAGTTGGTAATACCAAAACAATAACAAACACCATTATAAAGGTACGTCTAAAATGGACTTCATCTTTATAAAGCAAGATTCTGTACATTTCTAACATAGCATGTTGTCATTGGTTTTACAGGAGGGTATAGAGAAGGCCATAAACGAAGGAGGGGAGCATGAATTGGAAGACGTGGCGAGGCTGTTGATACTGTTTTTGTGCTCCACGCTATTCTACTCCGTATCTGGAGATATCTTGGGCTGGAGCACAGTTTATTATGTTGAAGACCTCAATAGAATAAACAATTATGACTGGGCTGGATCGATTCTGTTCAAGCTTCGACAGTCTATCAGGAGTTGCTTAGCAGTAGAAAGAGCTGATAAAGTCGTCGGCTGCGTCGCCCTTGTAGTTGTAAGATTGATCTATTCAATACAAAAATTAGTTATGTACATAGCATTGTGTTGATAAAACTTGTCCCCACGCAGCCCTTCATCATGGAGCACACAACAATTGGCCACGAGGTAGCGAAGCCAACCTCGATACCAAGGTTTTTCAAATGGTTGGGGTTAGAGTGCCAAGCATCAGCCATGACATATCTCCTTAGAACACCCTACCTGGATAATGAGCAGGTATAAGCTTTATATATGTATTGCACTGGGGGTGCATACAGTTCGCAGCATATGATGCGTTTTGCTTATAAAAATATATCAATCATTTCGCAGCCTGATATGAATTTTACTTCGCAACTTTCTATTTCAACACACTTCGCATCATATGTCTTATACTTAGTTCGCATCATATGGTTCATACTCATTTCGCAGCTTAGCATGCGAAATGTGATTTAAAACCACACAGTTCGCATCATATGATGCGAACTGTTTATAAAAAACAAATTGTTTGTCTACACCCTCATACTTTCGAAACAATTAATTTACTTACATGTGCATCTGTTGGTAGGTTTTAGAAGGTCCATTACAGCTTACCGAGGCTGAAATTGAAGCTTTCGGAGAAAGAGAAGATGGAGAAGATGGTGAAGATGCAGAAGTAACGGTACCTACTTCACCGGAAGAAAGACCTAGGAAGAGGATGAAAAGCACAGCATCAAAACCAAAACAAAGGAGACGAGCATCACAGAATGTAACGAATAAGGTGATGTCTCCCACACTCGAACACCCAACACCACCCGAGCCATCGATTCCACCACCAAGACTCCCCAAGAAAACGATTCCACCACAACCCAAAGGCAAATCCAGGCAAGAGCCCTCCGACACCGACACAACCAGTATGAGTGAAACGATCGGTGATTATTTATTCAAACGCAGAGACCCTAATGCCGATATTGCTGCTCAATCAAAGCGTTTGAAGACATACGCCGACAAGAACAAGTACGAGCGAAAAATAGAAAAACAGGCCAGAGAAGTAAGTATGACTTGAACCTTAAATAATCGCTACAATCAGCACTTAACATGTTTATAAAAAGTTTGCTATCATTTTTGCAGCTGAAAGAATTGAAACGCAAGATAGCGGAACTTGAAGCACAACAACTCCACAATGCTATCTCTCTGCCAATCCGTCGTACTGAAAGCCCAATAAAGCAGGTACCAGCAGCACTTCCAGAGGGACAAAAATCCACTGATCAGCAAGCATCCGTGTCTAATGCTGATCAGCACCATGCTGATGGAGTACTGCCGGAAGAAAGGGATGATGATGTCCACAATTCAGACATCATGGAGACACATACAGAGAAGGTACATAATGTAAGTAGATGATATGATGTTATTAAACAAATATCAGGACTAATGTGTAGTCATGTCCAAACGTTTCACAGCTTAAGCTGCGAATTATGTAATAAACTGGTGGTCTGGTTATTACACATAGATATCAGGTCAGGATGCGAATTATGTAATAAACTGGGGGAATGTATAACATAGATATCAGGTCAGGATGCGAATTATGTAATAAACTGGGGGAATGTATAACATAGATATCAGGTCAGGATGGGAATTATGTAATAAACTGGGGGACTGTATAACATATATATCAGGTCAGGATGCGACATAGGTAATAAACTGGTGGAATGTATAACATAGATATCAGGTCAGGATGCGAAATATGATTACACAATGATTAACTTATGCTTTTGTATGAAATAGGAGACCGAAAGACAACAACAACACCAGCAGAAACAGCAAGACCAGCAACAACAACAACAACAACAGCAACAACAACAACAACAGCACCAACAAGAAGAACACCGCCAGAAACAACAACAAGAGCAAACAGAACAACAGCAACAACAGCAACAAGAAGAAGAACACCCCGAGCAACAGCAACAAGAAGAAGAACAACAACAACACCCCCAACAACAAGAACAACAGGAGCAACAGCAACAACAACAACAACACGAACAACAACAACAAGAAGAACACCCCCAGCAACAACAAGAAGAACAACAACACGAAGAACACCACCAGCAGCCACGGGTTCAACACGATGACCGACAACAAGAACAACAACAACTAATGCAACAAGGACAACAAGATCAACAACAGCAGCAACAGATAACCTTGGCGAAGAGAGAAAGGCTAACTCAAGAGGTAGCACCTCAAGAGTCAGAACCTGTCCATCCAGGTGAGAAGACAGAACTACTCAGCCAGGAAGGACCATCCTTAGAAGACAAAACCACTTCTTCGGTGGAACCTCAAAGACCAACGGTGCTGTCAGCAAAGTCAGAATTGCTAAGCCAACGTCAAACTGAAGGCCCGGTAACAAATCAACTGCCAGCTCCAGAGTCCCACGATAACACAGTAGGTTTACCTGATGCTTTTGTTGATGGTATTAGTATTCAAGTTTCACAGACATTTTTAAATGAAATTGATAATGTATATTACGATTCTATAATACAACGGTCTCTGGAGAACATGTCGGAGGATGACATTAATGATTTCTGCCGACACGATCCAGCCTCTATGCCGAACAAGTCAACGGCAGTGGTTGTTGCTGACCGTGCGGTAAGGCCTACTTATAATGATTTCGCATCATAACATGTGACTTGTGGCAAATGCTGATTGGAGTATTACAAACAAATATCAGGCTAAGATGCGAACTGTTCAGTGGAAACTCGAATAGATCGCACCCTATCCTGATAGATACTAATAAATTTATTTAACTGGAACCACACATTTTGCAGCCTAAGATGCGAAGTGTTTGGACTCGTTGCACTTATAATCACTGACGCCATCTACTTTTGATTTTTGTTTCATACTAAGCTCGAGACGGTTAATGAGATAGAGGAGCCAAGTTTTGTGCTCTTGACACAAACGCAGCCTCAAGTGGCAGAGGAAGAAGAAGAGTTCGTAATAACAATGCGGGAACCGCTAGTAGTAGAATACAGCGACTGGCCAAAGAAAACAAAAGTAACTGACCGTATCGATGTGGCAGAATACCACAAAATACAGTTAGTTAAAGCCTACGAGAGAGACACACCTGATCCAGTGGTATGGCAATTACCAGAGTCCAAGTTTACATACGGAATCAGGGTGCAACCGAGTGATGTCATGGCACTACCTTTAGAACTGGAGCTGGACGTAAAGGTATCCAATTGTCAACCAATTATATTTTCAATGTTTCAAATATGTATTCTATATTTAACATAAATCTACAACTCCTTTGTTAGCTTATCGATGCTTGGATTCGAAAGATGCTTGAAGATGCAGACTACAAAGTCCCATGCACTAAAGCTAAAGGACAGCATCACGACGCCATACTGATTTCTGGCATGACTGCGGTAAGTTTAGCTCATGTAAATTGAAGAAAGTTCTCAGAAATGTTCTCACTTTAATATACTCTTGCTTGGATGCAGCATCAAATGAAAGTAGGGTGGCAAGTGGAAAATTTGGTGGACATGGCTTTTAGGAAGGGGCGCAAAGATGCCAACATCATCATGATTCCAGTGTGCACCGAGCAAAAGGACAATGTAAACCACTGGACTTTGCTCGTCATCGACGTCGACGGAAGGACAATTTCAAACTACAATTCGCTTTTGCCTAAGCTTCATGCCACAGACATGACCACAAGGACACCTGGACTACTGGTAAATATTCCAAACTATATACTTAATTCTGAACACATTTTAAGTATGCAAGCTGCGAACTGAGTTCTGGTATGTTGCGAATTGTGAGCAAATAAGTTGTTTTTCGCAGCCTGTCCATAACTCAATTCGCATCCTGGCCACAACACAATTCGCAGCCTGTCCATGTTGGATTGGCTGTCATATAATTCGCAGCCTAAGGTGCGAATTGTGTTGGATTCATTGTCATATAATTCGCAGCCTAATGATGCGAATTGTATGTCACCGACTGTTTTTATTTTTGTGCATATTCCTAACACTAATTACTATACGCAGATCAAATATTTGTTGGATATAGAATTCCTACCCAAATATAGTACAGGGTGGAAGGTGAAGGTGGAAAGAGGCATCCCGCAACAAAAGCGAGGCAGCGTGGACTGTGGTGTCTTCGTCTGCAAATATGCAAGGGATATTATTGAGCATGGGACAGTGCAGAAAAAATACGATGCTGATATGGTAACTGCCTTCAGAAGAGAAATGTTCCATTTCTTTTTAAATGACATCGACACCATCACATATGGCTGATTCGTTGCTTGTAAATACATTAGTTGCTTGTAAATACAAATGTTGTAAATTTTAGTTTTGTTGTGCATACATAAACAAAATACAAATTCAGAAACTTGAATATTCCTTATCTTATAGTTCGCATCATAATCTGATATATAATGGTTGATTATGCTTCTGGTATGTATGAACAGTTCGCAGCCCAACCTGAATTAACAGTTCGCAGCCTAACTTATATCAAATAGTTCGCAGCCTAACCTGATAGATGGTTGTCACCACACACAATTCGCAGCCTGATATACCAGCTTAAAACCAGTTCGCAGCCTGGTGCATAAATAAAATATTAAAAATACAAAGTACAAGGATGCGAACAGTCTGTGGCTTATGCCTTGGTAAACGTTTTCTACATTGAGCACACAAAAAACAATCTAATCAAGTACATAATTCATTAAATGCTGATTGGACATGGAGGCTATGTAATGATCACCTCATTTCCCTATAAATACCTCTAGTAACCAAAGGCTAACTTTACACCAAAATCTATATTTTTTTAAAAAACACCTCTTCTTCTCTTCGAATTCAAACAGTCATGTCTTCCACCACAATAACAACCACCTCATACTCAAACTCTGGTTCACTCGGTTCCCTGGGTGACTCCTGGTCATCTTTAACCGTTAACTGGAGTGATGAGTTGATCATGCCAGCAGCACCACCACCCAGCCCAGTATCTGTTTTTGGGTTAGACATATATGATGACTACTACTCAGCTGACTCTCAACCATTGGAAGTTGTTCCACAGCTTGCTGCTGAACCGCAGCCAGAACAGGTTCCAATGCTTCCTGCTGCACCTCAGCCAGAAAAGGTGCAACCTCAAACGGCAGAGGTTCGAAACAACAAAAGGAAGAGGGAAGACGAAGCTGTTCCATCAAGGACAAAAATTTTAAGCATGATGGACGTTGATGTTGAAGCTGAGGATAAAGTGGAGAAAGAGAAAGAGAAAGTCGAAGACAAAGAGGAGAAAGACAAAGATGATCAGCACAAAAAGGAGAAAGAGGAAACAGTTGGTGATGAATCCTCTACCAACTGCTAGAGTTGGTTTTTGTTTTTTGTTTTTTTGAAATGCAACTAACTAGCACCAGTAGCTTGTAGTGATATGTGTAAACAGTTATTAGTTTCTGGAAATATTGCAATCCTCCTTTTTGTAATGCAACTTGTAATCCTCCTTTTTGTAATCCAAATACATTTTGTACATCATACGCATGTTACCCTGCTATATTACTCATTTTCAACCTTACTGAATATCCTGGTATTTTATTAAATAACAATTCGCAGCTTATCACATGACAAATATCAGGACTCCTAAATGATCTCCATTCGCATCACAATTCTGGCCCTAATTCGCAGCCTATCATGCGAAACGTACGACATGGTAAATGTTTGATATGATTTTACCAATGATTCGCACCCTGTTAAAGTTTCACATAATTGTACATAATTCGCATGTAGTCCTGATAGATGTTCGCAACAAACACCAACGTATTGTACATAGTTAGCAGCACAGGATGTGAAATTCTTACAACTCCAATAGTAGCAAATACAAAAACATAGGAAATGTACAAATGTTTAGTTTGCTCTACAGAACAATAACTATGCTACAAAAATAAATGTCCTTAAACTGGAACATCACAAGTCCTCCAGTTATGGCCTGATTTCGAACATCGCCCACACCTTAACTTCTTGGTTAAGATTTCTCCTCTAGAAGGGATTCGCTTTTTCTTAGGCCTTCCGGAGCGTCTCTTAACGTTCGGAGGCAGAACTTCAACAAAAGAAGGATCGTTGGCGCTGGACCCTTCGCCGAAATCAGTTATAGCTGGTATGCTGAAAGAGTAACTTTCCCTGTAATTCTTAACCGTAAAGAAGGGTTCTATTACAGTCAATGGATCTTGGTCGGTGTATTGTAATGCCGCTAGAGCATGAGCACATGGAAAACACTCTTGTTGCCATAATCCGCATGAACATTTGAAATCCAACAGATTAACAACAGCCACAGGATTCGAAAAGACTTCGAACATTGCGGAAGAGGACTTACGCACTACCCAAGTTCGGCACATGTCAACATTCTGCTTTAGCTTCTTCTCGTACTCGGGAACCAAATTAGTACTCCAACTGAGACCTTCTTCGTATCTCTGTGAAACTTGAGTCATAAGCAAGACTCTAATCCAATCAATAAACTCAACAATTGGTAAGCCGCAATATTTTTTAATCTGATTGTTAAACAATTCAGCTGCGGTCGAAGCCATAGAGCCGTATCGCTTCCCTTTTACGTAAGCCTGCGCATACTTTTCAGGGGGTAAATTTGCAAGAAAATCACTCATTCTCTCACCACCTTCACATAGAAAACCTGTTAATATATCTTTAAAAAGCTCTTGACTGGGAGCATAAGCAAGACGATGGAAGAAACTCAACATCTTTTTTTTATACTCCCTGTTAGTATGTTCGAGCTTGGCTTTCAAATTCTGCATGAGATGGAAATAACAGTACGCATGATAGCAGTTTGGATATAAGACAGAAACAGCATTAACAATACCAGAATGACGGTCTGAAATAAATGTGATCTGTCGATCCAGCAAATGTGGTTTCAAACAACCCAAAAACTACATCCAATTGTCCCAATCTTCAATGCTAACTACACCAACAGCAACAGGGAATAGTCCTGGAAAAAGACAGAACAAATAAACACTACAACAGTATGCAAACGTTTGAAAATTGTAAACAATTTGCATGCTGTACTGGAACAATTCGCAGCTTGTCATGCGAAATATGTGTGACATTTTAATTGATCATACAAACAGTTCGCAGCTTGTTATGTTAATTCGCAGCCTGTGACAACTTTAAATAATACCTAACTCAAGCTGCGATGTAAGTACAGTTTAGTCAGCATAATACCTAATTCGCAGCCTCAACTGCGAAATGTGAGGATCACAACCCTGTTTAATTCGCATCACCCGCTGCGAATTGCATCAGCATTTTCACACAAAAACATCGTTCATTAACTAGATAAATGTAACTAACCGTTGTTTCCATCCTTTGCTACAACAGTGAGCAATGTACACTTGTACTTGCCATATAAGTGGGTTCCATCGACAAACAACATTGGACGACATGAATGAAAACCACTAATGGACGAACCGAATGCTACAAAACAGCGCTTGAATCGGTTTCCAGCTGACAACTCCAACTGACAGTCTGAAGTAATATCCCGACTCTTCAAGCGTTTGAAGTATCCGGGTAGTAAACTAAAAGAACTTGAACTATCTCCAAAAACTCCCCTCCTAGCCTTCTCTAAAGCATTCCATGACAAACGATAAGAGATGTCAAGACCGTAATCTTGTTTGACAGTCGATTGTATGGTTTTGGCTGTCAACGAATGGCAGGTCCGGAGAGAATCCTGAATTTCCTCTACAATCAAATCTGATGTCAAATGCCTGTGCCGCTTATGCTTATGCTTCTGGGAGAAAACATGACTGCAAGTATGGTATGGGAAATGCTTCTTGATCGTCATAAGGCCGGTGCTTGAGTCAATAGATGCATAAACCCTCCATTTGCACCCGCTTGTGAGCTTATTTTCACAATAAGCAGTGATCTTATTTGTTGTGTTGTGCAGGTATTTGAAAGAAAAACCATGCTCTAACGCAAACTTGCACAAGGATACCCTCAGACCGGCAGCACCTTCTTCAAAAGCTTGACCCACCCCTGTAATAGCATCAGCCCAACCAGTAGTAGCAAGTTGTTTTTTCCTCTGATCAGAATTAACTAAACCGTTACTACTCTCCCCGCTAACTAGTTGATCAAGAGATGGTTCTCCCAAAATCAAGCTACGCTCTTTACGCTTACCACCAGAATCCTTACCACCAGAGCTCTTATCAACAGAACTTTTATTACCAGAACCCTTATCGAAGACGTGTTGTTCTATGAGAAAACTAACCCGTTTTAAACGCTCCAAATCAAGATATAACACCAACCCCACAAAATCATTCTGGTTATTAAAGAAACAATTATTGTGATCCCCGCAGGAGTAAGTAATTAGGTACTTACCTGTGGCAAGCTCCTCCCATGTGTTTTCTACATAAGCTTGGATACTTTCGAAGCTTTCAAACTCCGTGAAAGGCACAATTGCAGTTTGGTGACCATATTTAAAAATACAAACTCGTGATTTAGACATCTCTTAACCTGGACAATACAAGTTATTTGTTATTAGTCGCAAGAACTAGGTGCAAAATATTTACTACTGCATCAAACAATTCGCATCCGAAGTTGCGAATTGTGTATACCTACACGATCTATTCGCATCTTGTCCTGATATTTGTAGGTAACAAAGTCCTGATATTTGTCATTAGTCACAAAACTGTGCAGATTATTTACTGCATCATCAAACAATTCGCATCATAACATGCGAAATGTGTACATACATCGAGTAATTCGCAGCCTGTCCTGATATTTCTATGTAACACCGGTCCTGATATTTGTTTCGAAATACAATACTCTAACTGACCTAAAAACTCGTAATCTACACATTCAAGACAAAACTAAAGTACTACCAAATTAGAATATAACATCAGAAAACAAGGACGTAACTATATAGCGAACAATATTAACTAAACAGATCACTATAACCAAAAAAACAGAGAAAAGCTCGACATCAGGCAATGGCATCTAAAAACAGTAGACTAGAACCTATTCCAACAGAGAAAACGAATAAAAAACTTCGAAATCGGTAGGTAATTACCTAAAAAGCTCGCAACACGATTACTTGTAAGCTATAAGATTCCAAAAAGTCGTGATCAACTCCTGTACGTATAAAACAGAGGTTAGACAGGTCTAACACAACAACTTACATAAAGAAACAAACCTTTAGCAGCTTCCGATCACCGGAAAATGTGATTTAAACCCAGCTCGTGGTGGTTAGTAGGGTTAGGTGGTTAGAGCGGCTAACAAATTCAAATCTTCAAAAAGCAAGAAAAAATAGAAAGAAAACAGAAAATAACGTTTATATAGTGGGTTAAGGGTAGTTAGGGTATTAAAATAAAATTAGGTTGTAAGTGACAATAAGGTAGTTGAGATGGGTATTAAGTAACAATTGATCAAACCTTGGGTGGTAAGTGACAATTGAATAGTTGAGTGGGTACTTTAAGTACAATTTCCCTTATATATACTTTTTTGAAAAATTAAATCTAAAAAAAATAAAAAATATATATAAATTTATTCGTAAAATAAAATAATAATCTTACCACCATCATCAACCCCTCATGTACTGTTATTTTCGTCATCAATGACTATGAACCTAACCACTTTCATGCATTTATACCGTCGCATGTGACCAATACACTGTCGATTACACCAGCATCAAATACAGTTCATCCATCACCAATTATACGATCGGACTTTAATTGTATGGTGTTTTTGCTTTCATGGTTCTTCTATCATATTAAAACTTCTGTCAATTGGAATTTAATGGTTAGGGTGCAGGTAACGGAAAATCAGCGCAAATCAGGTTTGTTATCATATCATGTTACATTCGTCAACCGTCGGTGGATTTAAAAACAAAGATGACAAACGTAACTTTAATGTGAATTGAAAAATTGTTTTATTTAAAATACTTCAAAAATATCATCTAAGTATCATAATTCTTTAACAAATTTAATAAAGTGAATGTTTATATAGAACGAGAGGTCTAATCGAATTTATAACCCATTCTCCTACATTTTGATCTTTATAATATTTTTTAAAAATATTTATCATTTTAAATGTTATGAAATATTTAATTTTTATCACTAAAATGTCTAATTAAATAATAACAATCGATATGGTATTATGGGTTTTGATATTTTATTTTTTTATTATTTTGTAAAGGTTGTCATTCTTAGCTAACCATATTTATGGTTGTTTTGTTTAAAAATTGTTTGAAATTTTATTCATAATTTTTTATAGTTCGAAATTTAAGCTGATTGAACAATTTGAAGATAAGTTGAGTTTTTATTTATAAAAAAAATTACAAAAAAAAATCTAAATATATACCTCATGAATCAAAAAATCCAGACATATTTTTTTAAAAAATATAAATTTCGACTTGCCATCTTACCATCCCTGCACCGAGGTATATAAAAGAGTCGAGAAACATGTGAGCAAACTAGCAAAAAAGGTTGATTGCAAACTACAAAACATAAACAATAGATTTCAGTTAGAGATTATATGGATTCAGGTAGGACAGAGTATCTTGGTTCCAAAAAATCAGAACCCATGATCAGAGAGCATACGATACGAAACCACAGACGCAAGAGAAGAAGAGGAACAATTTTTTTTATCATTTCTTCCCTCTAAATATGGTAAATAATTGCACCGAAACAGGCACGTCATATGCGGCGTATACAGGAGGGAGACCAGTTAGTTAGAAGCCTATTGAAACCAAGATACCTAGTTAGCGTTATTATTCAAAGGATATCCAAGCTCAGAACTTGCAAAATCTCTGATGCTCCAAGAAAAAGTACAGTTATAAAGGATATGATTGATAGTTTGAACATCGAAGTTCTAAAGGACGAAAGTTTTGGGAGTATTAAATCCCTAATAAAAATCTTTTCGCGGGTGGTCAGTATTACCTTGGATGGAAAGTCACGTGATGAAAAAATGACAGAGAGTGTAAAATTATGTCATATTAATCCCGCATCATTCGACACAAGAAATCTACATACAAATGATGTTGTAGGTGTCATTGGTCATGAATTTATGAAATCATCTCTTGGCAATCCAGTAGTGGACATCCTTGAGGAAGATGCTGGAAAGAGAGAGTGAGAGGATGATGATATGGATTTCTTGAAGATTATATGAGCAGGCCAGTTCCAGAGCCCTTCGATGACTACAATTTTTTTTATCCAAATATGTTATTGTGACTCATGGATGTGCCTCGTGCTAGATAGTAGTTCGACTTCTACCACATTGGTCTCTACATTATCAAAATGGAAGGCACATCTCTTATACTTAACAGGTGAAACGTTCGGGGTTAATAAACAATATATGATAAATGATATGATATGGAACCCTTATTATATCATATATTTTACATACAAAAACATCTAAATGGTTAGATTAAAAATCTTAGCTCGAAGGTTATCTGACAATTTCGTTCCAACTTTCATACTTTTTACCTCTATCAATTCTAAAATTTTAGTGTTTTCCGCATATATTAACAAACTTTGGGCTTCACAAGGATCATCTATTCCATTGATCTTAACTTTGATCCCATCTAAATAATATATTTTTTTTAAAGTTAGAGGGGTTTTATAAATTCACATAAAACCTTTAGATTACTTAAAATTACCATAACTTTATTCTTGATTATGTCTGCACAAACAATAGCAGACCCTTAAAGCAATATCATGCATCTTATCAAAATATGTCTTTTGATGATACTATTAAAGAATTAAGGGTATTCTATCACTCTGAACAAAACTCACACAATCCTTTGGTATTCACCTCTTCCTAAAACAACTTGAGTTTCAAACACTCCACACAACAAGGTATTTGACCCAATAAAACCAACAATTATTCTTTCATACTTACGAAGTATATAAGGGTTCTTTATCTTGTCATAACCCCTTTTGAACAAAGTATTAAACGAGCTTATCATGTCGACCAAAGATCTTTTGAATTCCATCCTAGTGATACTATATAAGCACAATATTCTCATAAGTTCTAACTATATATTTGAGATCATCATTGTAAAAAATAATTGGGCGTAAAGTACTCAGAAGAGATGGGGAAAAATATCTTTAATATTAATATTTGAGATCTGACATGTGTTTTTTCCTTAAAGTTTTGTGATATCGAATAACGAATATCATCCAATAATGATACCTATAATTTTGCGATTGAGTTTGAAATAAGGTAGTCATCATATATGTCAAGAATTTACAAATTCTTTTCTTATTTTAGAACAGTCTCTAGAGTTTTATCCTCACAATCTCAATCTTTTCGTCAATGTGCTTTGAGTATGAATTTACTTCATTTTTAATTCTTCTAGATTAACCTTAGAAAAACTCAGTTAGCTTACCATCTTTTATAAGTCTCTTATATTATGAGCATAAATCCCTCGTATAATGACTGATGTAGCCCAGAAGCCCAAACAAAAACCTTTTTATTTTATTTTATTTTATTCAAATATGTTATCAAATCTAATTGTATTAAGATTTTATTTAATTTTATTTTAATAAATTTATTTTATTTCCTTTTGTTCTAATTTAAGGTTTTGAACAACTCTTATATAAAGCCTCATATGCCTTTAGTTCTTTTAAGTTTTTGAAATAATATATTTTTTATCTCTAAAAATTTGAGTCTTTGTTACCCTTTGATTAGGGTTTCATCATGTTACCATTGAAATAAGGTTTCATCTATCATTGCTTCTTTTTCATATTCCGTCGCATCATCAGTTTGATATTAGACCCTCAGTTTCTACTACGGGGCAAGCATGTTTCTGAATTCCGATTTCATCTGATTCAAGGTCTAAAGTAGAAAACAACATCTATGGTCATGAAGATCTCAAAGATTGTTTGGTATGAGGAGACACACCAAGCGTTTTGATGACGATTATATTGACCAGTTACTGGAGGAGTTTAAATTGGCTACCAATTGTCGGATCAAGGTAAAACTTGCTTATCGAGATGTCATCTCAGGCTATAAAGAGGTTTTCGAAACCAATTTTTTTCATCAACTGGACATGGGGTGTTGTTTTCAGGCTATGAAAAGGCTTTCGAAACCAAATTTTTTTCATCGACTAGATGGCTTTGTGACTTCGAATAAGGAACACTCGAGAAGAATTTATCTTATTTCGATAAAGTCAACAATTATAATTCCCAATGTAACAATTGTAAAAATAAAATAATTTTGGTTATTTATGGTGATGGTGCTGTGAATTCGATGACGAATTCTTGTCAAGCAAGGGAGGATGATGTAACCCCGAAACTCAAACATAAACCTTTTAATTTTATTTTATTAAAATATCTTATCAAATCTAATTTTATTAAGATTTTATTTTATTTTATATTAATACATTTATTTTACTTCCTTTTATTCTAATTTAGGGTTTTGAGAAACTATTATATAAAGCCTCATATGCCTTAAGTTATTTCAAGTTTTTGGAATAATATTTTTTTTTATCTCTAAATCTCTAACAATTTCAGTTTTTGTTACCCTTTGATTAAGGTTTCTTCATGTTACTATTGAATTATGGTTTCATTTAGCGTTTCTTCTTCTTTATATTCCGCCGCGTCTTCAATAACCCACATTATTATGGTAATTATAAAACTTGCATGAGGCTCCTCAATTCTTCGGGTCCTAACATTGGGATATGCTTTATGAAGTTCATAAATTTTTTGAATTTATAATATATGGCAGTTATAGTTTTAGTTAACTCTATATAATTTCCACTTCTACCCTCTTTTGGTTTTTACGATATTGACCCAAAAAGCGTATATATCGAGGCCTGGTCGACTTTGGTTTATTCGTCGGGGGTGTCAGTGAAACTAATTCTTGTGATTATTAAAACTATTGCAGTTCCAGTTCTTTTTGTCAAACTATAGAAAAATCTTGATAAGAAACCATGACAAAAGTAAAGGTCAAGTTGTGACAAATCGACATGGCTCTCAGATGTAAAGTCTTATTGCTTTTATTTAAGACATGACTTAGATTAAGAAAGTAACAAAATGAAATTTATACCTTTTCATTATGCTCTCATCTAATAGACTAGGTATGATACATACTTGTAGTCTGTGATAAGTTTGGATATTATAGTCATAGCCTACCATTTAATCCGGACATGGGTAATTCGGACCTTATCACTCCACTATAAACCCGAACAGGACAAATGTGAACACCATTTGACTAAGTTATTTGCTAATCTACTTAAAAACTAATGGGTCCTTAAACTCGACCCGGTTCTATAATTTGACCTGGTAAGCCCATGGGTCATTAATTAAAAGTATAAATACCCCAACCACTCTCATTACTGAGGGTGATCAACATTTAATACAAGCAGACTGCTTAATTATCTCACTACTCCTCACACTAAACATAAAATACCCCAAACTTACTAAAATACTTTACAAAACTATCCCCAGCCCAAAATAAACCAAACCAAATTGGCGACCACGGTGGGAGAACGAAGGTGCCTGAATTTTACATTCAAAACCAGTAAGAAAATTAGTTTGGATGAATCTGAACGAGCAAGGTACTCCACCTCCTGTGATGGAAACGGTCAGGGAGAACAAGGAATACACCGTTGAGGAGCGAGATCAGTTGAGAGCAGAAAAGTAGATGAGGGAGAAATCAGGGGCGTTATCTATTCACCATACTGACAATTTTGGGGAGAATGAGCCTTTAAAAAAGACTCATCTTAGTTCAAAAAAGACTCATCTCAGCTCTAAGAAGACACATCGGTCTAAGCCTGTTGAAAGTTCAGAGTTTGAGTCCTCCAATAGCTTTTCCAATGAGGCTGAGCTTGAGGAATCTTTGTCATCAAGAAGTGGGTCATCCCACATGCATGCTGATCAATTGTTGATAAATCCTTTTGCTTTTCAGACCGAACCAGGTATTTTTGCAACACCTAATGAAGTTACAGTTTTTAGTCGTAATAAGAACTAGAGGCAGTCACCTTTGTCTGCAAAAATATTTTCTGGAAACTTACCCAAAAGATTTTATAGCTCCAAAATGGAAAAGTATGATGGAAGTCGAGATCCGGACAACCATGTGGAGAAATTCAAGAACTTCATGATGATGAAAAACTCTTGTGCAGAGCCTTCTCCCAAACTTTTACGGGAAGTGATCTTAAATGGTATAATAGCTTACCTCGGGGGTGTATTAGAAACTTTGATAAATTCTGCGTTGCCTTTCGAAGGTAATTCGTTGGAAGTAAAGAGGTGAAGGGTAATGGGAATACCATTATCCATTGTGCCGAAGAACCCAACGAGTCTTTAAAGGACTACATAAGTCGATTCGTGAATACAAAGACCGGATTAGTAGATTGCTTCAAGCAGGTGGCAATTACTTCTCTAAGACAGAGGTTGAATCCTGGGAACCTGGCTGATTCTGTAACCAGGAAAAAAACTATGACTTGGGGTGGCCTGTTAAAACAAGTGGGAAAGCAGATTAATGTGGAATAAACAAAGAAAACCAGGGTACACCGTCAAGTGAGGTCCACCACAACAACTCCTCCAGCAGCTAACCCGTCCGGCTACAAGGCTAAGGAGACTAGACAAGGTTCCAACCGGTCTAAACAAACTCAATCCAATCGGAATCAGGCTCAGAGCCAACATTCAAGAGGTAAAAAGGGTCCTTGGGTTCAACCTGGCTGGTTTGCAGAGTTAAGGGAAAATGTAGCCACAATCTATGATAAGACTAATGACGAAGTCCATTTTCGAAAACCGGCACCTTGTAGTCTCTCAAGGAAAGCCGAAATATTTGTTTTTTCCAGTATCACAATGATATAAGGAATAACACTCAAGACTGCATAACATTAAAGCGGGAAGTTCAAAATCTTATTGAAAGAGGAAAGCTGGGAGCTTATGTCAAAATAAGAAGTGAAAACAGGCCTGACAATGCTCCTCTGACAGGCCCTACAAACAATCCTGGAACATCTGCTCAAGAAGGGGCAATGGTGATTCTTGAAAGATTCGATGTTGATTCTGAGTACCTGGATCTTGATCCAACTCGGAATAAGGTGGGACTCATAATAGAACAAACTAAGACGGTGTCTGGACTGATCAGTTTCTTTGAGTCACTAACCATGTTTGGAGGAGATATTGTGACAGCACCCACCCCTTCATCAAGGAAGAGGCATGTCCATAGTTTGGACACTCAATTGGAAGGGGGAATGTCTTCCATCAGTGCCAAACCCCTTTCCCATTCATATTTTTTTATAAGGATGATTTAAGGATTAGTGCTGGGCCTCACGAGGATGTGGTGGTTATAAGAGCATCTATTGGGGGAAATAATATACGCCGAATTTTGATAGATACATGCAGTTTAGTAAAAATCCTATTCTTAAGCTCCTCTAAACAGATAAGGAATCCTGCTGTTATTAAACACTCAAATAGAACTATTGTGGGCTTCACAGGGAGCTCTGCGGATGTAATTGGGGAGTTTGAAGAAGAAGTGTTGTTGGGCAAGGGGCCTTTTAAAAATATGGTGAGGGTATTATTCGTTGTGGTAGACTGCCCCATATCATACAACATAGTTTTTGGGAGGTCCTAGCTTTCCGGAATGCATGTTGTGGCCTCGACAGTCCATCAGTGTTTAAAGTATGCAGTTCAAAGACAAGTAGGTGTTGTCTGAAGTAGTCTGAAGATAGCCAGAGAGTGCTATGCAATAACTCTTGCTCCTAAGACTCTGGGGTAGTTCAGATTAATGAAGATTAGCAGTTACTGGAGCCTTCCGTTGGGGAAAGTGAGATTGATGACCCAGAGAGGCTTCCAGTGTTATAAGACCCATTGAAGAAGTTGAAACTCACTCCCTTGCAAAGGGTAAAAATATCAAGATTGGTTCCAAGATGGTACCATAATTAAAAAATAATTTGTTGTATTTTTTCCTAAACAATCAGCATGTGTTTGCTTGGTGTAATAGTGACGTAACCGGAGTACCCGCAAGCGTTACTTCACACAAGTTGTCCATCTGGAGTGATGTTGCACCTGTTGTACAAAAAAGAAGATCTTTTTCTAAGGAAAAAGCAGATGTGATAGTTAAAGAGGTTGGTCGGCTTACCAAGATGGGACACAAAAAGGAATCACAATATGCTTTATGGACTGCCAATCCGGTGTTAGTAAAAAAAAGAACGGGAAATAGTGTATGTGCATTGATTTCACTGACCTTAACAGTGCTTGCCCGAAAGATCTCTATCATGTCCCCCAGATAGATAAATTGGTAGACTTTACATTTGGAAAAAAGTTGATGTCCTTCATGGATGCTTTCTCCGGGTACAACCAGATACAGGTGGATCCGAAAGATCAAGATCATACTACTTTCATAACAGACAGAGGTCTCCATTGCTACAAGGTGATGCCCTTTGGGTTAAAGAATGATGGGGCTACTTATTAGAGGCTGGTGAAGAAAACATTCGTTAATCAGATTGGCAGAAATATAGAAGTATACATAGATGACATGATGGTTAAAAGCCTGAAGGAGGATTTGCACATAATTGATCTTCAAGAAACGTTTGCTAATTTAGCAGCTGTGAATTTGAAATTAAATCCAGAGAAATATGTGTTTGGGGTCTGATATGGAAAGTTTTTAGGTTATATAATAAGTGAAAAAGGTATTCAGCCCGATCCAGATCAGCTTAGTGCACTATTGGAAGTGGATCCTCCTTGAAATGTTAAAGAGGTCCAAAGGCTCACCGGAAGATTGGCTTCCTTGAACAGGTTTATTTCAAGGTTTTTGGACAAATGTGCTCTGTTTTTTCAAACCTTGAAGAATGCTTAAAGACTTCAATTGGTCTCCACAGTGCAACCAGGCCTTCGTTGAGATAAATAAACACTTGTCCTCACCAAAGACCCTCTTCAAACCCGTTCAAGGAGAAACACTCTATGTATACTTGGCTGTGTCAGAATGTGCTATAAGTGCAGTTCTGGTAAGATAAGTGGACAATTATCCTCGTCCGGTATACTACATTAGCAAAAGTTTATTAGATGCTGAGAAAAGGTATTTAAAGCTGGAAAAGTTGGCACTAGCCTTAGTGATTGCAGCAAGAAAGATGAGACCGTATTTTCATTCTCATTCCATCATTGTCCGGATATCTTTCCTACTAAAAAATGTTCTTCAAAAGGTAGATATATCAAGTAGGATGACCAAGTGGTCAGTAGAATTGGGCGATTACGACATTGATTTTTCCTCCTGAACGGCTATTAAAGCCCAATCAGTGGCTGATTCCTTAGTAGAATTCCATACAGATAGGAACTCTAAACAAACTTCAGAAGATAAAACCAAGAAAGACTGGATGGTCTGAAATAATGGTGGATCAAGCACAATGGGTTATGGAGCTGGAGTTTGCACAACCTCTTCATATGGTGATAAAATGTACCAAGCTATATACTTTATGTTCAGGGCCTCTAACAATGAGTCTGAATATGAAGCAGCTATAGCTGGTCTTAAATTGGCTCTCCTATGAGGGGCTACGAGAGTTCGGTTGATGAATGACTCTCAACTGCTCATCCATCACGCTCAAGGTCAGTCTGAGGCCAAGAGGGAGCACCTAATTAAGTACTTACTCGTTTTGAAATAAGTGGAAGCACACTTCAAAAGTGTTTGTTATGAGCATATTCCCAGATCGGAGAATACACTGGCAGACTCTTTAGCAACTATAACATATTCTGAGTCCTACCTTTGGATTCACTTCTATGGTCAGTGAATATTGGGATGTTGGTAGGTGGAATATACAAAAACTTGAGACTGTTTTGAACCAGAATCAAATTCAAAACATTCTCAAATTTGGCTTGAACAGATCAACTAAAGATACTATTAGCTGGACTATCAGCTCTAATGGGAATTTTGATACAAAATCCACATGGAATGAATTCATAAAAAAGGGAAATACTTCTAACCTTTATGCTAGAACATGGAATAGCGTAACTCACCTTAAACACTCTTTTATGTTTTGGAGGTTTCTGAATGGTTGGGATTCTAGTGACAGTGTCTTGCAAAAGAGAAATCTTCAATTAGCTTCAAAATGCAACCACTGTAACAATTACGAAAGCATAAATCACGTTTTTGTAAACTTTCAGAAGGCTTGGAGGGTTTGGATTTATTTTGCAGCTCATTTTAGAATCTACATTTCTAAATCCATGACACTCCCTCACTTGGTAAGGTCATGGTACTGGTCTACTGATAAAGGGGTTCATATTCGTACGATGCTTCCTTCGTTATTGTCTGGGTGATTTGGCAGGCCAAAAACAAAAAAAAAAGATGGAAAACATGGAAACAAGTGTTATGGATATGATCAATAGCATCATGTTCATTATCTTTAGTCTTGAAGGAACAGGCTTGCCTAAGAAGAAACACTGGAGATTGGATGTCATGGTTGGTATTACTATTGGTAGCGTCAATCACCTAATTAAGCTGTATGTACCGTTTGTTCTAAGTTGGAAGTGCCCTAAACTAGGTCGCTGCAAGCTTAATACATACAATGTGTGTACTAACACTGGTGAATGTTTTGGAGGTGGACTGGTCAGGGATTATGACGATAATATTATATTTGCCTATGGGAAAGTCTATAGGAAATGGAGTCCCATTATAGCTGAAGCCAGGGCCATGATTGATAGTCTCCAGCTATGTTCTGAGAAGGGAATTTCATCACTGGATATCGAAATGGATTGTTACATTCTGGCTCAAATAATTCTTTCAAATAGAGCTCCTTGGTACTTAAAAGCTCTACTTAATTGCTGCTACAGTCTGATATCTTCGAACATGAAAGTTATTCATGTCTTTAGATAGCAGAATGAAGTTGCTGACTTTTTAGCTAAATTTTCTCTTTAATCTAAGAGGAACTCGTATTTCGAAGGAAACAAAGTCCCTAATAGACTGAGATCGATCTCTTTTTTTGGAAAGTTTGGGACTTTGCTATATGAGAACGGGTTCGGAGAGTTAAGAGGATCGAGTTACCTGGATTTTTATTCCGATTCGATTTCTCCGTTGGTTCTTCTCGAATGCTGAATGTCTTTTGAATTGCATGGAGTGGTTTGGATTTGGCTGCTTGGGTTTCATTTCAGATTTTTTGTCAAGGATTGTTGGCTTCTGTATTTTCGGATGCTTTGTTTGGTTTGATTTCAACTTCGTTTCTAGGTTTGATCTGAACAGGAGGTGGATTTCTATACAAATTGGATGAATTTGGCTTTGATTTTGGGTTTTGAAAGTTCGATGAAGAGGTGTTGGCAAATGAGTGATCGATTAGGTTTTTTTGGTGGGATCGATTCAAGGTTTTTCTGGTTTAGCAAAGGATTTGAAAAAAAGAGACGAAGAGACGAAGAATTAGGGCTAGGGTTTGTATTTGGGAGAGAAGAAAAGAGATTCGTGTTTTGTAACTAATCTGCTAGTGCAACTGTAACGGATTTAAAATTTTAATACATAAAGCTCAATTCGAGTCCATTTGAACCAAAAAAGATTAAATACAAGGCACGTGGTTTTTTGATGATAAGGGGAATTCTATATAAGAAATCTTTCAGGAGATCTCTTCTACGATTCTTGGGGTTTGAAGAATCCCAAGTTGTTTTGTCCGAACTGCACGATGGGGAGGGCTCAGCATATTGTTGGTACAGGGCGCTAACCCGGAGAGTCTTATTAGTTGTATACTATTGGACATCCATAATGGCAGATGCTAAAGAAATGGTGAAGAAATGTGATCTTTGTCAAAGCCATGGGAATGATATTCATGTGCCAGCAGTACCTATGGAGTCTATTTCTGAGCAAATACCTTTTTCCAGATGGGGAATGGACTTAGTTAGACCTCTACTTATGGCATCCGGGGGGTGTAGAACTATTATAGTTTCTATTGATTACTTTTCAAAATGGATAGAGGCAACTCCCTTGGTAGGAACCACATCGAAGGATGTCATTAAATTTATCTTATCCAATATATACTGTAGATTTGGGGTCCCCCAAAAGATTACCACAGACAATGGGCCACAGTTTGATAACAAAGATATGGAGAATTTTTGTGCTTCTAGAGGTATTCAACATTGTTTTTATTCTCTATTTCATCCACAAGAAAATGGCCATGTTGAAGTTACAAACATGACTATTTTGTCTGGATTAAAAAAGAATTTAGAAGGTGCTGCGGGGAAGTGGCCAAGCTATTTGCAAGAAGTATTGTGGGCCTACATAACTACTCATCGGGCTGATACACAAGAGTCTTCTTTTGCCTTGGTGTATGGGATGGATGTAATTACCCCCATAGAAGCTACCTTACCATCATACAAAGTCCACAACTATTCCAAACAAACTAATGAGATAGTAATTAAGAATCACTTGGACTTAATAGAAGAAAGAAGGGTTGAAGCACACTTAAGAACAGCTCACTACCAAGGTTTGATGAGGAGCAGATTTGCCTCCAAGGTCAAAAGAAGAGATTTTCAACCAAGAAATAAGGTGTTAAGAAACGTTTTCTTACATACCAAGGAGAAGCAGTTCGGTAAGTTCGCTCCAAACTGGGAAGGCCCCTATGAGGTCTGCGAAAAGCTTAAACCTAGGACATATAGGCTTCAAGACAAATAAGGGAGATTTTTTTGAAGCACCCATGGAATGTTGAGCATCTCAGGTTATATTTAGAGTAAAGTTTTTGTGTAAATATTTACTTGTTAAATACCAATGTAAATATTATAGGGCATACTCTTTCCTACCATGGTGGCGCGGGGAGGTTTTAATGAGGTGTCTGGTTTCTTCTTCAATAATATATAATGACTTCTTCAAAAATTCGGAGTGATTTTACTACAATTCAATTCGAGTATAAATCATTTATTCAATACCTTGGATATTTAGTAGATCGGATAAACTTGGTGGTTGATCATGACTATTAAATACATGTCATTGGAGATATTAAACACTCTCAATTTAATACTTCTGAAATTTTAGGGGCTACTTAAATATTAGCCATAAAAGATTTAAAGAAAAGTATTAAACAAAAAAAGAGGTTGAATAAATTAAACCTGTTCGGACTTAAACCGAACAGTGAAACAAAACATGCCTTGGCCATCCAAGGACTTTAGGTGTTCGAAGGACTTATTCGGACTTCAACCAAATAGTAATACAAAATGTGCCTTGGCCATCCAAAGACTTTGATTGTTCAAAAGGACAAAAAATAATACATGATAAAACCTTAGGGCTTGTTCCCTTCGAATGTTCCTTTACCATCACTTTTTTTAGGAGTTTTGAGTTCAGCACTTGAACTCTCACCTATACCTTCTTCGTCATCAGTGGAGTCAAATCCACTAGAGTAATTGTGCTTGTCCCCATCGGCGAGTGTATGAAATAGAATGTCTTTGTACTCCACATACTTCCATAAATGACCAAGGGTCCTCTTAGGAAAAGTCTCATGGAATAACAACACCATGTCAGACTTAATCCCATCATCCTTTTTTTCTAAGGAGTCTATTACTCCGTTGGCGTACTCCTCAATGCCTGCCTTGATAACTTGCTCTTGCTGACTCTTCAGGGCCTCATTTTCCTTGGTCATCTCCGAAACTGTCCTTTCGAACCCAATCTTTTTGTTGGTTAGGGTTTGAATAGAACCATCATTAGTCTTTAACACCTCCTTCAACGTTGTGAGTTTTTTTTAGGAAGAAGTATCTAAGTCAGAGTACTTGGTTTGGAGCTCAGTTTTGGCTGCTTCTGATGCGGCTAGCTTGGTTGCCAAATCCTCCTTCTCTTTATTCTGTGCCTCTATACTTTGCTGAGCACTTAGGAGACTACTTGACAAAGATTGTTTGTCAGAAGTAAGAGAGTTGATAAGGTTGGTCTGAATTTTCATCTACCTCTCCAGATCAAGTACTGGCCGGATATAACCGAGGAGGGCGTGGCTTAAGACATCTTGCTCTCCGGATATGGAGAATGATTTCCCGTTGTAGGCCACCATATTAGAGGAACTGGAAGGACGATAAGGACTTGCAAAATCATCCCTCTCAAAATCAATAAAGTACAAACCAATATCTTGAAAGGCACTGAGGCCCACTTCATCGTTCCCTCCACCAGCAATATCTCCGGACTGAAGGTCTGTTGGGATCTCCTCTTACGGAGTAGGGTCGGAAGGGGCTGGTGGTGGTTGGATTTCCAGAGGACGAAGGATTATTTCTTCCCCCAAGGTGATCTTCTTCTTTTTGGCAGCTTTCTCATCGTTGTTGGCCCTATGCTTCTTGTCCTTTTTAGGAGGCTTTGGTGGGTTCTTTGACCCTTCAGCTTCCCTCACTGTTTTGACCTCTACTGCTTTGAGCAGAGCCAGATCAATGCTCTTTTGGTTCCCCGAACCAGTCCTTTCTGTAGCTGTTTGAGCTAGCTCTGTTGTAGACTTCCTCTTTTTGTTCTTTATTTTGCTGGGAGCCTTAGCCCTGGAAGGTAAGAATAGCTTGGCATATTTGGCTTCTGTCCTTTTGAGAATCACATCAGGTAGAGGAGGGGTGATTAGCTCTTCCCATGAAAGGTCTCTCCGGCATGTGGTGTTCCACATGTGAGACCTCACAAAATTTCTCGATGTAAAGCAATTATGGCAGGAATTCCCCCACCATTGCAAGCCCATGCATTGAGCTTTGCACAGGTCGTTTACCCTTCTTCCAAATGGTTGGTGAACTCCTTTGGTAGAACTACAGAGAAGTAACAAACTAGTCAGAATAAGAAAGCTTATAGTTTAAGAAGAAAAACTTGTAGAGGAAGGAGAAGAAGAAAATTACAGTGCTTTTCCACCTACTGGTCAGCAAGCTAGGGTTGGTGTTGGCTTTAATCTTCCTGCCATTTTCCCATGTTCCACTAACAAATCGGAACCGTGTCTTCCAATGTTTTTCAGACTCTAGCAGGTCGTCCACAACCTTAAAGTCATTCTCCATGTTGTAGTGGTAGAATGGAATCTGATGGTTTTTGCACAAGCTTGCTACAACAGCAAACTGCTCTATCGGAAGAGGGATCTTTGACAGTCTGGATGCCATGATACAGGCAAGGAGTGTGTACCAGGCTTTGGGGCTTAACTGGCTGGGACAGAGCTTGAGTAAATGAAAATACTTAACAATCTTTGGGTCTAGAGGAAATCGGAGTCCCCAGTTCAGCACTTCGGTGTACACTACCACCTCATTCAATTTGCAGTCCATGGGGGTCTCCAGAGTAATCGGTATCCTTATCTTTACAGATTCCAGAATCCCCCATTTGGTTCGGATTCGGCCCAACTCAACAGTATGAGTGTAGACATAGTTGATGTTTTGCAAAGCTAAAAAATATTTGACACTGACATGTTTAAAGCAAGGGCCTATCTTACCGTCTAGGCACTCCGGAAGTGAGTCCGAATGAGTCATGCAAACTTTTACTTTACTTTTACTTTTTTTGTCAGAAGCAACATCCCCTGTCTGACCTGATGCCTCCGTCTCAAAAGGGGCCTCTTCGATGCTGTCTTCCATAATATCTTCCATCATTGTGGAAGGTTTGTCAGTTGTCTTTGAGGAAGGTTGATCGGTTTCTTTGATCGGAGGCTGTTCGGTAAGTTGAGCACTTGTTGCCTCTGAGGGCCTAATGTCTGGTAGAGTTTGTGATCCGGAGGGCTTGGCCTGCGGATCTGCTTTAGCTACCTCCGATCCGGAGGGTTTTGACGTTGATTGTGTGGACTGGGTTTTGGTTTGGCGAGTTGTCCGACGAAGAGTTATCTTTTCCGATGACTTTTCTCTGTCAGAGCCCATTGCTATAAATGGCGAGGGTTTTCTGATACTTGATACGGTTTTTTCCTTATAAACAGGGTGTTGAGACTCTTGTACAGAAGAACCAGAAGGGAAGGGTGAAAGGTTTGGCTTGTATAAGAGCTGTTTGAGTTTAGGGTTTTTGGAGAAAGATGACCCTTGATCGGCGTCCTAATTTGGCTGACTGATTTTCTCACGTGGAGAAATGGGGAGACGGAGGCGATACATTTTTCTCTCTCTACCTTCCTTGCTCTCTCTAAGTCTGATAAATTCAATCAACCACCTTTAACTAAAGCGTTTCTGGCTGTAAACATATAATCTCTCAAGAACAATTTGAAGATGAAGATGAATTTCTCTCTAGGAAAGCTTTGAGTGTGGAAAACAATAGAATAGTAAAAAGGTATATATATAACAGTAAAAAGAAGCAGTTACCAAAGAGAAGTTGAAAGGGTTTTTTTGCAATGATTAAGGGCTGCGCAAAAGTGTGAAAAATCAAAACCTAGATAACTTTCTAGACCTAGTAGGTGCGGCGATCTAGGAAAAAGAATGACTGGTAGGTCAAACCAAATACTGACACGTATCCCACGATTCAAGAGAAAACTCTTAGAATTCCGGGAAGAAAAATTAATCCTGATGAAGAAAAAATAATCCTGATGAAATTGAAACTAGATTGGTGTTGAAAATAAGCTTCTCAGTTCAGACAACGCAAGCAGATCAGACGAAATTGATAGTGATTTTGACTTGGTAGATTGTTTAACCCTTCCAAAGATACTTTGCAAGGCTTAGAAAAAAGGGCTACTGATGAGTTCGGATATTACAGTCACAACCTACCATTTAATCAGGACAAGGGTAATTTGGACCTTATCACTCCACTATAAATCCGAACATGACAAATGTGAACACCTTTTGACTAAGCTATTTGCTAATCTACTTAAAAACTAATGGGTCTTTAAACTCGACCCGGTTCCAAAATTTGACCCGGTAAGCCCATGGGTCATTAGTTAAAAGTATAAATACCCCAACAACTCTTATTAATCAGGGTGATCAACATTTAATACAAGCATACTGCTTAATTATCTCACTACTCTTCACACTAAACACAAAATACCCCAAACTTACTAAAATACTTTACAAAACTACCCCCATCCCCAAATAAACCAAACCAGTCTTCACGTGCAAGTGTCTCATGGTAGTTCTTCAGATTGTTGTTCTTTTAAATGAAACTCTTAATATATTATATTAAACACTTGTTTAGATCATGCTTACAATGCATTACATAGTACTTATCGCCCACGATTACCTTATTTTCAAATTGATCAATAAAAAAACTTCATGATGTATTAAAAGTTCAAATAGATCATATATGAAGTTAATTAAACTAGGTTAGTGCATTCCTTTTGAAATTATTGAAAAGCTTGGGAAAACATAATCTTAACCCACAAAGCCTATCATTTTATTCATGAATTCTATGATATGATATTAAGCGTCACATGTGTCAACATACTTATCCATCTTGTACTTGTTAAAATTAGAAGACGTGTCTCCTACAAGAATTACTAGGGAAAAAATGACTTATCTAAATTGTATTTTGGATTATAATTAGGAACCCTTGTAGCCTTGTTCAACATGGGTTATTTATTGAAGCATTGATATATTTATAACTTCTACATGTATGATTTCCTGTAAGAATGAGTTCGGATCCTAAATATTTTGATACAATGGGTTGTCCTCCAATTATGCTGCAAAATTAAGATTTAACATAAAAACTGATGGTCCAATGATCTGTCTACAATGGTTGAGAAGATTGTTGTAAAACTACCTCATAAATCAGGCTTTGGTGTTGCTTTGATTATTTATAAGGGGTAGAATGATGTAGCGAAGATTGCGGATAAACTGGTTTCTTGGTCAGGTATCGGAATTAGGTGAAATAGGTACTCAAATCGAAGATTTCGACGAGACCGTAAGATTTCAAAACTGTGACTTGTCATAAAGTTTAATACCCAAATTCGACCTCTAAAACCTTCGAAAATCAGTTTTCATATTTAGACGTTATTTTATTTATTTGTTTTAGTTTCTAGACATTTATGTAATTTTCTTTATTTGATATTAGGGTTTTGGATAGATGCTATATAAAGCATCTTATACCTTATTTTGTCGTCAGACTATTTTGATTAAATAAAAACTAAATTAGGGTTTATCCCTCTTTTAAGCTTCTGCTACATTTCACTCTCTTTCATTTGGTATCAGACACAGGCAGTCCTGCGCGATGGTACAAGCAAGAACCAGCGGTCGCGGTGGCGCTAGAGTGTACCGAGATACAAGTGATGTAGATGATCGTGAAGATGCTGACCTACGCCGTCAGGTAGCCGATCTTACCCGGCAAGTGGCTGTTCTTACCGCCAAGCAACAAAGCACAGAGGTTGAGGGCATGGTTCACCCTTTTGGGGAGGGGATCGACCAGACTACTTCTCACCAACGCTGTTGGGAGCTTGGATTCAAGATAGACATCCCGGACTTTGATGGCAGCCTTAAGGCAGAGGCACTTATCGATTGGTTATCCCAGATTGAAGAAGTCCTGGACTTCAAGGAAGTTCCCGAGGAGAGAAGGGTCGCATTAGTCACCATTCACCTACGCGGTAGGGCACAGGCTTGGTGGCAGCAGGTGAAGCAGAACCGCGCGCGTGAAGGCAAGGATAAAGTCCAGCGTTGGGAGAAATTCAAAAGAAAACTCCGCAAGGCTTTCCTTCCCTACAACTTCGAGCAAGAACTCTACCAGCGACGTCAGAATCTTCGTCAGGAACCTAGATCTGTGGATAAATATACCGACGAATTCTATCAGCTGTTGGCTCGCACAGATGTGACCGAGTCGCCGCACCAGTTGGCTCGCCGGACCCAGAAAGTCAACATTCCTGACTTTGATGGTGACATGGAGGAGTCGCTGATACTCAAACATCCACTCTTTGATGAGTATGAGGCTGACAACGAAGGTGAAATTTCTGATGAAACTTGGTCGGAATTAGGAGATCCGATTTATGATGTATACGGTGATGAGGAAGAAGATGATCCGATTAATAATGTAGACGATGATATTTGGATAACACCAGAAAAAATCGCATCTTCTTTCGACAAGGTAAACAATAATTCTTTCTCTACTCCTAAAAACACCAGAGGTTCTAGAGCTAAGGATAAAGAAACAAAACCTTTTACACCATTTTTTTCATCGAAAAACAAAGAATTAATTTCGAATTCAAGTTTCTCTTCTTTTCCTACGGATGAATCGGTGGATAAAAGATATGATATCCAGTATACCCTCTCCAACTCAAAACCAAAAATAAAAAATAAAAGAAAATATATCAGTGGAGCCAATAGAGAACAAAGATTCAGAAGGTTACGGGTTCGAATAGAGAACAAAGTTTCAGAAGGGTACGGGTTCTTACCATTGTTCTTGCCACTAACCAAACCCTCTGGGACCAATAGAGAACAAAGATTCAGAAGGGTACGGGTTCGAAAACGAGGAAAACGCACACAGGGTAGACGAACACAGACAAAACAAACTGGCGTCATTAATGAGGCTCTCACAAAATACTCCAACCAGTACGAAGTTGAAAAAGGTAAGCCGAAATCATATGGTCTGTCCGATTTCACTCTTTTCTCTAGCGTTTCCGATCCCAATTCGGGTTATATGTATCGCCATGCTTATGTTCTTAGAAGTGTTGACACTTTGATGTTACATGAATCGATTACATTCAATAGTAATTGTAATTGTGATACACGATTGGGTTGGAATGGTTATATGAAGATTACGGATTCTGTGAGCTCTAAAATCGGGTCTTCACTGGATGACATCGTTGTGTTTCGTTCTTATTCTTGTGCACCTAAGGTATTTGATGAAATGTCCAAAAGAGACAGTGTCGTGGTCGATATGTATGCTAAGTATGGGATAGAAAGTTTGGGTTTCAAGAGATTGGAGGCTTCTGCTATCACACGATATTGCAGGTTTTTGCTGTTCGGTTCTTTCGATGCTGACTTGGATGCTATAACTCGGGGTTTCCATAGCATGGGAGTTGAGTCAGTCACTTCCGAATGTCGTAGTGCAGTTCATCCAATGTTTCCACGTTTTGAATTCGAGGTCGAATTCTTTCCAACCGGGGAAGGATGATGTAGCGAAGATTGCGGATAAACTGGTTTCTTGGTCAGGTATCGGAATTAGGTGAAATAGGTACTCAAATCGAAGATTTCGACGAGACCGTAGGATTTCAAAACTGTGACTTGTCACAAAGTTTAATACCCAAATTCGACCTCTAAAACCTTCGAAAATCAGTTTTCATATTTAGACGTTATTTTATTTATTTGTTTTAGTTTCTAGACATTTATGTAATTTTCTTTATTTGATATTAGGGTTTTGGATAGATGCTATATAAAACATCCTATACCTTATTTTGTCGTCAGACTATTTTGATTAAATAAAAACTAAATTAGGGTTTATCCCTCTTTTAAGCTTCTGCTACGTTTCACTCTCTTTCATAGAAGTCCTTCACAAATAAGCTGAATGTTTAGTATGGTATGCAGAACCCCATTTACAAAAATGTTAAAGGTCTTATTCATAAGGCATGAAGACGTCTATAGGATAATAAAATATTTTAATCTGCATGAAAATTCTAAAGTTCTTCCAAAACCCCATCATGACACTCGACCCATCATGCTACATTATATACCCGCCCAAATTCTGTCTTAAAGCCGAAACTTTAAGGCATATATTTTCGATTAGGCCACGGATACCAGTTAACACAACTAGATGAGAGCGAGGTAAATCTTCGAGTTAAATTTGAAGTGATATTAGTTTGAGAAAGCCTTGATAGACTAAACTAAATCACTAAATCACTAAATCTAGTATATATTTTCAGTTAAAACAATCGATCATTTTACTTATCGATTAAACTACTATAAAGGTGGAAGAACTTATTTGTAAGATTAGACATTAAATGAGTAATATGTTTTAGCAATGATATTCTCTTTGATCTTTGATACTTGAATCCTTTTGTAATCTTTTGTGCTTTAGGTTCTTTAATTTTGAACAAAAAATTTCAAATACTTTAGGCTTCATTATGTCCGCAAGAACAAAAATAGAGAAAATAACACAAAAATAATAATGAAGTTGATCTCCCATTTAGATCATCATATGCTATCAAAAATGTATCTACTTAAATAGAATTCCTATAATTATTGTCCATAGATGAACTGGAAAATCTGGTACATGAGGATGAACGATAAAGAACTAAATACGTTTTCCTTGCATTGTGAGCAATTTTATGCATTAATAATCACATTATCACCATCAATCAATTACATGGGTCAATTATGAGGTGTATCATAAGAATAATATAAAATGTAATCGTATATTATTATTCTTAACTGGTTTTAATTAAGTGGTAATCTACTCAATGAGTTAGAAAAGTTAATAAAACTAATAACGATAAATATATATTTGCAATAACCTAAAGCGTATACAACCAAATAGATAATATACTTCATGTTTTGTTACAAAACTTCCACTGAAATAAATGAATTTGTAAACAAACAACACCTATCATAATGACGTGTTCCTGAAAAACTTAAGGTATTTATTAAGAGGATCTGCTACCATAGAGTTTAAACTGATGTCCTATATACGATTTGAAGAATTAGCAAACTCTATATCTACAAGAATGGGACTCAAACTTTTAAAATGATGTATTACAAATAATGACAATCCAATTTGACTATTAGAAAACCTAGACATCAATTTTGTAATAGGTAACAAAAAGTTGTTTGTGAAAAGTTCTCAATTTCTATATATATATATATTAAAGTATCATTTATGATGTGTGTGTTATATGTTAGTTATTATCGTGGAAGAATAAGTTCAAATTAACTTCAAATACAATTAACAAGTGTAAGAATTGTATCCATAAGAATCTACAGGTAATGTCGCCTCTAATAAGAGAATGAGTTCATCTCAAGTTTTGATTCTTCAAATGGATAAAGCACATGACTAAAATAATGCTAAGTTAAATGTGAGAAAGTGTATTGATAAAATAATTACATGTGTAAGATTCTCGATTATGCCACATGGGAGGTTGGCTCAAAGTTACGACTGTCAATGTCCTATAATCTAGCTTCGATATCTTTAAACTAAGATATTTTTCTTTATGAACAAAAATTGTCCTAATGAGGAGATATGAGATGTCATGTAATCAAGTGAAGGATTGTTAGAAATATTGATTAAATGAGAATTATCTGAAAATAATTCAGATCATCATAGTTAAAGTAATCTAAAGAGACGGTTGGATGAACTTCCTAAATAAACATCACCAATATTTCTAAGAATCATTCACTTGATTACATGGCATCTCATATCTCCTCATTAGGACAACGTTTGTGCATAAAGAAAAATATCTATTTATTTGAATTTTAACTTAGTTTAAAGATATCAAAGCTAGATCAGAGAACATTGGCAGTCGTAACTTTGAACCAACCTCCCATGTGGCCTAATCGAGGATCTTACACATGTAATTGTTTTATCAATACATTTGCTCACATTTCACTTAGCACTATTTTAGTCATGTGCTCTATCCATTTGAAGAATCAAAACTTGAGAGGAACTCCTTCTCTCATGAGAGGCGATATCACCCATAAATTCTTATGGATATAATACTTACATTGTTTTATTATCTTTAGAAACACTTGTTAATTATATTGAAAGTTAATTTGAACTTATCCCGTCACGATAATGACCAACATATAACACACACATCATAAATGATAGTCTAATATATATACACAGAGAGAGAGAACTTTTCACAAACAACTTGTTGTTACCTATTACAAAATTGATGTCTAGGTTTTCTAATAGTCAAATTGGATTGTCATTATTTGTAATATATCATTTCAAAATTTTCAGTCTCATTCTTCTCGATATAAAGTTTACCGATTCTTGAGCCCGTTTTTCCATTAATTTGTTTTTCACATTTGCTCATTCATTTAATTTCAGTGGAGCATAAATTTTCCTTTGTGTGTATAGTTTTATATTGGGATCCAACAATACGTATAATTTGTATGAATATTGTGTATCTCTTTAACCATTGTTTTTTCAAAGACCTAATACACATAGATTTATACTTGTTGTTACAAAAAAATATACATAAATCTATGCCCATATAATTTTAGAGATTTTACTCATCAAACAAGTTTGAACATAATTACATGCAAAACTCGGATACACTCAACATAACATTATAAGCTTAATTGTTAATAAGTTAATGAACTTATGGTAAACACATGAAGTAAAAAGTATGATTTTTACTATTTTGTTAAATTCGGTGGAATAAACTAATGTTCTCATTTAGATTCTCCAATATGAGAGAATAGGCCCATTATAAATCCTTAATTCTAGTCCAACATGGTTTTCACATTGATATTGGTCACTCATAAAAATATTTCCTATATTAATAGGCAGCAGTTGATGACGAGTAATTGGAGTTGGATCGTGTATGTTTCCCAATTCGCCTCAGAGTAGAGCAGAAGATTGACCTCCAACTAGAGAATATGGGTTGTTTGAATATTGACCTATAATTTATTCCACCTTATATTTTTTTTGAATGACTTGAAACCTGGCGTCTCAAAATACCCTCGACACCTTTCTGCGCAAGAATTTCAAGAAAAGTTTGTGGGTTGAGCTTCTACAGTAGGAAAAAAACTAAAATCCAACATTTATAAAGATAAATATCATAAATAAAACATAATATAACATTCTTAAACATAATATCAATTCCTAATTTATTGATAACATCAACAAACATTGCATGATATTAAGATGTCCCAGCCATTCGAGCTCTCTTACTACTCCTATACTCCTCGAGACCGTCATTGTCATTGTCACCGTCACTGTCATCCTTACCCTCACCCTCATTATCTCCTCATGTAGTATTATCTCCCTCTTTATCATGTTTATTGGGATTTGTATTCGTAATTGGTTTGAGGTAAACGCGGTGTCACAGAACTCTTATGTCGCTAATTCGAGGTGGTTTCTCTATATATTGTGCAATATGATATTGTTTCCCCTCTATAATTAAATCTTTCTCGAGTTTAATACATATCACTAGATTCATCCCAAAATATGTTATATAATATTAAGATCCAATGAAATTTAAACGTGTAAATATGAAAGATAACAAAAGAGACTTACCCACTACATGTATCTCACTTTCGGCCATGATGATTTCAAAGTATTTTTTATCATCCAACCTTACATTATATAAAATAACGCAAAAACTATTTTTCTCCATAATTTCCAGAATACCTTGCATAAATTTTTTTTTATCATAATTGAATCTCACTAATACTTATAGACTTCTAAAAAAATCAATAACATAGAAAAAAAATTTGTATAACAGATGATCATACACTAAAAAAGATAATAAACATACACTATCTGAATTTTACAGTATAAATGATGATCTTACACTATCAAACCTTAATTAAAAGTCTTAAAAGAAATGAGAAGACTAAACCCAAAAAAATGTGATATTATAACTGATAAAGAAAGATATTCCTCAGGGACCTAAGTGTAATTGTCAGGGACTAAAGTGATAAGTTCTGTAAATATTGGATTAAATTAGGCTTTAGGAAAAACATAAAGGGTTAAATTGTAAATATACCATTATGTAACCATTTCTCTAACTAACTCACCCTGCCTATTTAAAGAGGTGGAAGAAGTTAGTTTGACCTATGAAATAATCATAAGCACTTTTCACTTCTTAAGATTCTAAAAGTAGATTTGTGTTCTTGATTTGATCATTTCAACTTTAATTCTTACCAAATTGGCGCTAGAAAGAGGGGGCGAGGATACCTTGATCAACAGATCAGAAATCGACATTTGAGTTTTCGTTTTGCAAAGTTTTTCGTTCGAATTTTCATATTTTGTTTGATTTTTCGCTGATTGAAGATGAATCTAGAGGAAGGTGACAATCCATCCGTTCGCAAGGCTATGGAAACACTGAAATCCGATCTGCAAGAGGCAGGTAAATCGATTCCAACTCAATCAATCCAATTTGATTTTGAAGGAAAAATGAATGAGATGATAAGGAAGGTGGCAGAGCTTGACGAATTGGTAAAAAAGAAGGGAAATAATGATGGTGCTAGGCTTAGGTCTAAGATAGCAGGGGGCGATCAGAATGATCAGTCGGATCAGTCAATGGACGATGGCGATGATCACTATGAACAGCGTAAAACACGTTCTGAGCAAAACAAAGAGTATAGCGGGATAAAGAGGAAAGAAAAGTTACAAAGGCGACTGTATGTAAACTCTAGTGATGAAGAGAACTTCGAAGATTCTGAGTCTGATGAAACACCGAGGTACGAACGCTCTCGAGGCCGTTCAAGAGGAGCAGAGCGTGAGCTCCGGCCAGCTAGGGTGTATAAGGAAAGAAGGAAAAAGAAAGAGAGGCGAGTATATTCACCTCGGAAATATTCGCCTCGGAGATATTCGCCTCGAAAATATGAAGGTGAGTCCAGCTTATATGCAACTGTGGGGATGAGAAATGAGGACCAGTATGTTCAGGGGGTCGACTGGAGGGACTCACCATTGATCAGGGAGATCAGATCTGTGCCGCTTCCGAGGCGGTTTGATATTTCCAAAGTTGATAAGTTTGATGGGACTCAAGATCCCGATGACCACATAGAACAATTTAAAAATTACATGACTAATTTCGAAGATGACGATAAATTGGTATGTAGAGCTTTTTCTCAAACGTTTAAGGGAACTGCACTGAAATGGTTCAACAAGATTCCTAAGGAGTCAATTGCAAATTTTAGAGGTTTATACACCGCTTTCCGAAGACAGTTTGTGGGAAGCAAGGAAATGAGAGCCAATGGAGACACAATAATACAATGCAAGCAGGCTGTAGGAGAGAAGTTAAAGGATTATACTAAGAGGTTTGTGTCAACAAAGGCTGAATTGGATGATTGTGAAGAAAGTGTGGCTATGGCGGCGTTCAGGCAAGGGCTGTTGCCTGGGGATTTAGCCGATGAGACTACGAGGCGCAGGGCGTTAACATTTGGAGCTCTTATGGCTCAGGTTGAGGATCAGATTAAGGTCGAAGAATCGACGCGGGTTCGAGGAGGTGCTAGTACTATTCAGAAGGGGAGTGGACAATCTAACACATCGAACAACAATCCCTCGCGTCCGAAGAACAATCAAAATGTATCTAACCGAGGAGTTTCGAACTCGTATCAAGGGGGATATAACCAACATAACTCTAATAGTCAACAACAGTTTAGATCCAGACCGAATGTGTGGGTAAGGCCAGATTATTATGCCGATCTAACTGAAAGCGTGGCTTCGATATATGAAAAAACAAGGGGAACAATAAATTTTAGAAAGCCACCAGCGATTAACAAACCAAGAGAGGAGCGCAATAATAAGTTCTGCAGATATCACGACGATGTCGGCCATGATACAAATGATTGCATTGCTCTGAAGAAGGAGATGCAAATTTTGATCGAAAATGGAAAGTTGCTGGAATATGTCAGGAAGAATGCCAAGGCTACAGCTCTGAAAGTTGGTAATCCTAATTCTAAGCAGGAAACTGCACTAATGATTTTAGATGTTGCAGGTGAGGGGGATGGTTTCGATGTAGCCTCGGAATATGTCGAACCAGACCCCAGTCGACTTTTGTTAATGTCAATAGATGAGCCGATGCGTCAGGGACGTGTTCGAGATTTGTGTGCCTTCTTCGAATCACTAACAATATTTGGAGGGGATTCGATGACCAACAACACTAATAATTCGAGGAAGAGGCACATAGTAAACTTAACACGACAAATTGAGGGAGGCGCATCGGCACACCTAAGCAACAGAAAGGATGTGCCCTTTATAATTTTCGACGGGGATGATTTGAGGGGGATCACTGGGCCACATGAAGATGCGGTGGTCATAGGAGCAGAAGTATGCGGGGTGGAGATTCGACGAGTGCTGATTGATACAGGGAGCTCTGCTAATGTGCTTTTCAAGTCAACATATGAGAGATTGACTGCTCCGCCTCGAATAGAAAGATCAGAAAGGACTATCAGAGGGTTTAGTGGCGCAATAGCAAATGTGATAGGAGAGTTCGAGGGTGAAGTTTCTTTGGGAAAGGGGCCTTTCAAGAAGAAAGTACGAGTACTTTTTGTGGTGGTAGATTGTCCATCAAGCTACAATGCTATTTTTGGGAGGTCGTGGTTGGCGAAGATGTATGCTGTAGTTTCCACAGTTCATCAGTGTTTGAAGTATGTGATTGAGGACCGAGTCGGTGTAGTTCGAAGCGATCAAAAGGTGGCAAGAGAATGTTATGCTGCTGCATTTAGACTACGAGGCAAAAGTTCTGATGATCTGATGGAGAATTAGCAGTTTGGGGGGTTGTCTTCTAATGGAACAGATGAGGGAATTGATGATCCGAGGTCAACCCCGAGTTCTGTGGTGGTCAATGAAGAAATAGAGGAATATATTTTCAATAATGGCAGGGTACTTCGAATTGGCACCCTGTTATCTTTGTCGATGCGAGAAAAATTGTTGACTTTTTTGTCTGAAAATTTGGATGTGTTTGCGTGGAGGTCTGAAGACGTAGTAGGCGTCCCAAGTAACATCATATGTCATAGCTTGGCGGTTGATCCGAAGGTCAAACCGATAATTCAAAAAAGAAGGGCCTTTTCGTTGGAAAAATCCGAGGCAATAGTTGCCGAGGTGGATCGACTATACAAGATGGGGCACATCAGGGAAGCTAATTATCCGAGGTGGACAGCCAATCCGGTGGTAGTGAAAAAGAAGAATGGAAAATGGCGGATGTGTGTGGACTTCACAGATTTGAATAGAGTCTGTCCAAAAGATCCTTTTCCGGTGCCTCGAATAGATCAGTTAGTGGATTCCACTTTGGGAAATAAAATTTTGACTTTCATGGATGCATTTTCGGGGTATAATCAGATTCGAATGAATCCAGATGATGAAGAAAGCACGACTTTTATTACTGACAGAGGTTTGCACTGCTATAAAGTAATGCCGTTCGGATTAAAAAATGCTGGGTCAACATATCAGAGGCTGATGAATAAGGCGTTTGCTTCACAAATTGGGAGAAATATCGAAGTGTACATCGATGACATGCTTGTTAAGAGCAAGAGTGATGATGAACACATTGATGATTTAGAAGAGACGTTTTTGAATCTTAGAGCCATTCAATTGAAGTTGAACCCAGAAAAATGTACATTTGGAGTTCGATCTGGCAAATTTCTGGGGTATATGATTAGTGAAAGAGGAATCGAGGTGGATCCAGAAAAATTGAAGGCTCTGATATCGATGTCTTCACCTCGAAATATCAAAGAAGTGCAAATGTTAACGGGCAGGTTAGCAGCTTTGAACAGATTCATTTCTCGTTTTTCAGATAAGTGCTTCCCTTTTTTCCAGGTGCTGCGTAGACCTAATAACTTTGAGTGGACTTCGGATTGTGAAGAAGCTTTTATGAAGATTAAAAATCTTTTGTCCTCTCCTGAAATATTGTTGAAGCCTCGAAAGGGTGAGCAGCTATTTTTGTATATAGCAGTATCGGATTATGCGGTGAGTGCGGTTCTGGTCAGTGAAGATACGAGAATTTCGAGGCATGTCTACTATGTCAGCAAAAGTTTGGTTGATGCTGAAAAACGCTATTTGAAGCTCGAAAAATTGGCACTGTGCATAGTGGTGGCTGCAAGAAAAATGCGTCCTTACTTCCAGGCACATACAATTGTGGTTCGAACTTCATATCCATTAAAAAATGTTTTGCAGAAGCCAGATATCTCAGGAAGGATGACCAAGTGGTCTGTGGAATTAGGAGATTTCGATGTGTTATTCTCTCCTCGAACAGCTATCAAAGCTCAAGCTTTAGCAGATTTTTTGGTGGAATTCCACTCAAGCAGATCCGAAGAGAAAGATGGTGAAAAGGTGAACGAGAATCCGACGTGGACGATACGAACTGATGGGGGATCCAGTAACAAAGGATCGAGTGCAGGAGTTGAGTTGGTGGCACCAACAGGAGAATTTATGTTTCAAGCTATAAAATTTGGCTTTCATGCTTTGAATAACGAAGCTGAATATGAAGCTGTGCTAGCAGGATTACGATTAGCAAAAATTTGTGGAGCGACATTTGTGCGCTTGGAAACAGATTCACAGTTGGTAGTTAACCATGTTAAAGGAGTATCGGAAGCTAAAAAGGAACGTTTGGTTTTGTACTTGCAAGAACTTCGGGGAATGATGGCACATTTTGAAAATGTCGAAGTGGAGCATATTCGAAGAGGTAGCAACACAATGGCTGATTCTTTGGCAACAATGGCTTACTCTGAAGAATATCCGTGGATCATAACACAACCATCGCCTTCGATCATAACACAACCATCGCCTTCGAATTCTGAACAGTGTGAAGTTGTTAGTGAGGTAGTGAATGATCCGATGTGCGCTCGAGGAGATTGGAGGTTTGACTTGTTAAACTTTATTTCGAAGGGAATTTTACCTCTTGATAAACACTTGCTTAAGAAAATAAAGTACAAAGCTCTTGGCTATGTGGTATTGGATGGAGTATTGTACAAAAGGTCTGCGTCGAAACCTTTGCTACGATGTTTAAGCAAACAAGAGTCCCAGGACATTTTATCCGAACTGCATGATGGGGATGGATCAGCTCATTGTGGATTCAAAGCCTTGGTGCGTCGGGTATTGTTGGCAGGATATTATTGGCCTACTATTATGCAAGATGCCAAGTCGTTAGTTCGAAGCTGTGATACTTGCCAAAGATATGCAAATTTAATACACAAACCGGCGGTACCCCTAATGACAATTTCAGAGGCGGTTCCTTTTGATAGGTGGGGGATTGATTTAGTGGGACCATTACCTATGGCTTCTGGAGGAAGACAGATGATTATTGTTGCGGTTGATTATTTTTCGAAGTGGGCAGAAGCAGAACCCTTGGCTGGGACAAAAGCTAAGGATATAATCAAGTTTATTCAAAGTAACATTTGCTACCGTTTTGGAGTGCCTCGAAAAATAACGACGGACAACGGTCCTCAATTTAATAATAAGGAAATGGACTCTTTTTGCTCTTCGAAGGGGATACAGCAATGCTTCTCCACTCCTTTCCACCCTCAGGCAAATGGACAGGTAGAAGTTACAAATAGATCTATTTTGGATGGCTTGAAGAAATATTTGGCAGGAGCAGCAGGGAAATGGCCAAATTATCTTCAAGAGGTGTTATGGGCATATAGAACAACTCCTAGAGAGGCTACAAAAGAGACTCCTTTTTCTTTAGTATATGGGATGGATGCTGTGTGCCCTGCTGAATCTACATTGCCCTCTTATAGACTACTAAAATATTCCGATGTAGATAACGATGAGGCTAGAAGGGTGGAGCTTGATTTGTTGGAAGAAAAAAGGGTCAAGGCATATTTGAATGTGATCCATTATCAAACATTAATGAGAAGCAGATACGATGCTAAAGTTAAGAGAAGAGAATTTAAAATTGGCGATCGGGTGTTACGAAAAGTATTTCTTCACACTAAGGATAAACACCTCGGAAAATTGGCCCCGAATTGGGAAAGTCCTTACGAAGTTAAAATGAGGGTCAAGCCAGGTTCTTACAGGTTGTCAGATAGAGAAGGGAGGATGCTCAAACACCCTTGGAATATAGAGCACTTGAAATTGTAGTGTGAGTAAAACTGAACTTCGAATTTTTGTAAAACAGACATACTCTTTCCTCATCTGTTGGCCCATAAAGGTTTTAACGAGGTGTCTGGTTAATATTGAATTTTTTAATAAAATTTCTTTTGGCCATTGGTTGTTTATTGTAATGTGTGATTTATTATTTTGGTAACTTGGCAAAGACTGATCATCTTTGAAAGTTGACCAAGAATAATTTTCCGAAGCAATAGCTTTGAAGAAACAACCAAATTTTTCGAGGTGCCACGTCTTATGAGTGCATCTATTTTTCGAGGTGCCACGTCTTATGAGTGCATCTATTTTTCAAGGTGCCACGTCTTATGAGTGCATCTATTTTTCGAGGTGCCACGTCTTATGAGTGCATCTATTTTTCGAGGTGCCACGTCTTATGAGTGCATCCAACTTTAGAAATAACCAGTTCAAACAAGTATACCAAAAATTTAAGATATAAAAAAAAAAAGTGGTTTGTTCATTGGATAAAATACGAAGTTTACAAAAAAGGGGGGAAGTACTTAACCACATACACAAAAAACAAAAAACAAAAAACAAACTGCCTAGCCTATTAGGCATCATTTTCTTCTTCTTCTGATGACTCCTCTTCTGAATTATTTTCTTCTCCTGATGAGGAGCTTGGTGGCGCTTCGAACGCTTCCTTTGGGCGTTGTTCTTCTGGAACTTGTTTCCAAAGGTTTGATAAGTCTAGCCTTGGACAGACAGCATGAACTTCTCGAAGAAGTTGAATAGCTGTGTCAATTTGAGCTTTTTTGATACCTTCGAGCATTAAAGAGCCAACGTCGGCCTTGGCCTTTTTGACAGCAGCATTCTTTTCTTCTTCGAATTTTGTTCGAAGCGTAGTCAGCTCAGTTTGGCAATTCTTCAGCTTTTCCTGAGTTTCTTTAACAAGTTTCTCAGCATCGGAAGCTTTTTTCTTCGCCTCGGAGATAGCAGTGGAATGTTGAGAATTTAGGTTTTTAAGAGCTAGCTGATGAGAAGTCTCCAAAGCCTTGACTTTTTCTTTATGATCTTTAAGGAGCTTTTCTTTCTCAGCCTCGAATTTCTGAAGTGCCTCATTTTTTGAAGTCTTTTCAGACTCTGTTTCTTTCTTGCTTTTGACCAATTTTTGTGCAAGAAGCTCTAGTTGTGCGTGTGAATTTTTCACTTCTTCACACAATTTATTAGCTGCAGCACTTAAATTATCAAAGGGACAAAGGATCGAAGCTACCTCATCGGATTTGTCTGAATGAGGAAGGACTGTTGGGTGGTTACGATCAGGAACAATGGCATTTGATGTCGAAGCCACATCAGCCCCAGTAGAAGTCGGTGGAATGACATTGGTAGGTTGGGAACCAGAAAACATAAAATCCCCACTTGAATTAAAATCTTCCAAGTTGAGATAATCGTCTATTTGATTATCTCCAAGTGTCAATCCTCCTTCAGGGTTTTCTTCAACAAAAGTTTTCCCACGCGCCTCGGAAGCTAGCACCGCTTCTAGTATATCAGCCTCATTCTTTTCATTTGGCTTGCTAGACTTACTCTTTTTCTTTTTTGGAGAGTTGTCCTTATTCTTTTTCAGGACAGGTTGGTCTTCTTCGGATATGGTGGGAAGCGAAGGTGCAGATGCTTTTCTTTTCGTTGCACGCTTCGAAGTATTGGAAGGGTTAGCCCTACTTGTGCTGGCCTTCTTGTGGGACAATTTTCCTTTCTTCTTTAAGGGAAGATGGCTGTCACTTCGGTTCCGCGTGGGAAGGTAGCATTTACCATCTGGTGCAAGTATCCTCTGAACTGCTAGGATGGGATCCGGGGGCACCATCGGATCTTGAGGAAAGTCAGCTCCCAAGGATATACGCCAGAGATGGCTGTTGACGAAGTTGATAGGATCAAATGCTGAATGAAAGCCATTTCCCCAAGTCTTCTCTGCCCATTCAGCCATCTGTTGGAAGATGACCTTGGCTTCTTTTCGACGACTCTTAAATCGCCTCGGAATTTCTAAGAAAAAGGGAAGACAAACATTTAGATAAATAAATTGATAAAAAAAAGGGGGAGGGAAGATGTCACTTACTACTATCTCTCCATGTAAGGGTAAGTTTGGAAGGATTAGCATCGGAAATTTCTTTGCCGTTTTCCCAAGCTCCTGACAGAAAGACAAATCTTTGCTTCCAGAGTTTGTCAGCTTCGAGGAGGTCGTCGATAATTTTCAAGTCATCCTGAAGAGTTAGGTAATAAAACGGCAAAACTGGGCCATTCGAAATGCTGGTTACTGAGATGAAGTCCTCGATTTCGAGGGGAATGCCTCCAAGCCTTGATACCATGATTGCTGAGAATAGAGTAAAGAGCAAGTTGGGAGTGACTTGTGTTGGACATAATCTGTGGATTTAGAAGAACCTCACTATCATCGGATCAAGGGGAAACCGAAGTCCCCAATTGAAAAGCTCAGGGTACACTACTAGCTCGTCTTTCTGACAGTTTAGAGGTGTCTCCCCTTCTACTGGTAATCGAAGAATCATATTATCAGTTAACCCCCATAACTTTCTGAGTTGCTCTTTCTCTGATTCGAGGTAGTAGCTGTAGGGTACATTCTTTAAGGCAAGAATATACCAAGCAGAAAGAGGTTTAAGATTTTCTTGAACTAAGGCGGAAACGCTCTTGGGAAGTGTAACAAGAGCTTTCTTCCCTCGAACCTTTTTTGGAGGAGCTACACCATCAGCCTCGGATTCCTCTTCGGCATCAGACTCAATAGCTTCAGAATCGTCTTTTTTGTGATCCTCATCGGAGCGACTTCGGATTTGAATCTCCTGTTGAGTCACAGGAATTGGCTGACTACACTCTGGTGTAATGTCATCCATTTCTTGTGGGGGAGGAGATGAGTGTGGGGGAGGAGAAGAGTTTTCTGTTTCTTCACCCATTACTAAGAAAGGTGATTTTTTGGCACGTTTAGCTCTGATAGCCTCGAATTGAGGAGGGAGTTTGTTGGATTGAAGGTTTTTTGTCTCTTCGACTTGAAGGACAGGTGATTTGGGTTGTGATTTGCGATCAGTTGGTGGCTTGTCTAAAGTAACTACTTTAGATTTCCGATGAGGTCTTAGCAATGGAGATTTGGCTGGATTTTGAAGAGGAGAAGCTGTTGAGTTATTTTCTGGGTTAGAAACTAAAGGCGAAGACGAAGTGGCAAGGTTAGGATTGAAGTTACCATATTCAAAAGTAGTGGAAGAAGAGTGAGGACCGTTGTAGATCAACCCAGCAGCTTTGTACTCTTTGGGTCTTTGAGAAATACAAAGATAATCGTAGGCACCGAATACTTGGTTACTGGAACCAGGAAAAAGATTTTTCTTTGATTTTACTGGTTTTCTGGGTTTAAATCTATGATATCTAGGGTATCTTCTCATACAATGGGTATTGGTATGAGAGATTGCTTTGGTGGATGAGAAAGATGAAGTGAGTTGAAGGTTTATGAAGATTAGGTTGAAGATAGCTTGAAGAACAGGTTGAAGATGAAGAACAGGTTGAAGATGGTTCAAGAGGTGGTTTTTCTAAAAAGTTCTTAATGAATGAAGAGTTGGGTATTTATAGAATAAAAGAGTGACGTCGAGAATATGGAAGAGTGGAACAAGTAAGTTACTTTCATTGGGTGGAATATGAAACGAAAAGGAAACGTGTAGTATCACAGGTCTACTACTAGAGGTCAAATCAATCCATCAAATAGGGATCAGATATTTCGAAGTGTTAATAAACTGTGTTTGTAGTAATGTTCGAAGAAGAGGCAAAGCTATACCTCAGGGAGTTAAATTCAAAGCAATTAGGAAATCTGTTTTCACTTATTCACAAATTCGAAGAGAAGTAATAGACCATTGAGTTCAGTCTTAGTAAAGAGATAAAGTGGTGAAAATGGTATCGATCCGAGGAAGAATTCGAGGAGCTAATAGTTCTTATAAAAATCTGTATAAGAACTAGGGGGCTACTGATAAGGAAAGATATTCCTCAGGGACCTAAGTATAATTGACAGGGACTAAAGTGATAAGTTCTGTAAATATTGGATTAAATTAGGCTTTAGGAAAAACATAAAGGGTTAAATTGTAAATATACCATTATGTAACCATTTCTCTAACTAACTCACCCTGCCTATTTAAAGAGGTGGAAGAAGTTAGTTTGACCTATGAAATAATCATAAGCACTTTTCACTTCTTAAGATTCTAAAAGTAGATTTGTGTTCTTGATTTGATCATTTCAACTTTAATTCTTACCAATAACTAAAAAATCATAACTTAAATAAACCTACCTTCATACTTACATTGAGTAGAATTGTCTATAAATATTCAAACAAAATTAGATCTTCATGTAGTACATCGAATACTCTCGTACCAATTAGAAACCCCTTCGAAAAAATATCAACATTAGAAGTCATTTTTAACAAAAAAAAAATACTCGTAGAATTTTAAGAAAGAACTCAAAAGGTAGAAAAAACTTATACTGAAACTGAAATCGAAGCAAGAAGATTATTTTATATAAACTCTAGATGAATATAATATCATAATACTTAAATATGCAATAAATATAATATATATATATAAGGAAACATTTTTTTATATTTTCAAATTTAGATTTTCTTATATTATGTATATAATATCATAGTACTTAATTAGGAAATAATTTTATAAAGCTTCATCGCATATCCGACATAGGGACAAATCTATGTTCAGAGCGTTGTACGTCAATAAAGTACCTTGTTTCATTTTTTTCTTCAAAAAAATCCAAAGCTTCTTTCGCCTAAATTAGACTCTCGAAAGTGCCAAATACGGCACATTTTATAATTATTTTAGAGTCTAGGAGTTCTGTTTGTTATTTGATAATGTAGTTCTTTTGTGAGTTTTTTTTTAAGTTTTTGAGTTACTCAGTAAATCGGTTCAGTAATTCGATTGAAGATGATGAAGTATCGGTTTTGTCAACGGTATAAAACAACTAAAATATATTGTAAAGATTTTAATAATGTATTTAAAATATTCAAAACTTTTTATGTCTATATTTATTTTTATTTTATATATTAAGTTTTTAGAAATAAAAAACCATAAAATTAAAATGATAGTAAAAGGGTTGATAAACGATGACAACTTTCTTCGAACCATTTTCTTATGTTATGTATATTATAATAATAAATTTATTGCATACGTTCAGTTTTTATTACAAGTGTACTCTTTACTTTAATATACCTTCGTGAAAAGATAGACCTATAATTTTTACTATTTTAATAAACTCTATTAAAACACCAAAATTGAACTATATTACAACTAAACCTTCACACGTTTCAAAAATATTTTAAAATTATCATCTACCCTGATTGAATAGAATTGGTTGAAAAATAACATATCTTTTTAAAGCGTTTGCAACTAAACCGGGTAGATTGAGATTTAAAATATACAATCTTTCTTCATTTTAAAAGCATTCAACTTGATAATATTTATGCATAACTCAATTAGTACATATAGGCATACTTCCAAAGAAGCCCATCTAATGCATGTAGCATAACATTATCATCACTAATCACAATCAAGTATGGTTATACTATTTATAAGTACCATAAATTTATCAAGATAGTGACTCGTACTATGGTGTCTCTTAATTATAACATGAAGTTTTTGGTTTGATTGATATTTTTTTGTCATAAATAACGAATTGAATTATATCTCAAAAATATTCCACATCTCATAAATTTTGTTTAAAAATTACCACTATAGAAAATCTCAGTAACTCAACTTTTAAAAACTTTATCAACCATATTTCATATAAGAATATCAAGATTCTATTTATTATTATCCATTATATTCAAAATCTTAGGTGGTGAACTTCCTAAGTATCTAATCTTAAAATTCATTAAACCATAACCCTCCATTTTTTATGTAATTACAATCTCCAAATAATATATTTTAAGTTTGTAAGCTTAGTTTTTCGAACAGAACTCATATTAGAGGTTAAAATCAAGATATTTGAAGTAAACTCAATGGCCTTATCCATCAAAACAATAACAAAATGAAAAAATTATGTATGTTTGGTAATCATTGTAATTGATTCTTAGTGTTTTTTGAAACTTTAAAAATCTAATAAATATGGTGGTGATTGTATTAACAAACTAATGTTTATATCTAAGTGTATTTAGATATAATATAATTGAGATAGCATGTTACAAATATTGGCTAAAGATATATGTTAGTATATATATTATTACCTATTAAGCTTCGAAATATATAAAAATAATTTGAAAAACTAAATTCTAGTACACTTACAATTTATTATAACACGAATCACTTCATAATGGATCTAAATTATGTGTTATATTAGACTATAAAAGAATAAAAGTAAATTAGACTAATTTATTATATAAACAAAATATAAACAAATAAAAGAACAAAAATCTAAACCTTGAACATATAAACAACCATAACTAAGAATTGAATCATTGATAAAATATAGAGATGATCTTTATATTTATGGATTTTTGATTTATTGATCTTCAAATTTTTGATGTTGTAACGCTCATATCTCATCTACAAAAATACAACGGTTTAATATTTCAATCTTATTTTGTATGTGTTGAACATTTTTTTAAATTTTAGTCCACATAAACATGAACGCTACATTTTTGTGTGTTTTAAAACTAATATGTTATAATACTAAATACTAACCGATCTAAATATCTCACCATTAACAACTATATACTAATATGCTAAATATTCATGGTTTATAACTATAAAGTCATTAAGAAAGTTAAATACTCATAAGTTTACAAAAAAAACCTTATAACCTATGTTAATAAAGATTTTATACGTATTATAATTAATAGGATTCAACCATCTTGAAATTATCTTTTATACATATTAAAATCATTAAGATTCAATCGTTTTTATTCCTACCGTCTTCCAAAATTTGTCAAGATAGCGTTTTGGAATTGAGGGCCATTGTCGGTCATTAAATTTATGGGATCCCAAATCTGGAGAGAATATGATTTTGTAAAAAGCTGCACAATTTTTCTACTCTTATTTTACTCATGGCTCTTGTTTCAATCCACTTGGTGAAGTAATCTACAACCACCACTAAATATTGCATATGGCTTGTAGCCATATGTAGAGGCCCAACGAGGTCAATTCCCATTTATCAAAAAGGAAACGTATCATGATGGGGCTCATCGTTTCACTAGATAACTAGATCGTACGAGTGTACTTTTGGAAAGTATCATATCCTCGTACTATGGCCTCAGACACTCTTACCATTTTTGTCCAATTAAAACATGTTTAAAAAAATGCATAATTACTCTTCAACAACCACAATATGTCCATTTAAGCCCTTACTGGAGATATTAGAGGACGTGCACGATCTCATTTTTTCTTAAACATCATAATAAAGGGTCCAGTGGTGCTCTTTCTATAGATTATATTGTCAAGGATTTTATATTTAGTTACTCGTAGCTTAAGTGTCGAGGTCTCAACTTTCTCTGTAAAGAGTAGTTAATTACATAGGTAAGATAAGTATTATTGTTACCAGTCATCAACGACGTCTATATTCGGAACCTCGGAGGCGGATATATTATCATCATATGTGGAGGTTGCTTACAAAATGATGAGCGGGTTGTCTTGTAAGGCTGCCTCTTTTATCAATGAGTATGTTGTCGATTATCTGAGCGTGGTACTTGCTTTTTTTGAACACGGTAGAACTTACCTTTCCAGTGTTGTATGGATTTTAAGTATCATTTCATGTTTTTATATTTGGCCTCATATTCACAATTTTCCTGACTCACTACTAACTGCAAATCAGATTGAACGTGTACAGACTTGGCTACACAGATACATGCCAATTTGAGACCCCTAATCATTTCTTTGTATTTGGCAGCGTTGTTGGTGATGTTGAAACAAAGCTTAATTGACTGGTTGATTTACTCTCTGAATGGAACTTGCAGGATAATTCTGACTCCCATCCATGAACGCTGGAAGCACCATCTACTTCGATCATGCACTCTGAGTATATGTGTTCATCAGTTGATATAACATATGTGGATTCGTTTATAAAATCGGTTACCATTTGGTATTTGATTGCTAGACAATGTATATACAATATCTCGTATTCCCCTGACTCGACTTTTCACCGAGTGAGTCACCCTCATATGTCAGATTTTTGTACGACTTTCTTAAGAAAAATAAATTGTGATGATATGACTTTGGAAATACAGCATTGTCTTTCCAGCTACCACCACCAAACTCAAGGATAATATTTCCAAACTCAAATATCACTTCCTACTGTCGATTAAGCTCTTGGTAAAGTTATAAATTGGTCGTTTTACTCCCTCATGTTCTATGACTAAGACGGTACCGACAATATCGTTGGATACAAATAAATATAAATACAAAGACTCAATTCATATATGTATATACAAAATTTCAAGAGAAGTTGAATATTCCTTGAAGGCACGAAAGGTTTTGTCCCACTCGTCATTCCGGTTGATTTTTTTAGTTTTCTTAAGTATATCGAATAAGGGGTGAATTTCGTCAGATAATCGGGAGATACATCACGATAAGATTGCAAACAATTGTACCTCTTTGATAATCTATAGTGAATCCATGGTGATTAATTCTCTCAACATCTCAGGGTTAGCCTCGATTTCATTCTTATTAACGACGTAACCCATAAACATACCCGCTATGAATGCCAAATAAGCAGTTTAGGTGAGTTAGTTTGAGGTTGAACTAGTGTAAGGTTGCAAAGATATTAGATAAGACGTCAAGCTGCCGATATCCAGTGTCGTTTATGACAATCATATCGTCAATGTATGCTTTCATGCTTTTGTCAGGTACTTGCTTGATATATTATTAACGAGCCTTTGATATGTGGAACCTAAATCTTTAAACTGAACGACATAACTTTATAACAATATAAACATTACAATACTTGAAAATAATTGTTCTTTTTGGCATATGAAATCCATATTTTGTTGTGCCTTGAATATACATCCATGAAGGAAAATATCTCGTTACCATTGGTGGGTTAATACTTGAGTAAGAGAAAAAGGTTCACATAAACGATGCAAAATTTGTTAAAGTATTTCATTCTCAAACAAAATACCAAAAAATGTATTTAGATTCAGAAAATAATTATGATTTTTCAGAATACTATATTTTTTTAATATTAATTATGTTCGATCGATAAATTGTGAGTTATTCCTATATATATACATACCTCTCTCTCTCCCTCTCTCTCTCTCTCTCTCTCTCTCTCTCTCTATCTCTCTCTCTCTCTCCCATACATACCTCTCTCTCTCTCTCTCTCTCTCTCTCTCTCTCTCTCTCTCTCTCTCTCTCTCTCTCTCTCTCTCTCTCTCTCTCTCTCTCTCTCTCTCTCTCTCTCTCTCTCTCTCTCTCTCGCTCTCGCTCTCGCTCTCGCTCTCGCTCTCTCTCTCTCTCTCTCTCTCTCGCTCTCGCTCTCGCTCTCTCTCTCTCTCTCTCTCTCTCTCTCTCTCTCTCTCTCTCTCTCTCTCTCTCTCTCTCTCTCTCTCTCTCTCTCTCTCTCTCTCTCTCTCTCTCTCGCTCTCGCTCTCGCTCTCTCTCTCTCTCTCTCTCTCTTGCTCTCTCGCTCTCTCTCTCTCTCTCTCGCTCTCGCTCTCGCTCTCTCTCTCTCGCTCTCTTCGCTCTCGCTCTCTCTCTCGCTCTCGCTCTCTCTCGCTCTCTCTCGCTCTCTCTCTCTCTCTCTCTCTCTCTCTCTCTCATTTATATTTATATTTATTACATGTTTAAATAGAGTTAAAAATACTTTAAACATTATTCGTAACTCATAATAAATACTCAGGTACGTTACATATTTTACTATGACACTAGTTGACCTTTTTTAATTGTTCAGAGGTTCTATACGTTTATCTCGCATACTTATATCAATCCTCGTATTTCAGAATAATGTGACACCTCGTTTTGGAATCAATCGTCCTTCTTGTCTTAATATGTATTATTTTTGTCTTTGTCTGCTTGTCTTGCATGCATGGGTTGATCCTCATATGTATTTTTTATGAACCTCCTCGTAACTTTATCTTATGTTGAAGCTATTTGTCATCCTCGTCTTAGCGCGTATATTTATTATCTTTATCTGATATTGGCTGATAGCCTTCTTGGCTTCATCATACCCTCGTATTTCTATTTAATAGTACTTTGTACGAGCGCATTTTATCAGCATAAATAGCATATCATGTCTACGGGATATATCTTTATGGATGATCATTATCGTATATAAGAGGAATGACTAGACCTTTTCGACCCTGACAAGACCTTCAAGTGCACGACATTCTTTTTAACATTTTAGATTAATTTCCTAACATGGTTAAAAAATATCCACCATGTTATATTTAAAGTTTTGAGTTTCTATAGAGAAGCTTCAAAGAGCTAAAATAATGCTACTGAAAAATAAAGAGACTATTTCATGATTATGTACCATTTGAGATATGCGACACTACAGAACTATGGCCAATAATTTATGTCGTAGATGAATAGTCTTTATGGACGTAAAGAAAATATTAAGGTTATAAAATTTAAAATAGGGTTCTCAAGATCAAGTTCTCTATGTGGGAGATATTACCTCACTTGAAGATATTCATCGCTCTATCAAAGTTAACCGAGTCACGACCCGAGTTGTTTGACAAAAGAATATTTTACTCTTAAAGGACTCTGGATTTGGTAAGAAGAAAATCATATAGAACTCACATGACCTATTTACGAGTTTGACCATGAGTATTACATCACTAACGAAAAGTAAAATCACTATATATGATAAGAAAATAATATTCAAAGTTACTGAAGGTCCGGGGAGATGAAAGCTGCTAATATTGAGCGATCTAACAGATTTTATTTTTTGTATCACTGTGATCATGGTCATGCCATAACAAATTGCTAGAAGTTAAAGGATGAGATTTATTATTTGCTTAATAATGTAGAATTCTTAAAGTTTGTTAATGGAATACAAATGAGAGGCACAAATAAAAAATATTAGAAGAACCTCGAGCTGCATTTCATAGATGATACGTCTTTACACTTCAAACGAGTGTCAATACCATAGTCACTTCACTAATGATTACCTACGAGAGGTATTGATTTACATGGAAAGTTTAAAAAAATGATAAGAAATAAACATTAGAAGAACTCCGGGTGCAAGTTTACATGAAATTTTCCTTATTATTATTGACATTGATGAGACACAAAGTTTAGCAAACATTTTATATAAAGTGATTATGATATGATTGGAGTCACCCCGTAAAAGAAACGTAAAAGGGACACAACTGGGTTAAAATATCGATCGACGTTGATGATTACAAAGGGTTTTTTTTTATTGTTTACCTTGCTCAAATAACGAGAGAGTTTTTATGGTGTTACCCAATCATCTTCATCATTGACACTGATTTCACCCTCATCTTCGTACATATCATAAATCGAATCTCTCAATTCTGGCCAAGTTTCATTAAAAATTTCACACTGGTAGTCAGCCGCATACTCATCAAAGAGTGGATGATCGAGTATCGACGAACCCTCCATGTCACCAGAAATTACTGGATGATCTCATTCCCTATTGGTTTTTCCAAATTTTTGTTATGGTTATGGTTGAATTATGAGAAAAAGACTTTCGTTTATAAATTTGCAATTAGAGTTTGGAATCCGGTGGTGGTCATCCTATCTATATATTCTCTTAATTTGTCGTAGTGAATTCGTCCTTTCACCCATTTGGAAAAATCGGTATTGAATCTCCTTCCTACCGAATGGTTCTGAGATTGGAAGAGTGGACTTCTCATGAGCGGTTCTCTTAGGTGACATATCTCTTTAACCCATGTCATGTGAGCTATGACGCTCTGATACCAATAGATAGAGGGGGTAGTTGAAATAGAATCAACGAATGCAAGAAATCAAGAAAAGAAACGGAAAAAACAGACATAAACCCTAACACTAGGTTAGGGTGAAAAAAGACTCACAAACTCAGAGAAAATAATGTCAATTTTTTATTCATCAAAGTCTGACGACAAAATAGGGTATAAGATGCTCTATATAGCAACTACCCTAAGCCCTAATCCCAAAATAGGAAAATTACATAAATATCTTAAAATAAAATATTAAAATAAAATAAAAATAACAATTAAATATTTAAATAACCTGTAAATATAAAAACTGGGTTTTGAAGGATTTATCGGTCGAAGTTGGATATTAAACTTCATGACAAGTCATATTTTCAAAAACTGACGGGCCTGTCAAAATCTTTGCTTTGAGTAGTTGACCCAATTTCGATACATGAGCGAGAAATCAGTCTGTCTGCATTCTTTGCTACATCAAATTGGCTCAACTTTTCCTATCAAATTGTTTTCACCGGTAAAGTCTGTAAACTTTTGGAACAATATCACTAATTATTTACAGCGAGATAATGAGTTCTTTTATAATTCTTGGGAACGAGACAATGAGTTACTGCGAAATTTCCCTCATCATAGTATCCTAACATAGATGGTCATCCAAACATTTTACAATGGACTTATTGAGAATCATAAACTTATAGAAGACGTATGGAGTGAAAATTATCTTATTAGTGAGATAAGAGGATCGTGTGGCGCCACCAGCGCCTCAAATGGGGCAAAAATACATAAAAATAAGATATCTTGTTTTATCCTACTGGTCCAAAACTCAGAATAATTTTCATTATACATTCCTTACATTGTGTAGAATTTTAGAGACAATCTTGTAATTTTTACACAAATTAATAAAATTTCTAAGATTTTCTAACGTTTTCCGTTAAACAAATTAAACAAATATTTATGTTTTGAATTTTTAGTTCAAATTTTACAAAATATCATATTCAAATTCATCTATATTCCCATTGTTTAGATATGGTGATGGTTTAAAAATAAAAACACTATAGAATCTTTTTGGTAATAGGTAACATTAAGCTACTAATGAGGTGAGCAAACCGGTGGAAATTGGAGTTCCCATAGGTTCTTAACTTAGCTGGCAAGCATTGGACAATAAACGTATTTTTGTGGCATTCTGAGTATTTTAGCACAAATTATCCGAGATAGGAAAACAAAAAAACCAAAATACTCATCTTATGGCTAAATGAAAATGTGTGCTTAACAAAAATAAGTGGTAATCATAGTCGTCCATACTCTTCATCGAATGGGGTACGATAGTCGGTCATACAAAAAGTTAGGAACTACTGGTTAGCATAATTTTAAAGCACTTGAGTCGGAAACGATAATAGGTTTTTCTCTTAGATGACGGTTGTTTGTGGGAATGAAGGAGGAACGCAGCATAAATTTTTGGTACGGATTGCAGGCGTTGTAGCTATAAGTTTTTAAATTTAACTGTATAGATTACTACTCCTTTAGATGTACCAGTGCCGAAATTATACTCTATATGGAATCGGTGCCATAATAGTTTTATCTTGAATATACATGTCAGCTACACAAGCACCCTAAACATCAGTAATACTTTAAGGAAGAAGTTTTGCCAGCCTATTGTTGATGATTTTTTACATTATTCTGTTCATCTGAGTAAACAAGCTAATTGGCTTGTAATATTTTCAGTTTGTTGAGTTGCCAGACTTAAGGATGAGGCATATAACAATGGAAATGATACCATGAGGGATGTTCCGACCCTGAAAAAAGAAGATCATAGCCTCACATAAGTTTCTTTATTATTTACCAGCAAGTAACAAAGAAACAATTGTTGAAACCATTAATGACAGCAACATTTGAGGTGTTGAGGCCCTTAATTATGAAGAAGATTTCATCATCAGTTGGAGTAAACATTAGTAAGTTGTTATCTTCAGCTGTAATTAGAGTGAGAATATAACTGAAAATGTTATCATTTATTTTACTATTCTCATCTTCTTTGTTGAGGTAGGGGGATTCTGTTAGGATGTTTTTAAAATCATTTTCATTAGATAAGCCCATAAAATGAATATTAGTTATCCAATCCCTGCCATTTTTTATGATTTGAATATTATCCGTCCTTCTTATCTTTTTGACAAAACTATGGTAGATTTTAGTATTCATGTCACCATTATTTATCCAACTAGAATAACATTTATGGTGCCAGAAGGACTCTTCAATAGTTAAGGTCTGAAGATATTGAGCATTAGCTTTAGAAATATTTTTTCTATTATCCACGTTATTTATATCTTGAAGCTTTATTTCAAATATTTTGACGACATCTTCAGCTTCCAAAACTTTATCAAACATATTTCCAAAAAATTGTTTATTCCATGTTTTAGATCTTATTTTAGTCTTTTAATCTTGTTCCAGAAAGCATATAAAGGATATCCCTCCATCCTCTTCTTCTAGTTGTCTTCCATAATGTTTAAGAAGTAATATTTAAAGGACCGCATATTTAAGAACTTAAAACTATGATTTGTGAAGTTTTTGTCCATGGATATAGAGATGCAAAGATGAGTATGGTCAAAACATATTTTGGCCATATGAGGACTTTAATGTTACTAAAATACTCAGACCAGGTTGTGTTGTAGAACACACAATCTAAATGCTTCCATTTAGCTTTTTAGACCAGGAAATCTTGTTCAAGCATTACCCGTGTCCACGAGAAAACAATCACTAATTGCATCAGTAAATTCTTTTATGTTATTGTTGCAATAACTTAAACAATCAAGTTGTTCATCATAAGATATCACAATATTAAAATCACCCATAATCAGCCACTCTTTGGTAGTTTCTGATATAATTCTGAGCATATTCCATAGATCAATTCTATATATAGGCTGATATTTAACATAGACAGAGATTAGTAAAAAAACCTTTATCAAAATATTAGTGCTTAATATTAGCATGGATAAGGTGTTGATGATCCTATAAAATGTTAATTTTAAAATATGCATGCCAAAAGAGCCATATTTTGTTATTCAAATTTGTAAAGTACTTTTTGAAACCCAATCTGACTGCAATGCTATCCATGAGGTTCGTCTTGGTAAGAGGTTCTTGGATGGTAAGAAACTTAATTTTTCTTTTTTTCATTCATAATATGGTCTATAAAAATGTTAAAAAAATTATAATATAAGTATACTAATAAAATAGCTTTTCTATTTTCTAACTTGTAATTAAAATACACATCTAATTATGACAATTTATTCTTTATTAGCACACATGTTTGTTAACCATACTTCACAAATGTGTTTTTTGAGTTTTTTTTACATCAATTTTTAATTTTGGACATGTACTCTTTCTTATAGAAATTTTTTTACTAAAATCTTAACACGTATATGCCTTTGATTAATTTTCAATTTATATAATTATACACATTTACTCTTCTTTGATAGCCACTTTTCTTGATGAAAAGGTTCATATATACTGGTGTGGATAATAATCGCCTGAGGGTAGGCTGGTAATTTCAATTGATGTTTTGGGTGGTGTATGGGTGTTAAACTGTTTAGAGTAGAGAGTAGAGAGATAATTAAGCAGGTTGGTAGCAGTTAATTCTCATTACCCATAGTTAATGCAGGTGGTTGGGTATTTATACTCTGATGTTGGGCCCTTATGGGCTTTCGGGTCAAGTTTAATGGACCCAGGTCATGTTCAAAGACCCATGAGCTCTAAGTAGGAGAGCAAGTAGCTTAGTCAAGAAGTGTTTAGGTTTTTTAGTACTTTTGTCATAGTTCGAACAGCCTTATGTTCATAGTGTTCAAATTAATTTGTCCGGTCCATGTGACCTGTTCGATCCATGTCCATGTGACCTGTCCGGTATCCGGAGAGACTAGACCGATTTGCCCTTGTACGGGGAGCATGCTGAATTCGGACTCATCATATACATATTTGATTTTTCATGTAGTTGCTCAATTTTGCATATTTAGTCATCTTTGACAACCATTTTCTTTTACCATGATTTTCATAAAAATCGATAATAAACTTAAATAAATCAAGTACATCAATTAAATTATGTAATACTAATTTATATTCATATTAATATTTTGTGTCTCTTTAGAAATATATTGTTGACATCAAGTTGTCGTAGTGGTCAATAGAATCTGATTGCAAGCTAAGAACAATTCATATCTTTGTAGCTTTCATAATATGAAGTAAAATGTCATGATAGTTAATTTATAGTTTTTAAAACCCTCATGTTATTCATTTTATTTTTATATATCAATAAAACCATAGAAATACTCAGTATGATAAATTCACTTACATATAACAAAATTATGCATAAAAATAAACAGAACGAGTCTTAAGTCTATTTTAAACAGTAATAAAAAATTATTCATGTCTAGCATGAGTCACACATTGTAATAAAATTTTATTCATGTCTAGCATGGCGTCACATTATATACGTGAGAATTGGACCAATAATTATGGATAAAAGGCTTAAGTAGGTGTAAGTGTAAGGTTTATTTTGGTTTGTAGTTTGTGACTATTATTTTAGATATATGGTCATCGGATGAGCGAGTTGGAAAGATGATTGAATATTTTGTATATAACATATATTTATATAAGTTAACTTGCATAGTACAGTAAGAAAATAGTCGGTGGATGTTTATCTTACGTAAATAATTATTATGGATAAGAATCGGTTGATCACTCCGGGTAAGAAAGCGTTGTATACATGTGTAAATTAATTTGCACAGTCATATGAATATTGTTTGAGAAAAGTGTTTAAATATCTAGTTGTGGTGAACTAGCATTTGGATCATGTGATCAATGAATAATCATTTTGTTGATTCAACACGCGGATAGTCTGAAAGTTGTATAATAAATTATAGACTTATCGTGTGAATTATGGTAACAAGTGTCAAACAATAGATAATTTAGATAAAAAGTGAACAAAAATATTTTTTTAACAAACTTGACATGACGAAGATGGATCACTTTGCTAAAGATCTAGTCCAAACTCTAGGGAAATCTGTCTAGTTGCACACTTACCTATTTAACGGTTTAATTCGTTTTAAATGATACTCATATTGGGGCCTTGATAGCTTCCCCACTTCGACATTTAACGATGATAAGGTAGACAATATTTTTTGGGAGAATTGTATTCTTGAGGAGATAGGTATTCGGTGTCCGACTCTTGGCAAGACTCCTCTTGACGTCCTTCCTCACAAGACCATCATCTTCTTCAACCAACTCTTTTTCTTTGGCTTTTGACTTACGTTCGACCCATTTGCGCCTGCCTACTTATCATGGGATAACATTGCACCATGCCAACTACAACCTAATGGGTGGTACATCTTCATTGTGTTTCGAGTATTGTGAAGCACTAAAGGGGTTCCCTCTTTTAGTTTATTATTTACCTCTTCTTGTCGTCTTAAGCAAACAGCTCGTTACCCCTTCTATTATTTTGAGAAAAGTTGTATCATGGTGAGGGGTTTGCCTCAATCTAACGGAACATGGAAGTTTCTTTTTTACGTGTGAGCATTGGTCGTCCCTCTTAAGTTGCTCAGTTCTTTCGGTCTTTTCCATATCTGGTATGCGTCAAATAATAGGCTTTTAGCCTCAAGCTTACGTGTCTTTTATTCTTTTATTAATGTTATCTCGCTATCTTTTACAACTAAACGCGCAATATCTCTTTGGAATAAAGATTTTATTGTCAATTTTCTCTCCATTTGCTCATAAATCTCGACAGACATACTTTGGTACAATCGAGTCTCGTTGTCACTTTGTAGACATTTATCAGCTCACCAATTTTCTCGAGTCCTGTGTTTGAAGTGAGTTCCCCTTATGTCGAGCCTTCAAGCCAAAATTATGCATAAAGTTAAGGGTCCTTCCCAAAGTCCTACTCTAAATCAATTGATCGTGGCCTCCAACCCGTCCTCTGTGGTGGCTCTAATACCACTTGTTACATGAATTCAGAGACTTAATTATTCAATTTATATTCCTACATAAAGAGAAATCATAGACGGTCCTGATACCATTTGTTTGATCATAATCAAATTAATTAGGGTATCCATACCCCCCGAGATTAACCAAAAATCTAATTTATCTTTACTATAGAAATAAAAATAAATAAACTAAAACTTATCATTTGCCATTGTAAGTATCCATGTTGGTATATGTTGTTGAAAGAGTAAAATGACACCCGAGAAGACATTTATGGAAAAAAATAGGATACTAGAAATAAAGAGAGAAAATATTTAAGTTTTAGTAAATGATGAATTTTCACTGTTAGTGAAAAAATTTAGGGTTTGACTCATATAGAGGTTAGAGTGAATCAATTACTATATAATAAACCTACTTAATTGTATTATTTAATAATAATACATTTCATTTTACTTAATTGTATGATTTAATAATATAATAAGAGGTTCCATTTTATCACTATAATTTCATGTTTACTCACGTACTTATGATACTTTTTTTAACAATTAATATATAATTCAAAATATTTCACTTATTATTCGTGATGCACCCTCCCTCTGGGTATAATTAAGCTCAAGTGATATCCACACTTTATTCATAATATCATAAGACTAAATAATAATAGCAATAATAATTATTGGTTCAATTTTTCAATTAATTACTTTAATCGGATTTTACCATAACATTCTTGAATATCCTAAATTGCACATGATAATATATTCCAATTTATGATTTCTTTATAAAAACTACTAATAATATTATTAAATTTACAGTGAAAAATATCATGTCTAAAAAAATTATGAGTTTTTTTATTAGAAGATAACTAGTAAATACCAAATTAGTATATGCCTTTTTTCCAATCAAACCATAACTTTTATTAATAAGTTGGGTAAAAAAATATTTAGCCCTAAATAAGGCCAATATTGTGACTATCCACTTGTTATACCAAAACCTAAAATTGAGAGGGAAATACAATTGGGATTTTTAATTTAACGCCCGATTTTTTAGAACACTTGCTATTGATCATAGCAATTCGCCAACTTTTGAGATTCTTATTGAAGTACTACTTCCAAATTCTATTTTCATTTTTGAATTCTTTTATTTGCCTTTTTTATATTGATTGAATCCAACTAGCTACATGCTTAAATCATAGATTATCTTGATTCTCGTAATCTTTACTTCCTGTTACTTGCAATAGAGAGAAACAGGAAGACGTTTGTCAGGCCAGAACTTGTAACCTCGATATTATATTAGATAATAAACAAGAGCAAAAAGGATATCGTCGGAGATTAATGAAAAGTAGGAGAATAATAGAGTTCATTCAGGCAGAAAGAATTAGGGATCGATAGGAAATTAAGATAGGCACCAAACAAGGATTTTACAAAAAGAAAATTCACAAAGCTGCTTCAAGCTCCCCCCGAATATCAGAATGTGAGGAAAACTTGAAGGAGAAGAACAAAAGGGAAACTTAATGAGCAGATTCATATCTAGATTACACAGGCAATCCCTTGGTGATTTATTTGATGAGAAAATTTACAAGGATCAAGCTCCAGATTGAGAAGAATTAGTTTTATGATTTAGGGCTATGATGATGAAAATGGGGAGAGAATAGTGTTGAAATCTCTTCAGCAAAAATGAGCCAATGAGATTGATGGATATCCAAATAAATCAACAATTCAGAAACCTACAAAATAAGCCTTAAAGAAGCTACACAAGCTTGACAGAAGAAATACTAACAGAAAACTGGTTAGTAAGGTAACTTAAATTAGACAGATTATATGACGAATGAGTAATCTAGGGTTAAGAAACCCATCTTACGTAACCCATACCAATACTTTCGAGCATAGTAATTATACTCAACTGAGTACTGGTTTGAAACTTGTTGAATTCCATCTTTATTTTGCAATTTAGAGTCCACTTTATAAGCCAATCAGATACTTTATTTTGGTCTCTAAATATATGCATAATCTTCATAGATGGATGAATTACACGCATGCAACATGTTAGAATAGGTTCTAGAGGCCAATGATAGTTTTCTTTTGAAAGACATTTGACCAATATTTGAGAATCTAATTCAATATCTATATTGGTTAAAAAAATTCTCTTACAAATTTAAAGACCATCCAACAAAGCTATTACCTCAGCCATTATTGGAGTGATTTTGACATAAAGATTTCCTAAGCCAAGCACAATATCACATTTTTTATCCCTAATGATAGCACCACCACTTGATTTATTGTTGGCAAGATAAGAAACGTTTGTATTAAGCTTGAGTCTATCCGACAGTGGAGGATACCATCTAATAAAGATAGGCTTCTGATTATCTCTTAAATGATTGTAATATCTTAGTTTAATGGCTGTATTTTGATCTTTAAACCGGTGCTTAGTTTTCAGAAAATTAGAATAATAAAGGTTAAATAATATAAGCTTGATATAGTTAATAGTAAAGTTAGATGTGATAGGAGTATATTTGAACTTATCTTTGTTTCTACACTGCCATATGGCCCAACGTATGCTAGGGGGCAGGATAGAACAAATATGAATTTCAAGATTAGACTACCAAAACCAACTTCTCCTCTGCCAATTTTCCAGCTAAAAGTCAATTTCTCATCTGCCAAGATTCCATTTTATATTAGCTTCAACAATAGTCTTGATCTTTCCTAATCTTTTCTAGATTTGAGAGCTACTTGTAGTGTAGTTGACTTGGAGAGGAAGTAATTCTTTGCAGTAAATGTTGTGAATGTATTTAGCCCAAAAATAAGTATTCTCTCTAAATTTCAGTCACAGTTTTTAGGATAAGTATTATGAATGTTAATTAAAGGTCTAACATTCAATCCCCCTTCACCATAAGGCTTGTAGACATTAACCCAACAAGACTAATGAATGTTATGACTATCGTGATTAGAGCTTCATAAAAACTTATTGAAGATTCTTTCAATTATGATCATTATACCTTTAGAAAAAGAACAACTTTCCATCATGTACATGAGAATAACCATTAAAACAAAGCTTATTAAAGTAAGCCTCCCCTCGAATAGTAAATGTTTAACATCCCAATGTTTTATCTTATTTCTGATTTTGATTAGCAATGGGTCATAGTTGTTGTTTATGTTATTGGTGTTTAGGGTAATACCAAAGTAGGTAATAAGGATAACTATTATTGAAGCCTAATAGGTTCACCATAGTAGAAACTTTAGAGAAATGGAGGTTTAAAGAAGTAATTATCTTTTGTTTTTCCTTGTTAATGGCCATGCCAGAGGTATCCTGATACTTTTGGAGGAAATTACCAAGATTAGTGATAGTCGAGTTTTAATCCATGGGTGAAAATAAGGATATCATCCGCGAAAGCCATTGAAGGAATTTTAATATTGCTTTCTAGATGTGAACTTCATAGTTTTGTTGGTTCCATACAGCTTGTTAAGATCTTTTACTAACACATCTTCAGCAATTATAAAGAGACAAGGGGACAAAAGGTCCCATTGTCTGATTTTTCTTTTTTAATTCTGAAATAACTATTAGACTCTCCATTCAATAGGACATAAAAATAAACATTACTGGTCATCTTTTCAATAATATTGATAAAACTAGGACTAAAACCAAAGGCATGGAGAACTCAAAAAATAAAATTTTGAGACATCATGTTAAAGGCCTTAGACATGTCCACTTTAACCACAATGTTACCAGCTTTAGTTTTTCTATTTAAGTCATGGATAAGCTCTTTAGAAATAATAGTGTTGTCTTGAATATAAATGTCAGTTACATAAGCACCCTCAACATCAATAATAATTTAAAAAAGAAGTTTTGCCAGCCTATTGCTGATAAGTTTTTTACTTATTTTGTTCATTTAAGTACACAAGCTAATTGGCTTGTAATATTTTCAGTTTGTTAAGTTTCCAGACTTGGGGATGAGACATATACCAATGGTAAGGATACCACGAGGGATGTTCTAACCCTGAAGAAACGAGATCATAGCCTCACATAAGTCTTTCTTTATTATTACCAGCAAGTAACAAAGAAAATTTGTTGAAACAATAAATGTCAACAACACTTTCGGTGTTGAGGCCCTTAATGATAGAGAAGATTTCATCATCAGTTAGAGTAGCCATTAGTAAGTTGTTATCTTCAGTTGTAATAAGAGTAAGAATAGAACTGAAAATATTATCATTCATTTTACAATTCTCATCTTCTTTGTTGGGGTAGGGGGGTTCTGTTAGGATGTTTGTAAAATAGTTTTCAGTAGATAAGCCCATAAAATGAATATCAGTTATCCAATCCCTGCTATTTTTATGCTTTGAAAGTTATTCGTCCTTCTTCTTTTTTTGATAAAATTATGGTAGTTTTTAGTATTCCTGTCACAATTCTTTATCCAACTAGAATAAGATTTATGGTGCCAGAAGGACTCTTCAATAGTTAGGGCTTGAAAAAAATGAGCATTAGCTTTAGAAATATTTTATATTTTCCATGTTATTTGTATCTTGAAACTTTATTTCAAATCTTTTGAAAACATCTTCAGCTTCAGAAACTTTGTCAAATATATATCTAAAACATTTTTATTCCATGTTTTTAGATCTTTTTTAGTCTTTTAATCTTGTTCCAGAAAGCATATAAAGGGTATCCCACCATCCTCTTATTTCGGTTGTCTTCCATAATGTTTAAGAAGTCATTGTTAAGGGACCACATATTTAAGAACTTAAAACCATGATTAGTGAAGTTTATATCCATGGATATAGAGATGCAAAGAGGAGTATGTTCTGAACATATTCTAGCCATATGAGGACTTTAATGTTACTAAAGTATTTAAACCATGTTGTGTTGTTAAACACACGGTCTAATCGCTTCCATTTAGCTTTGTTAGACTAGGTAAATCTTGTACAAGCATAACTTGTGTCCTCAATAAAACAATCACTAGTTACATTATTAAATTCTTCTGTGCTATTATTGCAGTAACTTGAACAACCAAGTTGTTCATCATGAGATATCACAATATTAAAATCACCCATAATCAGCCACTCTGGTAGTTTCTGATATAGTTTCGAGCATATTCTAGAGATCAATTCTATTTATACGCTGACATTTAGCATAAACAGAGGTTGGTAAAAAAACCTTTATCAAAAGATTAGTGCTTAATATTAGCATGGATAAGCTGTTGATGGTCATGTAAAATGTTAATTTCAAAATCTTCATGCCAAAAGATCCATATCTTGTAATTCAGATTTGTAAAGTACTTTCTGAAACCCAATTCGATTGCAATGCCATCCATGAGGTTCGTCTTGGTAAGAGGTTCTTAAGTAGTAAGAAACGTAATATTTTCTTTGAAGATATTGAGGCTTTATTATCAATACCTCGGATATTCCAGCAGAAGAACTTAATCATTATTTTGATTTTGGTGTAAGTTTACTAGTCTAAAAAAGAGACTTAATTACTAGGATGATTTTTTTATTTCTACTTTTTGCTTCTTTAAGTTTCTTGTTGAGAAAGACATGAAACTATTTATCAACCTCTCTTTTTTTTAGCACAAGAGTATGAGGAAGACTACTAGTATTTTCATAGAGAGGTGTGTGTGTTTCTGTTGCTAAGTTTTCATATTCAATAGAGAAGGATAATGTGTAATCATATTTAAGAGTTTTAATGGCTTTAATAATCTTTGCCTCTTTAGGTGAGTTTCTGCCCTTTTTGCAGGTATTTTCATTATTTTATGAACATGCTTTGGTTGTCTCATGAAAAGCTACTATGTTTTGAAGATTGCTTGTACCTTTTGATGTGAGAGTTCTCTTTTTGAGTTTGTCTTTTCTCTGTCTATGAGTATCTGTAGCAGTATCAATATTCTCAAGTTGTTGAGTTTTGACTATTATTGATTTCAATCTAGGTTGATCAGTTAGCTAGTGTTGCATTCCTTGTTGCTAATTGATTAATCTTTTTTTACATTCTCATTTAATTGTCCTTTTATACTGATTTTTTTTTCAATTAGCTTGTGAGTGACCCATGTGATGGTATCTTAGGTAGTAATTAGGCAGATCTTTATATCTTATATTAAGCCAACAACCGTCATTATTTCGAAAGCCATCCTAAATACTATATTAAATATTTTTAGTCAAGTCAAGCTTCATCCAAATATAACTCGTATTTTACATTACTCCACTCTTTTTTGGAACGCAAATCTTGAGAGGCTGGCCAATTGTAGAATAAATAATATTCATAATGTCCTCGTTATAGAGATATTCTGGAACATTAGCTAATATTATCCAAACCGGGGTAATTGGACATTTCAATTTTGGATTAAAAGTTGTTGTCCATTTGAAAACTCTCATAGAGGATTCTCTCAATATCCACATATTTTGAACCTATAGCTTACACATGTTTGATTTTGAAGAAATTCAATCATGGCATGTCTAGAGTCCCAAATGGAGACACTGACTTCACTTGTAAATTTGCTTGCATTCAAGAATTGTTTTAATATATTAGGTTTTGACATACCTAAAGAAACTTTTCTAATTTTGTCGGTAAATCTAGCTTTCTTTGTCCTGCAATGTAAACTGCAAAAAGATGTGATCTTACTTTTGTTGGATGAAGGTTTTGATGTTTTAAATAAATCAGCGTATAATTTTGATGCTATATGATTGTTTCATTTTGTACCATTTTGAACATTCCACGAAAAAATATTTATTTTATTGCAGGTTTGGTAGTCTTTTGAATGATGTAGGGTAGAGAACTCTTCTGTTATAATAGCTTTGTTTTGATCATTTCTTGCATATAGTTTGGAGGAGTTTTAACTGTAAGTGGTGCTAGTTCATTTCCTTTGGTGCAGAATATCAGGAGGATCTTTTGTTGGTTAATCCTTCTTCACTAGCAAGTAGCCAGAGATGACGAGAGGGACAGAGCAGTCCCTCACCGTGATATGCAGCTGAGGCTAAAGAGAAAAATAAAGGTTCTTGGATTCTGGAGATCAAATCTTAGAGCCTCTCTACCAAATCAGTATATGTTAAATTATTTGGACGAATAAATGTCTAATAAAAAAATAATATGAGAGAAATAATTATACAAAAATAGTTTAAACTTTAACATAATAAAAAATAACATGTCAGAGTCTTTATATACAAATTAATTATATGTAATGCTTATTGAAAAATAAATGCTAGTTAGATAGCTCATGTGATAATTATATCATAAATATGGATATAAATGTATACTGTCATATCATTGTTATTGATAACAAATAAATTAGTGTCAAGTTGTCAGTTTTTAAAGCACGAAAATAGATTGAATTGTTAAAACTCATGGTGCGAAGTTTGTTGGAACTTGTTTGAGTATGTAGATGGATTTTCAATGTTTACTAACATTAATTATGTTCATCACCATGAATTTACCGATAAAGTTAGGTCACATATATGTTTTAAAAAATATGTTGAAGCAAACTTTACAAAAAGAAGCATGTTTGTCAACCAATTTGGTTAAGAATATTCCAAAACCATCATATTGTTTGATGATATATTGACGGGTTTCTTATAATGAAACAATAACCTTAGTATTATTAGGATACTATAATCGGGATAAAAGTTTTTTTGATAAGTCATTTGACAAACACCACAAATAAAAATGATAAAGTATTTACCAAATAACTTCTAAAAAGTAAACTTTTTTTTCATTCATAATATGATCTATAAAAATGTAAGAATATTTTTATAATATAAATATACAAATAAAATAGTTCTTCTTAAAATCCACATTTAATTATGATAATTTATTCTTTATTAGCACATATTTTTGTTAACCATACTTCACGGATGTGTTTTTGAGTTTTTTTACATTACTTTTTAATTTTGGACATGTACTCTTTCTTATAGCAATTATTTTTACTAAAATCTTAACACATATATGTCTTTGCTTACTTTTCAATTTTTTTAATTATGCACATTTACTCTTTTTTATAGCTACTTTTCTTGATGACAAGATTCATATATACATATTTGATTTCGCTGGTAGTTGCTCAATTTTGCATATTTATTCATCTTTGATAACCATTTTCTTTTACCATAATTTTCATAAACTTTGGTGATAAATTTAAAATAAATCAACTGCATCAATTAAATTATATAGTACTAATTTATAATCCATATTCACACTTTGTGTCTCTTTAAATATATATTGTTGACATCAAGTTATCGTAGTGGTTAATAATATTGATTCAGAGTGAAACGCAAGAGAAGCTAAAAGATGGATAAAAACCCTAATTTTATTAATCAAAACAACTCCCTCAACAATGTATAGAAGATATGTTTATATAAGGATTCAAGGGAAACCCTAAAACCAAAAATATGAAAATTACTAAAATATCCTAAAGTATTAAAAACACAAAATAAGATGATAGATTAGCCCAAATGCCCAAAAAGGCCCATAGCTCACGAGCAAAGCTCGTGACTTGTGTTTGTGACGTCGTTTCCTTCGAAATAAGGTGCTGTGGGTCAAAATCAGACACCGGAGCTCCAAACTGTCAATTCACCGCATTCTTCGGGTGATCGTCAGTCTTCATAAATTCCAGCGCTAAACTATCTGCATCATTCCCGCCGGGGTCGAGAAGATTCGTCCTCGAATCAGAACCAGTCTCCTCGTCAGAAGAGTCACCTGCATAAGGAATCACATGCTTAACATTAAAGACATCAGACGTACAAAGATGGATAGGCAAGCGCAGTCGATAAGCATTCGGGTTGATCTGCTCCACAATCTTTACCGGGCCAATCTCCCGGGCGGCCAGTTTGTTGTACTCACTAGCAGGGTATCGATTTTTGGTTAAAACTGCCCACACATAGTCACCAACTTCGAACTGAACAGGACGACGATGAGAATCCGCTTCAGACTTATACTTGGCGGTGCTCAAGACAAGCTGATCGTAAGTCGTCTGGTGGGTTTGGCGAATCTGTGATACAAGCTCCTCAGCAGTTGTGTGAACATGAATTTTACTGGGCAGGATGAGCAAGTCGACAGGACCCCGGGCACAACACCATACATCACCTGGAAAGGACAAAGACCCGTCGAGTGGTGAAGGGCATGATTGTGGGCAAACTCTGCCTGCGGTAGGCGCTGATCCCATGCCTTCGGGTGATCTCCCACCAGGCTGCGCAACAAGTTACCGAGGGAACGATTAACCACTTCTATTGGACCATCAGTCTGGGGGTGGTAGTACGACTGAAACTGAGCTGCATATTCACCATGCGCCATAAACTGCGCCAGAAATGACTCACAAACCTAGTGTCATGGTCAGAAACAGGAAACACATCTGTAAACACATCAGTCCCAACATGGCTAGCAATAGGAAACACATCAGAAAACATATCAGTCAAAACATAACTAACAATGGGAAACACATCTGCAAACACATCAATCCCAACAGGGCTAGCAACGAGAAACACATCTGCAAACACATCAGTCCCAACATGGCTAGCAATAGGAAACACCTCTGCAAACATATCAGTCCCAACAGGGCTAGCAATAGGAAACACATCTGCAAACACATTAGTCACAACAGGGCTAGCAACGGGAAACACATCTGCAAACACATCAGTCCCAACAGGGCTAACAGCAGGAAGCACATCTACAAACACATCAGTCCCAACAGGGCTACCAACGGGAAACACATCAAACACATCAGTCCTAACATGGCTAGCAATAGGAAACACCTCTGCAAACACATCAGTCCTAACAGGGCTAGCAATAGGAAACACATCTGCAAACACATTAGTCACAACAGGGCTAGCAACGTGAAACATATCTGCAAACACATCAACTGTCACAACCTCCGCCGTAACCTCCGCCATATCATCATCATATGTATCAAACTTTGGGAGGCGATCAGGAACAATGGGGGCCGGTTCAAATGCCTCGTGAGAGAAAAGACCCCTAGCACCCGCAGCATTTGGACATTCTACCAGACGATGCCCTAATTCTCCATAGTCAAAGCAACGTAACTTACCAGCAGAACGGTTGGTTGCACCAATGGGAACAATGGGAACGGTTGGACGTGAAACTGGTTTGGACGCCGAAGTCCGTGAAGGAGCACCAGTCCGTACGCCAATCTGGGTCTGACGAGCCAACTGTTTTTCTGCCTGGAGGGCACACCGATGGGCTTCGGAAACAGAGCACGAGTCGAACATGTTCAACACATCTTGAAGCTGAAAACGCAACCCACCAATATAGCGGGATCCCGCTGATGCGACGACTCGTTCACATCTGTACGAGCCAGCAGCTGATAGAATTCTTTTGTATACTCATCCACAGATCGTGGTCCTTGACGAAGATTCTGGAGTCGCTGGAATAGTTCCGCTCGAAGTTGTAAGGTAGGAAAGCCTTGCGGATTTGTTTTTTGAACTTCTGCCAACTGCGGACTTTATCCTTGCCTTCACGCTCACGGTTCTTCTTCACTTGCTGCCACCAAGCCTGTGCCCTGCCGCGCAGGTGGATGGTGACCAATGCGAACCTTCTCTCCTCAGGAACTTCCTTGAAGTCCAGCACTTCCTCAATCTGGGATAACCAATCAACAAACACCTCTGCCTTAAGGCTACCATCAAAGTCCGGGATGTCTACCTTAAATCCAAGCTCCCAGCGGCGGCCGTGATAAGTATTCTGTTCAAACCCCTCCCCAAAATGGTTATCGATACCTTCAACCTCCGTGCCTTGTTGCCTGGCGTTAAGAGCAGCCATCTGACGGGTAAGATGAGCCACCTGACGGCGTAGGTCAGCAACTTCACGATCACCAAAATCACTTGTATCTCTAGTCACTGCAGCGCCACCGCGACCACTGGTTCTTCCTCGCACCATCTCGTAGGACTGCCTGTGTATGATACCACTATGATTCAGAGTGAAACGCAAGAGAAGCTAAAAGAGGGATAAAAACCCTAATTTTATTAATCAAAACAACTCCCTCAACAATGTATAGAAGATATGTTTATATAAGGATTCAAGGGAAACCCTAAAACCAAAAATATGAAAATTACTAAAATATCCTAAAGTATTAAAAACACAAAATAAGATGATAGATGAGCTCAAATGCCCAAAAAGGCCCATAGCTTACGAGAAAAGCTCGTAACTTGTGTTCGTGACGTCGTTTCCTTCGAAATAAGGTGTTGTGGGTCAAAATCAGACACCGGAGCTCCAAACTGTCAATTCACCGCATTCTTCGGGTGATCACCAGTCTTCATAAATTCCAGCACTAAACTATCTGCATCAAATATGAAGCTTTATAGCTTTCATATTATGAAAGAAAATGTCATGATAGTTAATTCATAGTTTTGTAAAACCCTCATGTTATTCGTTTTATTTTGTATATATCCATAAAACCATAGAACTATCTAGTATGATAAATTCACTTACATATAACAAAATTATGCATAAAAATAAGCGCGACGAGTCTTAAGTCTATTTTACACAGTAATAAAAATTTATTTATGTCTAGCATGACGTCACACATAGTAATAAAAAATTATTCATGTCTAGCATGACGTCACATTATATATGTGAGAATTTGACCAATAATGATGGATAAAAGTCTTAAGTAGGTGTAAGGGTAAAGTTTACTTTGGTTTGTAGTTTGTGAATATTGTTTTTAGATATATGGTCATGGGATGAGCAGGTTGGAAAGATGATTGACTTTGCTGTATATTTATATAAGTTAATTTGCGTAGTATATGCTGATAATAGTCGGTAGATGTTTGTCTTACGTATATAATTATTAGGGGCAAGAATCGGTTCATCACTGCGGGTAGGAAAACGTTGTATACATGTGTAAATTAGTTTGCACAGTCATACGAATATTGTTTGAGAATAAATATTTAAATGTTTAGTTGTAGTGAACTAGCATTTGGATCATGGGATCAATGAATAATCATTTTGTTGATTCAACACGCGGATAGTCTGAAACTTGTATAATAAATTATAGACTTATCGTGTCAACTATAGTAACAAGTGTCAAACAGTAAATAAGTTAAATAAAAGTGAACAAAAATATTTTTTTAACAAACTTGACATGACAAAGATGGATCACTTCACCCACGATTTAGTCTAAACTCTAAGGAAAGCTCTCGAGTTGCACACCTACCTACGTGACCGTTTGACTCGTTTTAATTTTTTGAAAACAAATACGTGCGAAAATACATATGCATCATGTTTGGATGCTTATTGTAGTGTCACTGTGAAGACAGAAAATACAAATATTTATCTGAATAGAAAACGTCAAAAAATAAAATCGTTAGATTCTGATATGATATGTCGGATCGAAATGAATTGTCCATAACAACTCATTCTGACATTTTCGATTAATTTTGACATTTATCCAAAAAAATAAACAAATCATAAATACAGAAAATAAAAATTTAAATATATAACATCTTACATGTTTCAAACTATAAATCAAATAGAGACCAACATAGATATAATTAACATATTATTTTAACAAGTAAAATCAGTGTGAATTGAGTTTTTTATTAGTTTTGATTTTTTTTAACATGTGTTGTAAACAACAACGAATTGAAAAGTAGAAATAAAAATACTTTAAAAAATGTTATAGACAATTAAGTTTTATGCTTCATTAAAAAACAAAAAATACCAAATCGGAATTGATTTTTTAAAATAATAATAAAAATAAATTAGAAGAACAAAACTAAGAGGTACCCAAACCATTTCATTTATCCAACCAGTAATACTAATTACAGTATCACTTTTTATCTCATATAGTACTGCCATTGCCTAAAATAATAAGAAATCAGATCTAGCAGGGTTTTTAGTCTACCGACTCCATGTGCAGCAAGCAAGCGAGCAAAAAACACATGACTACTGACATCCGTCAAATACAATAAGCTAATGGCCTTCTACTTAGTAGCTACTAGCCTACTAGCTTGTATAGGCCACAAAATCCTCCACCGACACAATCAATCAAGTTTACACTACCATTGGGATCACAAAACGACATAAAAAATGCCGTCGTAGTCGTCAAATTCAGATGTTCTCGTTAACGGTTGGAATGACATTTATTTTGCATTGGTCAAAATTTATTAATAATATTTTATTACTTTACGAATAAATGTTTAAAAAATGTTAAAATTTAACACCTATAAATAACATTTTTAATTTTTAATTAATTTCATCAAAGGACAAAGCTTTGCAGATCGACATTTTCGAATACATTGTAATAATTAAATATATAGATTAATTTTTGAAATATTAAAATAAATCCACAAAATAAAAGTATAAAAAGTATGATTTGATTATTTAGTTTTTGTTTCCGATAAGCATGGAAATAAATACAATTGCATAATAATACTGTTGCTATAATAAAAAAACAAACCAAAAGTAACAATAGTAAATAAAAATTAACTTTTCTTTCCCTCTTCACCACATTCTTCCAAGTAAGTCTTCTTTCTTCTCTCAACCCCGGATAACAGACAAATCAAAATAAAACACGTGGCATAAACCGCGTGAATCTTCCAGTTAGTCTTCGGAGGCTGTCGCAACACAACCCTATGAAACACCGCCACGTAATAATGAAGCCCGACAGCTAAACCCACAAAAGTCTGGGCTAGGGCCAGAAACTTCAAACCCAGCCCACAATCAGTAGAAAAGACCAGAACAAGATACATCAACAACAGCAACAAGTACAAGACATAACCCAATGTCTGCAACACCTGTAACCAGATGTAGGTAGTCTGCGACGCAGCGTAGAAAAACCTCAAGGGCTCGAGTCCGGTGACGAGAGACGATAAACAGAGGATAGAAAAGTAAATTCCAAGGTAAATTTGGACAAAGATCAGTACTTTTTGAAGTGAGAAATATGATTTAAAACGGTTGATTATGAGAGAAACTAAAAAGAGAGGGACCAAAATGAAAAAACATGAAACTATGGATCCAATAGCTGGTGCATATTGGTTACCCACGTAGGGTTTAAACCCTTTCGTGATTTGTTTTTTCGCGTTCGAAATGTAAAGTTTTGAATTTTTCGATATTTTCTCCAAATCAGGGATCAAATTCTGTTGGAATTTGATGGGTAGATCTCTTATTTCCGATACGAAATCGCTATCACCGTCAAGATCTACGTCAGACCAAATGGGTTTGATCTCTTGAACTTCTTTTTTCTTGATGCTTTCTAATGTTTTTTTCTCAAAGTTTTGGTTTTTCTTAATGGGTTTTGAAGATTCTACCAAAAGATCTTTGCTTTTTTTGTTTTCGGTTTCGGTTTTCTGTTTAGAGGACAATGGTTTAGCTGTTTTGTTCTTGGGTGAGTTTAGCTTGATCAAATCTGGTAATTTCTTGGTTGAAACTGAATTGGGTTTAGTGGAATTAAGCTTGGAAAGAGAGCCGAGTTTTGTTTGGTTCTTGGTTGATGAGTTGGTTTTGATGAGTTTGGTTTGGTTTTTTGAAGAAAGATTAGGTTTAATGAGTTTGGTTTCGTTTTTTGTGGAGAAATTTGTGGTTTTCTTTTTGGGTAGGTGTAGTTGATCTTCTTGTTTCTCTAGCATTCTTCTTCTACCAAGAAATTGCATGTTTTTGGGGTCATGGTTGGTCTCTGAGGAGGCAAAGAAGAGTAGAGATGTGAATAGGAATGAGAGAAGATATAGAATTAGTACCTTTCTTGAACTCAAGTACATAAGTGGAGCCATTTTCTTCTTATCAATAGGTATAGTCTCTCCGATAGGAGATCATGAAAGTAAAGAGTATTTAATCTGGTTTGCTAGAGAGAACGAGTTGCGGTATTAATAGTGCAAGTGGGAAAATATGATTTTTTTATTCTATTTTTGCAGACAAGTGTGTGTAGTTTCTAGTTGTGATCGAGTGATGGGTTTTGACTTTAGAGTGAACTCTTATGGGGAAGTAGGCCAATAGATAAGAAAATTTATGAGTACCCCTCAACTATCTTATTTATGTTAAATACTACCCATATATTCCTTTTTATCGTGTAGATTTTAAATTTATTAAATATTTTATTCAGATTTAAATTTGTTTGAGTTTAATTTCAACTAAATCCAGTCTGATGCTAAAATAACTGATCTATTTTCTTTTATTAATTTATTCTTAAGTTTTATTTATTTACGAAATGTCATTCATTAAAAAATAATAATTTCAAAATCTAACAACGTCCAAAACATTTCAACATATTTTTCATATTTTAATCCGTCCTTACTTGAACTTGTTTGTGAAATAAAAAATCACCATGCTTTTTAAAATTAAACTAATTTAGTTAAAATCAAACGTTTGAAATAACAATTTTTTGGTAATTTAATCTTTTCACTAATTTATTTTGAATTTATTTATTTTTATTAAATTTTAAACTTTAACAAAACACAATCAAATGGTAGAAGATAAAAATTTACTGGAGGATGTAAAAATACAAAAATGAAGATGTAATTTCTATGTAAGAGCTAATTTTGATATAAAAGAAGAGGATAAAAAACAAAATAATAATAATTTTAGACTAGGTGCACTTATGCAATATTGGTTTAAGGAAAATGCTAACCGGTGCAGGAAGAGAGAAGTTACTTCTTCCAGAAATATTTTATATTATATAAAATAAAAATAAATTAATTCAAATATTAAATGACAGAATCTTTTCGAAAGAAGTAATTTTTTCTTTCCTTACCAACAAGAAGTAATATTAAATTACCATGCTTTTTAAAATCAAACTAATTTAGTTAAAATCAAACGTTCTTGGTCAACCAAGGGCACCGGTTAGCAGGACCCTTGGTTTAATGAGGTTGAACGATGGTGCATAGCTGCACCTAGGCCGAATCTACCTACCCACACCATTGGTACAAAGGGATGAACCAATTGTACATGGCCACAACACCATCAGATCGAAACCCTGCCTTATCGGTTTAGGTTTTCTGAACTTATGGTGCAATGCTCGGCACTACCGGCCCTAACTGATGGCTCTATCAGTTCGAACTTTTGGTGTCACCAGTTAGAATGCAATTTGTTTTTGTGGTTATTGTTTTATGTTAATGAGTTACATTATGTTTACTTAGTTTTTTTTTTAATATGGAATTGCAGGGCAGGAATGCTACAAATGGATATGTAGAGGATTTCAGTAATGAGTACACTCAAGTTTTTTTCACAACTGAATATTTAACGCAAAACGGATTGGTTGAGTGGGTTAAGAAGATCGAGAGACAAAATGGTTTAGTTATCAACATAAAATGTTGTGATAAGACAATATTCTTTGAATGCGAGAGATTATGATGTTATGTTCGGGCGGCACCCGAAAAATATCTTAAGAGAAAGTCGGCGAGAACAAAAAAAAGTGATTATCATTTCGAGCTTAGAGGTATCGTGGTAACTCTGGATCAATGGTCGTTAAAAGTTATATTCGGCATTCACAACCATCCAAATTCTAATCATTTATATGATCATTCATACGCAAGACGCTTGCATAAATAAAAGTTGGATTTTTTCGAACGTTTGACATTCATGGGAACTTGCCCTACATAAATTTTGAATTAAGTTAAAAAGTTGAACGAAGATAATGTATCATCCATGCATACTATATACAATTTTCGACATAAAGTCGGATGTTGGAGAAATCTGATCGGTGACAGTTGCAATACCTGTTATGCAAGCTCAAAAAATTTATTATTTTGAATGACATAGATCTAGCGAAAATGAAGGTTGTATTATTACTTATATTTTCTTTGCGCGTCCGATTAATGTGGATTTTTTATGGACATTTCTAATAGTGCTATAATAGGTAACACTTACAAGACAATAAGGTACGGAATGTCGTTGTTTGAGATCGTCAGTGTTTGATTTATTGCGTTGCTTTTGTGTTTAAATCTAAGCACAAAGTACACAATTTCAAGTGCGTATTAGACTGTTTGATATTGTTGATTGTATCTCACGATATTGAAGAACTGTGTGTGGTTTTAACAAATATATACTAAGTGTTAATGAATTCTCTAGAACAAGTGTTCCCGAAAACAAAGCACATGCTATGTCGATGACACATTAACCAAAATATTTAAGCGAATACGAAGAATTAATTTAATGATAAAATAGATCATGCTTTGTTTGTGTTTGTGTGAAAAACAATAGCGTACTCGACGTGGAAAATTGAATTCGATCACGCAAGGATTGAGATGCAGTGAGTAAAAAAATATCTTAAAACAATCAAATACACTGGAAATTCTTGGCTATCTATGTAGACTGATAAACTTTTGGTTTGGAAAACTAACAATTCATGCATTTGGGACATGCGACCATTAAACGGGTAGAGAGCCTTCATTCTAACAAGTTCATGATCATTGACATAGTTTAGATATAACGATACGGACAAACCTAACCACAATAGAGCTTTTGAAAGAAAAATTGGTTAAACTTGTAACTGATGTTATGTTAACCAATGATGAAAGACGCATAGAATATATTTACAATAAATTGTTTGAAACTTTTTATTTGAAAACATCCACCCTTTTAGAAACATTAAAGAAACATAAACATCGCGCTCGTCCACATGCGAAATAAAAATTATCTGTTGAAGCATCATCCACTAAATAAGATAAATTGTATTGGAAACATGTGAATAATGCTGAAAAATCCATTGAATCTTCGGTGCCAAACCCCTTCAAAACTCATATGGTTATAATTCGTAAAAAAATGAATTTTCCCTATAATGAAATGTATTAATTTTTAACTATTTTGGGTAGATAAATTTTTGGTAGTTCGAACTTTTTCGATAGCGTCACTATCTAGTGATAGCGTACAAAGTTCCATTATTGGTTTTAGAAAAATACTTAATAAACGACGTTAGACCCGATGGGAATTATGGGTATCGTTCTGTATCATATGGATTGTCTGGTCAATAAGAGGGGTGGGGGTTGTTAGAATTGGCCTTTATGACGAACTTATGAATAACTATGACATTTATAGCGTAATATATAATGATAGAGAATATTATTTAAAGGTCGCTGGAAGTATACATTATTATCGACCTATTGTATATCTTATTGGATGATAATACCAAAGATAGGGATAACCATCACATCAATGTTTGATTTTATTATAAATTTTGTATCATAATCAGGGTTGATGAATTATATTTACACTTTTCTACCACTTCGGAGATGTGGATATCCATCGCATCACGTTTCCACTGTATTATTCATTTTGTATTACAATCAGGATTGATGAATTACAGTTACACTATTCTACCATTACGAGGTGCACCACCTTTAATGTCGAAAAATGTTGATATCAGATTTGGTTTTGTTATAAGGATCATTTTGTCAATGCAAGTATTGTATTTTACTTTGGATTTTTTTATTATATTAATTACTCATCAGCATCCTCATTTTGTTTTATTTATGTACATAGCTTTCCATTGATGCTGACTCACCATGTGTGTGGATATATCTACATCGATAGTATTGTGTAATGATGACGTTTCAACCTAGAAATTATCATTACTAAATTGTTAAAAATATATGAATATCTTGAAAGTCGCAAACCTATCAACACCAACCCAGAAGTAACTGATTCAGATCAATTTTTGTAACACTGTTACGCAGACCAATTAACATTATTATGCACACTTATTCGTTTATAATACTCGTTTTATGTTACTGTATTGACAATGTAATGCAACAAATAAATTTGTTTAATTTATTCGATTTATTTTACTGTGTCAAAAATTTGCAAACCTCATACTTAACACGATAATATTTTACATTAGACGGAAATAAGTTGCACATGAAATGATAAGCATATGCAAATACATTAAACATAAACATAAACACGGTGTTCCATATCCTTATATATTTGATTCTAGAAACTGCGCATGTTCTAGTTTACAATCAATAATGTCAAACTCAATATCGTGAAGCATATGTTGTTTAATTAAATCATTAATCCATAAACCAAACACGTTATGCATATCTTTTCTGACACCATACACGAGGTCATGAACCTAAATATTTGGAATCCAAAAAAGATATTGCAACCTAATATATACATATGCATGTAAACAAGAACTAAAGAAATAAATATAATAAAACATTAATCGTGAACACAAAAAAAAAATCAATTCAATGCATTCAAATGAACATAAAAAATAAAAACTTAAAGTGATCAAATGATCAAGAAACAACACTAAACATGAACCTAAAACAAAAACTTTATAATTAAACTCATATCATTCGTTAAAAATGATACTATTTAGTGCTCTCTCTTTTTCGACGATTCATTCCTCCACATAGCGTAACATATCTTTTGTAAAAAAACCAGTTACTTTCAAACAAAACAAGTTATGCGCCTCATTTCTAATTTTTCATGGGAGGTTGGACACACGATACATCGGTTCGCTTATAATATAACTGTACCTTCCAGATACTTCTTCACGACTGCATGAAGACAACATTGATTTTACTCATCCACCATCGTACATGTACTTATACAAGTAAATTATTATACATAACTTTTAATTGATAAATCTATTAGTAGTCTTATCAGACCTTGTTAACTTCACATGTTTGACGGTTTGGAGGAGGTAAAAGTCTTCCATAACAGTCTATTCTATATCAAACAAATTTATCTAAGTAGATGAAGTTGTGTGTTCAAAGTTACAATAGTCGTGACCTTTATATATAGAATTTGTTAAAAAACAAAGAGAGAAGTAGCCGCAGGAAGCGGCTAGGGTGTTGTGTTTATTAGAAAATGTTCCTTTTTGTTTTATTGATGCATTAGAGATGTTAACCAAATAGTAAGGCTCTCAATATATAGATAAATTAGAGGTATATACAAGGAAACTTAATACACTGATTATTCTAACACTCCCCCTCAAGTTGTGTAGTGGGATCACCAATACCCAACTTGGATAAAACTGATTCGAATGTTCTTGCAGCAACCGCTTTTGTCAGGATGTCTGCCAGTTGGTCTTCGGATCTAACAAACGGAAGTTTGACTGTCCCATCTTCAATCTTTTCTTTTATGAAGTGCCTATCTATTTCAACGTGCTTTGTTCTATCGTGCTGTACTGGGTTCTATGAAATCTTAATCGCAGCTTTATGATCGCACATTAACTGAGTTGGACACTTCAGAGGGGATCCGATTTCTTTCATTATCTTCTTTAACCAAAGTATCTCGGTAATCCCCTTAACGATTCCTCTAAATTCTGATTCAGCACTTGACAATGATACTACTTTCTGTTTCTTACTCCTCCAAGTCACCAAGTTACCTCCAAGAAGAGTAAAGTAGCCAGTAGTTGATTGTTTGTCGTTAGGATTCCCTCTCCAATCAGCATCTGTGAATACTTCAACATCAAGGTGTCCATTTTTCTTAAAAATCATGCCTCTTCTTGGTGTGCCTTTGAGATATCGAATAATCCTCATTACTGCCTCCATATGGTATTCCTGAGGATGGTGCATGAACTGGCTAACTACTCCCACCGCGTATGCAATATCGGGTCGAGTGTGAGCCAGGTAAATCAATTTTCCCACCAACCTTTGGTACCTTTCTTTACTCGCTGGTCTGGTCCTTTCAATTATCTTTAGTTTGTGATTCACAACCATATGAGTGTCATTTGGTTTGCAATCCACCATGCCAACTTCAGCTAATAAATCCAATATATATTTCCGTTGGGAAATATAAATCCCTCCTCTTAACCTAAGAACCTCGATTCTTAGGTAATACTTCAATCCCCAAGGTCTTTCATTTCGAACTCCTTGAAGAGGTTTTTCCTAAGAGAGCTAATTTCTTCTTCGTCATCCCCCGTTATAATCATATCGTCGACATATATTATAAGACACATGACTAATTCTCCTCTTTTTTTGTAAAACAAGGTATGATCCCCATTACTCTGTTTGTAGCTATACTGCTTCATTGCCATTTTAAATCTCCCAAACCAAGCACGAGAGACTGTTTGAGCCCATATAATGCCCTTTTCAGTTTACATACCTCATTTTCTTGAAAACCATCAGAGAACCCTGGTGGGGGTTCCATATATACCTCTTCTTCCAAGTTTCCATGTAAGAAAGCATTCTTTACATCAAATTGATGAAGAAGCCAATCTTTATTCGCGACTATTGAAAGTAAAACTCTGATAGTGTCAATCTTTGCAACCAGAGAGAATATTTCAGAGTAGTCTATATCATATGTTTGTGTATATCCTTTGGCAACCAATCTTGCCTTGTGTCGCTCAATGGTGCCATCAGATTTATATTTTATATTAAACACCCATCTACACCCGACTTCTTTCTTCCCTTGTGGTAACACACAATTCTCCCATGTACCATTCCTTTTTAGAGCTTCCCTTTTGGTATTCATTGCCTCATGCCATTCATTCAACTTCTTAGCTTCTTGAGCTGTTTTAGGGATATGTTCAGAGAGAATAGTAGCTGAAAACGCCTTTGCAATCTTCGTCATTCCTTTCCTGCCCGTTTTTACTGGATATGTAAAAGCACGAGGAACGTGTTCTGGTGAATACCGGTCAGGAGGAACCCCTCTATTTTTTCTTGGGGGAAGAACCGGAGTTTGAGTTTCAAAAAATAAACTTCCTGAAATGTTATGGTCAGTAGCATTTTATGAATTATGACATTATAAATTGTTTACCTCTTGATGGACATTTTCTTCGGCTGATTCGCTGGTAATATCCATGGCATTTATTTCTTGTTGGACATTGTCTTCGGGAGAATCATTGGTGGTAAGAACTGCCTCATCAGTCTCCTTTATGTTGGAAGAGGCGTGTCCGGTGGCGCCATCTACCGACTTTGTCGGCACATCCTCAAAGTAACTTTCATATAACAACTAGTCGAGTGATTCACTTACTTTCTCCCCCTAAGCACGAGATTGGTGGTCAAAATAATAATCGGATTCTAAGAAGTCACAATCCATGGTGACATGGATTCGACGAGTAACCGGATTGTAACACCAATATCCTATTTGATGAACACCGTACCCAACGGATACACACTTTCCAGCACACGGATTAAGTTTATTTCGACTAGTTTTAGGGATATGAACAAACACCGAACAACCAAAGACATGACGTGGTAAGGTCATAACAGATGGAATTGTAACTTGGGTGGCAAGCACATGTAATGGAGTTTTATTTCCTAGACATCGGGTTGGTAGACGATTTGCAAGATACGTAGCTGTAGCAAGAGCTTCTGGCCAAAGAGAATGAGGAACTCTAGATTCAATCATAATAGCACGAGTTTTTTCAAGTAAAGTACGATTATTTCGTTCTGAAGTACAGTTTTGTTGAGGTGTGTTTGGACAAGTGGTTTGATGGATAAGACCATTTGTTTTGAAAACATTATGCATTGTTTGGTTGACAAACTCTGTTCCATTATCAGAACGAAGAATCTGTATTTTTTTTCAAATTAAGTCAAAATCATTTTGTAAAAACAAACAAATATTTCTGGTACTTTCGATTTATGTTTCATGAAGTATATCCAAGTCATTCTTGAGAAATCAACCACAAATAAAACAAAGTATCTGATTTGATTGTTAGTGGAATTTGGTGCTGGACCCCAAACATCAGAATGGATTAGCGAAAAAGCATAATCAACTCTAGTATTACTTTGATTAAATGAGACGTACGATTTTTTGCAAGAATGCAGGTTTCACATTTCTCATGAATGGAATTATTCAAAAAAAGACTAGGAAACAAACTTTTAAGATAGCTAAAAGAAGGATGACCAAGTCGTTGGTGCCATAACCAAAGTTGCCTTTCGTTTGTTCCGTGAGCAAGCATGACATGTCCCTTATGAACTACCTCATCAACATAATAGAGACCTCCTTGTTCAGTATCACGCCCAATGATCTCATTCGTACGAATGTCCTATAAAATGCAAAAAAATGGATACATAAGAACCACACAGTTGAGTTGTTTTGTCACTTGACTAATAGATAATAACTTTAAGGATAGTGAAGGAATGTAGAGGCAGTTTTTAATTTCCATTTTTTCCGAAAAAATAATTGAACCTCCCCCTTTGACTTCATAAATTTCTCTACTAGCAGTCTCAATATGGGACTTCTTTGGAGATGACATGTCACCAAAGTCTTTAGGATCATAAGACATGGTGTCCGTAGACCCGCAATCAAAGATCAAATTCATTGATTTCTCAAACCCTTTACCTCCAATTTTATCTTAGGAGTTCGCCGCCATTCCTCCAAAACCAGTGCCACTTCCTTGCTCATTTTTGGTCGGATCTTCACCGCCACTTGTAGACGAAGCCCGTTTGACATTCGATCTGAAACGCTGGTTATTTTTCTCCTTATGACCGTCCTCCCACCATTCGGGATAGCCAACCAGCTGGAAACATGTCTCTTTAGTGTGTTTCTTCATCCCACAATGAGTGCAATACAACTTGGATTTATCTTTTTTCTCTTTGGATCAGAATTGAAACCTCTGTGCAGAATCTTTAGCAGCCAAACCGATTCCAATTTCAATCGAGTCACTATCAGAAGAACTTGATTTTAGTGTATTAAGCATGGCCACTTCCCTTCGTATTGTAGCATATGTTGTTTCCACGGAAGGAAGAAGATCCTTTTTCAGGATATCTCTCTTGACTGGATCCAGCTTGTCATTAATCGCCATTAGCAATTGATTGAGTCTTTGTTCTTGAGTATTCTTATTGGAGATATGAATGTCTTCTGGGTCTTTCATAGGGTTCGGATCTCGCCTATCTATAGACATCCAGATGTTCTGCAGTTTGTTCTACAAGTCTTCTAGTGTATCGGACCCTTTCCTAATGAATTAGCCCTCTTATGAAGGTCAAACACCTATAACGAGTCTGTGCCAGAACCGTATGTGGTGGCTAACCCATCCCAGAGGGCTTTTGCAGTGGGATATTGCGAGACATTATTCACCAAACTGGATTCAAGATTCTGGATAATCCATGTGAAAACATATTTATCATCTTGTTCCCACCTTGTATATGTTTTGTCAGTTTTGGATGGAGGTGTCGGCTCCCCTGTAATATGAGAACCTCTCCCCCTTCCCCCAATTGATTTCTTCATCAGGTTTTCCCATAGGTCATAATTGTCACCACCGAGTTTAATCCATAGGGATAAATTCTCGGGTTTAGTTGTTTGTTGTTGTGTTCCGACGGGTTTAGTTGTTTGTTGTTGTGTTCCGAGACCATTTCTCAGAATGGCAACAATCTGCATTGTTAATTCATCAGGGATTTGACTGACTACAACTTCATTGCTAGCCATCTTTGTTGAGGATGTTCAGAATTCCCAGAATCACACGTGCTCTGATACCATGCTAAAAAACAAAGAGAGAAGTAGCTGCAGGAAGCGGTTAGGTTTTTGTGTTTATTAGAAAATGTTTCTTTTTGTTTTATTGATGCATTAGAGATGTTAACTCAATCGTAAGGCTCTCAATATACAGAGAGCTTAGAGGCGTATACAAGGAAATTTAATACACTGAATATTCTAACAAAAGTAGATGATGTTTTTTGTGTGTAAAATAAGGCAAGAACCATTAGTGGGGGTAACAAATAAGCGGGATACATTTTTGGTGGGTACATTTAAGCGATAATATTTTTTGGGTGATAACAATTTTAACGCCAAACGCTAAATATCAAGCTAAAGTACCATGGGTGCAACAGTTATGCACCCATCGTTGCTAAGGAAAAAAATTGATGGTATGTTTGCACCGATGGCTATCAGTGTAGATTAGCATGCTCCATAGGTGCATAAACTTGGCACCTATAGTGCATGTTGCTTTGATTAACACTTGTGATGTTTTTATAAAAAACATGTTAAAATAATTTTTTACTAAATTTTTTTTGGTTTGTTTTGTGTTTGAATTAATATCCAAATATTTTAGTAACAATTTAATGAATTGTGAGTTGATAAAATATTTTTTTGTCATTTGCTTTTTAAGTAAATTTAAGTGGTTGACTCTTTTTTAATGTTACGTAATGGTTAGTCGAGTAAATATAAACAACATGAATGATTAATTGAAAAATAGTAAAATAACATAACATAATCTTGAAATACATAACCAAACCATCCATCTGTGGTATAATTCAAAACATCAAAAAAACATACCCAACATAAAGGCTATAATAAAAGACAGAGTCTTGGATAAACAAAAAAACATCAAGCAATCAAAACTAAAATAATTCATATAACTAATAAGCCAAAGAGAAATGAGTTGCAACACTTGTTTCTTGAAGAGCCTCAAACAATCCAAGTCATATATTATGTGTATGGTGATAGGTTCAGATATTTTTGGAAGGGTATTATTGCCTAAACCGAATGGGTAATTTGGACATGTTTTGCACCAAACCCTTTGATGCAAAACAACTAAGTAAATCATGACTCAGTTGTGTGCTAAACTATGCTAACCAGTTTAGGTATTGGGCTTTAAAGTAAATCATAAAATAAGTATAAATACCCCAACCACCCTCATTTAAGAGGGGACAAAAACTTAATAGCTAGAACACACCTATTTTATCTTTCTACCCTTCACTCCAACAATAAATAATTGATAAAGATAAAAATCTTTCGAAGAATACTCTTTGATAAAAAATTATCCACACTAAATTCGCGACCACAATGGGAGACGAGGGTGAATGAATTTCATATTCAAAACCATTAAATAAAGCAGTTCGGATGCTATTAAAACAGATGGATTCTAATGTACAAGACGTTTCACCTCCAGAGGTTGAAGGCGTGAGAGAGAATAATGAGCACATTATTGTGTCTCATGTCAATCACAATGATGATGAAAAACAATCCATGCATGATGAACGTGATCAACTAAGGGCTGATATTGAGGATTTAAGGGATCAGAAACAAGCTGAAAAATGAAGAACAGAGAAGTCTGGTGCATCCACACTCTAATCTATGATGAGCCTGGTGAATATTAATAGTCCATAAGGACTCATGTTAGCTCTAAGAAAACACATCGGGTTAAACGAGTTGTGAGCACGACATCAGAGTCTTCTATAGTTCATGCAATGGTTTAGACCTTGAAGAATCATTCTCGTTCAGCAGTGATGAAGGCCGTCTGAAGAAGAAATTAAGACTGACCAAGAAACATTCAAGAAAAATGGATATACAGGGGAAAATTAAAAAGTATCAATGGAAAATAAAGGGTTCGCTGATCACCACATTAAGCATTTATTGATTGATCTATTTGCCTTTCAATCCGAACCAAGTATTTTTGCTACTCCAATGAAGATACAGTATTTAGTCGTAGCCAAAATTGGAGACATTCACCCTTGTCTTGAAAAATAATCTCCGGACATCTTCCCAAGCGATTTGACAGTTCTATAATGGAGAAGTATGATGGAAGCAAAGATCTGGACAATCATCTCGAGTAATTTTTAAAAATAATGATGAATTTTGACGATGATGACAAGCTGCTATACTGAGTCTTCTGACAAACCTTTAAAGGAAGTACTCTTAAGTGGTATAACAGTCTCCCTCAAGGGTCTATATAGAATTTTGACATATTTTGGGTAGCATTCCGGAGGCAATTTCTAAGAAACAATGACCTTAAAGGGAATGATGATATGATTATTCATTTTTCCCAAGAGCCAAACGAATCTTTAAAGGAATATATTAGTAGGTTTGTGAACATGAAGAATGGGCTACCTGATTGTTATAACAAGTAGTAATAGCCTCTTTAAGACAAGGCTTGAATCCGAGAAATTTGGCCGACTGAGTAACCCGGAAAAAAATAATGATTTTTCGGGGGTTGTTAAATCAAGTTGGAAATCATATTACTCTTGAAAAAACAAAGAACTCTACAGTGCCTCTTCAGAACATATCCACCACTACAGTGACAATTCAACAAACAAAAACTCAATCCGGTTACAAATCAAAGGAAACCAGACATGGATCACATGGGTTCAACCTGAATGGTTTGCTGAGTTGGGAGAGAGTATAGCAACAATTTTTGACAAGACTAAAAATGATGTGCAATTTAGAAGGCCAGACCCATTGCAGTCCATTAGAGACCCGAAGTACCCATTTTTACAAATGTCATAATGATGTGGGTCATGACACGCATGATTGTATAGCATTGAAACAAGAAGTTTAAAATCTCATTGGCAGAGGAAAAATCTGCGCTTTTGTTAAAAAAACAAGGGGGAAGAAAACCGGATAATAGGCAATCCAATACCAATGCTCCCTGAATAACCGATTCGACAGTCCCACGGACATCCAGACAGGAAAATACCACGATGATTGTTGAAAGATTTGATGTGGACTCTGAATACCTTGATTCTGACCCAGATCAGAATTAGGTAGCGTGATAGTGGATAAATCTGCTACAGTTTCCGATCTGGTGAAGTTTTTTGAATCATTAACCATATTTAGGGGGGGACACCGTGACAGCGCCCTCAAGTTGTTCAAGAAAAAGGTATGTCAACAGCTTGACTACTCAGTTGGAAATAGGAATATCCACACACATGTACCAAACCCCAGCTCCTTTCATAGTCTTTGATAAAGATGACTTAAGAGATATTGCGGGGTCGCATGAAGATGTTGTGGTGATAGGGGCATCAATTGGGGGTAATGACATACGTCGAATATTGATTGACACTAGTAGTTCAGAAAACGTTTTATTTCTGAATACTTATAGGCAGATGAAAAATACTTCGGTTATTCAGCGATCAAACAGAACTATTATGGGGTTTACGGGGAGTTCTGTTGATTTCATTGGTGAGTTTGAAGAGGAAGTATTGTTGGGCAGGTGACCTTTTAAAAAACGGTAAAGGTGTAATTCGTTGTGGTTGACTGCCTAACATCCTATAATGCTTTTTATGGAAGATCTTGGCTTTCTAAGATGCATGTTGTGGCCTATGTTGTCCATCAATGTTTAAAATATGTTGTGGGTACACAGGTGGGTGTTGTCCGAAGCAGTCAGCAAGTTGCTAGAGAATGTTGTGTAACAGCTCTTTTCTCAAAGTCATTGGAGGCAGCCAAGGCTAACAAGGAATAACAACTACTAGATCCTTCCACCGATGAGAATGAAATAGATGATCCAAATGAGGCTCCTAGTGTTATAATACCCATAGAAGAAGTTGAAATTCATTGCCTAGCAGAAGCCAAAAGTGTTAAGATTGGCACTAAATTACCATTGAGTTTGAAACAAAAGTCATGTGTTTGCATGGAGCAATGATGATGTAATTAGAGTACCAACCGAAGTGATCTGCCACACATTATCAGTCCGATATGATGATGGACCAGTAGTACAGAGAAAAAGAACTTTTTTCAAAGAAACATCTGATGTGATAGTGCAAGAGGTTGATCAGTTAACCAAGATGGGCCATATCAAAGAATATCAATACTCTTTGTGGACGACTAATCCCTTTTTGGTCAAGAAAAAGAATGGAAAATGACGTATATTGACTTTACTAATCTTGATAGAGCATGTCCTAAAGATCTTTTTCTAGTACATTAGATAGATCAGTTGGTGGATTCTACATTAGGCAACAAGTTGTAGTCTTCATGGATTCTTTTTTGGGGTATTATCAGATACAGGTAGATCTAAACGATCAAGATCATACTACCTTTATTACCGATAGAGGACTTAATAGCTATAAAGTGATGCCATTTGGGTTGAAGAACGCTGAAGCTACTTATCATCGATTGGTAAATAGAATATTTGCTAGCCATATTTGCAGAAACATGAAAGTATATATAGATGATATGATAGTGATGAGCCTCGAGGAGGAAGAACACATATCTGATCTTCAAGAAATATTTTCTAACTTAGAAGACATCAACCTGAAATTAAATCCGGAGAAATGTATTTTTGGGGTCCGGTTTGGCAAGTTTCTTGGATATGTCATAAGTGAGAAAGGGATATAGGCTGATCTGAATCAGTTAAATGCTCTATTGGTTATGGATCCTCCTCAAAGTACTAAATAAGTCCATAGACTAATCGGACGGTTGGCTGCATTGAATAGGTTTATTTCAAGATCATCAGACAAGTGTGCTCAATTTCTTCAAGTTTTGAGGAATGCTAAAGACTTTAATTGGTCTCTGCAGTGTGATCAAGCCTTTTCTTGAAATCATAAAACATTTATCTTCACCCAAGACGTTGTTCAAACTTATCCAAGGAGATAAAATTTATATGTACTTAGCGGTATCAGAGTATGCTGTAAGTGCTGTATTAGTAAGGGAAGTGGATAATTACCCTCGTCCGGTGTATTACATTAGCAAAACTTTGCTGGAAGCAGAAAAAGGTATTTAAAGTTAGAAAAATTAGCCTAGACATTGGTGATAGCAGCCATAAAAATGAGGCCATATTTTCAAGCACATTCGATTACAGTTCGAACATATTTTACTTTAAATAATATTCTACAAAAAACTGACATATCAGAAAGAATGACTAAGTGGTCAGTTGAGCTTGGAGACTATGATATTGATTTTGCACCTCGAACCGCGATCAAGTCTCAAGCTATAGATGACTTCTTGGTGGAATTTCATACTAAAAAGCCCTACGAACGAGAGCAAGAAAACAAGTCTAAAAAAGGTCGTTAATATGGACAAATGGTGGGTCTAGTACGATGGGATGTGGGGCTGGAATTCGTTTAACTTACCCTTACGGTGATACTATGTATCAAGCTGTATGTTTTGCTTTCAGGGCATCCAATAATGAATCAGAGTATGAAGCGACCATTTCTGGTTTAAGACTAGCTCAAATATGTGGAGCAAAAAGGGTCCAGTTAGTAAGTGACTCATAGTTACTTATTCGTCACGCTCAAGGGCAATCTGAAACTAACAAAAGAACAGTTAATAAAGTATCTATAAGTACCGAGGGAAGTTTCCAGAAGTTTTAAAAGCATCCAGTATGAACATGGCCCTAGATCAGAGAATACTATGGCAGATTCTTTAGCTACTATAACATATTCTGAAGTATACCCATGGATTCTTATGCAAGAATGCCCCTCAATAAGCTCAGTTCAAAGAAAAAAGGGTGAATATGAAGAAAGTATGAATATATCTGGCATACAGTTCAAATATTGGAGGTATGAAATACATCAATTTATTTCCGATGGAGTTTTACCTAAAGATAAAGTCCTGGCTAAAAAGACCAAGTACAAGTCTCGTGGTTACCTGGTGTTAAGAGAAATTATTTATAAAAAAATCTTTCAGCAGAACTCTCTTACGTTGCTTAGGTTTTGAAGAATCCCAAAATGTTCTATCTGAATTGCACGATGGAGAAGGATCAAGACATTGTGGTTATAAGGCCTTAACCAGGAGAGTTTTGTTAGGAGGATATTATTGGTCTACTATAATGGCAGATGCCAAAAGTATGGTCAGAAGATGTATCTTTACCATAAATATGGGAATGAAATCCATACGCCAGCAGTTCCTATGAAGTCAATATCCGAACCCATAACTTTTGATAGATGGGGTTTGGACTTAGTTGGACCTCTCCACATGGCGTCCAAAGGTTGTCGAGCGATAATCGTGGCAATAGATTATTTCTATAAATGATGGAAGCTGCACCACTAGCTGGAACCACTTCAAAGGAAATCATAAAATTTATCCTATCTAATATTTGTTGCCGATTTGGAATTCTCCAAAAATTACTAAGGACAATGGGCCATAATTTTACAAAAAAGACATAGAGTCGTTTTGTATTTCCAGAGGAATTCAACATTGCTTTTCTTCTCCTTTTCACCCTCAGGCTAATGGGCAGGTTAAAGCTGTTAATCAGACAATTTTAACAGGGTTGAAATTATATTGTAAATATTTACTTTGTCATACTTCAATGTAAATATTCTGGGGCATCCTCTTTCCTACCATGGTGGCGCGAGGAGGTTTTATTTAGGTGTCCGGTTTTCAATCAATATTATCTTATACATTTTCTAAAGATTATGGTGAATACGAGGACATCAAATAAATTAAATGACTATTAAACACCTCCGGCCTTCAAACGAAGTATCTTTGGAGTGATTGGAATATTAATCATTTTCATCATTCAAATGAAATATCTTTGAAGTGATCGGATCTATTAAACATTTTCATCCTTGAAATTAAATATCTTTGAAGTGATTCAATGAATTAAACTCTTATTAAACACGTCGGAAGAATTAAATAATGATTAAATACTACACATAAGAAAAGAAAGAAATGTATACGAAGGGAAATTTAACATTAAATATTGATCGGAATGTGTATGATCCGCCATCACAAAAAATACCTTGGGCATCCAAGGACTTTGGTTCACAAAACAAAATTTGAAAGAAAATAACAAATTTCCTTGGCTATCCAAGGACTTTAGTCTTAAACATAAAAAGTAAACACAATAACCTTAAGGCTCGTTCCCTTCAGTTTTTCCTTACCATCTTATTTCTTGGGACTGTTGGCATCGGTGCTTGAGCTTTCATCGGTTCCCTCCTCAGAATCACACTCAATTGGTGAAGAAATACCATGTTTATCACCATCTAGCATAGTAAGAAAAATTTATCTCTTCAAAGGGTACAAACTTCCACAAAGGTCCAATGTTCTTCTTTGGAAAGGTCTCATGAAATAGAAAAAACAAATCTGATTTGATACCTTCATCCCTCTTTTGCAAAGAAACCACAACACCAACAATATACTTCTATATTACTGCAGGTATCTCTCGAGCTTGATTATTCTTTAGAGAAATATTTTCTTCTTCTTTATCTTTAAGAAGTTTCTCTAACTTTCTTTTTCTCTCTGGATAAGGTGTTGATAGTGCTTGCATTGTTGGTTTGTTGTTCCTTCAAAGACTTAATTTCATCAGAGGTGGTAGTTTCCAATTCGGAATACTTAGTCTGGATGTCCCCTTGGAAAGTCTTGGATTGACGTAGTTCGGTGCTAGTTCTTCTTTCTTTTTATTTAAATCCTCCACTTTTTGTTGTTCAGATGAAAGAGAATTCTTCAAGTTTTGGTTGTCAGTGGTAAGAGAAGTTATATCCTTAGCATGATCCCTGACTTGTCTTTCCACATCGGTTATTGGCCTGATGAAGCCCAAAACTGCATGGCCTAAAGTATCTTGCTCACTTGATACCTCAAAAGGTCCACCATTATAGGTTATATCATTGGCTATTGTGGTCCGAGGAAATTTCCGATCGAAGTCATCCTTATCAAGGTCACTGAAGTACATATTACGAAGGTTATCCAGGTTAACCTCTTCTTCAATAACTGATTGATCGACTGTGGGAAACAATGGAGAATGAGGATTAGCTGGTACCTCTTCTTGTGGAGGAATATGACTTGGAAGAGTAAGTTGAACAACATAATGATGAAGGATTATCACTGACCCTAAGCTACTTTTCTTTTTCTTTTTCCAGCCCTTCGGTCAATACCTTCATTGCGCCTCTTGTGACCTTTCTTCTTAGTCTGGGGAAATTGATCCCATACCCCAGATTCCCCAACTGTTGCAGCAACTGCCTTTAACAAAACGACATTGATTCCTTCAAGATTCTCTGAACTAGCTGCTTCGGGAATCTGATGAGATGGGTCAACTTCAGCTTTCTTCCTCCTCTTAATCTTCATCTTGTCTAGATGGCTAGGAGCTTTATTTCGGGCTGGTAAGTAGAGTTTGACATCCTTTACCTCAGTTATTTTAAGAATGACATCCGGTGGAAGGGGAGTGGTCAGTTGTTCCCAAGAAAGGTCTCTGCTTCCAGTGGTATTCCACAAGTGAGCCCTCAACATGTTTCTAGAAGTGAAACAATTGTGAAATGCAAACCCCCAATACTTTAATCCCCGTTGATTTAACTTGGAAAATGTAGCCTTTCCTGCCTCCAGATGCTCTGAGAACATTTTCGAAAATACTGCAAAGAGATACAATAATCAGTTCGGTATATCAACACAAAGTCTAAATACTAGTAAACATCCGAACAAGAGTTACCTGAACTCTTCTAGTATTTAGTCAATTGGCTTGGATTTACTTTGTAGTTTATCTTTTTCCTATTCTACCAAGATCCACTTATGAAAATAAACTAAGTCGTCCATGGTTTCTCAACCTCCAACAGATCATTCACTACTTTATAGTCATTTCTCATGTTGTAATGATAAAAAGGATTTCGCGATTTCTACACAAACCAGCCACAACAGCAAACTGCTCTATGGGCATTGGAATTTTTAACAATCTAAAAGCAATAATGCTGGCTAACAGAGTGTACCGGGCATTAAAGCTCAACTGGCTTGGGAAAAACTTGATTAAATGAAAGTATCTAGCTAGTTTCAGGTCTAAAGGGAAACGAAGACCCAAGTTCAGCACTTTGGTGTATACCACCCGTTCATTAGCTTTACAATCCATAAAAGTTTCCGGAGTAATAGACATCCTCACCTTAATAGACTCTGGAAAGCTTATTTTATTGTTATCCAATCTAATTCGGCAGTATATGTATACACGTAGGATATGTTTTGAAGGGCCAGTAAGTATTTCACACTAGCCTTACAAAAGTTGGGCCCAACTTTCCTTTCCAGGCACTCCAGAAGTGACATAGTATTTGGTTGTCCCACATTTCCTCTACTTGTCTGATCTGATGTGGTATTCCCAGTGTGTCCGGACATCTTCAATGGGGTATCTTCCCCATTTTCTTCCAAATTTTCTTCCATTATAGTCGACCGTTGTTCGGCCGATTTAGCATATGTGACTTCTTTCTCAATTTGGGTGTCCTCGTGAAGGGGAGACAATGGATTCAGATCCACAGGAGGTTGGGCAACAGGTTTTAATGCTTCTGAACTAACATTTTTTTGAAGAGGGAGGGGTGCTCTTGGCCTTGGAGACTCGAGTGACTCTTTGGGGTGTGCCATTTTCAGTGTCTGATTCCATGGCAAGAAATGGTGAGGGTTTCTTAACACTGGAACATACTTTGTACTTAGAAAAAATATCTAGGCATACTTTAACTGAAGATTCAGATTCTAGGGTAGATAAAGTTGAGATAAAAGAAGGTTTTCAGATTATCGATGTTTGGGACGACGATGAGCTCTTGTCCGGTTCTGGTACCGTTTGGCTAATTACTCCACCAGGAGAAGCAAGGAGTCCGACTGTGATTCTTGCCTCCTTTCTTTATTTTTCCAAATCAGATAGATTTAACCAACCTCTTTTGATCAGAACAGTTATGGCTGTGAACATATAATTTCCCAAGTATAAAACAAAGTCACAAACTCAAGCTTTCTCTCTCTAGAAACTTTTTCTTGCTTCTGAAAAAAGAAACAGTGATACTGATTTATATAGATGTAAAAAGCCACTTGAGTGCTTCACCTGGGAGAGATAAATCATTCAAGTAAATGATTAGGAGCTATTAGGTACACCTTAATTAATTTTTGAAAAATATGTACAAGTACCAAGTGAGGAAATGGCTGAGAGGTCGAATCAGAATCTGATACATGTTATTTTCAAAATTCCGACCTTTGGTTCTTCCATCTACAAAAAAAATACTTGGGATCCGGTCAGTGTCTTCTCCTCGGTAGCTAACTCTTCAAAAAACACTTCGAATATGATCCAGGTCTTTTCATTGATAATTGAACTCTTCCAAAATAGTTTTGAAAGACCTATTTACATCCTATGTAGCAATATGGATTGTCAATCACTCGTCATTAAGTAAATGTTGATACCAATCTACTAAAACTACCTCACGCTAAATGTAACAAGAAAGATCAATTTTTTTTATATGAAACCTTTTGTAACATGGGAGGTGTCGATGCATCCTGGATCCGTTTGAGCTATCACATGACTCTTTCAGGCACATATTATTCTAACATGTTCATCATTCAGATTGGATAATAAATTAGATGGATATCGTGTACATAAAATTGAACTCTCATGTGCTCCTACGACTCAAAAATTATATGTAAAACAAAATAGTACAACATGTTATAAAACAGTTAAGTTAAACATGCAAATATTGTTACACATATAATAAGCATAAGATGGTTCATTTACATCCTTATTATTTAGATCTACAAGAAGGACGTGGACACTGGATTTGGGCCACACATTAAATCTCACCATTCTCCTCGGCAACCAATTTGTAATTTTTGGGTTCCTCACGACGTAAGACGGTTTTTACGGAGATTTTATAACTGGAAAGTGGTCGTATATTTAGTAGTCTAACATGGCTAAAAAACCTTACATATTCTAATTTTAAGATTTTAAAGCATCCTCAGAGCAAGATAAAGGAAAGCCAAAGCACTAGCCCCCGAAGCTATATGCCACAACCCATAATATATGTTCTCCAAACCATAGAGATAGTCAACCTTCACACTTTTCAAACTAGTATTCACAATATAGTACACCCAATAAAAATGTAAGGTATGTGCGTGATAAATGACGGATAGTCTATTGGTCGGTCAAGTGAAGGAACCGTACCTCAGTAAATATTTCATTGAGCTATTATAATTTAAATCCCACTCCTCGTGACGACTCCAAATCAGAATAGAACTCATCAACTATGAGTCTCAATAACCTCGCATAATACTTATATGTCTCATCTCTCTCGTGTCTTTAACCACATATATTATTATATCAACTACAGGGAGGCCTGTAATGATATTAAAATCATTTAAAATGGGTGTCATCTCTATGAAACTAACTGAAATATGTTGGTCTTTTGGTGACAACGCTCGACAAATACCTCGTGCAACATTGGATCAGTGTAATATTTTGGAATGTGAGCTATCAGAGGTCCAAAAAGAGTATGATTGAGATGACTAACTACCTCAGGTTGTGCTGTCAAGTCCCACATGCGAAGCATATTATAATGAGTTTGGATGTCAAAAGAACTATTTAGTTGTCAACAAAAATATTTAGTAAGAAAACAACACTTAATAAACAAAATATATATTAGTTAATTAATTAAAAACAACATTTAAGTTAATAATTAAAAACTTACACTTTCGATAAAAGTGTTGAATGTCTCATGCTTCTTGTAGTCATAAAATAAGGGTATTTTGTTACATTCTAAAAATGAAAACAACGTTATTTCCTCTTCTCTTTGAGGCGCTACGTTCTCTTTTTCCTCTAGTAACTCATAATCTACGTCACCAACTGATGAGTTAAATTTTCACAAATAGATTCCAAAGTAATAACTTGATTGATCTAGAAAGAAAGATGATAATTATTTATTTCAAATCAATATATTATTCTATATTATTTTTTTGGTTAATGTGAGGAGTATAACTATTGTGGTTAATATGATGGGTATAACTATTATGGTTAATGTCCACGTTTATTAATCACACATATTGGTGAGAGTAGGGGTGATCACCGCTTCTATAAACGATGCATGGCCTTGGGAAGACGTTGACCTTTCCTTCACGTGCTATTGTCATATGATGTTATTGACCACCTAGGGTCGGGAAGCTGTCTTCTATGACCCTACCGGTTTAAGCTGTCATCAATGGGTAAGTTTACTTTATCAATGACCTTCTCGGTTAAGCTACTCTTACCTAGAGGGATCCCCCATGGTTGGAGTTACACTAATCGATCATCGTTCTCTATGGGGGTATCGCCCAAGGCGAATGGTACCAATACGTTACTTTACTGCTTTTGAGGGTCGTGACCTACCTGAGGGGTACCACCATATCAAGGCTCCTCCTATTCCTTTCAAAAATTCTAAACGTAGAGATGGATTATATAAAAGAATATTTCAAATAAGCGGGAAAGATGGCATGTCATGATGTGGTACACGTGGTTGCGTTTTAGGTCATAAAATCATGCTTTTGATCATCTAAGTGGTGAGACATAGAGCGTTATATAAGTTTTTCTAACAAGTATCGAAAGGGTGGCGCATGTGTTATCGTATGTCATATATCCAGAAAGCGTCATACACATGGAGAGTTTACAAGATATGCATGGTGGTAACTGAAAAAGACCATTATATACCAATCTAATAGCTGATTAAAACCCTTCGTATATTTTCAACCGCGAATCCGAATTAAAACGTGTGGATAAGATTGATCATATAAAAAGCATCATATAAAGGTTAGTCTGTTGTATAATGGAGATCCATTATATTTATTTTGTTTAACAAATCATTTTTCTACAAAGATCTTTCAGCACCATCAACAAGATCCAACATATGGGTCCAAATAAAACATGGAAGAAAAAATCAAAAGAGGTGAGTCTCGCCGGTAGTCCCACTACTGATCAAGTCGAAAGCTAAGAAATTTTTTATCAGTATTTCGAGAGGCTAAATCTTAAGTACACGCACCCGATAGAGGACGACCATATAAAATTTAGGAAGAAATATGATTTTCCTGATGTGGTGGAGAGTTGCATTTCAGACCCTGAAGAGTAATTGAATGAAGCAAGGGAGAATGAAATTGCATGTATACGACTTTATTCGACTAGGGTTGCGTTTGCTTCTTCTTGAGTTTATCTGTGACTTTTTTAGCTATGGCATATATGTCCCACACAACTAATGGTGAGTAGGAGGGCGCATGCTACTAAGTGTTATGATTAGTTCAGAGGTGCTTCAAATTCTAGTTACCTTGGAAACTATTCTAGCCACACCCGACGTTACAAAGATGATGGGGTCATGCTTCTTTTATATACAACTTCTTGGGTAAAAAAATCTTGTCGATTTTCCACAATCGGACAAAAAGTGGAAAAAATTACTTTTTGTTTGTATCAGGGAATTAGGAGCATAATGACGCCCTAAAAAGTTTATAATTGGAACGCTGATAGCTAATCACATGTAGGATGGGGTTGGTTATGTCTACAAGGTTAAATAATCATGCTAAGGTTGGGTAAAGCTAACTCTTATATTTGTTTTCACAATGCAGGTTTCGGGAAACATCAACAATTTTTTAAAGACGAGGAAGGGGACATCGTAAACCCTCTACAAAGGTTATCAGTAACAACCTATCTTGCTTGGAAGTTGGAGTTCCCAAGAGTTTTTACATAAGTGAACTACTTGCTACGAAGCTGTGGTCAATCCCTGAGCTAACAATGATAGAAGAAAACAAGTTGATTATAAACGCAACTAACAAAAAGGGTAAAAATATTACGCATTCGGGCCATGCTGCACCAATTTTATGTGAATGGTAACTGTGCTGATATCGGTCTGGATGTCCCCTAGAAGTGGAAAGGAAAATAATAGAAGTTGAGGCACCCCAAGGAAATAAAAGAGCCATTATGAGACTATGCCATTTCCAAAGAAAATTTGTGAGGGTAACCGGCTCCAAACGGAAGAGACTATTAAAGGATAAAACGGTACACATGAGACTGACCAAGCAAAAGTCTATAGAGGTCATATGAACAGTGAAAAATCTCAGAAGCCGCATAATATTGAGGTACTAGTGAAGGATGAAAGGATTGAGGAGCAGACGGGTTAGTGATCGAGGGGGTAGATTCCATAAAAAGAATGTTTGACAAAAGATGAGCAACTTTTAAGACGAAGGTATGCCTTTATAGATGAGGAAGATGATGAAGAGAAAGAAATGAGACCTTTAGTGAGGAAAACCAAAAAGACGAAAGATGTCAAGGGGGTGACTGCGTTAGGTAAAGTTGATACTCCACCCACTGTGATCGAGCTTACTGAAGAAGATGACAATGGTTTGAACCACTCATGGGAAAATTTCAGGAGGTTCATGGGGCCTACTCGAGAAAAAGAAGAAAAAAGAGCAGCATTACTACCTCGTAGTCCTGCAAAACCGTCAAAGCCCATAGTGAAAGTTTAAGGGTCTGGATCGTCAATGGTCAACATGGTGAATTCAGATTAGATTCTTAATAACATGGTACCCTTATACCGGTTCCATCGATGCTTATGTTTTGCCAGCTAAAACATTGCATGGATCTTAACTTTTATGACAACATGCCCATATCAGATATTTTTTAGAGACAGCTGGAATTGGTCGTTGAAATAATGCATACTTTATATTTTTATGTATTAGAAAGTTGATAGTCAAGTGGATTTATTTTTATTTGCTATGCAGACCCACTACAAGTTAGTGGTCTTGGCTTATCGATGAATGTTGCTTGCAGACTACCAAACAATGGAAAGATGGAAATAGGAGCATTTCTTTTTTGGGTCTGTGAGGGGGCTGACGATAGATTTGGTCATATTCAAGCATGCTTACGGATCAGACCGCACATACTATGAAACATTGGCAAAAGATAAAATTGAAATTGAGCGATTGTTGGAGACATCATAGACGGAGAGAGAGGCCTTTCGCAAGCAAAGGCTGGAGCTAATCAGTGGGAAGACTTCTCTAATAGCTCAGAGCATAAATATTTCTGCCCAAAACGATGATATTATGGTGAAAAATATTGGTCTTATGACGTAAAATATGTCTCAAGCGGCAAGGGTGGAGAATTTAAGAAAAAAGGTAGCTACTTTAAAGCTTGAAAATGCTATCATAATAGTATAAGCCTTAAAACTGAAAGAAGTTCGAGTGTGTCGTGAAGCATCGAGCGAAGAATAAGGAGTTGGCCATTGAAGAAAAAGATATGCAGGTACTTGATATTTCATTGGGGATGCTAGATGAAGCCCAAAAAATGGTCGTATCATATTAGAGATATGGAGGAAGAACCCAAGGGTTTACCTAGGAGAGTTGCGGAAGCACGCCCCCGCCGACGAGAGGCTTAAGGTGTCAGATGGTGAAGAGGAAAAAGAAAATGTTAGGCATGGGATTGATCCAGTGAAAGCCTAAAATGAAAGTCAATTGATATGAATACCTGAGTAGAAATACCCTATTGACATAGGACAACAAACGTCCGACGACCCCTCCCCCCCTCCCGAGGGGTGTTGAAGATGATTAAAATGCTCTACGCCCACATGTGAAATTTAACTTTGTTGGTGCTTAATTTAGTTAAAGTAGGATTTTCATCATGTACAATGTTAGTGATTCCATTGTTTTGGTGTATTAGATGATCTAAGTTGTATTTGATGGTCTTTATTATGTATTGTTTAATTCTTATAAGAGAATATTAAGTATGATCTATTTTTTGTAGTATGTCTTGTTTATGAAGTATGATGTGTATGTAATTGCACGTCCTTAATGAAAGGCACAATATGACCCATTGTGTAGCCTCACAAGGATGACATATTGGCTGATCACGTATGTGTCTTATCGGTCAGGGTACAATATGGTCCATTGCATAGCCATAAGGCATGATTATAGAACCTGATCGTAGGATTACCTCTAAGGGTAAGCTCTAAGGGTTAGGCTTAGTAGGGCTTTTTTCGTAGCCTGAATACATGGCCAATTAGCCCGTTCGCAGTTTGACCATGTAGGCCAGAGCTCAATAAGGCCCGTTGCGTAGCCCTAAGGTGTGGTCAATTGACCCATTCATGAAATTAGTGGAGTTAGTTTTGAAGAAGTTAAAGGCAGAAGGGAAGAACACAAGTGTTGGTAAAAATAATATATTTTATTAATCACTTAGGATGTGCCGCGTAAAAAAAACCTTTTGCACCATCAGAAGAGAAAAAAGAGAATAAAATTTCATTATACAGTGCATCGATATAATTTTAGGTAATTAATATTCTAGGAATGCTTCAGAAACTATCCTTCACTATCAGCCAGACGGTACGCTCTATGATATCTATTTGAGACTATAGTATATGCCATCCCCAGTGGTGCCTCGCTTGCCAGAAGGTTTGTCTCCTGCATCCTGAAAGAATATTTTCACGATTAAATTGTCTACTCAGAGGGTCCTCAATTTGTGCTTTGAGTCGAAACGGCTCCACATCAAGCTACAATAGTGTTCTGACCGCACCCGGGCCTACTATCTGCACTTTTCAAGTAGGTCAATCTACATATGACGCCCTTCTTCATTAGATACGTTAGAGTAATTGGATATATGATGTCTTGGGATATTGATCTCAACTGAGACAATGAACTTCATGTAATAGACGAAGAAAAAATAAGTTTCACTAGTTGCCACTCATGGGGTTGTTCAGGGTGTCGAAAAAACCTCGGTAAGCTTATTAGGCCATTTTACTTTTGCGCGTTCAAGCTTCTTTTTTATACTGTCCAGAATAGTACAATTTGACCCCTCAACCTAACTATTTTCTTATAGGTGATATGCTATAGAGAAATGTTTCTCTATCTTGTATCATCTACACAGTCTTGTCAGCATCGAGTTTTAAAACTGAGGTCCGTTGTCTATCATTAGAATTCGCGGGATTTTAAACCGAGACAATATCTAATTATACATGAAAGTATAAACTTTTTGGTCCCTTTTACGACAAAGTTATTTTGCCTCTACCCACTTGGTAAAGTCATCCACCGTGACGATTAGGTCTTGCCTTTTGCCGGTGACCATAGTTATGGTCCCACCAGATTGATACCCTAGAGGCTGGGGTGATGCTCATAGGTTCACTTGGCAGGTGTCGAATGTTGGCATACTGCTGACAGGCTTGACATCCCTGTACCAACCGCTCAACATTAATAGTCAACTTGGGCCAATAATATCCTGCAAGCAGGAAGCGTTGAATCAGGCTGCGATACACATAATGAGTGTCGACCTCCCCCTCATGTAAGTCTATGAGTATAGTTTGGGTTTCCCTATGATCAAGGCATGTCAACAACGATTTTATGGAACTTTTCTGGTAAATGACATCATCAAGGATAATGTATTTGGAAGCTTGTCGTTGTAGAGCGTATGAGGTAGCTTTATCTTTGGGTAGCACGTTGTCAAGTAAGTAAGACAAGTATTCCTTGAGAAAATTGTTACTTACGGAAATAATTAGAAAAAACATTTTGTTAGTACCTGTGGGTGTCGTGGGGTATATTTGTTCAATGAAAAGTGGGTTGTCACTAAATACTAATTCATTGGCCAACATGTCAGTTATAGAGTCCTCCAGGAATTGTACCGGATTATACGTGACAAAATCAAACTTAGCTTCCCATTCATGAAGAGTATCCGGGTATTCATGGGTAGTTGCATGATTAGCGTGGTAAAATCCATTAACTTGAAAAAAAATACAATTTGTGAGTCAAAATAAATGCGGATAACGTTCGCCCAACAAATAGATGCAAGCTTCATTCCACCAAAGACTACTTCATATTTGGCGACGTTGTTGGTTAGGGAAAACCAAATCTAATCGTTTACTCAAACTTATTGTTGTTTGGTGTTTTCAACATCGGCCCCTTCATCGTTCTTATTTGAGGCCCCATCGACTTTGATTACCCATTCGATGGACGAGGGTTCAGTTAAGCTAGGTTCATCGACAGCCCTTTCCTTCGCGGTTGTGAACTCGTTAATAAAGTCTGCCACCACCTGATTGTTGATGGCGGAGTTCGTAAGATATGTTATATTCACCAAGCTCCATCGATCACTGCATTAATCACCCAAAAATATCATGTTTTTGGATAACACTCTTCAATGGGAAAGATGTGTATATTATGATGAAATATTCTTTAAAATATGGCCTCATCTTTCGAGCGACAACAAAAATACCGAGGGCCAGCTTTTCCAAATTGAGGTACCTTATTTCTACATCGAGAAGAGTTTTATTGACATAATAAATTGGTCTCAACATCTCCTGGCTCTATGCCGAGGAAGGCTCGCAACTGGTACAAGTCTGCCTTGATTCTATTTTACTAATAACATACCCTAGAAACTTGCGTTTTAGATGTTTTACATACACTTAAGGGGGGCCAACTTTAAGTTGTCATACTGTAGGATGGTAAAAATATCCGATAATACTTCTAATTGGTGACTCTCGAATCGTTTTTTACTAGTATGGTGTTGATATATGCCTCAAATTTGTGGCCAAGATGCCTCTCTAAATTTTGGTTTACCAGTCGTAGTACGTCGACCTTGTGTTTTTTAGGCTGAATGACATTACCGTATAATAATACAGGTCTCTCTCGGTTTGGAACGTAGTGTGTTTTCCGTTTCTGGGCCGCATACAGATTTGGTTATAACCTGAATAGACGTCCATGAATAAGAGAAGATTGGTACCCAATTTTGCGTCTACCAGACGGTCTATGCAAATGTGGGGAATGTGTCTTTGGGGAAATTTTTGTTGCGGTCAGTGAATTCGACGCACATACGCTACAGAACTCTTTGTTTCTTGACTTGTATCGGGTTTTCCACCCACAACGAGTATCGTGCTTTCCGAATGTGCCCCAACCAGAGGATTTTTTCTACTTCTTTATTTATAACATTTGTCTTTTTTAAGGGAGAATGTCCTTTGCTTTTGATGTACCGGTCTGGCTCATCGGTTAATAGAAAGTTTATGGCATATCACTAATTGGTTGACCCCCGTCAGATCATCCACACTCCAAACAAAAACACTGATATTTGACCATAACAGAGCGATTAGATTTTGTTTAAAGGTATGGTTGAGCTTGTTACCTATCTGTATTGTCTTACTCCCAGAGAGAGTTTTCGCCACCACTTCCTCGTCCGTACGAGTCAGTTGGTCTGTCTCCAAAGGGTTGTTTTTCCTTTTTGGCGATGGGCGAGAGTCTTGCTGCTGCCCCATCAATCACCCGTTAGTTACTATATGGCCGATCTCTAAGGGTCAATGAAGAAAACATAACAAGTCTGGGTGGTACGTTGGATTCCTCTGATTATTCCGACAAAATTACCGAAGGGGAACTTCACACATTACCAAAACGTGTATGGTGTTGCTTCCATACGATGCAACCACAATTTTACCATGATAGCGTGGTAAGAGCTTGGGAAGTCGGATATCACAAAGAGTGTCAATAATTATTTATTAGTGTTTCCTTGGCTACGATCACCAATAGTTCTACTTCATCCACGCATTTGGATGAGTTTCCTTCAAAACCCACCAACATCTTATGCATTGGCTTGTACGATGGTACCTTCAACATATTTTCGTAACTAACTTTGAAGATGGTATTGGTTGTACTGCCGCCGTCCACCAAGACCCATGTTACCATGACACCACCTATATCCAGGTTAAATATGAAGGCATATCCATGGGGCGTCATGACCCCTCACATATCATCATCATTGTAGGTCAGGCCTGCCACTGGTTCTAAATAGTTGTAGTACGAGGACTCGTCGACCGACTAAACCTTCAAATCCTTCTAGTGGTGCTTGTTTGACCCGATCGATGGCCTCCACTATGGCTCTCCTTCACTATGGCACTCCTCCACTTTGAATAGAAAAAAAACCATCGTTGATATCCCTTACCGGTCGACCTCCACCTAGACGTTCTTTAGGTAATTTTCTCGCTCTACGTTTCTTCGTGCGATCATCTTCCTCTTTGCGCTTGACAAACTAGACTAACTCGGAACAATTAACAAACCTCTGGGTCTCCTTTTTGAGCTACCAACAGTCATCTATTGGATGGAAGTGGTCATTATGGTAAGAGAAAAAGTGGCGACTTGATCACTTATGATTAGGGGCAAACATAGCGCAATGAGGCTGGTATTGGGATCAGTCTTTAGTTATGTCGTCGATGACGAAGATGGTTTTCATAAGTGGTGTAAAATTTTGTGTGAGGTTGTCATAATAGGACCTCTTCAGTTTGCTACCGCAGGCTTTCGAGTTTTTTGTTCGTCTACCATCATTTGCATGCCTTTGGTAAGTTGGTGGTACCTTTTAGTCATGTGACCCGAGGTAAAAAAATAGGCACAGTCTCTTTTTTTAGCATCATCAACCCTAATAAGCCGGTCCGCTATTTCCATGATATCTCCCATTTTTTTGAATGAGAAGCACACGAGGTTGGCACACATAGGCTTTCTATATCTAATCCTTGCTTCAAAGACGCAACAACTACTAGATCTTCAAGGTCTATCAAGGCGTTTATCGCGTGGAAAAATCAATTGATTTAACTTTTGATCGACTCACCTTGTCTCTCATATAAATATATGATTAAGTCACTTTCCTTTTTTAGTTCTTTATTGCCAACAAAATGATCTCTAAAGGCTCTCTACAATCGTGCAAAATAGCAAATAAACTCTTTATGTAAACCGTTAACCTATCATTTAGGTTACCATTTAAGGCCATTGAAAGCGCTTAGTATAACATGAAATTATCATACTGTAGAATGCTCGAGGTGTCATTCTGGATAGCATGTTCCGGCATAAGCCCTCATCTTAATTGGATCGATCTTTCATGGGATCTCCGCTTTAGGATTTTACCTACGAAAGTGGATTCTTTAAGAACGTAGGTGGCAATTTTAGAGCACACCTGGTCGTATTACACTGCTTATACCATCTTAGGTCGTTTTCCCCCTTATGATCCGTCCCAGTGGCGCGCTCATAGCCTAGGGATTGTTTTTTTGCTCGCACTCTCGTTTTTTTCTTCGATAATCACTACACGTTCCTTTTTTTTGCTGACTCTACTGGCTTTGCTGGCTTCTCCGAGTGACGGCTGCTTATTCTTTTCTTCACCCAACACCTTTGTAGTAAGCTGATGCAACGCGTAAGTTACCTTTGCGAATGTGTCTTTCAGATCTTGATTTTTAACCTTATGGAGTTGGAGAACTCTCGATTATTCCCAAGGAAATTATTTGATCTACAATTCCATAAATATGTAGAATGAGCGATGTCCGCCTCCTGGTTTACTAGGTTTACTCCCCGAGTGGTGTCAGCTTCCTCCACTACCCCGATTGCATCACAAGGGATTAAAATTATGTCAGGATTGTCGCGGGTAGCTACTCCATTTGATAGAGTTTTATTGTCGACAAAGGGTGTTGTGCGGTATTGTCCACTACCAGCTTTTTTTTGGAGGGGGGGGGGGGGTATAACCCAATGCGAATTGCAGTTATACGTTACTTTACCGTTTTCGAGGATCGTGACCTACCCGAGGGGTACCACCATATCACCAACGTCTACGCTACCGGTAGCCACACCTGAGTGTGATGCATGATGCATGATGCGTTAGTGGTGAACAATGAGGTGATGGAGGTGAACGATGCATTAGTGATGGTGAATGATGGCCTAAAAGTGGTGGTGATGGTGGTGCAACCTGTCTAGATGATCCATCCCTCAGATGATCAACTTCTTTGTCCACGTTTTTTGTAGCATGCTTCGAACACTTATGGATGCGGTGAAACGATCGATCGGTTAGCTCTTCCGCTTCTTTTTCTATGTTAGATCGTCTACGCTTTTCGCGGAGGAGTATGCCATTTCCCAGTTCAACAGACTTGATAATAGAAATAATTTTATCAGGATGTTCCGCTCTAGACCTACCAGTCGAGTGTGCCTTATGATCCTTACGCGCATCAGACGATATGAGTCAACAAATAAAAAGTCTTAGATAAAAAACTAGAAGAAAAACAAAAAACAAATATTAGTAACTAAACATTACAACAAACAAATACTAAAGATTATAAAAAAAACAAGTGTAATGAGTAGAAAAAATTAGATAAATCAAAGTCTTCGATTCAAAAATTTGGTAAATTAAAAAACATAAAACAATCATGCGCCATAAGTCACCATAGTTGCACCATCGGCCGAGATCTATGTATCGATGGTATGGAAGCGACACAGTAAGATAGAAACCTAGCTACCATAATTATATCGCAAAACCCTCAAACTTAAAGATTTAACCTAACAACTTTACATTTATAAACTCTAATCCATCAATTCTACCATAAATAACATAGTAATCACAAGAGCATACCTACATTTAACTAACCAATAACTAAACAAATTAGAAAAAGAAATGGAAGCCCCCAAGGGGGTAGCCGAGTTGGTTGAGTATGGCATTCTTATGACCAAAAGGTCATGAGTTCGAATTCCTCTACATACGCTTTTTCGGCTGAGCCTGTCACCTTGTGTGGTTTACCTTCTGGCGTTGGTTTGCAGGCTATCGCGTCAGACTGAGGGTTTACCCTGTGCGCACTCATTGCACTTTGAGTAGCGGCTGCGGGTTCCCTCCGAAAAAAAAAAAAAAAAAAAAAAAAAAAAAGAAATGGAAGAAAATGATGTCATATTTTTTTTTTTTATCGTAGAAGAAGACAAGCTTGCGGTAACACTAAAATGATGCCGGAAGAAAAGATGTGGAGTTGTTATGGTCGGATTTTGTAGAAAAAGAAAAAAAAAAGAAAAAAAAAGAAGTTCATTTATTCTTAATTTTTGTTCAAATATACATGGATCTTTTTTAACAATTTTTTATATATATTTTTGAAAATATATTTTTATTTAAAAATAAGTGAGCTTAAATAACTTTTGAATGAACCTAACATTGGATGAATTAAATTTTATTTGTATGGAAAGAGTGATCCAGGTCTAATTCTAATAAAGCAATAAAAAGAACATTTGAGTGATAGTTCAAAAATAATAGAGTTTGAGGAGTATAAGTTAAAGGCGGTGAGAGAATTAAATGCCGCACTTTTAGATTGTGCTTAATTAACCGACAATCATTTTTAAATGACGTATTGATAATAATTAACAAATTATCTGGAACTTTTTATTTATTGATTCGCTTTGAGTAGGGCCGTCAACAGTTCTCGGTTTTCTATTCTAAAAATCGAAAATCGATAAAAAATCGAAACAAAAACCGGTTAGAAATCAAATCGATAAAATCGATAAAATCGATAAGTCGATATGAAATCAAACCGATAGAACCGATACGGAATCGAACCGATGAAATCGATAAATCGGTAGAACCGATAAAAAATCGGACCAATAAAACCGTTAGAACCGATTATTTATTATTATTATATATCCTTTTATAAATTATAGTACCAAAATCAATAGTTAAGTATCAATTTTTTAAGAAAATTAAAGATTAACTTATAAACTTTATTTTTTCAATAAAAAAAATTAAAAATCAAATTTTAATTGATTTTATTTTTTTTAGTGGACCGAAACGGAATCGGACCGAACTCGGACTGAACCGAACCGAACCGAACCGAATCGGACCGAACCGGACCGGACCGGACTGGACCGAACCGAACCGACAGTTTAACGGTTCGGTCTGGTTCCAAAAATTAGATCCGAAAACTTAGTGGTCCGGTTCGATCCGAACCGATAAACTTAGCGGCCCTAACTTTGAGTAGCAAATATGTGATTTGGATCTACAAAACAAAAGAAAGGACGTCAATATTTATACATTTCCTACTTTTAATATTTTCAGCCTGCACTTTTTTTCCATATATTTTTTGAAGGAAAAAACTAATTAATAATGAAAAATAAATTTTAAAGAAAATTGAGTACCAAATGAGGGAGGAACATGTTATTTGTGTGTTCATATTAGATGTGACACTCACGACCAAAATAGAAGTCAGTCAATAAGAATTTGTATTTTTTCAACTTAAAGACAACCTACATTCACACGGCAAGAAGACAACCTAATTCCCTGAAAATAATGAGAAGATGGATATACAAAATATATATTACTATTATATTACAAAAGATAAAGTCTTCTCATCTGTAAATTATTAGTATGATTAATAGATTTATGCAATGGAATGGATGGGACTCGTGGAAGGAAATTAACTAGGTTGCATTTCATGTGAGTTACCTCTGTATTTGGATATAATAATATTTTTCAATTCTATATTTTTACTGGTTTAGAATTTACGATTGATATCCATGGTTACATATTTAGTTAATGCATTTTACTTCAGTCATCGTTATTTACTTGATTTTTTGTTAGAACCGGACATTGTTGTAAAAAAATTTAAAGTTGTTTTAGAGCTAAACAAATTGCATACCAAGTTAAGTTTATGGTTGTGAAGCAACTAAAGGTCAAACTTCAAATTGAAAATAGAAAGTAAAAATCGAGGTTTAAGATATATTTGATGGTGAATGAAAGTTATGAATTGAGATTTAAGCTAGAACTAAAACAAGGATACGACTTAGCAATGAGATTTTGGTTAGTTCTAATGGTCAAACTACAAGATGATTTGGAAACATTTTTTTTGCGAAATTTAAATCTTATATAAAGAGCGTAACCTTTGTTAAAGGCGCATCATTTTCTTATCGTAGTGATTTGAAAAATTATGCTGCCAAATTAAAAATAGAAAAATAACTTCAAGAACTAACATACCGATTTTGTGAAGATTACTATGTTTAAATGGGAGGAACTGCATAAACAGTTGGATGAAGCATTGACGTAGAAAAAAATGGTAGAAAATACATTTAATGTTAAATGTTTGGAAAGTCTAGAGTTTGAAACAAGCTTTCTAAGACAAATTCTCGGAGTTACTCATGAAGTCGTATTGAATGCTGAAGCATAGTTGGTTCTTGAATTTCACCATAAACTTTTTATCAACTTATACTAGTTTTGGTATTATGTTTCTAAGACAAAGATGCCTGAAACTTGTCGGTGGACTAGTTCTCCAAATCGGGAGACCTTTTCGGGTGAAATGAGGTTATAAAGTGTTGGATCTTCTTCATGGGGTCGAAAACTAGAAGTTTGATGTTGCTTCTCCCTATAGAACTGCTCAAGATGATGTTGTTTCCCTTTCTGCAGTAGATCAAGTAGTTTCACATTCACCAAAGTAGCTCATCTGCCTCATTCCAGCTAGGCTGAAGGTGAAGTTCATGCAATACATTATGACGCTATTCCTTAGATTTATTTTGTTTTATACTAGTTATATGCTATAAACCCAAGAGAACTTTGTGAACAAAGCCCCTAATCGTTGGGTAAAGTTCAAAAGAATTTGTGTTAGTCTTTCATTGTTGGGGAGATAGTTTTACAGAAAAGTATTTACTTAGTTATTTTATATGATTTGTGTTTTTTAATTTTTTTTTATCCTCTTATATTATTATCAATAAAGAAAATACTATATTGTTTAGTACTTTACTGTTTCAATTGGATTGATCAAATTCAAATGTAAAGACTTGTTTAAGGAACACACGGTCCCTTATTTGGAATATGTATAAAATTATCTAATATTTTGTTCTTGTCTTTTTGAAGGGTTCATGACTCGCTAAAATGTGTTAGAACTATTTTTGAAATCATCCCATATATATTTTTAATTTATTATGATATATGGGCATTTTAAATTCTTATAGTGCCAATGATTACTTTTGAAATCATATGAGATGTACCATTTATGTTTTTAAGGGGTACTTAGACTCTCTAAACTACCAAAGACTACTATTGAAATTATCACAAACTTATATTACTTGAATAGATGAAAAGACTTCTTAAAGTCTTGGGGGTTGCATTTGGAATCATCCCATTCTTTGATTTTTTTTTGTTGGATGAAGTCATAAACTTCCAAGACTTTATAAATGTAAAAAATGTTTCATTAAAGTGATATGTCTCCTTAAAACCTTTTTACGACATCGGGGTAGGAAATAGTACATCAGAAATAAAAGTTTAATAAACATTTATACATGATAAAAGCATTAGCTGAAGCTTATTAATAGTTGCAGAGCTTGAGATGCTCTATGTTAGTGAGTGTCGAAGTTGATTTCATTCATCATCTAACACTAGTTTGTTCCCGACTAGACTTTTGCTTATATTGTATATTATCCTTCCTAATTTGGGCTAGCTTGTCGAGACTCTTATCATTTGTATGTATGAATACTCTTCTAAAAACTTGGTATCTTGCCTTGAAGCCTCATAAATGAGTTTTAAAGTTATATATATATTCCTCATCAAAGTTTTATAGTGTTCAGATTGTATACAAGCTTTTACTTCTTTTTTCCAATGATATCTAGTCTGTATGTCCTTGCTTCTAAGTTACTCATTTCGTCATAAGATATAGCAATTTTGGCTGGTACGGCTGCTTCCCATATACCAAAGCAAATGATGTTTCAATTATTGTTGTTCTTATGGTAGTTTTATAAGATCACAAACTTATTGTAGGAAATCATGCTAATTATTTGTTACCCATTCCAACATCTTCTTGATGCCGTGTGTTATTATGTTGTTGGTAACCGCCACTTGACCATTTGTATGTGGATGAAATTAGGATTTTTATTTTATTTTATACCTTTTGTTTGGATTTTTTTTTCCATATCTACTTCCATTCTGGATATCAAAGAAAATAATGTTTTGGTTGTTGTTATTCTTAGGATAGTTATTTAAGATCATAAAACGTTTTGTAGAAAATCAGGTTAATTTCATACAGCTCATTCCAATATCTTCTTGATTCAATATGTTATTGTTCTGTTGGTAAACTCAATTTGACCATTTTTCTATGGATTAAAAAATAAAGATATATTTTATTTTTTACCTTTTGTTAAGAAAAACCATATGAGTCGTTCTTTTCGGAATCGGGTTTCATTATCTGTTATGATAAGTCTTGGTATCTCATATCTGCAACATATGTTTGACTTGAGGAAACTTTTGAAGTCTTTTGTTTTGATGTTTACAATTGGCTGTGACTTTATTGACTTGTACTATTACTAGAAAAAATATCATTCATCATAAAGCTTTTGGAAAAGGCTTACAATATCAAGGCCCTATGTATCCAAATAAATAGCCTATAATATAATTTCAAGAAAAAGTGTCGAGATTTATATTGAGTTTAGGAAATGTTGACAAGTGTCACACTATAGTAATTTTTTATTTGCGTCCTTCATAACTATATGCCAGTCGTATCATTGGAGAAAACATCTTATGTTTAATGCTTTGTAACTACAATGAACACTTTCTTCTCCAACATGGACTTCCTCTACAACAAAAGCTGCTTCATCGGGTCGACACATTTGAGGAAATGTTTACTGGGTCACTACTTGTATAAGGTATGTGATATATAGACATACTTTAGATGACTTCATTTTGATGTGTCTAACTTCAATCTTATGTTTCGGAAGTATTATTCCACTAAATATCTCTTAATATGAGATTCCCCTCTATTACTATGACTGCTGAAGTCGATATGGTTGATAAGAAGTGTTTTGATAGAGTGATGGATGATTTTTCTTATAGGATTACCCTTGGTGCTAAATTGATACAGGATAAAGGTGCTAAAGCATTAACAACTTCATTTTATTCTCTCGGTACTTGTTCAAAAGTAACTTGGTCAAACAAGGTTGTGTGGCACTAAAGTTTCTTTAGATGTTGGATGAGATTATATTTTTAGCTATTGTTTGGTCTAAGGCCAAGTGTACTAACTAGGAGCATATGAAGATATTTACTATCTTGGCACCCTAATGTTTGCTTGTAAAAGTCCTATTATTTCAACCTTATACCATGCCTCATTGTTAAGAGCAAATAAACTAAATTTTAATGGATTAATTCAAAAATTTATCTGTTAGAGATGTTTGTTGAAATCCTGCATCGAAGACTAGGTTTGTACTTACTTCATTTATTTAGAGTTTCCAAATTGATTATGTTTGCTCTTCTAATGGTTTTAGTCTTTCTGATTGAAACTCTGTTAGGAAATATGACAAGGGTTGATCCCTAATTAAAGTTTTTGGCTTGAATTTCATCAGGTCGACCTTCCTGACACATCCTAATTTTGCAACACAATTCCGAGGGAAAAATATGTTCTTATTAGGATTTTACGCTTGGAAAATGGCCTCATCGTTTTAGTCGCAACCTCCAATCCAAATAAATATTTTCTTATTGTAGATATCTCATTTCATCATCTAGTAGGGATTTACTTACATAGTACATGGATTTATTGTTTTCCTTATTCTTCTATAAGGACAATACTAACAATAAAGTTCGAGACTATTAGATACAAAAAATAATAGTATTTTTCAGACTTCAAATTTTTAAAAATATTTTAAGAACTTATAAATTTATTTATATTTTTGAAAATTTCCTCACACGTTGGATACCATTTAAACTTTCATGTTTCTTTTAAAATCTAGAAGAACAGTTGACATTTTTTGAAAGATCTTGAAATGAATTTATTCAGCACAATCAACCTCCTATTAATATATATATTTCTTTTATGTTTTAGGGATGATCTATTACTTCTAGGTTTGAGAATTAATTATGATCTTACATTGAATGCACACTTATCTGGATTTAGTTTTGGATTTATTGTTCTGAGATGGGTGAAAGTCTAGCTAGGAGAACAAGGAAATCTTCATCTTGATTTCTAGTAACTAGTATGTCACTAATGTAGGCGTGGAGGTTTAGGTCGAGGTTACAAAAATCTTGTTTATGATTCTTTGATATGTGGTCCAACATCTTGAGCTCAAAAGGCATTAACTTGTAATAATAGATAACTATTTTTATTGTAAAAATAGTATTCTCATGATCATCTTCATACATTAAGATTTGGTTGTACGCCGAGTATGCATCCATCAATGATAATATTCAATTTCCTGAAATTGAATGTACCATTTAATAAATTTGGGGAATGAGAAAATGATCTTACATACATGTTTTGTTTAGGTTTGTAAACTCTATACACATCCTCTATTTTCCATTATTTTTCTTAACTAGTATTGGATTAGCTATCCAAATGGGATAATGTGATTATTTAATGATACCCACTGTTGTGAGTCAGTTTACTTCATCTATAATTACTTCTTATTTTTGCTATGAATATGACCTTCTTTTTTGTTTTATAGGCTGCAAATTGTTGTCAATGAATAATTTGTGATACATGACTTTTGTCGGGGTTCATGTTAAGTCATGGGAAGTTTAAATAAACAAATCTAAGTTATGTGGTAAAAATTGATGTACTTTATACCTAAATTTGGTAGGTATGTCGTGGCCGAGTCAGAGGACTTTACTTTCTTCCATCTGGATCTCCTCTACTTCTTGCCAGACTCAATAGGATGAAGTTTACATCATCTATCACAGCCATAACCCTATTTAATTATTATTTTTTGAGGTGTATGGAATTTGTATAGTATTCTCTCTATCTTTTCATGGCTCTATTTGATTACTAACACCTTTCTTTTGATTGGGTATTAAAGACATTGGTGTATTTTAAAAACTAAAATATGCATGTGATCCAACCATGATCTTCCCAATACCATATTGTATAGGAGAAAAATGCATCTATTATTATAAACAAGCATCAAACTTTTTTATGAACTCTTGTTTACCAAGGACCACGTCCAAGGTTAGTTTTCCCTACACATAAAGCATTTGCTTTAATGAACATATATAGAATTGTTTTGGATAGGATAATCATTGGGATCCTATGATCTTATCATAAGTTCTCTTGTACATGGTCTTGGTTGAGCTTCTGATATCTATCATAACTATTTTTGCCTCCACTCCTACCAACTCGATGATTATAAGTACAAAATCTTGGTCAGGTGTGTAACTTCCCTTAGGTCATTATCTATGAACCCCAACACTGAATAATAATTCTTGTATAAGTGTGAAGATGTTTGTCATTGATCTTGCATCTATAGGTCGTCAATGCACTTCTTCACAGAGTTCAGGGTGATTCACAAGAAGGAATATCCACTAGTAATTATGCAAATGAATTGTCTATTAGGATCCGGGTCTAAGAAATCCTCTTATTTCTTGTTAGTATTGGTATTATTATATAATACTCTCGACTCATCACCCAAAACGCCCATTGCCTTTCAATTCTGGTGGAAGGTCATTCTTAATCATAGCTTATGTTACCTTGTTAATGTATTTCTTTCTTAAAAATTATAAAAGTTTTATTCCATCTACCATGTTATGGACTTCATATTTTAAAACCCAGCAGTCCCCGGTGTAGTTTCCCAATTGCATTATGAAACTTACAAAAATTGCTTCTATCTATCTATTTTTTGGAGAATACATCCTATCCGCTCGTCTATAATTTATCACATCCATTACATTTTCATAAATATCCCTCAAGTTCTCAATCAACTCGGTGTAGAATCTCAAAAAGTGGTATTGTCTATTGTTACTACTATAGTTTTTGTTATTGTTTCATCTTAGTTTACCTCTTGAACCTTAGTCTTGGTTGTGACTGGGGGTGGAGACTTCATTTGGTGTAGATTTGACTTGGTTCATAGTTATTGGTTCATTATTGATCTCCAACATATGGTAATATATGTATGGATTATGAGTTGTGGTATATTCATTCATTATTGCTATTATAAATCCTCTACATTAATTTGCATTTTTACCTATTCCAAACGGTCCTTGAACTTTAGTGCATTATTTTTTATAATTTACTCTTCCAGAAGTCCTTATATAATCCATTACATATATGCTGCATTTGCCACCAAATCGTGGCAATCTTTTAGCCAATTATTTGTTTATATAAACCTTCAAGTGTAATCTTTCAGACTCTGTTTCAACCTTGCTTGTAATAAATAATGTAATATTCATCTCCTTTGATATGCACCATTTGATGAGCTTCATAAGGGTCCGATAGATCCATATAAGATGGAGAATAATAGTTCTATTGACTTACACCTGTTATTGTTGGTCCCGAAGGGTAACCGTGGTACATCGCAAAGTAGTACGAGGCAATATTTATAGTTTTATTGTCCCATTAATTGTGTTGTAGGGTTTTGGTGAGTTTGCTTTTGGGCCTCTTGAGCAATTGTAAGATCCTGGTTTCTGTTCGAATGTGTTTGAAAACTTGTTGGTCTATGGATACACCCCAACCATTTTATTGGTAATGAGTCGTGGTTTGCTTTGATATATTCTTCTTCTTATTTTTATTCTTCATCATCTTCTTATTCTTATTCTTTTGATTGTTGTGTTTTAAGGTTGGGGTCCTGCTCCTCCTCCTGCTATGGCGACAACGATAACCCCTCTTTTTCTTGCTACATGATCTTTGATTGGAATTTTCTTTATTGTCAGTGGTCTTTATCCAGAAGAGGATCTTGCAACGGTTGGTGATGTTTTGGTAATGATCTTTTATCTTGGAGTCGGTGGCATCATCTTCTTCATTCTTGATATTATCCTCAGGATGTATGATCTCATATTTTAGGTGCATGTAAAGAGTGGTCATCATGGTCTCAAGAGTTTTAATATGGTTGACGTGTTTCTCCATCAATTTATTCAGTAGTTGTTGTACGTTAATTGGTAGTATCCGCCAGAGTAATACAAATATGTATTAGTCCATAATATGTTTCCAGATCTAGTGAATGTTCGGATTTTATGTATAAATTTTCCATCAGTTACTTTTGGTTTTTTGGTATCGGTTTTGAGTTTTTTCATCAGGGTAACAATCAGTTCTTACATATGATGTTAATTTTGGGAGAAAAATTTGGACTCATTAGATCTTACAATTGGGCTGTTGAGAATCAAAATATTAAAACAATAATTCGAATGCAATATTTTACTCCTTGGTTATGATCTTTATTTATAGAATTATAAACATATTTAAAGAATATCCCTATGCTTGAAAATGTTCTGGACCAGAATCAGATCCAAAAGTTTCTTAAGACTAAGGTCAATAATGATGGTAGAGACTTGATTATATGGAATATAAGTGAAAATGGACAGTTTAACTACAAAAACACTTGGAAAGAAATTTATGCTAAGGGGACAAGCTCTTATATGTATAGCAATCTCTGGAATTGTGTTACTCCTTGCAAGTGCTCATTTCTTCTATGACGATCATTAAAGGGGTGGCTTCCAGTCGATTCTGTGATGCAAAAAAGAAAAATGCAGTAGCTTCTAAGTGTCAGCACTGCTATAACACTGAAAACATTAATCATATTTTAATCAACTACCAAAAAGCTTGGGAGGTGTGGTCCTTTTATGCAGCCTACTTTAATGTTCAAATTTTTAGAAATATGTCAGTCTCTCATATGGTAAGGAATTGGTTCTGGTCAACTGGAAAAAGGGTTCAATTGCGTACAATTCTCCCTTCTGTGATTGCTTGGGTTATTTGGAATACGAGGAATAAGAAAAAAATGGAGAATATTGACATCTCTTCTGCTAATGTCATTAATAATATTCTCTATATTCTATCAAGTTTGGACAGTGCAAAGCTGCTTAAAACCAAGCACTAGGACAAGGATAAAAGCACTGGTCTGGTGTTTGGCTGTTTTAATCAGTTGGAAAGGTCAAACACTCCTATTTCCCTAAAATGGGTCTGTCCTAAACTTGGTCGATACAAGCTTAACTCTGACGGGTCTTGTGATGGGTCTGGTGAAAGCTTTGGTGGTGGTTTGGTCAGGGACTCGACGAGTACTGTAATTTTCAGCTACGGTTCTACATATGGGAAATGGACGCCTATTGTTGCGGAGACCAGAGCATTGCTCGATGGTCTGCTTCTTTGTTATAAAAATGAATTAATTCCCTGGACATAGAAACAGACTCTAATGCTCTAGTTCAAATGATTCTCGCAAATAAGACGCCTTGGTATCTAAAAGGTCTGGTCTCTTGCTGCGATAAACTTATTTCTACTAACATAAAAGTAAGTCATGTTTACAGGGAACAAAATGCTGTTGCGGATTGCATGGTGAAGCATACAAGGGAATTGAATAGGGACATGTTTCTCACGGGAGCGGAAATACCTAACAAACTAAATGTTATAACTTTCCTGGAAGGTCTGGGTATTGGGTATGTCAGGTTCACCCAAAACTAAATCGATTGTATGGCTAAGAAGTTTACTTGGAGTATAGAGACTTTGAAAGGATCTGGTACCCAGCATCAATTTTGTCGGACTGTTTCGTCTGTAATCTATTAAGAGATTCAGAAAGGATTGAAGGTGAAATGAACTGGTCTTGCATGTAAGCCTCACCGTATGTATCGCTGATTAGAGTCGTTGTTTTCACCTGAATCAAAGCAAGATGGTTAAGAAAAGATTAGGGTTTATCTAATACTCGCAAATCTAAATCGAAGAATACCTTTAGAGCTTGCAAGTGGCTGTCTAAAATCGAGACTGAGTTTGAGAAAGGATTCAACAGTGATTTTGGCTGCATGCAAGGCAATTCGTGAATAAATAAATTGTTTTGCTCGAATATACTTAAAACAAGTTGATTAAGAAGATGATTCAGAGGCCTGTAAGCTTTCGGGAGGAAGTCTATCACTGAACCTGCCGAAAAGAATTGCTCCCAAAAGCCTACAAGCCCTCGAAGTTCAAAATCTAGTCATTTCATGCATTGCTTCCTGTGTTAGTCGATGAAGGGACCTGCAATTCAGTTTTCTGGGATTAAAGGAGAAGCAGAGTTCGAACATATGAGGAGAGAGTAATTATGGTTTGTCAAAAATGTTTGATGTTGGTTATGAGATGTGAGAAGTTTGTATAATGACCGTGGATATCCGGCCCATTAAGCTGCTATGGACAACGTGTATACATCCTGTATCAATTTAATAAAAGGCCCAATTTTAGAAAAAAATAAAAATAAACATATTTAAAGAATGTTGATAATATATCATTTAATAAGAGATACTATATCTCATTAACTAACAAACTATTTGGCTAATTTAAAAATATCTTTGTACATGATCTTAGGAACTAATATCTTTGACCCAATATGTATTGCCTTTATATAACATTCCAATTCTCTTAGACCAGGTACTGTATATGGACTAATTTTTTTCTCTCATCACATGCATTCGTTTAGGTATAAAAAATAAAATAATTTATCTAATAAAATATGATGTTTATATTATAAGAAATCAAGATACTTAAAAAATCATATAAAAAATACTGAAAGCTAATGGTAGCATCACCTTGATGGTATGTTCAGAACCAGTTAATTTTGACGTATACAAATACTTAATAAACTAATATAGTGACAAATAGCCCCCAAGGGGTAGCCGAGTTGGTTGAGTATGGCATTCTTATAACCAAAAGGTCATGAGTTCGAGTCCCTCTACATACGCTTTCTCGGCTGAGCCTGTCACCTTGTGTGGTTTACCTTCTGGCGTTGGTTTGCAGGCTATCGCGTCAGACTGAGGGTTTACCCTGTGCGCACTCATTGCACTCTGAGTAGCGGCTGCGGGTTCCCTCCGAAAAAAAAAAAAAGAAAAAAAAAAAGAAAAAAAAAAAATATAGTGACAAATACTCGTGTTTGTATTTCCTTAAAAAAATATGATAAAAACTAAAAGTCCAAGTGATGGCTAAATATCCAACCTTAAAACATAGGACAATTCAACTTTAGTTCTAATTATTCATGATATTCATTTATTAATTTAGATTATATTTTTAATAAATATATCATATGTATTAATATTTAAAAATAAAATAAGTTTTTTCATATTTCGTTGTTTTTTTAAATGATGGAATTTATTTTAATCTGCGTGCAAATATTATTAGATCTAAAAATCAATAACAAATAATATTTTATAAAATTATGTTATAAACACAAATAAGTGCTAAACATAATATTATAAGATATTATAAGGAAAACTAAATTGTAACACAAAAAAATAGAAATATTTTGAGGTAAACAATTTACCACGTTTCTAAATTTATAATTGAATTTTTTTATTGCGAAAGTTTATTCAACACCATATATTATCTAGGTTTTCATATTTGCATCGAATAAAAAAAATACCAAAATGAGGAGAATAAATATGTATAAAATGAAGCATACATTATCATTGTTATATATATAGAAAATTTTATGGACATTTCTCTATAACATCATTGAAAGATAAACGATATTTCATATCATATTACGAGAGTATATATATATAGATATAGTTTAAAAAAAATTATAGGTTATTGACAAGTTTAAAGCTTCTAACGTCGTTTTTTATTGATAAGTTGGTAAAAAGTATTTAGTGCATCATATATGAATGTGATGCCGAATATACAAAATATATGATGATTTAAGATATAATATAAGCCATTTTTCAAACTTCTAAAATGAATGAAAATAGTTCTTCAATATATAATATTGGATTTTCTCAAATAAATAAAGTATATGGTGGATAAAACCATGCATGAAAGATAAAATAAAAGTATTATTAATCATTTGACTTTACTTATATAATTATAGAGATTAACGATAAATGGAACGAATTATATTTTTAATATAGTCTTTCTATCTGAAAAAACTGCTAAAATACTGTATGAACTTTGGATCAAGCATAAACTTAGTTTAAAGCATTTGCATGCTTATAAATATTGGGTTGAGATGGTAAATTTTAGGTAGAAGAAAAATAAGGTGAAATCTAAAATAAGTAGCATTTTATTGGATATTTATATCATTCGATATATTTTAATTTTATAATCATTCAAACAAAAATCATTGAAGATTTACAAATTTTTAATGATAGTAATCTAAGTTGAGATGGTTAAATGTTAATGTCAATCATCATTAAAAATATACTCGATATGGTGTTCTTCTTGCATTTATGGTTGTCTATTATGATATATTTTTATGGTGGATAAATTGAAGTTTTTTAAAAAGAACAAACTCTACTTTTAAAAAATGCAAAACGAAGTAATATTTTATGAATCTAAACTAGATATATAATAAAAATTATTTGTTTATACTATATAGTCTGTATTCAAAAGCACAAGTTTTTTAAAGTGTACATAATATGATCCCTTAAGTATGTGAATTCATAACAATTTCTGACTTTCACATGTGGATTAACCCAATAAACAAATAATCCAAATTAATGCAAGATAATTCAATCTGAATAATTGTCTCATCAATAATAAGAAGAAAAAAAGTGACTTATAGTAAATTATTATTTTAAAAGAAAAATGACTTTGAAGATAATATGGAAATATATAGAGGGTAATTTATGACAAAAAGTTGTATTCAACGTTAATGGATTAAATTTAAAGATGCATTCTCTATAGATTCATCATTTTTTTAAACGAGCATGATAGTAGTTCATTTTTTGATATAGAACATTATCAAATGGAACGTTAAGGCTATTTTAATGTTGATGTTGAGAAAAACAATCTATATAATACAACTTTAAATTTTTTTATCCAATGATTTAAAAATCAGTGGTATGCCAACTGGAAAAAAAATTATGGACTTATACATATATATTTATTTTCCTTTTTCTTATCACGTTTCCGTAAAAAGAAAATATATAGTGAATTTTTTTTTCTTTCTTTCTACGTAGATGCGGTCATAGAAACACTATTGTCTTAGTAACGTAACTGCATTAACGCATAATATGATTCAAGACCATTTAGCTTCAAATGTATCAATGGATTTCTTGCTAGCACTCTTGTTTACGTTATTCTTTGCCACACATTCTTTATTTTTTTTATGTTCGGTCATTATATGTTTTTTTAATACACTTTTATCACCACCACATGATATCTATTTTTATATAAACGTGCTAGTCAATCACATTTCATACACCTACACGTTTATACGTGATTATCTTATTATTATGTGAGTGTATACTTTTAAGCAGCTTACATTATATAATAAAACTGTTTCACATTTTTTATGACGCATTAATCGATTTTGTTGCTAACTTTGGCCACGTTAACATATTATTCTACCATATACGCTATTTGTATGTAAGAGTACCCGTAGTGATACGATAAATTGCTCAAAATTATTATCTTATTTGGTATGGAGATAAAATCCGGTCGATATTTCAGTTTTTTTTTAAGTTTAATGAAAGTAAATAAATATATTTAGTATTATATGTCGATGATATATCATTGTCACGTCAATAAATTATTACATTATATTAAGAAAGTTATTACAATTTTTTTTTGATATAAAAAGTTTTGGTAACATGTTTATATATTTGAATTTCATATATAAGACATACATTTATAATATTTTCAAAGGTTAAAAAGTGGTAAACCATAAACCAAAAACTACGACTATATTAAATGAAACAAGTTTAGCTTTAGTTAATGTTTGAAAATAAAATAAAAATAAAAAAAACATAAAAATATTATTTTCCTTTGGTCACCATAAGTTTGATATATGTTCACTTTAGGTGTTATTTTTTGTTAATTTTTTATATTAATATTTTTACTTGAGTTTCCTTCTTTCATCATAACCTTAACCTCTCAAAATAACCAACATCAAAACCAGGATTTCTTTCCATTTTTTACAAAAGTTAGAAACAAAGAAAAAAATTATTTCTATTTTCTCATAGTAATCAACATAAAAATGATCGAGTCTTTCCAATCTAAATTTAATCAATCTATAATTGAAAATTAACACAAGGATTTCGATTTTTTCTTCTCCAATCAAGCATCAACCACAAATTCAGGTTAATTTTTAATTAGTTCCACAATTTATGGGTTGTGTTTTTTTTATTGATTGTTTTTCTTTTATAGCATGAGCTTTGTTCTTTTATTTTTTGATTTGTCATTATTTCATTTTCTTTTTGTTGAACATTGTGTTTAATATACTTATTTAGTTTCATTTATTTAGATTTTAGTTATGGATCGACCAAAATAATAAAATCAATATAAAATATTTACAAAACTTTATGTTAGTTTACCATCTAATTAAATACTACGTGTTTAAGTGTTTTGTGAGAACATCATTTATATGAATCGTAGTTTGTAAAAATGATTAATATTCGAGTGATTTTTTTCATGTAACTTTGAAATATATTTATATTGTGGTTTTTATGTATATGTTGGTTATTAATAATATATTATATATTGAGTATACTTTTTTTTTTGTGTTTTTCATATTTATTTATAAGTTGATAATTATGTAAATGTATGATATATATATATATATATTATTATTTTTGTTATATATTAAAATATATTTATATAATAAATTATTTTGATATTGTAAATATTAGTACTTCAAATTATTTTCTTAGCGATAAATATAAATTTAGTCATATATTAAAGTAAATTATCTACATTCTAGTGTTAGGCCTATTATTGTTGTTGACATAAGCATAATTTTTCTTATTAATGGTTATGTAGTAATTTTAATGAAATATTTATTTTATAATTCATATAGACTATCATGTGTTTAACTATCATTATTATAATCTCTTTAAAATTGTTTACTATATAAAAATAAATCTAATCGCTAATATTCAACTAATGAAATGGATTATGTAAATTCATTGTCTTTTCAATGTTTATTAGCAATTGAGTTTGAAAATAAACTTATTGAATTGTTTTTTAGAAACAAGACAAATTCTAAATTATGACAAAAACATAATATTTCGAAACAATAGCTTTTTAAAATAGTAAAAATTATACTAATTAAATTAAAATGATGTGCATTACACTTTTTATAGTATATAATATTATTAAATATTTTTTCAAAACAATAAAAGGATTGATATTTATTTTATTATTATTTTAAAAATAATAATTGAATTTTCCAAAATTATAAGGTTTATAATTTAAAATAAATGAAAATATCAATTTAACTTTTTAATTTTTTTTATATATAAATGTTAAGCTTATTTTGCAACTTTTGTTCTTTTAGAATTATTTTATTTTACTCTAGTATTAAATAATAATAAATAAAATCAGTCATTCCAATCTAGATTGAAATATATATTAAAAAATAAATTAATCAGATTCTGGTCAAATATAAAATTATGCAAGAAATTACGTAAATGAATAAATCTAAACAAAGCGAGTTTGAGAGCTGCATTGATTGAGTGCCACTGGCACTGGCATGATCCGGGAATCATAGTAGATCTAGAAAGAGCTGACCTTAGTGTGTCATCGATTTCTGTCTGACAATCTCTGCCTGAGTTCATGTTAGTGTATTTATGATACACATACACACAACACACTGGATGACTGTAGTATAAAATTATTGTTAGTTATAGAATTAGGAGCCAAGGCCCATTGCGATAAAACAAGGACAAAGATGGCTCAAAATACGAAGTCTCCAACGAAACAGATACAATAATGAAAGTTAAACTATGGTACCAATACCTAATTGATTTCTTTTACATTATTTTTTTCTTATTTTTTTAGGCAAATAAATTTTTTATTATTCTCAATACTTGTGTTTCCATGTATGATAGGCTTAGTCAAAACACAATATATGGATAGGCCCGCTGGACAAAGATACAGCCCAAATCCTATATATCGTGTTAAAGTTTTGTTTTTTCAAAGGTTGAAACTTTTTTTTTCACAAAATCTTAATAACCTTTATAAAATGTTAGGATTTTTTTCGCAGATCATGTTCTCACAAAAATGGATAACTCATTAGATTTTCAAGACAAATCTATTTTTTTTTTATATTGAACCCAACAGTTGTCAAAACATGACGCATTTATTTGATGGGTTACAAAGGTGAACGTTCAACCCTCTCACGATCTATTAAACATATTTTCGCATGATATAATATGATGTGAGAGAATATCATACATGATAGATATTCATTATGAATGTGACAGACTGTCATGCATGAGATAGATAAGATATATTATGCGCGACAGACTGTTATGCACGTGATAAATAGGATAGTCGTGCATTGCATAACATGATAGCTGCATTATCCCCGCATGGTGACTGAGACGTATCATATTTAACTTATTTTTTACCAAATCATTTATACATTTATCTAAAATTAAATTGTATGAGTTATTTTTTTTTTCTAATTTCAATAATTAAAATATGTAAATATTTGTAATATTTATTTAATATTTATTTAATATTTTTGTATTTATATTTAGATATATTTTGTATGTTTGTTAAAAATTAATTTCTATACCTCAATAATTGCTATATGTATATCATAAAAGAAATACTTGTCTATTTTTTGTAATTATGTAAATAACAAAATAAAAATTAAAAGATATTTCATTGATAATAAATAATAAATATAATATTAATATAAATAAAATAATATTCATTAATTGGACCAAATAACAATATTGTTTAATAAAATAAAAAGAACAACATCATAATAAAAACTCTTAATACAATCTGACATAAAAACCCTAAGGAGCTTGATCTTCATAGTTGAAAGGTTGGGGTGGAGGGTGTGGAGTATGAGGAGGAAGTTCAACCTCCATGTGATAACCAAGCCCTTCAATATTCATTTTATACATCATTTGTCGTATGTACTCTTTTTATTCAATTAAGTCGGTATGATCTTTATTATGTCACTACTCGTGTTGATTATGTCATTGTCCATGCTGATTATTCCTTTGACCTTGTTCATTATGCGCCCATTCAGAATATTGGAGATCAGAAAGTCGTTGTTGTTGTTATTGTTGCTGAGAAGAACTACCCGTGTTACATACGGTCGGCTGATGTGTGGCTTGCTTAGAGAATCCAGAAGGTGGACAAGGTGGTCTCATAACGTTGTTATGTTGCCATATGTCGTGCAAAGAATCGTAAAATTGGCTTCATACCTTCCATTTCGAAAACAACTTTTCTTCCCAAGAATATATCTTTTGGTTTCTTAATGATTTCCTACCTATAACACCTTTTTCCTATTTCTTGGAGTGTGCATACTCACATCTACCCCTTGTTTAACTAGAAAATGACTTATTATCATCACATAAGGTAACTTGACCCCCCCCCCCCAACTTTCAAATTCATATGCCCAATGATCAAACTAGCCAAATTCATTTTATATTGCATCTTTACAATACCAGTAGTTAAAAATGTTTGAATATAAGAGAATTAGGAATCAATTCTACTAGTAGGAATAAACCAACTATTAAATAATTTCAAAACTAATTTTCCTTGACCATCCGAATTAGCTTTTAATAGTTTTAAGTTTACAATTAATCATCGTTTGCTCACAACCACAACTCAATGCTTCCATTGCCTCATCGAAGGATATATGCCAATCATTACCCCATTTCATCTTAGGTAAAGTAAGGGTCGATAATTTTTCACCACCATCTAAATGTTTAGTTGGAAGGACAAATTAATCTACAAAGTCACTTTCAAAACATTTATACTCATGACCATCAATTATGCAACTCATTCTTAAACCTCGAGGATTACCATAAATCATATGTCCACTTGCATAAAATTGTTAAACTACTTCAATATACCAATCACAATAGAACATAGCAAGAACTAACCAACCTAAACCTCTTTGACCTTCAAGAAGATTTATAAAGGTCTGCATACCAGAGACTTGGATAAGTTCTTCGTAGTCCAAGTATATATTCGAGCAAATTTTGACTCGATGTTAGCTCGTTTTAAACTCGAACCTTTCTTTTGGCCCTATAATCAATAGTCTCGGATCGTTGAATTTCTTGAAATGAAAAACTTCTTTCGGATTATGTTCTTCGTCTCGACGATGATGACTCTTGTTCATTGCTTCGTGCTTTTTTTATATGATTTCCTTGAAAACATTTTTCAGTTGCTAGAGTTTTTTTATTGAAATTTATAGACAATATATGTGATTTTGTGTGCGTTTGGATATGTGAATAAATTAAAGTGCAAAACCCTAGTATTTATATGGATTTTTTTTGTTGGAATCAGATTTCCTATTCCTCAACGACTAGACGTTCGATTATGTCCAATGACTAGTTTGAATTTACTAGTCGTTGGAATTAGATATCCGATTTCTAAAATCAGATATTCGATTCCACTCAAATCGAATGTTCTGTTTCAGAAATTAGATATCCAATTTCGTTCAATTTTTTATTTTTTATTTTATGATTCTCCTCTATTAATGACACTCGTTTATTAATGACTTATCATATCTACACTCAAACTCTATACTATTACTCTTAGTTGTTACTTTTTTTTCGCAATCATAATTTGTAATCGATAAAATCAATCAAATTTCATTGAGGTAAAATTATACTTGTTGAATTAATATATTAGTATAATCTTTCTATTTATTTGGTTGTGATATTAGTTTTGATCACATGTTTTCTTAATTTATATAAAAATATCTTTTTTATTTGGTTGTGATATTATTTTTTTATATTAGTTTTAATTTACATTTTTATATTTTGCGATATATGTTTGACATTAGTTTTTAATGCTATTAGTTTCGATTAGTATTTTTTGCATATTAAAAAAATCAAAATCTTTTAACTTATTTGAAATTTTTTATAAAAGTTTTTAAGTGGCTCCAACATGTGGCAATATGGAACCTAACATGTGGCAATATGTTGGAGAATCTCCTCTAAATTCTTATCGTGGTTTTCCCATAGATTCTTCACACCTCAGAACACACTCTTCCTATAAAAGTAGTGCTGGTAGTAAGAGTGATGGGTCAAAGTATATGAATAAAACATCATGGTTATGGGATCACCTTAGTGAGAATTCTCATAATACATCAACAAAGTGTAACTTATGTGCGAAAGAATATGTTTATAAGGTTGGAACTATAAATTTTGGCACCAGTGGTATGACGAAACAATTATTGTCTCATAACAGTGGTGACCTTAATAACGTTTAGGAAGATGGGAATACATCTATAGACCCTCAAACCGGCAATGAATTTGCTTTTGACCAAAATACATAAAGGGAATAAACAAAGATATATGTGCTTGGTGCTACACAACCTTTTAGTTTTGGCGATAATTTGAGATATGTAAATTGGATGCGTAATGAGGTAAATTCACGAGCCACACACATCCCACGTATCTCCATGTGATTCAAATAATTTGTATATTATTTACAGAAAAAAAAACAAATATTATTGATACTATACAAGTTTTAGTACGAAATATTTCTAATACTAGTGATATATCTACATTTACTGATTTTGATATGTTGTGTGTTACCCTTCATTAGATGGATCCCGAATGAGTACTTCAAAGGAGAATTATGTAGTTTGAATCTATTGCGAAACACAACGCACATGTACATATAGAAAGTATTTTGAGTGCATGGATGTTTTAAAAAAAAAAATCTGCTATTAAGTATGAGTGTAACTGATTATCTTAGAACTGATTGTAATCCTATATTTCCTAAATTGTTTCACACTAGATATTTATGTCATGTATTTCAATTAATTGATAAAGATGGAATAAGTATGACTGCGGATGATTTTATTATTAATATTAAAGCAGGGGTCCTATAGTGCTCGACACCGGTTTCTAAAATGAAAAAGTTTAAAAGTATTATAATTGCTAGTGGATAAATATATAAAAACTTATTTCAGATTTCGAAACTAGATGCAAATCTACTTGTTTTCTTCTCGCACGTGCTTATAAATTTAAAGATGAGATAACACCGATTTATAATAGATCTTCTCCTCAAAGAGTTCTTGAAAATCAAAATTAGGTTTATTGTTCTATAATGTCAATTTGTTTTAGGTTTTTTAAAGATGCAACTAATTTGTTTTATGCAATATACTCATAACATTCACTTAACCTTTCATGAAATTACAAATCTTGCCATGCATATGAATAGATTTTGGGATACAAATATATGTGTAGAAATGGTTCCCCATATGGAAGCAAAATTTGTTAAGTATTTCCATCTAATCTATAACTTATTCAGTTGGGTGCATTGTTTATCTTTTTTACTTATTTATATAAAGTCTTAGTATTTCTTCGAAATTTAATCGTTAACTCAGACGCGTATATTCAAGAAGTTGACAATTATATTTATACAATGTATAATAGGTATGCTGAAAGATACGAGCCAACTAGAAATATTACAAATACAAATGTAAGGGGTAATAACAATATGAGGTAGAAGTACAAATCGTCTTAACTATGTAGTAATAACAATGCTAGATACCAAGGATATAAGATAAACCCCCCCAAACTGATAATGAGATGGGTAGATATTTGAGTACTAGGTTTGATTTAAAAAATTATGACTCTGAAAGTCCACAAGATATTTTAAGATGGTGGAGTACCACAAAAAATGAGTTTCCTATTCTTTGGAGGTCAGACAAAGATATATTTGTAATACATATGTCCACAATTTCAAGTGAGTGTGCTTTTATTACTAGGTTGCAATACACGACTAAACGAACGAGATTGACGGGAAAAACACTTGGAGTACTTGTTGAAACAAATATTAGGTTGCGGTTGATTATATGATGCAAGACCAAGAGTCTCAAGAATAAGCGAATGTAGACGACATCTTCGATGAATTTTTTCAGAAAATTAGAAAGGAGATCTTGAATAAGAAATTATGGAGGAAGATGGAGATGAAGTTGAAGAAAGTGATTATGAAGATATTGAAACATAAGAAAATAAAGATGAATGACATTTGTAATAGAGTTTTTAGTATATTTAGTCAATTTTGCGAACAATTGTACAACTCATGGTCCGCGAGAGTATAAACTGTGAACAACTAAAATTTAATAAATATCTAAAATTCTATAAATTTATTTTCTAGATTTCAATTTCATAACAACACTTATAATGGTAAATAATATCAAATAATAACATATGACTGATTGATATTTTTATAGTTGGCTTTTATTATTTTACTCAAACACATGTAGCATCCTCGTAAACTTCTCATTCTCTAAATCTATATGTAAACAATCAATGAGCCACTCCCATGCAATCCTTAAATATATGAAATAATTTATAAATATCCATAAACAACCACCAAACACCTCCCGTGACCTTCTCCCATAACAATCTAATACTAGAATCTAATCCATACATATTTATGAACAAACAAACAACCAAGTATGGCAACACATTTATTTATAAACAAACAAAATAACCTAAATAATCTAGGTTTGTTAAATCAAAGAACACGTCTCAAATCTAAAAGCAATGTTATTGTTTGTAATTTACAAATCTAATCAAAGTATAAATTGCATAACTCATATATTTAGCTAATTATATTATCTTTTTTTAACCAGCTAAAATATTTATCTAATGCAGATTTTGAAAAAGAATTAGTCTTTTGATTAATAGTGGTAGTAAATAATATCAAGATGTAACAACACATGTAGTATTTATAATGAAACCAAGATAATAATTAAAATCTAATAATAACCTTATTCTATTGTTTACAAAATTTAATTTATATAAAAAATTGTTTAAATAATATCAAAATTTAACAAAAATTCTAATATTTATAATTAAACCACAATAATAATCAAAATCTAATAATAATAATCTTACTCCATTGTTCATAAATAAAATATATAATTTATATAATAAATTATTTATCAAACAATAACAATATTTTGACAAGTAAATAAATTTAAAATATAACAAAAATTATAATATTTATAATCAAACCATACTAATAATCAAATTCTAATAGAAAATTTCAATATTATTATTATATTTTTAAATTATAATATGTAATTTATATAACCATTTGTTTATCAAACAATAACAATACTTGTAAACGTAAATAATATAAAAAATATAATAACACTTAAAAAAGTAAATAATATCAAAATAGAATAATAATAATAATAATAATAATAATAATAATAATAATTAAAGTCTACTTATTAAAATATAGTAACCTAATTATATTATTTTTAAATTATAATATAAAATTTACATAATAAATTTTATTATTTTAAAACTATAATATATAGTTTGAATAATAATTTGATTATGAAATAATACTATTTACTATTAAATATAATACAAAATTGATTCGTGTGACTGACGTGTCATTAATATTTTAAAAAATAAACATGTTGTGAGTTAAACGTATACATGACTAGCGTGTGCATGGTAGATGGGTGCGTGATTGACATGTGCATATGACGACCGTATATTCTAGCATGATATTTCCGCATGATCTCATTTAACTTATGCCATGATCTCGCATATTTCTGATGTGTCATAGCCCATTTGACACCTTTAGGTAGCACCTTAGCCTTGATAGGTAAACAATTTTTAACCCAATCTTCAAGAAAATAAGTCGAGTTAGGTCCATCAAAATATAAACTCATTGAATCATATTTATAGACTCAACTAAAATTCTTCTTTATATCTTCAGGCTTTCACACAAGAGTTGAAGTATCTGAAAATGTTTCTTCTTGCAGTTGGGGAATAAGGGTCCTGATAATGATCTTCACAGTCTTGATAATCATTAAGGCAGAGTATTTCACTTTTAGTGGGTAAAGGATTCATGAACTCCTCTTCGTTACCAATACTAGCTCTAGAAGAATCCCTCTTATTTTACTTCCTCATTTCTCTTATTTCTGAATTTTTTTTGAGTTCTGGTCTCAATCTCCGAATCGCTACACTGATAACCATTATTTCTATTTTAATTATGTCCTTATCTTCTATCTCAACTCAAAATCTTTGATTTTAGCCTTTGTTATATTTCAATTTGATTTCTACATAAATCCTGAGTTCTTTGAACGTAAAAAAATCAGGCATGTCTACCTACTTCGAAAATTATTAGTAATATATATCCATATAAAGATGATTATAATTAATCGTCTTATATCTTAATGAGTTAGCCCATAAATTTTGTGTGGAGGTTTAGAGACATTGTTTCCTCTGTGGCAATTTTGAAGAATTCTGGATTGCTGAAGGTTAGCTTTCTTTTCATCTTAATAATTGATAAGATTTACTAGTATCAAAATGGTTTGATATATTGGATATAAATTTATCTGAACCTTAGTTGTTTTCAGCATTCATTACATTGAGCTTGATAAGATTGTAATCTAAATTCTTTTTCAGCCCATGTAATACCTTTCTCTCACCCTTTGGATTGTAATGCTTTGATATTAATTATATATTTGAAAGGTTTTATTTTAGTCTTCTTCATCTTATTACTTAGGATTTTCTTAAATTATTTTCCTTGAACCAAATTAGTAAGAACATAAGATGTAAGTAGGCTTTAAATGGTTATCCGTTATAATAAGTCGGGTTCGTAGAATAAAGCTTTTATAATTTATGTCTCTATCCTCTAAATATGTCCTTGTATTTCTCTTGTGTTGGTTGGTTGCCATCCAATCTTCTTTGATATGATTTTGATTTTTTATGACGTTTTTGAATTTTCATTTTTATTGAATTTTGATGCTTTTGACTTGATTGAAAGTTCGTGAGGTTTTGACCTTTTATCGGAAGAAAAACTAGTATGTTTAGTCTAGTTTATATGGTTTTCATCATTCTTTATACTTGAAGCTTCCTCTTAACTGTTCACTATTTCATATGATTCCATATCTTCAGGAATCCAAATTTCAGTTTGAGTAGATGGTATATATTTGAGGTTGGCATGGGTAATGGACTAAGATAATTTTTTCCTTGAATTATTTCATTCTTTATTGTTCATTAGTTTATTACAATATGTGTGATTATGCCCGAGATGAAAATATGCAGAAAAATAAGATGGCATGTGTCTCCATATACAATAAATTGCCAAAAACCTTCATTGTCTCCAAAGCCAACCCATACTTTATTGATCAGTTTATGTGAAACATCAAATTCTATCCATATTTTACAACAGTTAAACTTTGCTACTTTTTTTGGGAACCCAAACTATATATATAGCGATATAAGTGATAGTACCTTATTACACATGCATTTTGGCAAATTGGCTAGTGTTATCCATATCAGAGTGATAAAAGATTCTATTCTAGGATTAAAGAATATTATCCACGTCAAGATTCTCATTGTGCTGCCCTAATGACCAACAATTTATTTTCTAGATCTTTCTTTGGCCATCTTGATGATCAAATTCAATCAATACATGCTATACTCACCCACAGAAAGATGGCCAAAGAAAGATCATCAAAATTTGCCAAAATTTTGACAAATTTGGAATTTTATCATCGAATTAAACAAAATAGTTCTATTGAGCCCTTCATAAATCACAATAGGATCGAATTATGGAGAATAGTTATATTGAGCCTTTCATAATGCAAATAAAAGGAAATTCAAGGTTGTTGCTTGTAAGAATATGAGAACCAACAAGAAAACATACACTCTAAAAGAGGAATTAAACCTTTGACATTACAGTTGAAGACTATGACACTATAGGTGGAACAAGAACAAGAACAAGAGAATCAATGACTTTTTGTTGTAAGTTTTTTCTCCACATATTAGGAAACATTCATATACTTCAGGGACTTGTTTATTTTGAGTGGATTCCAATTGAAACAAACCTAACAAGTGGTGTTAAAGTCACCCCAAAATCTTGAGTTATAAATTTTATGTTCTTCAATCAAATATAAAAAGCATGTGATTTTTATTTTATGTATATGATCCACACTTAAGATTAATGGCTAATTATGATGAGGGGTATCTGTTTGTTAACAAGTTAGAGGGCATCTGAGCAGCAAGAATCACTAGAAGAGATAAATTGACACCGAACCGAATTAATTATAAAATAGACTCAAGCTGCGAGCAAGGCTGGGATGAGCTTAACCTCACCAAGGCCTATTCGAGGATCAAGACCTGTAAGAGGGTGACAATATTGATGAGCTAAGATAAACCGAGTGAACGCTTCATCAAGCAAGTAATGAGAGAAATAAAGACAAGTAAAGATGACCGGGTCTCTGCTGAGGCAAAGTGAAGCCAGACTAACTTAATGACCATGAATTTAGGTCACACGATGTAAATGCAGTCCTAAGTGTAGTTAGTAGAGTTAAGCACTATAATAACGGCTTGTAAACGACAATAATGGGTAAAATTAAGGAAATAAACCTATAAATAATGTAATTCTCTTCTCTGATAAATAAAGATTACTACTTGACATTTTCTTTGTTAGTTTTTTCCATAACAAATTTGACGCCGTTTGTGGGAACGTAGCAAAGTACTTAGCAATAATATTAATCAACCATGGTAGTAACTAGGTCAGGGATCGAGAGAGAGGTATCAGTGAGGCAAAAACTATAATCTTCGGTAGCTGCCATTACACCTGGAGTGAACGAGGAAATCTTGATTGAGTCAGCACAACAAACGGGGTAACCGACGGCCGCCACTAATGCAGCAACTACGCAACTAGGAAATGCGACGGTCCCCACTGTGCAACAAATGGTCGTTAGTGATCCGACCGTGATAGTCAGCACTTGGAGCAACTATTAAACACTTGCAGTAGGAGAAGCTTAGGGGGTCTTGTGAGCGGGACACCAGATAACAGGCCATTCATGCCACTATAGCAGGGATGAATGACGCGTTGCAGACGCTGACCGCCAAAGCTTGAGGGCCGACTAAACGAATCATCAGTCTGGACAGGACACCAGTCGGGTTAGCATGAAGATCAGGAAGATATAGAAGGAGAAAGCGAAGGAAAGAAGCATTCCACGGGGCACAAACCACAACATGAAGCACGACCTGGCGGATCCAAAAAGGCTAGGGAAGATGAGGATGTACAGTACAACCAAGTCTGACCTAAACTGTCCGCCTACGTCCTCAAAGAGTCTCCCTTTGTCTAAAAAATCCTTGAAGCCCAGTTGCCACGGAAGTTTGACCTGTTCGAAATGGAGGCGTATGATGGAACAGAAGACCCAGAGAGGAATCTAGAGCAGTTTTGCAACATGATGATAAACTTTAACCCCGACGATGCTATACTTTACAGAGCACTATCTATGAGCCTTAAGGGTAATGCAATTGATTGGTTCAGCAGCCTACCTAAGAGGTCTATATACGATTTTGTCGGACTGTGGAGGGCTTTTAGAGAAATATTCATGGGAAATAATGAGCTCAGACGTGAACGAGACTCGATCATGGTTCAGCAGCCTACCTAAGGGATTTTAGAGAAAGATGGCGGGCGTCGCCAGGAGAACTTTCGTCTGTCGGGGTACTTTGAGAATCCTTAGCTAAAAAACCATAGTTGTTACCAGAGTTAGTCACTTGTTTCAAAACTACCACTCAAGTTATATTTGTGTCAAAATTACCACTTTTATTGGTTTTCTTTGCATTTATGGTCACTAGAGGTGACAAAAAATGTAAACAAAAAAAGACGAACGATAGTGATCATTGGTGCAACAAAGTGATTGTTTTGATACAAAAATTAGATAGTGGCAGTTTTGAAATAATTGACCAAATCCGGCGACTAACTATGATGTTTAACCGATAATCCTTCTAGAAGATTTACCTCCCTAACTGAGACTATATTGGTCATTTACGATCGAACTAATGGGTTAACAAAATATCAAGCCCCGAGAGTAATGTGCGCCCCTGTGTTCAAGAGATCGAATAGATACTTCTGATCCTATCATAATGATCACGGTCACCCCACTAAAGAGTGTTGGAAGCTCAGAGAAGAAATTCGGCAACTCATAGACAACGACGAGCTCGTCAAATTCATCAAGCAGCAAGACTGTCGTCAACAACCAGAGAAGAGAGATGAGATGCACCCGACTATTGAAGACAAGCCTAGGAACGAGGAGTTAGCAGACGCAAGCAAGAAACAACGGTTGTTCGCCATTGCGAGAGGATACTTCAGCGTGATTGATGACTTACCGACGCTTAACTTCGCCAACGAGGGACGATCTGAGGTGGCTAGTGACGTTATCTCTGCCGCTTGGGACATCACTCCCTCTCTATTTACTATCACGGGGGGAAATCCTTAGATAACCCAAGGAACAAAAACTAGCAAGATGAGTGAAACCGACCTCGACATATCGAAATCGATCTAATCGTCAAAGTAGGTTACGGGGTCATCAAACGCGAGCTTAAAACGTTATTCATGGTAATCAGTCAGTCCTGGTTGCATAGAATAGAGGTATTCCCATGTACATTCAGGTAGTGCATCAAATATCCAGTGGGAAGCATAGTCGGTATCATCTGAGGGAGTCAGCGCACGACAAGGACATGCTATGCGGTCATCGTCAACCCCGCAAAACCCCTCAGATAGCAATAAGAGGGAGCCCGTAAGGAGAAGTGGTATACCTCTCTCGCCTGAACCAGTTGACGATCCTCGAGAAATAGAACAGCCAGAAGAAGACCATCCCGGATCGATAAAAAAAGTAGTAGCAGAGGGCCACACTCTACGGTTGATTAATGACTTAACCTCTATCTTTAAGAAATATATAATTAATTTGTTAGAAAAGAACTTGGATGTGTTTCCGTGGGATGCTAGTAACGTTTCAGGTGTTAACCCCTGAGTTATTTGTTATGAGTTATCTATCGACCCGTATGCCAAACCTGTCAAACAGAAATGACGGTCTTTCTCAGTCGAAAAGAAGGAGGCCATATCTACCAAGGTCACAAAATTATCCAAACTAGGGCACATTAGGAGAGCCCTGTATCTGGTCTAAGTGGCGAACCCGGTTTTAGTTAAAAATAAAAGGGGTCAATGACACATGTTTTTGGATTTCACCGATCTAAATCAAGTGTGCCCTAAAAATGCAAATATCTCTCATTTATGGATGCTTATTCGGGCTATAATCATATTCGACTCAACCCATCAAACAAAGATCATGCGGCTTTTCAAATCGAGAGGGGCATGTACTACTACACGGTGATGCTATTCGGGTTGAAAAATGTGATACCACATACCAACGCCTAGTCAACCACATATTTAGTGAATATTTGGGCAACATATGGAAGCATACATCAACGATATGATTGTAAAAATGCATACAATAGAACAACAACTCGAGGTGCTCCACACTGTATTCAATTTAGTTCGCCAGTTCAACCTAAAGCTTAACCCGGTCAAGTACTCTTTTTAGGTGAGCAGTGGCAGGTTCCTAGGTTACGTAGTCAGTAAAAAGGGCATCAAAGCTAACCTCGTCCAGCATCAAACAGTTATCCAAATGGCACCTCCATGAAGCATGTATAATATCTCACAGGATACCTCTCAATATTTTCCCAGTTTATTTCGAGGTCCTCAAATAAGAGCCATCATTTTTTTCAAATTTCTTTGAGGGGCTAAGAAGTTCGAATAGATAGAAGAGTGTGATAGGGCATTTACCGAGCTGAATAATTACCTTACGTCGCCATAAATCTTATCCACACCCTTGGTTGGTGAGTCTTTATTTTTATATTTATATGTTTAACATGTTCAGTCATTGTAATCTTGGTAAGAAAGCCAACCGGTGTCTAACGACTTATCAACTCCACCAATAATTCTTTAATCGATGCTGAGACAAGATACCTCAACTTAGAGAAGCTTACACTAGGACTAGTCACAACCGTTAGGAATATACGTCCGTATTTCCAAGGGCACACGATCACCATCCGCACGTCTTTCCCCCTGAAAAGGGTGTTTCAAAACCCAATTCCTCGAGCAAGCTGACTAAGTGGATGATTAAACTCACGGAATATGATATCTAGTTCGAACCGCGTACAACAATAAATAGGTAGGCCATGGCTGATTTTGTGACAGAGTTATCCTCGCGCAGAGACCTATCTACTCTAAACAACACCGCACCAACGACAGAGAACATGGAATGGATTTTCGAAACCGATGGGGACTTGAGCACTTTAGGAGGCGATGAGGGGGTCATACTCCACATACCTACAGAGGAGGAAGTCAGACAGACGATAAGATATAATTTCTCGTTGACGAATAATGTGACAGAGTTTGAGGTGGTTCGTTGCGGCATGAAGCTGGCTCTGATATGCAGGGCTCATCTCTTACGATTCCGCTCAGACTCTCAGTTGGTCATAAATCAGGCTATATGCAGTCACTATGCAAAGAAAGAAGGAATACGGGGCTATTTAACAGCACCTAAGGAGTGCAAGTCTAAATCCGCATCAGTGTTATACAAGCAAGTCCCCCACCAGGCAAACTTAGCTGTCAATGCGTTAGCTAAGGCTGCGGCAATGGGTAAGCATCCTCTCATCATCACCCAACAACTAACGAATACAAAACTAATTGATTGAAGTGAACGTATCCATGCAATCGATAACTTGAATGATTGGAGATAGACCTACTTTTCATACCTAAATTCTTCCATTTTACTAAACCGATACGGCGGCAACTCAGATTCTCCAGCTGCGGGCGGTAAAATATTGTGTGCTCGATAGCGTCTTATAAAGAAAAAGTGAAACCTAACCCCTGTTGCGTTACCTCGATTAAGTGAAAGCTACCTCAGTTCTACATGACCTACACAACGGGGAAGATGGGGCACATTGTGGGTATCAGAGCCTCATTTGATGTTTTCTGCTAGTAGGTTATTACTGGCCGAAGCTGGCCAGCGATTCAACGACTTGTCCAGTAATTTCACTAGTGTCAGCAGTTCGCCAGTACTAGACAACTTCCAACCGAGATGATGTGACTATACCTCATCCCTTTCCCTTTCAATAAATGGGGCATCGACCTTGTACGACCACTTCCTATGGGAACCGACAAACAAATTTTTTTAATCGTTGGAGTGGATTATTTTTCGAAATGAACATAGGCTAAAACTCTTTTCCGAACCCGAGCTTAGGAGTTATGTGACTTTTCCCATAATCAAATACTTACAATATTTAGCATGCCATGCATCTCGATGACAAATAATGGGCGTCAGTTTCAAAACATTATGGTAACAACATTCTGGAAACAATACGGGATAGACCAGCACTTCTCCACACCATATTTCCCCAAGCAAATGGTCAAGTTGAAGTCACCAATCGAACGATTTCGGAAGGAATTAAAAAGAAGCTCGAATTTTCCAAGGGAAAATGACAAGACAAATTAGCTAAGGTCTTATGGCATACTGTACTACCCCTAAAACTGCTATCGGCAACATCCTTTGCCCTCGTCTACGGTAGCGAAGCTATGGTACAAGCATAAATCATCATACACGACCATCAGATCAAAAATTATGAGGAAGAGCTTAATGTTTCTAATCGAGCAGCTAGCGTGAATCTTATTGAAGAGAGGTGTGACTAGGCACGCGTACAGGTACATCATTACATGAGCCTGATGTTGGGAAGATTTAATGCTCGGCTCAAACCCCGTAGTTTTCAGGTAGGCGACATGGTTATGAAGAAATTTTTCAAAAGATCAGGCAACATGCCAAATTGGGAAGGGCCATATACTATTATCTCCAAAGGCCATAATGGAGCCTATCGCCTCACCGATGTAGAGGGCCATGCCTTAAAACACTTATGGAATATTAACTATCTAACATTATATCGCCAATCTGTGTAACTTAGAGGGTGTGTTTTTCCCCTTGATGGCGTGGGAGGTTTTTTTTTAATGAGGCACCAGAACTCTTCTTAATTTCGTCAATATATTTATCGCTTTCGCCATTATGTGTGTTTATTATTACGCTTACTTTATCCTTACAATTGCAACCGGGTCTATGACCATGCCTACGGGCTACGTGAGGGGCCATACTGAGCCCAGACCAAGGATATATAAGCATGATCGGGCTAATTGGCCATGCCTACGGGCTACATAAATGCCATACTGAGCCTCATACCTCGTACATGGTATATAAGCGAATTGATCAAAAATCAAGCCTGTTACAAGCCATGCAATAGGGTCGTACGACCTTTCCACGATTAAGCTAAGGGAAAAATAGATTCCTAGCTACGCAATGAGCCATAATGAGCTCGACCTTGTAAGGATCGTTAAATAACATAAACATTAAAATTAAAAATATAGTTGATTAGAAGGTTGACTATCAACATAAAACAAAAACAACAAAACCAATATAAGTCTGGATCATCATATCATGTGATTAAACTATGATCAAAATTCCAATCAAGTCTTCTGTCATCACACACACAAGTAATATTAAGTTTTCAAGTGTTATATAATATAACATCATTTCAGATATTGGGAAAAATTGGAGGAACTTTAGATGTCCCTTCCATGGGTGCCACGTTGCTTGGCTGCATCCCCATCTCCCCAGCCTCCACGGTAGATGTCTTACCTACTTATTGATCAACAATGATGGAGTCGACAATCAGCAAGCCTCTTATTTTAAGAGGCATCGACGCCTAAAAAAACTGGCTCAGAGATCCCAGCTTCATACCATGATTCAATGCCAGCAGCTGCACAATAGTATATTTCTAGTTATTGGCCATCATATCCATGACCACTCCATCACTTGTTTCGCTCTTTCCTCCAATACTGCACCTAGTTTATTCTTTCAGTGGGCACGCTGTAGATCCATCTCCTTCCGAAAATATTCCACCTTAACCTTGAGCTCTCCATTCTCCACCACTATTCCAGCGATGCGCTCGACTTGCTCTTCGATCCTTTGCTCCTAAGCCATTTTCTGTGTGAGAAAACTGGTGCTTTGTGACATCAAGTTATTGTTCCTCTTGATGAGCACATTGTTTAGCACCAGAAGAGTAGTGTTTCATGTGCTCAGCTCTTTACGTTTTTCCTCAATCGAGCTAAAAGAAACTTTGAGATCAACCACCTCATGTTGAATCCCCTCATTAGCTAGATTTACCTTCTATTTCTGTGATGTGGCCAACCCATAAGAATTTTTAAACCGAGTAAGCTCTTTAGTCAAACCTTTAACCGATCAAAAGAACATTGGATCGGCTTCCATTTCTCTATGACCTGGTAGTCGACTTTTGGCATAAGTAGGTGTGTCAGAACCACCAAATTGTGGTGCATCTGCATCTATGCTCAGATAAGTTCATATTATCATTTATTGATTAATGTAAACAGTTTCAACTTGTCTTACCTCGATCGCCAGCTCCACTTTTTGCTGCAGGAGTCCACTTATGGGAATGCCTTCATAGTAAGACAATTATGAGCAGTGTTTAAGCTACTCAAACATTAGAATCGAGAGGTGACACATGAAGATATTTGTAGGAGGCGGCTCCTCAACGACCTGAGCTCCTTTACTAGACTCCGCTCCTTTTTGCCCAGTGGGCATCTGTTCGGGTCTTACAATATTGACAAATGATGACCCCATACCAACTCCCATTACAAAAGGGAAGGACAAAAACATATTGTCGTTACAAATTGCTTCATATTTTGAGCTATCTCCTCACAAATCCGCTTATCCAGTCCCTCTCTGTCATCACTGTCCTCTTCCCGACTCGTCGGACCATCTGTTGGAGCCTCGTCTAAGACCACAACTTCAGGAGACTTCTCTCGGTTCTGTTCTGCATTTGAACCCATGGAGTGGCCGCTTTGCTTCTCTAGAATCACCATTTTATCATTATTTTCCTCGTCAACCAGTCGCAACTTTCTTGCTGCAAGAGGAACATCATTCACAATCACACACGATTTTGTTTTCCAGAAGAGGTGTCACCGCCTCTTCGCTCTCATCATCTTCTTCACTCAAGCACGATCTTGTTCCACCTCGCCCTGGTGAGATAACATCCTCCTTCTCCTGATCTACTTCATCAACAAACTGAATAGCTAACACTTGCCCCTCCTTGTCATTTTCACACTGTAGGGATGTCGATCATTCCACCTTCCTCACTTTCCGATTCTGAGGTACAGACAACCAGATCTTAGTGCTACTCTGCTCCTAGTACCTTTGATCCAATAGTGCTCGTATACGTTCTATCGATGCAACTTCCCCACTGTCTGCCATAATTACCTTCTTGTCCTTAGTGATAACCAACTTGAGAACTGGACACAAACCCCCACTCAGATAGTTGACTTGAGTAAACAACCGTGTTGGCTCTTGAAACCAGGTTGAGCTTGCTAGGTTCCCTACCTGGACCAATGGATTTTTATATTCATTCGATAAACCTTCCTTACACCATTAATGGTGGGTTCATTCACCTGTACAAGTAAACAATTGTGTTAACATTCGTACTCATTCGCCAAAATTTTAAAGTACTCGAAAGATTATTTATACTTTGCTTTCCACTTCTTTCTAATTGAATATTCATAATTACATTTTTATGCTCCCAATTCCTTGATACAAACAAATGAGTGTTTCCAGTTCTTATCAGATGAAGGGAGCTCGACTATTGTCCTTAATCCGGTCATCTGAATGTAGAAGAACGAATATTTGGCCAACTTAGCTACATCTATGGCAAGTAGCACATCTGTTAGGCATATCTTAATACCGAACAGGTGTGAGCTTAGTATAATATAGAACAACATTCTTTATCCATTGGCAGCCAGTTGGGTTGGTAATATTCCTATAACACTAAAGAAGTCACGTACCAATGATGTTAAGGGTATCCGAATGCCCCAATCAAATACGGTGGTGAACATGCAAGTCTCGTGAACTTGCGCCTGATAGGGATGCTTGCCGACCGACGATACTCTTACTATGATATTATTGGGTATCTTGTATCTAGCCTTAAAGCCTGGTAGCCCACTATCGTCAAGGTACTCATATTTGGGGGCTAGCCTAGAAACGTAACTTTCTAAAAAGACTGGGTCTTCATATTCCGATCCGGCTATTTTCCCCACTTTTTTTTTCTTCTTCCCCGCATTCTTTGGTGCCATCGTATATACTCGAGTGACTGCAATGAGCCAACAAGATGCATAAGAACAATTAAATAGGGATTTGACTTATGGAAGGGTACCACTACCAGTCAATAGGTTTTTTTATTTGACTTGGTATCTGACTCACTGTCTATGCTCCAATCAAAGGGTTTTTCCTAATACTAGTTTTCATTATAAAAGTTGCAGTGCAGTACACAAAAAGTATTTCTATGTTTGATTACTTGGAAGATGATGAAGTTCCTTTGTTGCAGTGAAAAGTCTATGTCTAGTAAAATGAGAAGTGTATTTTTGATAAGTGAGAAATAACCTATTTCATCACTATAAAGGATACCTCAAATTCAAAATTCCTATCTGTTTTCGCCCCACATGTGATTTGATGATAGTTGTCAAATGTCTTTAAAACTTCGCACGCTTCATCAAAACCCAAGCGCCTATTTCACAAAATGACTGTTCGTGTCAGAACCGTCGTTAACACGCGTGGGATAAATACCCACCATGTGTCATGCTATCATTATAACCTATATATATATATATATATATATTCCGTCAGTTTATGCCATACGTCATATAACTTGAGGTATTCAGTGTATTGATTCCTCTGCTTCGTCTGTTAATTACTTCGTCGATTTTATGTTGTCCAAATATAATCTATGAACTAGGAGGGTGCCTTGATGAGAGGGTATCCGAGCAACAGGAATCTCTAGAAGAGAAGCATGAATCTCTAGAAGAGAAGAATCAACACCGAACCAAATTGATTATAAAATATACTCAACCTGCAAGCATGGATGTGGACGAGCTTAACCTCACTGAGGCCTATCTGAGGGATCAAAAACTGTCAGAGGGTGACAATACCGATGAGCTAAGATGAACTAAGTGAACGCCTCATTGAGCAAGTAATGAGAGGAATGAAAATAAGTAAAGATGAACAGGTCTCTATTGAGCCAAAACGAAGCCATAGTAGTTGAACCAGTCAACCCACTAACTTAATGGCCATTAATTTAGGTCACACAATGTAAATGCAGTCCTAAGTGTAGTTGGCGGAGTTAAGCATTGTAGTAATAGCTTGTAAGCGGTAATAATGGATATAAATAAGCAAATAAACCCACAAATAATGTAATTCTCTTTTCTGACAATAAAGATTACTATTTGGCATTTTCTTTGTTAGTTTTTCCCATAACAAATTGTTTGGTAAATGTATGTGGATTTAAAAGTTATAATCATATTTTTAATTGATTAATGATTAGAACATGTTAAGTTGTGTGTTCTATCAATAAAATATGACTTTTCGGGCCAATTTAGGGATTTATTGAACATTTTTAGGATAAGAACGCCATGGTTTCTGCATCGAGAAGTATCTCACGGTAGTGTTGTCAACATGATATCATCATGTCATATATGGAAACACAAGGATGTCATATTTGCTTCCCTAATAAGTACAGTGATGCATGTTTTTGCAAAATTTCATAATTCCTTACGTGGCTGCTTGAAGATACCATGGTTATTGTAGCAATAAGTGCCTTGTTGCAGTCTTGCATAAAATGAAGGTGATGAGGACGCCTTCATCGTGTAGTAAGTCCGAGTAGATAAAAATAATATAGAGAGATAAGCAAGACCAAATCAAGGGGTAATATCATCTTAATAAGGTCGTTTGTAATCTATCAGATAAAATCATCACCAACAGCCAAGACGAGGTATATCCGAGGGACACTGACATTATTTAACTAAAAGAAACCGAGCAAATGGCATATCTTACCGTGAGTCTGATCAGGGCATTACCGATCATAACCAAAAATGAAACCAAACAAGAGCTATTACTAAGTTTGAAAGCAATGAGAGGATTATCGAGCAAAGATAATACTGAGCATAGGTTGTTACCGAGCTGAGATCTTCAAAGACCGATGCATGACAACGAGGTTGGTCGAGCTCAGTTATCAAGATAAGCGACCATAAAAGAGATCATAAAGGAGGTAAACTCTGTAGAAAGAGTTATTGACTAAAACGACTCATGTAACAGACTATGACTAGAATAATGGTCATAATTATATGGCAATTATCATAAATACTGGTTCATGATCGGTATCAAAGGAATAATAAAAAAGAAAACTACTTTGTAAATAGTATAAATAGATATAAAATTATGTAAAACAATCTTTTCTTCTTTGATTAATAGAATTACTACTTTACAGACTATTTGTTATATTTTCATTTAACAAAAGTGTCAAATCGCTCTTATAGATTTTGGAAAAATCATGGCTGCCACAACAAGATGTGCCTTGTTTCATCCTTGCGTAACATGAAGTATCACTATGTCTTATGTTGCTATAGTGATAATGTCATGGTTGTTACAGTGATAAACACCTAGTTACAGTCTTGTGCGATATGCTTACGTTTGGGGTCATTTCTTGTGACATGGACCATATGTTAGCTTAGAACATGCATATAGTTTTATAAATTTTCAGTTTTATGTGTTATGTGGACATCATGACTAATGTCGTCTTAAATTTTGCAAATAGGTTATGAAGCCAACATATCGCCCAAGTGATCCATGTTGGTGACGAGGTTGTGATTGATGGCATTACATATGTTTATGGTCCAAAAAATGTTAATATTTGGCATAATTGATTATAAACAAAAGATTGTCAATTATTGAAATGGTCATTAAATAATTGATCAAAATATAATTACCAGAGTGAAGGGTAATTTACCGAATTACGTCAACTGAAATGATATTAGTAATAACTTTTCCTAGTTTCATACATGTTAATATGTTTTCCTTAAGGTTTCCCATTACGAATATAAGGTTGTTTTACATGTTGAATCCATATTTTTTTTCAATTTTTTACATGTTTACATATTCTTTGTCATGTGTGCTATTGTGATCAATCTAACAAAAGTAAATATCTTTAACTCATTGGGTAAAATACCTCCCACTTTAGATTAGTTAGATTTTTTCTAATAGATGGCTAAAATTATGTTCGAATTGTTATAATTTTGACATGAAATTAAAAACTAAGCATCATCTGTCCTTAACTGAATATAGTTCACACAAGGGTAACAAAAACGTTTAACACGTGATAAAAGACAAATAGATTGTGATAAGAAATGATGAAACACAAAATACCTTTGGCATTCTATTGGGATATCCTGACTGAAATTACCTTTCCAATTGAGTTTCTCACAGAAGTTGAGAATTATTTTACCAAGAATAATAAGGTGGAGATTCAGACATTGTTATTGCCGCTCTCCACCATGAATTCATACGGAAATTGACATAAATCATATTCTTGAGATCTCAACGATCGTCTAAAATTTAATGATATTTAATATTCATATTCTGGAGGAAGTTATGGTATGATTCAAATTTAATTTGTTCCTCAATAGTTTAAGAGATTTAAGACTTCTTATAACTGTTATCGTGAGAAATGACCAGTTGGTGAGTGAATCTCTTATGTTAACAAGGAGGAGGAAAATATGAAACAATAATATTTTTATTTGTATATGATGAATTCTCAATTGATAAAAGCAAAATGCTCGAAGTATGATTTCTCAATAAAACCGAAGGAATCACCTATTGTAGGTCGACATTTTTTTTGTAAGAAAACGAAGTATCTTAAAAAGGAGTGTGAAAAGCAACATGTTTATATGAAATATAAAAGTAATCTCATAACATTGGTCTATTTCATAATCAATTTAGTTTTGGTTTCAAGAACCACATAGTGAGTTGATACAGTTGCAACCACTAATGTATATAATGACATTAAAAATATCCAGTGAAGAAATATATAATGTTATATCTTTTGGATTGTATAATGTGTATTCAAGTACATGAAGATTCATGTATTAAATGAAAAATGATTTTTCGTGTTTCCGTGAAGACATAAAGGGTTATGGTTCTCATTGGTGGATTAACCTTATAAAGGAAAAGTATAAGTTAGTGCAAGATAATGCACTATAAGAGCTTGCCACTGAATTTACAAAGCTAAACATGACTACAAGGTAATGTGAAGAGATATATAACAAGACTTGTGGCAAAAGGTTATACTCAACATGAAATGATTGATTTTAAAAATACATTATCTACGGTTGCATCAAATGACTCTATTAAGAAGATCAGGACACCAGATGCACACCTTTCTCCAGATTTTTATCAAGTAAGAGTAAATATTTTTTTATTTAATAATGGCATATAGGAAACAATAAGATCTTTGTAACTGGTGATCAAATTCAATGATATATAAAATTAAGATATCTCACTATGATTTCAAACATACTTCTCGATAATGGTACCATAAGTTTCCAAATTAATAATCTTCTTTGGTTTTGAGACGAGCTTCGTTCAAGAATACGTGTATCAAAAGTTCAATGAAAGTAAGTGTATATTGTTAGTGTTGTATGTTAATGCATATCGAAGGTCACAAATGATTACGAATTATTACATACTACAAAAAATATTATGTTGAATTAATTTGATATAATTTTTTTTGGCGATAGAATATTTGTATTAGGAATCCAGATTCACCGGGATTGTTCATGTAGAATTCTTTGATTATCATCAAACAACATATATGAGTATATTATAACATTACAAAGTGACAAATTTCAAAAAATTATATATCTTTTTTTAAGGAGAGAAATTAAATCGCAGTCAATGTCTAAAAATAAAGTTTGAGACTTAAGAAATAAAAAAAAATCATATGCTTTGGAAATCATGATGTATACTTAAGTTTGTATAAGACCAAATATTTAAATTTTTCGGAGTTTTGGGAAAGTATGTAAGTATTTGAGGGATAGACTATTAGAGAAAATTCAAAAGGATTTTCATTATTTTTAATAAACAAAAAATATATTATCATATAAAAAGTCGGATAATCTAGATATCATTGAGTATTGCAGCTAATATTTTGGTGGTTGTGTGGACACAATCCGCAACACTTTAAGAAATACATTTCTATTAACTAGATATGTAATTTCATGAAAAATTGTAAGGCAAACACTTGTTATATCCTCCATTATGGCAGCAAAAATAATTCACATGCTTTGATACGTCCAACAAAGCCCGGTAGCTACATAACATTATCATGGAACTGCACATTGTATGACAAATAGAAAATTCTGTGAGTTATATTATGAGATTAATTATGCAGTATATTGTTCAAACACACATATGAATTTGGCTAAGTACAAACATATAAATATGAAGTTTTTGTATGCTAAAAATATAATGTGAAGTCGCCAAATGAGCATAAAACACATCGAAGAAAATAAAAAGAACATAGAGAGTAAAACATCTTCTTTCTAACTAAGTATAAATTTCAATATAAATAGGTGGATATTAATAAAACTAAAGTAAAATACATGGTTGTTGCTTTTTGGAAGTTAATAACCAATAAGAAAGAATATATTATAAAGATCGATCAAACTTTTGACTTAGTAATTTAAGATGGTAAGATCTCAACCGGAAAAAGAACAAAAAAAATTAATGGATTTATTATGTCAGTTATCTATTTTTTATACTATGAAAACTGGTTTTTAAGGGATCTGTTTGAATTTTATAGGGTTCAAACAAATTCAACCCTATAGTTTGACGATATAAAATTTATTAAAAAAAGTTAATTCTTTAAATTATTTTTATTGTTTATATAATTTTTTTAAAAAAAATTAAATTAATTATATCAAAGAGAAAATTATCCATAAATATGTACTCAACTATCTTATTACAACTAAATACATAAAAATTGCATACTATGAACAACCACCTCTATCTGAATGAAAAATTACAACTTTGTTTCCTTTTTATTTTTATTTTTAAAAGGATGTATCTTTCAAACTGTAGTTTGGAAAAAAAATCCAAAAGTACCATCGAATTTGTTTTGTAAGACGAACAAAAGTAGATTCATTAATTATATTTTTATTTTTTTTATTTGTTGTTCAAATAACTCGCATGATTGATTTTTCAAAGAACTCGCATGATTGAGTTTTCAAAGAACTCTAATGATTGATTATTCAAAGAACAAATGATTGATTTCAAAGAACTCGCGTGTTTAATTTTTCAAAGAACTCACGTGGTTGATTTTTCAAATAAAAACAACATTGTTAATTTTTAAAAGAACTCGCACGTTTAATTTTTCAAAGAACTCGCATGTTAGTGGTGAATTTTTTTAAAAAAAAATAAAAAAAATATCATCAATGGATCTAATTTTGTTCATTTTAAAAAACGAAGACAATGATACTTTTGGATATTTTTTTCGGACTCCGATTTGAAAGATATAGACCTTTAAAAAATTAAATAAAAATAAAAAGAAAAAAATTGGTTCAAGAATTAGAAGTAGTTTTGAGCGTGGTTATTTGAGGTACTATTAAAGAATTTGAAATTAACTGAGAGTTATATAGATGAGATGAGTATTAAGTAAGCATAAATAATAGTTTGGGTATTAGATGATAATATAGTTTGTGAGTACATACCTCTAGTATCATTTCCCAATATAAAATAGTTTCTCTTATTTTAAATTAAAATTAGTTATATATAATAGAAAAATACACAATATTAAAATCATTCAATTTGTTTATAAGATCATTTTTGTAATTTTATTATTTCGGATGATAAACATATCAAAAAAATTCAAACAAAAAATGGCAGGATTAAATATATATATATTATTAATTTTTAATATTTTAATTTTTGTTAGAATTTAGAAATATTTAATGTTAAATAGATATACAATTAATATCTACCAATAAATATATAATTTTTCTTATTATTATGTATGAGCAATAATAATTATCAATAATAATGTATTTAAAACTGCTGGAATGATACTAAAATCAGTGATATCTTATCCCCAAGTGATAAAAAAATATTGCTAAGATTGTTGTTCACGTGATTCTCTATTCTGGATTATATCTAAGGATGGTGTCTTCAATATGAAAGGTACTTGGAACTACATAAGGACTATTCATAATAAGTCTAGTCTATTTGCTAAGGTCTGGAACAACATAACGCATACAAAATACTCTTACCTGACTTGGAGGCCACTGCACCTTGGATTCCTACAAACATTGCTATGTAAAAGAGACATATGCTGTTAGCTTCCAAGTACCAATTTTGCAGTAATATAGAGACTACTAAACATCATTTTATTGAGTGCAAGCTATCTTGGAGTATCTGGTTCTACTACTAAAAAAAATTCAAAGTTAAAACAGGGAGATATATGACTGTTCCCCATATGTTGAGAAACTGGTTTTGGACTTCTAAAAAGAAAGTTCATATCTTCTCTATTCTCCCTCTTATAATTTGCTGGGTGATTTGGAATTTAAGAAACAAAACTACAATAAAAGAGAGTTCTATTGATGTTAAGACATCCATTAACTATATAAACCATATAGTTTTTAGTATTGATCAAGCTAATCTTCTTCCGATCAAGCATTGGACTCCTTTTCATCATGTTGTCTCTGATATTTGTTGCTTTAAACATATAGAGAATAGAAGGCATCATATTTACCTTTGTTTGAATCCTCATATCTCCAACAGAATAAAGATTAATACTGATGGTTCATCTCTTGATAATGGGTATGCTAGTGGTGGTATAACTTTAAGAGATAGCATTGGAAACTTTATACCTGGGCATGTTAATCTTTATGGGAAACTTACCCCTCTTCATGTTGAAACCAGAGCCCAGCTTGATGCTTTGCTAATCTGCAAACAACATGGTTATATCAATGTTGATCTTGAAACTGAATCAGAGATCCTGGTTAACATTCTTGCTTCTGGAAAATATCCTAAACCAATTGAGCATGTGATGAGGTGTTGTAGAGGTCTAATTTATCCTTCCATGACCATAAAATATATTAATAAGATCCAAAACAACGCAGCTGATTGGCTGGTTAAATGGACGCAAAAGTGCAAGATGAAAACGGTTTATAACAATCAAAATGCTCCCTCTCATATTTCTGCTATAAATTTTCTCGAAAGTCTGAGTGTGGGATATATAAGAGACTATTTCTAAATTCTCTTTATTATTTTGATGTTATGCTAAAGCAACGATTTCCTCCAACAATTGTTATCTAGCATTGATTCTATTTTAAGTTCTCTCTATATTTCCAAGTGTAGATTCAAGGTATTATCATAATTGAAGCTTAAAATTAATCGATTGCATTTAATTAGAAAGTGTCGGTGGTTTTGTTTTACCTTAGTAATCGCACTTTTATCTAATATTGTTGCTTTGCGGAGCTGAGTCAAACTCTAGAATAATCACTTGAAGCTTTCTAATTGATTACTCTTTTCTTCAATCCCTTTCTCTGGATCTATTTCTATTGATTGTTGACTTTTCAACTTTCAAAATGACATATATTCAAAACTTTATATCAACTCTTATGTTCTTCAGTTTTATTTTGTAGAAAGTTGTTCTTCAACGAGTTTGTTGTCTCCTTGTCTTTCGTGAGCTGAAGCCTGAAATCTTCAAATTTTAAAAGCATGGAGCTTATTTTTCTTCGGGTTCTTCAAAGATTATGCGGTCTTCTTCTTTCAAAAGTAGAGGTATGAGTCATCATAAGGAGATTATCTTTTCTTCTCTCTTGATTTTTTCTTTCTTCTCAGTAGACTGAAAGGTCATTCACCGGAGTTTTCTAGGCTATTGTGTGGAAGTCAACTAATTTAATCCTTTTGTTTTAGCTGGTCTTTTTATGGAGGGAGCTGAAATTTTAAATTTTGCCGCTTTAATTTTGGTTAAGTTTAATGCCTATATGTTTTATTGAAAGGCTTCATTTTTAGCATAAACATTTGTAAGCCTTTTATTATTAGGCCTTCATTTATTAATAAAATTATCTTAGCTTAAAAATATATATTATATATTATCTAAAAATACATTGTAGCAATAAATACATGGTCCAACGATTTTTACTAATATTCCCCTTTAATCTAAATAAGGTCCAAAAATAGAAAACCAACCTCTTTTTCCATCTCTATCATTTTTTGGAAGAAATATGAAAAACGAAAACTTGAATCTCAATTACAAAGTCATGGCTCATTAGAAAGAACATTCAAGGAGACATCGAGTCTCTTAGATATCTCGTCATAACATATATACCCGGACTAAACATATCTAAGAAAGACATAAGTGGTTTTCTTGGGGACAATTTCAATTTTGATCTTAACTGCGCAAGAATATGAGCAAAATATGTGCATTGAAATACTCGCGCCTATAGTACCCCAGTAAGAAATTCGTGAGGTGCCGCTGCAGCTTATTCCCCCTCCTCCCCCCCAAAGGAGAGAGATGTCTCGTCTGCACATTCATATACATAGCCAGACACAAAAGTGTACAATTCGGTCAAAATCTATGGTTCTTTAAGTTTATTCAGTATAGCTTCTCTTCTCTTAATTGCTCTAGTGGCTGGCAAACGCCAACCAAAATGGGAGAATGAATGGCTCAGGAATCGACTGGTTCCAAGTGGACCTCTTATTTGCTTTTCGTCGAAACCTTACCCAAAACTTATTTTTTTGTCATTTTCTTACATTTCCAATTTCAATAAAGTAAGTTTACTTTTATTTTGTTTCAAATAATAATATTATGTTATTTTTAGGTTTTCGACGATATTTTGTTAGCATTAAGATTTATTTTAAAATTTTGTTGAACTACTTTTTGAAAATTTGAAAAAACAGACATTTATGAATTTGTGAAACTATATTTTAGTCCACGAAGTTTAAAAACCCTATTGTATGATGTTTTTCTAGTTGAAATTTTGTTACAAGGTTTGTTAAGTGGTTAAAAGTGGAGAAATAAATTTGTTATGCATTTCACATTTTCTTTCTAAACTTTGTTCAGTATGTTAGATCTATAATTATCCATAACATGTATTTTACACATCAAATGTTTTTATTGAATTATGATTATGTTTCTCATTTCACAGTTATGTATTATTCTTGTTATGTGTATTGTTATGATGAAGCTCGTCGCAACGTCGTGTTCCTCCTCCCAACGGTCAGTCGATCGTTTGATCACTAGTTTTATTCGTTTCAAATGAGGGGTCAACAGTTGTTGGAACAGTTGTTGGAAGTTCATGGTTGGAGATGTTAGGGCCGAATGTGAATCGTTTGGACTGAGCCTAGCTGATGGCTCAACCAATATAGTTGTCGAAGTTATAAATTGAGCCAATGAGGCTGTTAGAGCAATAAATTAAACCAATTGAGCTATTAGAGTTAGAAGCATGTCGTAGATGATCTCGGTCACTGCTTATTTTTTTTAATGGAAAAGTCTAGATCTATATGTGAATTTGTGATCATTTGCTTTTGATGTTACTTATTTTTAAATTCCTGAAGAAAAAAAATGTAAACAATAAATATTTTTTAGCAACAATCATTCCCCATAAATTAGCGTCAAATGATGATGAAAAGAATTGTTAACTAAGATCCGAATTTTGAATATGATATAATTTCAAAATAAGTAAATTGAATCAATAATAATTATTATCAATATTTGAGTATATGATTATTTATTTGTATGAATAAATGATGTAGCCCAGAAATTCCAAACAAAAACCTTTTTAATTTTATTTTATTCAAATATATTATATTATTTAATTCAAATCTAATTATTAAGATTATATATTATTTTATTTTAAAACATTTATTTTATTTTATTTTATTCTAATTTAGGGTTTTGAGTAGCTCTTATATAAAGCCTCATATACCTTAAGTTTTAAATAAGTTTTTAGAATAATATATTTTTTATCTCTGAAAAATTCAGTCTTTATTACCCTTGGATTGGGGTTTCATTATGTAACCCTTGAATTAGGGTTTCATCTATCGTTGCTTCTTCTTCTATTTCTGTCGCGTTATCAGTTTGGTATCAAAGCCTCAGTTCTTGCTATGGGGCAAACATGTTTCTGAAATCTGATTTCACCTGATTCAAGGTCTAAAGGAGAGAACAACATTTATGGTCATAAAGATCTCGAAGATTGTTTTATATGCGGGGACATACCAGGCGTTTCGATGACGGTCGTTTTGATCGATTACTGGAGGAGTTTAAATTGACTACCAATTATCGAATCATGGAAAACTTGCTTATCGAGATGCTCTCTCAAGCTATGAAGAGGTTTTCGAAACCATTTTTTTCATCAACTGTACATGGGATGTTGTTTTCAGGCTATGAAAAGGCTTTCGAAACTAATTGTTTTCATCAACTGGATGGATTTAATGTGACTACAAATAAGGAACACTCGAGAATAATTTAGCTTATTCTGATAAGGTCAACAATTATAATTCCCAATGTAACAATTGAAAAAAATAAAATAAAATAATTTTGGTTGTTGATGGTGCTGGTGCTGTGAATTCGAGTACGAATTCTTATCAACCAGGAGAGGATGATGTAGCCCAGAAATCCCAAACAAAAACCTTTTTAATTTTATTTTATTTTATTCAAATATCTTATATTATTTAATTCAAATCTAATTATATTAAGATTTTATTTTATTTTTATTTAAAACATTTATTTTTATTTCCTTCTATTCTAATTTGGGGTTTTGAGTAGCTCTTATATAAAGCATCATACACCTTAAGTTTTAAATAAGTTGTTGTAATAATATGTTTTTAACCTCTAAAAATTTGAGTCTTTGTTACTCTTGGATTAAGGTTTCATGATCTTACCCTTGAATTAGGGTTTCATCTATCGTTCATTCTTCTATTTCTACCCCGTTATCAATAAATCTTGTATTTATAGAGATGCATTATTCTCTCTTCATAAATGAGTAAAACTAATTGCCACACATTTAATAGCATGTATATGATACAAACATGGCTTCTACGTGTGGTATCACGATTTATTCATTTTTTATTTAACTCTAGACTTTCTAACTCTCAACCCAATGAGATTTTACAGCGGATACAACTCAATATAAGAAACAATAGGATTTGACAATAGCAATAATCAATAAGGAGGAATATGAAATTTGAGATTTCAAGTTTGGCTCAAAATTTCTAGAACTTACAATAAAAGATATAAAAAATATCTCTTGATCGAAGCAAGACAAAGAGACGATGAATTTTACCTCCCAAACTTTCCAACCTATATATTCGGAAGAAAAAACATAATCAAGAATAACAAGAACAGATTTATTTGACATGTTTAAAAGAAGACAAAGAAAAAAATGAATATAAAAAATACGAATCAAAAAGACCAAGGTATGGATTTCGTGTTTCACAACATGTTTCATATTTTAAAATCTATTTATTTAGTTTTTCACATTTTGTATTTGATTTACTTGGTGTTTCTCTGTCTTAGGATGTAATAAAAAGAGTTGTTAAAATTATAAGAGAGTAAGGAGTAATTGATATGACTATACTCCTGATTTTGTTAGTCTATTCAAATTTATTCTTCTTAACATCAGGTGATGTATTATCTGCGATGATGATTTAATATATCGAGGAATTGGGAAAAAACAAGAAATACTATTGGGTATGATCAGTCAAACAGAAACTAATGAATTATATATCAAGTTGTTACAGAATCATACCTGAGAAAGTTGTAGGATACATTTCTATATTTGTGGTTAGTAGCTTAATTCTTTGTTAAATGAATAAAATATCGGTATATAGACTAATTCTTATATAAATTACATACAATAATTTATTATGAAACATACAAAAAATAGAGCAGCAACAACAAGAGAAGGTTTGATGCCGAGATATTTCAAATAGTTATGAACTCAAACAAATTGAGAGTTTACTTTGATTAAATTGTTGAAGAATATCACTATTAGATATGTTTCTTTAGATTTTTATTTGTTTTTAAATATTTTTTTGTATTCTATATTTATTTTAACAAATGTTTCATATTTTTATTTTTTATTTTAAAATTTTCGTATTTTGCACTTATTTTTATCTTGTTTTACATTTCATATTTACCTTAGTCGTATTTTAAATTTCAAATTTCATATTTAATTAAATATTTAAATATTTTGTAGATTTTTGATAAAGGCATTTGATGTTGAAAGTACTAAGGAAGAAGAGAATTTTGAGGACGAAGAAGACGAAGAATATAAAAGGAAGAAGCCGACAGAGATGATAACATGAAAGTTGGAGTTACTGACGGGTGAATATAAAATAACCAAAATGGTTCTTTAAATTGATAAGATGAACCAAATATGTATCAAGTTAAACCACGAAGAATAGCAAGAGTCACAAAATGATTTGAATATGCCTTATCAGATACAAAAGATATTGGCAAGAACCATTGGTTCAAAAAGATATCAGACATTTGAAAAGATTATCAAGATATGAAAAAGAGGTAAATATTTCATTTCACATTTTTAGTAGATTTTTATCAATGTTTTACATTTCTAGTCTTCGTTTATAATGTCTTGCATTCATATTTCAAAAGTTGATTCAAAAGCATATTTTTTATTTCATATTTTCCATAAGTCTTGTTTCATATTTCACATTTAACACAAGTCTTGTTTTACATTTCACAATTGTTTGATCATTATCTTTTGATTTATCTTTTGTTGAAGAAAAAGTTGGAAACAAAGTCTCAACCATTGGACCAAGTAGAAAGTTTCAAACTTTAAAATCTTAATTTGAAAAAGATGTTGAGAAGATAAGAGAAACAAGTGAGGATTTTAAAAGGGAATGTGACTATGTTATCAAACACATATGCTTCCTTAGAACATGAAGTAATTAAAAATATATAGCAACATAACCACAATATAAGTAGATTGAACAATATATGCTAAATACTAAACTTGCCTATATTGCAAACAAACAGTGGACAGTCTAGTTCCAATAAACATAAGATACATAATAACATATCAACTAATGTATAAAACAAAAAATAAAATATTGAAAAATAAGTTGAAGTGAACCAAGTAATGAAGAAGATGTAAAAGATGAGGTGGTGATTTTTGTTTCACAAGAATTGATTATAATGATATTGATTTTGAATGATGCACATATAGAGGGGGGGGGGGGAATACTGAACAACATTTTCAGGTTACAAAAGACGAGGTCCATGTTGCAGAGGTAAAACTAAATAATAAATAAATATTTATGAATGTCGAACTGAATATGCACCACATAAGGATGGAAACGTGAACGATGCGATATGGAATTTATGAATGACAAAAATGAGAAACCTCTAAAGGAGACACTGCAGAACAAGGGGCAAAATATGGAAGGTAAACTGAATAATAAAAAAATAGAGGTGAATAATGCATATATTAAGTGCAAAATTTAGTAAATGAGGTGGAACATGATCAAGATCATGCTAAAAAATAATACGGTGATAAAAATGAGGTTAAAAGAAACAATATGATCAAGATAAAGTAAAAAAAACAACAAAGTTTAACTGAAATAAAGTAATATAAGAAATATGGTTCATTTTACATATTTCAAAATTTTGATAAAACATATAAAAGTTTATATTTGAAAATGTGTAAAAACCTTGTTCAAATTTAGGAACATATTGTATTTGACATTCAACAAGTGTTTAGCAATTTGCATTTGAATTAACAAATGTTTCATATTTTGTATATAAGTGATGCTTATATCAAGTTGTTGTTTTCCAATAGAGGATTTCGTATACCTTTTGTTATAATTGATGGATCCCTAACAATACATGCTAAATCAATTGTATTTTTTAGACATGCAAGGGTAATCATTTGTTCTATTATCAAAGCAACATCCATAAATTATAAATTCACTAATTATTTTCTGAAAAATGTCCTCAATGTTTTGTTAAATGAACATATATTACACAAATGGTTGACAAAGTCTACTTGAAAAAAGAATAGGAAACAAATTTTATCATAATTCCAATTTGCACTCTAACATCATGAGATGGAATCAATAATTATACACTAATGATGATAGACCTGGATAATTGTACAATAGTAAAATATATCACACTGTTTCCGAATTCAACTTATAATGCAAATAAAACAGAAAAAAATAAAAAGATTTGTAAGTTATATTTATTTCATAACTAACATTGTTACATTTTCATTTAGCAATAGTTGTTTTGTATTTTGCATTTAGCATATAATCTTAGTTTTACATTTTACGAATGACATTTGTTATTAAGTTTTTTTCACATTTTATATTTCACATTTGGTATAATGCATGTTTCACATTTCATATTTGCTAAAAGACTCGTTTTACATTTTGTATTTGGTAGAAAGCCTTATTTCGTATGTCATATTTGATATATAAATCATGTATTTAATAAACCTATTGTTTATCGAAATTTATAGATAGATTGCCTCCTCAAAATAAGACTTTTGAAAGAAAAACCAACAATGAAATCAATATGTCCTAGAGATATCCACAACAAAAAATGATTACTGATTGTGATGTGTTAGTTTGTGAGTATACTAGTTATTTTATTAAAAATGATAGAATAACCGATGATTATAAAAAATGGGCATACGACATATGAGAGCATTTATGTTTGATATACTATTAAATGATAGACACGTGATGTATTAATATAAAAATCATTGTATACTTCATTATGGATTACCTTGTGTTATTTGATTTGAAAACTAATAAATGTTTGCAGTATTGGTACATGTTTTGTAAATGAATTAATAAATATTTTACAATTGCAGCTCCACACTTAATTGACATATTTATGTTTCGCCTTTTGTAGTTTAATTTTATCCACACTTAGATAATTTAAATACATTTTTGCATTTCACGTTTAATTTTAGCTATGTTTTGTATTTCACATTTACACTAATTAATACTTCACATTTCATATTTCAATTTACTTCTTATGTTGTCCTGTTTCACATTTTTCCAATTGAAGACTTGCATTATTTTTTCTCCTCTAGATACAATATGTTTCTTCTTAGATTTTCTCACTCTCTTTTTGAAAGTTGGGATAAGTATAACCAAATATTTGATAGGAAGTAGATGTTTCACAAAAAATAGTTAAATCACATATGCTATATATAAGTTGTATTATGAGAGCTTGCATAATGACTCAAAATATGTTGAAGGATTCTTAATCTTAAGTATCACAGCCAAAGCATGAGAGAATGAGAAGAAAAATGAATTTTTACATATACCAGAAGACCATTTAAAGACCATAAGATCAACAACCATAACACGTTAAAGAAAATGTGTGTCAAACTAGTGAAGACGAACAAAATATCTATGGATGACCTATTTTGACATTGGCTTTAAGTTTCTTTCAAATTCATAATATAATTCAACAGTCAAATATAGACCCTCTATATAATGTATTTATATAGTCTCATAAGAAAAACATTTAATAATATCTTTAATTTTATTATTAAACGAGTCTGCTGGACTAGAGGCCATAAAACCGTATCGTTTGTCTTTAAAAAATGCACATAAGTATATATATGGAGGTAAATTTTTGAAAAATTAACATCTTTTGAACCTCATTCATCAAGAATTCATTCTGTATATACACTAAACATGTTTTGAGTAGGGGATAAGTAAAATTTAAACCTTTTAACCATCATTGTCCTAAATTTTACGGATGTAAAACTCAATACATACTTAAAATTTCCAATCAGATGATAATTATAATACGCATGATAACAATGAGCAAACAAATCCGAAACACCATTAATTATACCTAAGTAATGATCTGAAATAAATAAAATTTGACGATCTAACTAGCGAGGTGTCAACGTCTTAAGAGACCATAAGCAATTTTCACCATCTTCTATCCCAGCAGTAAAAAATTCAACTGCAAAAATACATGCATATTCATGAAAGAAGCATGATTAATAATAAGTATTTTGTATTTTGTAGTTGGTAGTCAGGCATGTTTCACAATTCACACTTATTAAATATTAAATTTTTTATATTTCTCATGATAAATGAGCTTGTTTTAGAATTCTTAAATCACAAAATCAAACATAAAAATGTTTCGCAATTCATAAACCAGAAAATTAGACATAAGGAGTGTTTCTTAATTTTAAATCATAAAAATACAAGTTTTGCAATTCACCAATGAGACAGAAGTTAGTGGATGTATCAATTATTTTGTAGTCTTCATACATATTTTGTTGAGACTTTATTCTCGCAAGGAGAACTTAACTTCAATATTTTATTGTGCATAATTTTAACTAAAAACCATTTTCTACAACATAACGACATAAAACTATTCTGAAAGATGCGCCCCTTTCCTCGAAAACATCCCAACACATATGATCTCATCATTATTAATAGTTGAACAACCTAAATGATCGATAATTGATAGCATAACCGCAAAATCATCATTAGTACTTAAAAAACAATTATAAGTTCACCGCCATAATAATTGAACTAAAAATTGCAGATCTGGACATTGGGTACTCACATTTTACATTTCACGTTTCACATACTATAATTAACAAGCCTTTCATAATTTTATATATAACCTATTTTACAGTTTGCAAATTTTATTTTATTTTATATTTGATAATATTTTGTATTTGACTCAATATAGCGTTTCACATCGTCTTTTACAATACTAACTTTCAAATTCCATAGTTTACTCTACCTAACATTTTAAATTTTAATGTATCTTCTGCATAAAGACAAAGTATGGTGCTTGAATCTATACCAATCCATCAATGATTTCTAAGAGCTAAATATAAATTCAAACGTGGACTACGCATATTTAAAGTCTGAACTTTTTATAACATAAATTATCTTTATTACCTAATATATTTTATTTAAAAAATTATAATGTGTAAGTATCTTTAGTTGACAATACTGATTACTCATTAAAACTATTTTTTCAACCTGTAATGTTAACAGATATGGTACAAATGAGACTGGCGTGAGTTAACCAAAGTCGGAACCAACAAACTCCGACTTAAGAAAGAAACGTGACCGACCATGATAACCAATTGGAGGTGGTCGCTTAAGACCAAGGTTGGGCAAGATTATATGGTTTATTAAGGCAAAAAATGACCAAGCTTAGCCAGACCTAGCCAACCGGCCTTAAGCAACCACATGGTCACTTAACGTTGAGGCTAAATGATCAAAGGATATTTATCTTTGATTTTATATTAATTTTATATTAATTTAACCTTAATTTTAATTAATTATGAATGAAAATACTTTTATTTGGTTACTTTTGATTTATTAGTGATATTGGAGCAAAATGAGCAAAAACAGTTAATTTCTTATCTTTGGTCTTTCTTTCTTTTATTATCTTCAAGTCCTTATTTCTATATTTTTCTTTAATTATAGCTTATATATACAATCTTAACTGTTTTTGCTCATTTTGCTCCAATATCACTAATAAATCAAAAATAACCAAATAAAAGTATTTTCATTCATAATTAATTAAAATTAACAGTTAAATTAATATAAAATTAATATAAAATCAAAGATAAATATCCTTTAATCATTTAGCCTCAACGTTAAGTGACCATGTGGTTGCTTAAGGCCGGTTGGCTAGATCTGGCTAAGCTTGGTCATTTTTTGCCTTAATAAACCATATAATCTTGCCCGACCTTGGTCTTAAGCGACCACCTCCAATTGGTTATCATGTTCGGTCACGTTTCTTTCTTAAGTCGGAGTTTGTTGGTTCCGACTTTGGTTAACTCACGCCAGTCTCATTTGTACCATATCTGTTAACATTACAGGTTCAAAAAAATGGTTTTAATGAGTAATCAGTATTGACAACTAAAGTACACATTATAATTTTTTAAATAAAATATATTAGGTAATAAAGATAATTTATGTTATAAAAAGTTCAGACTTTAAATATGCGTAGTCCACGTTTGAATTTATATTTAGTTCTTAGAAATCATTGATGGATTGGTATAGATTCAAGCACCATACTTTCTCTTTATGCAGAAGATACATTAAATTGTCAAAATTAAGTGATGGTAAAACATCTTTACAAATATTGGTGATTTATTGTCATCTTAAAACTATTAGAGATTTTTGATGGATTGATATAGTTCCAACCATCGTACCTTTTAATTATTTAGAAGATAAATTAAGTTTACAAACTTAATTGACGGTAAAACATCTTATAGACAAAGGGTAATTTATTTTTATCTTAAAACTCTTAAAAATATTTTATTGGTTGATATAGTGTCAATCATCATACTTACTTTTTATTTAGAAGATACGTTAAATTTTCAAAAATTAAGTGATGGTAAAATATCTTTGTAGACATTAGTGATTCATGTATAGAGGAGTTGAAAAATAAATTGTATAGTGTGCTAGCTCCAACTGTCTCCATTAAGTATTAAATTAAGGTTGGAAAAATATTATACATATTTACATATTTTATAGTAAAATATATTAAGATACTCTAACAAATGTGTACATTTTATCACAAACATCCACATCATATCTCTCAAAATTGGAAGAGAAAGCTAGTTTATGAGATGATTTAGAACCCCTTGAGTATTATGACTATTTATATATGTCATAGATACATCAAAAGAAAATATACCAAATAAAAAGAAATCAGATGCAAGCATAGGAATGATACTCTCAACAAAATTAGAAAGTTATCAGGAAGACGTTGATATTCATAGATAACTCTACATATATATTTTTTGTTTATAGATATTCGTTGGTCCTACTATGTATATAATTCAATTGTGATGGAGTTATTTGAAAAATTTAATTATTATTATTTTCATATTTGTCCCTGGTGGTTGCCACTGAATGAAGGTATGTCAGTTCAGTGAATAATTTCATGATTTAATATTTGTTTTATATAGGTACGATGTGCAATACTTATTTATTAACCAAATTCATAGGGAGATAAGTAGTAAAATTAGTACATTACACCTTAAATATAGAGAAAGAACTGATTTAGAAATTTGTACATTTAGAGACGTCTAGTACAAGCAAATCTATATAAGCCTTACATTTGGAATCGAAGTCTGATTGATTAGTAAATATCTCCATTTAAAAGACGTTCCATTCTATAATAATTTATTCTACAAACCCACTATCCAAATTTATATATGAGACAGTAATGTTGATGATATATCGTTTGGGGGAAATATTCAGTGAACAAACTTGATTTTGGGAAATAAATGATTTGTTTAAATTCAAACGATAAGGATTTGATCATTCATTACCGATCATCTCTTTGTTCTCTTATATGAATGAATTTTCAAATTCCCATTTAAGATTAAGTAGCTGTCATTGTTCATGAAGGACAAACTCACTATCCACAAGAAATTGGGCAAAATTAAGTAGGTATAGTAGCTTCCAGTTTCACCTTTTGTAATGTCATAAAAACTTCTACAAGAATATTATGATCCCTTATGGTGCAACAAAAGAACCCAATTCGGCTCGTGTAACGTCATAAAGAGTTTATAAGAACATTAAGATATTTTAGGGTGAAACAAAAGAATTTAAATTTAACATTGGTAACAACATAGACAATGCGATAAGAACATTAGATATGTTGTATTGTATATAGAGAATTCAGTATAAGCTTCCATAGGATCATATTCATATTTTTAATGTTTAATTATAGATTATTGTAATAAGAATGAAAATTGATGTAAGATAATTCACTTAAGATATTTAAAGGTCCTATATCAAATAAGGTTTCATTCAATGTAAAAATATTAACATTTTTAAAGAACCATCATTTCATTTTTTTCAAAGGACTAATTAGTAGCAATTAGAATTTTATTTATGATATTGAGTTTAAGTGTCTCATTAGTTATATTATAATCTATCAAATTTTTAATTTTTTTAGTTTTGAGATTAAATGAGTAGAGTATTATGAACTGCATAAATTCAATGAGAGTGGATTAGTATTTAGAGTTACTTGTCGTTTTAATTGCCATGAGTAACAATGACCATTTTCATGCCACCAAAAAAATTATATTATGTGGGTTTATAAAAAAACATACATTAATAGCATGCTGCAATATTATAGTGTAGAGACGATAAACCTCTGATTTGGTTAAGGTACTTTAAAATATGTCTTCAGATTCAGCATCTCAATCCTAATTTGGAAATTTAATAGATACAAAAAATATCAAATGTTTTCGCAATTGAACTTTTGATATATGCTCAGGTTAATTCAGGATAAGATATATAATTCCGATCTTGAGTAAATACTTAAGTATTCCATGGATAGACTATTATACAGTAGGACTTAAGTCATCCAATATTCAGTATTCAACATTACATACTAACATAAATAAGTCCTGAAATTAATGAGATCATTTAAGTGTATGCCTTTATAGGTTAAGTGAATGTTAAATCAAAATGTATGATTTAGACATGTATATTTTATGTGAATAAAATTTGCGGCACACTTAATTGTATCGAATGAAGAAAAGACATTTAGTTCCTTATAATTAAGGAATATGAATAAAGAAAATAAAACAAACTCTTTTAATGTGGAGAGTCTTAGTTTATAGGATATTTAGATTCAATGTGAGTATTGCTTTGATTTCAACATTTCAGTTTCTCGATTTCAGTTTAATTCTAAGATTGCATTATTATTTTAAATTGTATGCATACAATTATTTGTATAATATAATAAATAAATTTTTATATTTTCCTTAATATTAGATAATCTTAATCCACTTAAGTATGATCAGTTGTAAGTTGACACGTATTTATTAAAGGGTTATGTCATACTTCCATATTATACTCCATGAGAAGTCAGGTCATTAAGGTGGTAGTTATGAGTGCATTTGTTGTAGAAAAATTACGCATATTATGAGACATGGTTGAACCTTTTTGGGTCATTGTTGATTATCATAGGACATGAATAGACAGTCAACTAATTATATATGAACAAAAATGTTTTATAATTCATAATCCAGATGAACATGCTTTAGTACACATGAATGATCCAAGTAGGAGATCGTGAGGAAATCCTAGATTTGGTATGTGTCATTGTGTGCAAATATAGATTATTCATGCATGTTGTTACAACTCTAATTAATGAAATTTATGGTTCAATGAGCTATTAGTTCAACATCTTAGTGTTGGGGTCGAAAAGCTCAATAAAGATTATGGTCCCTTACAACGCCTAGAACATCACAGTATGAACAATTGTAAAATATAAAGGCTAATTAGGTGGAAAGAATAAACAATTTGACCATATTAAATAGATAAATGGATAAATGAGGGACATAGAACATCTCTCTTCGCTCTTTTCATTTTCTTTCAACATGTTTTATTTTAATTCAAATTTAAGACCTTTTTCTATATCATCAAATTATGGAAAAACCACGGGTCTCAATCATTAAATTAAATCTTCCGCTACAACTCTGAAATTGTAACAGTTGAATATGCAAAATGGTAAGTACCAATCTGTTCATCTTATACATCTCTATTTATATGAGTAGTTAAGATCTTATGATGATCAATGATTTAGAACTGTTGGAATTCATGATTTAGAATCAATATGAGAAAAAAAACTAATATTATATACTTAATGAAGGATATATAGGTTATTATGAAAAATCTGAACATTAGATAGTAATTGAAAACAATATTTGAATATTATGTGAAACAAATTCGGGTATTAAAGATAATAGCTGGATATAAGTTTGGTTATATATAAGTACCAATAAAATCACCTTAAAATGAAGGATATAGTGTTGATTTGCATGTCTGTTTTTTCTTTAAGAATGAAGCACATAGGTTGGTTTTTAGAGAGTGAAGTGAGATGAGAGATAAACGAGGGGGTTTAGTGAATCACGTTATATTTATGAACTGCGAGAGTTTTGTAACAAAGACTAATTGGGCATTTTGTATTTTTTGAGATCTATCTATAACCTCCTTGATAATCAAAACATACTACCATTTGCTATTGGATATATGATTATTTCTTAAATATACACCATGTAAAATATTATCTTGTGTACTTGGTTTTGGTTACGTTTTCTATTATTTATTGTTCTCATCGAACATATTGAATTTTTTTATTTGAGGAATGATTCTCCAACAAGTGATGCAGTGAGCATAGAACAACAAGTAAGACAGATGTAGATCTAATTAACAATCTAAAGGTTAGAAAGAAATATCTAATATGAAAATACAAAAACCACAAAATATAAGTTATATTAAGTTTAACCTAGATAAATTTGATGGATCAAATGACTTTAACATATGAAGATTTACAATTAAAGCATACAAAAAAAGATTGGAGGCTGCTATCGATGATAAATCTTCATCGATTGATGTATTGGTACTGTCTAAAGCTCATATCGCTTTCATATTAAACTTGAAAGATGAAGTGTTGCATAAGGTATCTTAAGATACCATTTTATGGGGTTTGGAATCAATTGGAGATGATGTACATAAAGATATACATAGAAAATAGAGTGTACCTAAAAAACAGATGTACACACTGTCTATGGTACCTAGACGACTAAAACATAATCATACTCAAATTAAATAAAATTGGTATAAAGGTGGATGAAGAGGACCATACAATCACCCTTTTAAGTTCTTTGGAAAAAATGTGCAAACAATTTATGGACACTATACTCTACAAAAAACAGTCTTTTATCATGGCCGAAGTGAAAGGTGACTCAGAAGGGTACGATCTAAGTGTGAGGGGCATACCATAAAAGAGATATTCAAACAACACGAGAGAAATATCTTGGTCTAAGTGCATGGGGCTTGCTAGTGGTTCTAACATGGTATGTTGGGTATGCAATAAAAAAACTCATATCAACGAGAACTTCCCAGAGAAAGTAAAGAGAAAAAATTATCAAAAGACCCAACTTGGATATGCTGGAATTGCGTGTAATGACTATGAGTACGCTAATAGCTTAATGACTTTTTATTCTTAAATGTACCAAAGTAAATAGGTGCTGAATTTGGGTGTATCATTCCATATGATTGTGGATGGGTCATCATCGTGCATGATGAATCCTGTGAAATAAAATTGATTGGGATTATACAGTTCAAGTTGTCTACATGAGTTGAGAGATTTATCGAAGATGTGAGATATGTGCCTGAAATGAAACAAAGCATTCTATCTAATGGATGTTAGATGAAGAAGGGTTTACATATAAATGTGGAAATGAAAAACTGAAGATTTTATAAGTATCACTTGTTGTAATAAAAACCTATAAAATTAATGGATTTCTGGATTTTGAAGGCTCTATTATGGTAGGAGGAGTTGATAGTGTGGAGAAAGATTCTACTGGGTTGTGACTTATTTGGTTGGGATATTTTAGCAAGAAAGGGGATTGATGAACTAAGCAAATAAGGCCTGCTAGATGGTATGATAGTTAAAAAGTTGAGATTTTGTGATAGGTGTGTATTAGGTAAAAGCAAAAGGGTGAAGTTTTTTACCAACAAACATCCAACCAACACAGTGCTTGATTATGTTCATTTAGACCTTTACGTGAACCTATAATAGGTGATGCATGGTATTTATGTTGCTGATCTAAGATCACTCCAGGAAAGTATGGGTTATACTTTTGAAGCCCAAAAATGAAGCTTTTGCTTCCTTTGTGAATTGGAAAAAACTGGTAAAGAATCAAACATGGAAATTATTGAAGAACATTCAGACTAATAGTAGCTTGGAATATGTGAATACAAAGTTCACTAGCCATTATGAAAATATTGGCATTGTTAGACATTGGATCGTGAGTCGCACTCCCCAAAAGAATAGGCATACTGAAACAATTAACCAAACCTTGTTAGATAGGGTTTTGTGTATGCTTCTAACCATTAAGATGTGCTCAAGGTATGGGGAGAATTCGTAACTATGACTGCTTTGTTTTCCAAAAAAATACCATATAAGATGCTTAAGTTTATTTTTCCTCAAGAGGTATGAACTAGAGAGAAACCTAACTTGGAGCATCTGAGAGTGTTTGGAATTTCTGCCTATGCATATGTGAAGCAAGATAAGTTTGGGTTGAGAGTACTGAAGTGTTTATTCCTCCACGATCCATGGGGAATATAAAGGTATAAGGTTGTTGTGCCTTAAACTACATGTCCAAAAGGTTTAATAAACATAGAATTTATTTTCAATGAAGATGATATGCCATTAAAGAAGGTGGCGAAGACCTAACCAAGTACGAACGAGAAGATATATGAAGTTTACATTGGGTCTAATCTCGAAACTAAAATAGCAGATGCTTTTGCAGAAGATAATTAGAGGCCTAGTACAACCTTTTCTTAGGTAGAGGAAGTTCAACCATTGCCTGCAGGGGTGCATTTAGAAGGGATATGGGTATGGCCAGGACAACCATAAAGCAACAAAAAAAATTGGTACAATAGTAAAGATCTTCATTAATATACTTGAGATCATGAATTCAAATCCTACTAAATATCATGATATATTATGTGACCCGACTAGCTCAGTTGGTATAGCGCATGACATTTAATCTTATGGACGTGGATTCGAGCCCCACAGTGGGTGATTTTAAACTTTATTTATGTTTTTGGTTTATTAACGAATCAACCAACCATATAAAAAAACACTTTTTGTATCACATTTAAAATTGTTTTTGAAAATTCTATGTTATATTATAAAATATATACAACTAATAAAATTTAAATCAAACTAATTAGTGTTTAAGGTGTTGTTATATACATTTGATATATATATATAAAATATACATAAAGTGTATATCAAACTAACAATAGTAAAAGTGATTTCACAACAGTTGATCCTTCACCGAGTAAAACATAAATAGAGAAAAAAGAAGTGAAAAACAAATAATACGTAAAACATCAAGATCGATTACCAAAATGAATGAATTAAAAACAGATTATACTGTTACAAATACACTCCTAAGAAAATAATCTTCGAAATTTATAACGAAATATATATATATATATATATATATATATATATATATATAATCTTTTTAAAACATATTCGTATTTGTAAACTTTTTATAGGTAACATATAAAGAAAACTATCATCTAATAAACACTAACACCAAATAAAAATTATGATATACAAAAATAAAATAAATATATTCAACAAACAGTTGACATTGCAAAACAAAACAAGTAAAAAAACCGACTTAAATATATTATACACATGCTATCACTTCTCATATCTATAAACCATAACAACGACAGAATACAAGGATAATGAAATTTCCACAAACCAATTAAAAACTTTAGTTTCATAATAGAAAAATAAATATATATCTCAATATTGATATATAATTCTTGCTATACCCAATCTCTCTCAATTTAAAAGAAAAAATTGACCTATAATAACATTTTCAACAAACAATTATGAAGCAAGAATAATCACTATTGGTGAATAAAAATATAAAGACTAAATAGACTGAATAAAAATCAATTAAAAGCTTAAAAAGAATCCAGAACAATCAAACAGTATACAAAACACAAAAATATAATCAATTGGATACAATGACTCACTTTTGTAAGAATAAGTAATGTGTAATCTACTAATTCAGCCTCCGTAGTAAATTGTTTTTACAAGTCCAACAAACCCGCGGGTTCTTAATAGTTGGGTGAGCTCTACCATCAAATTGATGTGTGATCATATCTTTATTTGTATAATAGCCGCTCTTAGCGCAACGCAGACATTTGTATCTGACATCTTCGTTTCCATACATATTAAATTGAAGAAGGAAAAAATATTGCTTGAAACTGTTTTACCTTCTTTAGTCTTAATGCATATTTATGTAGAAGGATGTCTACTTTGTTAAAAGCATGAAGCAACTTGCTCAATAATAGAGACTAGGTGCTCAATAATAACAATCCATCTAATAATTGATGCAAGTTGTATAAGTTGCTGAATAAAGTGAAGCAAGTCTCATAAAGTGAAGCAAGTCTCATAAAATGATGCAAGTCTCATAAAGTGTTTAAGGTGTTGTTATATACATTTGATATATATAAAAAATACATAAAGTGTATATCAAACTAACAATAGTAAAAGTGATTTCACAACAATTGATCCTTCACCGAGTAAAACATAAATAGAGAAAAAAGAAGTGAAAAACAAATAATACGTAAAACATCAAGATCGATTACCAAAATGAATGAATTAAAAACAGATTATACTTTTACAAATACACTCCTAAGAAATTAATCCTCGAAATTTATATCAAAATATAAATATATAATCCTTTTAAAACATGTTCGTATTTGTAAACTTTTTATAGGTAACATATAAAGAAAACTATCATCTAATAAACACTAACACCAAATAAAAATTATGATATACAAAAATAAAATAAATATATTCAACAAACAGTTGACATTGCAAAACAAAACAAGTAAAAAAATCGACTTAAATATATTATACACATGCTATCACTTTTCATATCTATAAACCATAACAACGACAGAATACAAGGATAATGAAATTTCCACAAACCAATTAAAAACTTTAGTTTCATAATAGAAAAATAAATATATATCTCAATATTGATATATAATTCTTGCTATACCCAATCTCTCTCAATTTAAAAGAAAAAATTGACCTATAATAACATTTTCAACAAACAATTATCAAGCAAGAATAATCACTATTGGTGAATAAAAATATAAAGACTGAATAGACTAAATAAAAATCAACTAAAAAGCTTAAAAAGAATCCAGAACAATCAAAAAATATACAGAACACAAAAATATAATCAATTGGATACAATGACTCACTTTTGTAAGAATAAGTAATGTGTAATCTACTAATTCAGCCTCCGTAGTAAACTGTTTTTACAAGTCCAACATACCCGCGGGTTCTTAATAGTTGGGTGAGCTCTACCATCAGATTGATGTGTGATCATATCTTTATTTGTATAATAGCCGCTCTTAGCGCAACGCAGACATTTGTAACGGACATCTTCGTTTCCGTACATATTTAATTGAAGAAGGAAAAATATTGCTTGAAACTGTTTTACCTTCTTTAGTCTTAGTGCATATTTATGTAAAAGGATGTCTACTTTAATAAAAGCATGAAGCAACTTGCTCAATAATAGAGATTAGGTGCTCAATAATAACAATCCATCTAATAATTGATGCAAGTTGTAGAAGTTGCTGAATAAAGTGAAGCAAGTGTCATGAAGTGAATCAAGTCTCATAAAGTGAAGCAAGTCTCATAAAGTGAAGCAAGAACAAAAGCAATAATAATAGAGACAAATTATTGAGGAAAGAAGAATATATAAGCACCTCTTATTTTACTTGATCCATGAATTATGAACCACCGATATCACATTTTTTCCATTATGTTTAAATTATTCAATCATATATTATTTTTCTGTTATAATGAATTTTATACATATGTACCTATTTCTAGAAATTATTTTTAACGACAGAAAGGTTTGGCAGATAGAGTACGCAATCTCAATCTGATGAAATATGGGAGGGTATTCTACCTGTTGCAATCTGATGAAATATGAGAGGGTATTCTAAAAATTACCTATTATGATATTATTGTGGATGTAATTCCAAATTGTTATAATTTATCTAACTACTTCTAATCCATATTATCTTTTACGAAATAGATCACAATTCAACTTTTTAAAGACAATTTTGTCACATGTTTACGAATAATATTTTAAAATATATTTTAATAAGTAGTATACATCTAAAAATATATTTTATTGTTGGTTTTATTAATTTAAACAAGATGTATAAATATAAAAAATAAATTAAAATAGAATAACAATATCATATAAAAGATTATATATATACCAATTGCACCAACCTGTTTAGCATTGGATTCGTCTATATTGTTTAGCATTCCAGAACTACACGTTTAATTTTCAAATGAAATGACTTTTTGTTGTTAATAGAAAATATGTCATTTTGTATAACATCAATATGAGCGGTAACATATGTACATGACAAATCCTCAGGTTTTGATATATTTTACTACCATGTTAGTTGATTGAATATATAAATAACTTCCAATGAAAAAAATAGAATGCTATGCGTAATATCATAAGTATAAATATGAATATCCAAACTTCAAAATTTGTTCCATTAAAAAATTATTAGATTCCAAACATTCTAAATCTCGATCATCAACATAAGTAGAATTTAAAATAGAATTCTATACAAAGACATCTAAATATCGACATAAAACTAAATTGTACCGCACACAATACATTCATATGATTATCATACCATATGTTTCTCATAATATATTCATAGTTTTCCTTTCATTTTGTCGAATCATTTTTCCGCAACCATTGTTTTCTGTAACACTTTTTGTATCACATTTAAAATTGTTTTTGAAAATTCTATGTTATATTATAAAATATTTACAACTAATAAAATTTAAATCAAACTAATTAGTGTTTAAGGTGTTGTTATATACATTTGATATATATAAAAAATACATAAAGTGTATATCGAACTAACAATAGTAAAGCTGATTTCACAACAGTTGATCATTCAGTGAGTAAAACAGAAATAGAGAAAAAAGAAGTGAAAAAACAAATAATACGTAAAACATCAATGAATTAATAACAGATTATACTTTTACAAATATACTCCTAAGAAAATAATCCTCGAAATTTATATCGAAATTTAAATATATAATCTTTTTAAAACATATTCATATTTGTAAACTTTTTATAGGTAACATATAAAGAAAACTATCATCTAATAAACACTAACACCAAATAAAAAATAAAATATAAAAAAATAAAATAAATATTCTAAACAAACAGTTGACATTGCAAAACAAAACAAGTAAAAAGATCGACTTAAATATATTATACACATGCTATCACTTCTCTATAAACGATAACAACGACTAAATACAAGGATAATGAAATTTCCACAAACCAATTAAAAACTTTAGTTTCATAATTGAAAAATAAATATATATCTCAATATTGATATATAATGTTTGTTATACCCAATCTCTCTCTAAATTTAAAAGATAAAATTGACCTATAATAACATTTTCAACAAACAATTATCAAGCAAGAATAATCACTATTGGTGAATAAAAATATAAAGAATGAATTAACTGAATAAAAATCAATTAAAAGCTTAAAAAGAATCCAGAACAATCAAACAATATACAGAACACAAAAATATAATCAATTGGATACAATGACTCACTTTTGTAAGAATAAGTAATATGTAATCTACTAATTCAGCCTCCGTAGTAAACTGCTTTTACAAGTCCAACAAACCCGCGGGTTCTTAATAGTTGGGTGAGCTCTACCATCAGATTGATGTGTGATCATATCTTTATTTGTATAATAGCCGCTCTTAGCGCAACGCAGACATTTGTATCGGACATCTTCGTTTCCATACATATTTAATTGAAGAATGAAAAATATTGCTTGAAACTGTTTTACCTTCTTTAGTCTTAGTGCATATTTATGTAGAAGGATGTCTACTTTGTTAAAAGCATGAAGCAACTTGCTCAATAATAGAGACTAGGTACTCAATAATAACAATCCATCTAATAATTGATGCAAGTTGTAGAAGTTGCTGAATAAAGAGAAGCAAGTCTCATAAAGTGAAGCAAGTCTCATAAAATGAAGCAAGTCTCATAAAGTGTTTAAGGTGTTGTTATATACATTTGATATATATAAAAAATACATAAAGTGTATATCAAACTAACAATAGTAAAAGTGATTTCACAACAGTTGATCCTTCAGTGAGTAAAACAGAAATAGAGAAAAAAGAAGTGAAAAATAAATAATACGTAAAACACCAAGATCGATTACCAAAATGAATGAATTAAAAACAGATTATACTTTTACAAATACACTCCTAAGAAATTAATCCTCGAAATTTATATCGAAATATAAATATATAATCTTTTTAAAACATATTTGTATTTGTAAACTTTTTATAGGTAACATATAATGAAAACTATCATCTAATATACACTAACACCAAATAAAAATTATGATATACAAAACTAAATAAATATTCTCAACAAACAGTTGACATTGCAAAACAAAACAAGTAAAAAAATCGACTTAAATATATTATACACATGCTATCACTTCTCATATCTATAAACCATAACAACGACAGAATACAAGGATAATGAAATTTCCACAAACCAATTAAAAACTTTAGTTTCATAATAGAAAAATAAATATGTATCTCAATATTGATATATAAATCTTGCTATACCCAATCTCTCTCAATTTAAAAGAAAAAATTGACCTATAATAACATTTTCAACAAACAATTATCAAGGAAGAATAATCACTATAGGTGAATAAAAATATAAAGACTGATTAGACTGAATAAAAATCAATTAAAAAGCTTAAAAAGAATCCAGAACAATCAAACACTATACAGAACACAAAAATATAATCAATTGGATACAATGACTCACTTTTGTAAGAATAAGTAATGTGTAATCTACTAATTCAGCATCCGTAGTAAACTATTTTTACAAGTCCAACAAACCCGCGGGTTCTTAATAGTTGGGTGAGCTCTACCATCAGATTGATGTGTGATCATATCTTTATTTGTATAATAGCCGCTCTTAGCGCAACGCAGACATTTGTATCGGACATCTTCGTTTCCATACATATTTAATTGAAGAAAGAAAAATATTGCTTGAAACTGTTTTACCTTCTTTAGTCTTAGTGCATATTTATGTAGAAGGATGTCTACTTTGTTAAAAGCATGAAGCAACTTGCTCAATAATAGAGACTAGGTACTCAATAATAACAATCCATCTAATAATTGATGCAAGTTGTAGAAGTTGCTGAATAAAGTGAAGCAAGTCTCATAAAGTGAAGCAAGTCTCATAAAGTGAAGCAAGTCTCAAAAAGTGTTTAAAGTGTTGTTATATACATTTGATATATATAAAAAATTTCATAAAGTGTATATCAAACTAACAATAGTAAAAGTGATTTCACAACAGTTGATCCTTTAGTGAGTAAAACAGAAATAGAGAAAAAAGAAGTGAAAAACAAATAATACGTAAAACACCAAGATCGATTACCAAAATGAATGAATTAAAAACAGATTATACTTTTACAAATACATCCTAAGAAATTAATCCTCGAAATTTATATCAAAATATAAATATATAATCTTTTTAAAACATATTCGTATTTGTAAACTTTTTATAGATAACATATAAAGAAAACTATAATCTAATAATCACTAACACCAAATAAAAATTATGATATACAAAAATAAAATAAATATTCTCAACAAACAGTTGACATTGCAAAACAAAACAAGTAAAAAAATCGACTTAAATATATTATACACATGCTATCACTTCTCATATCTATAAACCATAACAACGACAGAATACAAAGATAATGAAATTTCCACAAACCAATTAAAAACTTTAGTTTCATAATAGAAAAATAAATATGTATCTCAATATTGATATATAATTCTTGCTATACCCAATCTCTCTCAATTTAAAAGAAAAAATTGACCTATAATAACATTTTCAACAAACAATTATCAAGGAAGAATAATCACTATTGGTGAATAAAAATATAAAAACTGAATAGACTGAATAAAAATCAATTAAAAAGCTTAAAAAGAATCCAGAACAATCAAACAATATACAGAACACAAAAATATAATCAATTGGATACAATGACTCACTTTTGTAAGAATAAGTAATGTGTAATCTACTAATTCAGCCTCCGTAGTAAACTGTTTTTACAAGTCCAACAAACCCGCGGGTTCTTAATAGTTGGGTGAGCTCTACCATCAGATTGATTTATGATCATATCTTTATTAGTATAATAGCCGCTCTTAGCGAAGCGCAGACATTTGTATCGGACATCTTCGTTTCCATACATATTTAATTGAAGAAGGAAAAATATTGCTTGAAACTGTTTTACCTTCTTTAGTCTTGGTGCATATTTATGTGGAAGGATGTCTACTTTGTTAAAAGCATGAAGCAACTTGCTCAATAATAGAGACTATGTACTCAATAATAACAATCCATCTAATAATTGATGCAAGTTGTAGAAGTTGCTGAATAAAGTGAAGCAAGTCTCATAAAGTGAAGCAAGTCTCATAAAGTGAAGCAAGTCTCATAAAGTGAAGCAAGTCTCAAAGCAAGTCTCATAAAGTGTTTAAGGTGTTGTTATATACATTTGATATATATAAAAAATACATAAACTGTATATCAAACTAACAATAGTAAAAGTGATTTCACAACAGTTGATCCTTCAGTGAGTAAAACAGAAATAGAGAAAAAAGAAGTGAAAAACAAATAATACGTAAAACATCAAGATCGATTACCAAAATGAATGAATTAAAAACAGATTATACTTTTACAAATAAACTCCTAAGAAAATAATCCTCGAAATTTATATCGAAATATAAATATATAATCTTTTTAAAACATATTCGTATTTGTAAACTTTTTATAGGTAACATATAAAGAAAACTATCATCTAATAAACACTAACACCATATAAAAATTATGATATACAAAAATAAAATAAATATTCTCAACAAACAGTTGACATTGCAAAACAAAACAAGTAAAAAAATCGAGTTAAATATATTATACACATGATATCACTTCTCTTATCTATAAACCATAACAACGACAGAATACAAGGATAATGGAATTTCCACAAACCAATTAAAAACTTTAGTTTTATAATAGAAAAATAAATATATATATCTCAATATTGATATATAATTCATGTTATACCCAATCTTTCTCAATTTAAAAGAAAAAATTGACCTATAATAACATTTTCAACAAACAATTATCAAGCAAGAATAATCACTATTGGTGAATAAAAATATAAAGACTGAATAGACTGAATAAAAATCAATTAAAAAGCTTAAAAAGAATCCAGAACAATCAAACAATATACAGATCACAAAAATATAATCAATTGGATACAATGACTCACTTTTGTAAGAATAAGTAATGTGTAATCTACTAATTCAGCCTCCGTAGTAAACTGTTTTTACAAGTCCAACAAACCCGCGGGTTCTTAATAGTTGGGTGAGCTCTACCATCAGATTGATGTGTGATCATATCTTTATTTGTATAATTGCCGCTCTTAGCGCAACGCAGTCATTTGTATCGGACATCTTCGTTTCCATACATATTTAATTGTAGAATGAAAAATATTGCTTGAAATTGTTTTACCTTCTTTAGTCTTAGTGCATATTTATGTAGAATGATGTCTACTTTGTTAAAAGCATGAAGCAACTTGCTCAATAATAGAGACTAGGTGCTCAATAATAACAATCCATCTAATAATTGATGCAAGTTGAAGAAGTTGCTAAATAAAGTGAAGCAAATCTCATAAAGTGAAGCAAGTCTCATAAAGTGAAGCAAATCTCATAAAGTGAAGCAAATCTCATAAAGTGAAGCAAGTCTCATAAAGTGAAGCAAGTCTCATAAAGTGAAGCAAGTCTCATAAAGTGTTTAAGGTGTTGTTATATACATTTGATATATATAAAAAATACATAAAGTGTATATCAAACTAACAATAGTAAAAGTGATTTCACAACAGTTGATCCTTCAGTGAGTAAAACAGAAATAGAGAAAAAAGAAGTGAAAAACAAATAATACGTAAAACATCAAGATCGATTACCAAAATGAATGAATTAAAAACAGATTATACTTTTACAAATAAACTCCTAAGAAAATAATCCTCGAAATTTATATCGAAATATAAATATATACTCTTTTTAAAACATATTCGTATTTGTAAACTTTTTATAGATAACATATAAAGAAAACTATCATCTAATAAACACTAATACCAAATAAAAATTATGATATACAAAAATAAAATAAATATTCTCAACAAACCAATGACATTGCAAAACAAAACAAGTAAAAAAATCGACTTAAATATATTGTACACATGCTATCACTTCTCATATCTATAAACCATAACAACGACAGAATACAAGGATAATGAAATTTCCACAAACCAATTAAAAACTTTAGTTTCATAATAGAAAAATAAATATATATCTCAATATTGATATATAATTCTTGTTATACCCAATCTCTCTCAATTTAAAAGAAAAAATTGACCTATAATAACACTTTCAACAAACAATTATGAAGCAAGAATAATCACTATTGGGGAATAAAAATATAAAGACTGAATAAAAATCAATTAAAAAGCTTAAAAAGAATCGAGAACAATCAAACAATATACAGAACACAAAAATATAATCAATTGGTTACAATCACTCACTTTTGTAAGAATAAGTAATGTGTATCTCACGTATACAAATGTTTTTAATCGAAAGATATGTTTCGTTATCATATATATTTTGAATTCATATAATTTCTTATGATAATTAGAGAGTTTTCAAAATAACCCAATAATCTAAACATGCAAATAAAAATAGTCAAAAAATATTTTTTAAGATTTTATAAGTATTTATATAGTTTAATTTTGATTTGATTTTAATACAAAACATAATGAGATTGTGAAAGATATTTTTATTGGTAAAAATATATCACGGCTTAAATAAAATACGTCATGTCTACGGTTAAATAAATTAATAAAATAATATAACGACGCATAGCCTTTTTTAATACGAGTGAAAAAATCATCTAATATGATATTATTGTGGATATCACTCCAAATTATTATAATTTATCTAGTTTAATTCATATTATTTTTACAAAATAGGTCACAAATCAATTTTTTATGGACAATTTTGAAACAAATTTATAAATAATATATACAAAGTGGAATAATATGTTATAATATTTAATTTATAGAGATAATATACATCTAAATATATATTTACTATTTATTTTATTAATTTAAACAAGAACTAAAAAATATAGAACTAGAATACTTGCAATATATGAGTGAAAAATGATCATATGCTTTGCGGAGGTTATACCAAATTGTTATATATTATTATACTAGTTATAATCTACATTATCTTTTACAACATAGATCACAATTTAAGTTTTTAAGCACAAATTTGAAACAAATGTATCAATAATATGTACATATGTTAAATATTCAATTTAATTAAATAATATATATATATATATATATATTGGTTTTATTAATTTAAACAAGAAGTAACTAAATATAAAACTAGAATAATCATTTTTTAATATGTGAGAAAAAAACATAATGAATTATGATATTGTGAATGTCATTCTAGATCGTTATATTTATTCTAACTAGTTCTAATCCACATTCTTTTTTATGCAATTGATCATAATTTAACTTTTTAAAGACAAGTTTGAAACATATTTATAAATAATATGTACAAAGTGAAACAATATGGGAATATATTTAATTTAAATAAATAATATATATCTAAAATATATAATTTTGAATAACATCAATAGCAAAAGAAGGATATAAACATGACAAATACTAAGTTTTTTTTATATATTTTACCATCATGTTAGTTGAAGGCATACATAGATAAATTGCAATAAAAATAGAATTTATATATGAATATCTAAACTTCAATATTTGTTACAATAACAAATCATTAGTTATCAAATATTTCGGATCTCGATCTCGAACAAAATAAAAATTTAAAATAGATTTTTAGACATAAAATTAAATTTTACCGCACATAATGTATTTATATATCTCTAATAACATATACATATCATGTTTTGTATTTTGTTGGATAATAATTGTTTCCCCAAGTAGTTCCCCAAGAATTATGTATCTTGAACTAGGGTTTTCCCCTAATTGTGTCGTATCCTACTACAATCACAAATTATTGTTTTCATTCTTTTTTAAATGTATCGCGTTTAAAATAATTTTCGAAAACCCTAGTTATATTGTAAAATATGTATCAAACTTATAAAATATAAATCAAACTAATTAATGGTTGATGTATTGTTACGTATACCTAATATATATGAAAACTAGTTAAATTATATTTCAAACTAACAATTCTAAAGATGATTTCACAATAGTTGAGCCTTCGCGAGTAAAAAATAAAATAATGACATATAAAGCAAACTATAATCTAAAACACTACACCAAATCAAAAATATGATACACAAAATTAATATAAAATTATAAGTTGGCATTGAATCGTACTTAAATATATTATAGATATGTTATAACTTCTCAATTCTATAAAACGTAATTGAAATTGAAAATTACTCAATCAAAGGAAAAAATAAGAGAAGATTACCTTATGTCTTCTTGATATTACGAAGTTTTCTCTGGTTTTAAATAAAGGGAAGGTTGACGGATATGGTTTATTAGAATCCATGGTGTTTAGTGAAGATCCGACTGGATGTAAGGAATAATCTACTAGTTAGATTCTAGAATTTGTTTTCCATTTTAGTAATATGGGTCATCTCAAGATATGGAGATTATTTTCAATGGGCAACTAGTCCACTGAATATTTTTGTAAATTTGTGTCTTTTAATAAAATAATCTGTTTGATAAAAAACATATCTATAAAGTATAATAATACTAAGGTAAAATATACAGAAAATAAAATTTCTCGAGACCAAATGATAAAAACTTTAGTTTCAAAAGAGAAAAATAAAATTATATCTGAATATTGATAGATGATGCTTACTAAACCCAATCTCTCTTAATATAAAATACTCAATCAAATTATAATAACATTTTCAACAAACAAATATCAAACTAGAACAATCATTCTTGGTGAATAAAAATACAAAATAAAAGAGACTAAATAAAAAATCAATTAAAAAAATATATATATATATATAAAAAGATCCAAATTAATCAAACAATACACACAACACAAGAATAAAATCAAGAAACACTTTTCTAAAAATATGTAACGTATCTGCCACATGATATGGAAATAGGATTTTGAAGATTAAATTGTAAATAATGAAAATTTAAGGATTTAATTATGAGTAATGTGAGTCTTGACTCCTCTATATAAAGGGCAAGGCTCCTCTAATAAATGGGTTGAACACTTTTTCGTTAGAACTCATTTGTACTTGAACTTTCTCTCTCTAAAAATCTCTAGCTCTTTCTCTCTTTAGATTTCTCTCTTAACAATTAACTCATGTGAAAAATTAACTCATCAAATTGGCGAATCCGCTGGGGAAATTGATGGGCTGAAAGGCAGTGTGAAACGCGTTGTTCCATTCTTTCTCAGCCCAAGCGGCAAGCTTTTGGAAAATCACCTTGGCAGCTGGTAGACGTGATGAGTAACGCCTTGAAATTTCTAAATTAATTACAAAAGTATAAAATTAAAAAAAAACGTAAATATTATTTCAGAATGTAAAAATTTCGAAGTGCTTACGATTGCTTCTCTAGATGGGATTTAATTTTGAAGGATTAGCCTCGGAAATTGCTTTGCCATTTTCCCACGCTCAAAGATGAATTTCTGTTTCCAATATTGGTCAGCCTCTAAGAGGTCGTCGATGATCTTGAGGTCATCCATCAGGGTGAGGTAATAAAAGGGAAGTTTCAGACCTTTTGATAGTTGAGTCAAGGAGATGAAGTTTTTAATGCTGATGGGAATGTGAGACAATCGAGATGCCATAATCACTGATATAAGGGTGAACCACTGATTTGGTGTCACCTGAGTAGGACATAAGCTGAGCAGTTTGAAGTATTCCATGATCATAGGATCTAGTGGAAACCGAAGACCCCAATTAGTGATCTCAGGGTAGACTATTAGCTCATTATCTTTGCAATCCAAAGGATCCTTCTTTGGGTAGTCAAAATGTTATGTTATCTCTCATTCCCTATTGCTTTTTTAGAGCCGAAGCTTGGCTATCTTTGTAATATATGTAGCGAACCTTTTCAGTGCAATGATGTATTTGCCTTCAAGATTCCTCAGATTTCTTCCAATCTTCGTTCTTTCTTCTTTGGAAACGAAGCAAGCGTCTGCTTCTTCTTGAGGTTTATGGGTATTTGCATAGTTCTCATTGTCAGATTCAGCCTCGAGATCGGTTTTAGTATCTTCTGAATCAGCTTCGTTGGCTTTTGATGTTTATTCTCGAGGATTTTGAGATGTTGGATTAACAACCTCTAGTAAAGGGCTACATGTTCGAGGAGTTTCCTCTATTACTTCTCTTTGAGGAAGATTTTCAACATTTGGATTTGAAGGGGAAGAACTTCGGATAATTTCTGGTTCATCTCCCATGGCAATGAAAGTTCTTCTTTTTCTGGTTATTGAAGAGTGATTCAAAGAGGGAATATTTGGCTTTGGTTTTAAAAGGGATTTTTTACTAATCAGATAATAAATTTTGCTTTGAGATGAGAAGGCTCGAGGTGTTTTGGGGCCTAGGATTTTAGATGAGGAACGCTCTTCGACTATGGGAGAAGGCGAAAGATCAGGAAATTTAGTTGGATCTAAATTACCATAATAGATTGTTTTAGTGGTTGTTCCAACTGGAAGGTTATTGATCAATCTTTATTTCCTATATTCCTCAGCTATTTGCGTAATACAGAAGTATTCGTACGATCCGAAGACTAAATTGCTGTCAGAGTCTGAAGATTCTTGTGTTTTGGGTTGGATAGCATTCGGTTTTTGGTTTTTTGTTTCTTTCTCATAAACCAAATGAATGTTAATCGGAGAAGATGAAGATTGGTCAGAAAGTTGGGTTTTTTTATGAGAATATACTGAGAAAAAGGAAGAATACGGTGAGGGTAGCCAAAAGCTCTGACTTCTCTCTAAAATGGCTTGTGTGATGAGAATGAAAAAATAAAAGGCATGTTGAATTTATACAAAAAACTGAAGACATGTGAAGTTTGTAACACTTTTATGATGATAGGTTAGAATATAAATCGATAGGTTGATCAGATGCTCGACATCTGTCAGGCTAGACCTCTAACTATGGATCTAAAAAATATAGGGTTGTGATGGATTGAACGGTTATATGCAACGGTTACTTTCATATGTAGTATGGATAAAAGTCGAAGAGTATTTTTGAAAGTGTTCGAGCATGGTTCGTTTACACAGTATTTCGAAGTGATTTTCTATTATAATGTTTCGAAGAAATTTTTTGTCTTTGAAAGGTTATCAGATTTTAGCATCATTGCTAATTGGTATTTGTTTTAAGTACGCTTCGAATGATTGTTCTTCATTAGCACTTCGAATGATTGATCTTCATGTGCACTTCGAATGATTGTTTAAAACAGTTGCTTCGAATGATTGCTTTGAGTTTATAACAGGTTACATAACATATGAATGTATTCGAAGATATTAAGATTCGAAGACATTTGGATTCGAAGATATTTTAGTTCTCATTCATTTACTGACGTGAGAACTAGGGGGCTTCTGATATGGAAATAGGATTTTGAGGATTAAATTATAAATAATGTAAATTGAAGGATCTAATTATGAGTAATGTGAATTTTGTCCTTAAATTGTAATTGATGTAAGTTTTAGAGAGTATTTGTAACTATGAATAATTGTTAAGGACTAAATAGCAATTAGTCCTCTTTTGTAACATAATTTTGTTTGAGACTTAGTCTTGGCTCCTCTTATAAAAGGGTTGAACACTTTTTCTCTGGAACTCATTTGTACTTGAACTTTCTCTCTCTATTAACTCTCTAGCTATTTCTCTCTCTAGATTTCTCTTTTAACAATTAACTAAGGTGAAAAATTAACTCATCACCACGTATCTAATTGAAAGATATATTTCCTTATCATATATATTTTTGGATTCAGATATTCGTTTATGACAACTAGTGGTTTTCAAACAAAACTCATTTATCCAAGCATGCAAACAATAAGAGCCAAAAATCCAAATATATTTTATGTTTTATTTTATGTTCATTAGTAAATTAAGCATAAAAATGCAACATTTCCAAACTTTTATATTTTCAAACATTATATATATATAATTGTATTTATGAAATATAAGTAGATTGTGAAAGATATTTTATCTGCAAAATATATCACGACTTTAATAAAACTCGTAATCTGCAAATTCAATTAGAGCAAAATAAACAACATATAACGACAAACATAAGTTTTTTTAATATATGAGTAAGAAAATAACCTATTATGATACTATTATGGATGTCATTCCAAATTGTTATATTTTATCTAACTAGTTCCGATCCATATTATCCTTTACGAAATATATTATAATTCAACTTTTTAAAGACAATTTTGACACAAATTTGCAAATAATATATTAAAATATTTAATTTAGATATACATGATATTTAAATGTTTAGCATTGGGTTTGTCTTTATTGTTTAGCATTGCAGTAATACACGTTTGATTTTTAAATGAAAACACTTATTGTCACTTGAAAATATGTCATTTTGTATAACATCAATATAAATAGGAACATATGAACATGACAAATCTTGAGTTTTTAATATATTTTACTACAATATTGGTTGATGGCATACATACATAAATTTCAACAAAAAATAGAATTAATAATAGCAATAACATAAGTATAAATGTGAATATCCAAACTTTAACATTTGTTCCATCAACAAATCAATAGTTTCCAAACATTTTAAATCTCGATCATCAAAAGAAGTAGAATTTAAAATAGAACTTTAAGAAAAAACATCTAAATATGCAACATAAAATTAAATTGTACCGCACATAATACATTCATATACTTCTAATAATATATACATAGTCTGTCTTGCATTTTATCGAACAATTTTTCCGTAACCATTATTTTCCCAATTAGTTCCTTAAGAATTATGTATCTTAAAGTAGTGTTATCCCATAGTGGTATCGAATCTTACTACAATCACAAAGTGTTTTTTCCATTTTTTAAAAAATGTATCGCACTTCAAACTATTTTAGAAAATCCTATGTTATATAATAAAACATGTATCGAACTTATAAAATGTAAATCAAACTAATTTTTATATAAGGTATTGTTACATATATTTGATATATATATATAATAAATAAGGGAAATATCACACTAAATACCTTCTCACCAAACTTATTATCATCTAGTACCCCAACTATTTTCTATGCCTACTAAATATCCATCTCACCAAAGTAATTCCTTTTTAGTACCCAACTAATATTTCCCTTCCTGAAATACCCTCAACATTTGGGTCAGTCTACACTCCATTTCTCTCTCTACCATACTTAAAGTACCAACAACTACGAAGACTTTCCGATCTCCAGCCATGGAACCTAACCAAATTAGCACATGGAATTAGCAAACTAGAGATATTAAAAATTTTGTATTCCATGGAATCCAGTTATAAACTTCTTACAAGGAAAATGTTTCACACCTGGGTTAGCTAAAAGAAGCACAAGATCAATATCAGGGTTATGTGCTGCGACATCTAATGCAGTGCAAGCTCCAAGATATTCTCCAACGATATATATTGGTTTATCGGGACAACGTAAATGCTCTGATCTTACCGTTTTTTTTATTACAATACCGAATAATGAACCAGGACCAAGAACAAGTGGATTAGACGTTAACAGAGCACCACCGTCCACGACGAAGCCACAAGAAAACAGAACGACGGCTCTTTCATCTTCTCCGGCGAACAGTGCGACGTCGTATGATATGTTAATCTAGCGTCATATGATGTGTCCATTTTCATCCATCTAGCGTCAGAAGGACAACTCATCTAGCGTCATAGTACGTGCATATCTAGCGTTAGAGTACGGGCTAATCTAGCGTCATATTACGGTTACATCTAGCGTTATAAGATATGCACATCTAGCTTCATAAGACATGCACATCTAACGTCATATGATATGTTAATCTAGCGTCATATGATGTGTCTATTTTCATCCATCTAGCGTCATAGGTACAACTCGTCTAGCGTCATAGTACGTGCATATCTAGCTTAGATTATGGGCTAATCTAGTGGCATATTATGGTTACATCTAGCGTCATAAGACGTGCACATCTAGCATCATAAGACGTGCACATCTAGCGTCATATGATATGTTAATCTAGCGTCATATGCAGTGTCGATTTTCATCCATCTAGCGTCATAGGTACAACTCGTCTAGCGTCATAGTACGTGCATATCTAGCGTTAGAGTACGGGTTAATCTAGCGTCATATTACGGTTACATCTAGCGTCATAAGACGTGCACATCTAGCGTCATATGATATGTTAATCTAGCGTCATATGATGTGTCCATTTTCATCCATCTAGAGCCTTGTGAACATAACATCTCGCGTCACAGTCATCCATCTAGCGTTGTACTACTCGAATATGACAAGTTGTGCTTGACTTATCTTTGAAAATCTCAAACCTATTTTCTTTCTCTCCCAATGCGTTGTAAACCTTGTCGTGCTTGACGAGCCACGACTCGTACATCACCAAAGAAATCATTGTAACTTAAATCAAGGGTTTGTAGCTGAGTCAATTTCTCGCGTTCAGGTCCTAACTTACCTGAAACACCATAGCTAGAGAGATTCAATGAGATAACACGGTGATAATCGTCACACCCGGTCTCGATTTTCGAAACAATAAAAGGGATTTCGAAACACCATATCTGATGAAAATCCAAATATAGGAGAGAGAGAGAGAGAGAGAGAGAGAGAGAGAGAGAAAAACACAGTAATAAAACGAAGGAGAGAGAAGGAAATGAGTATTAATAATAACTTACTTTCTCTTTCTTCTAGTATTAGAGATAATTTGGTAAAAATATTAGCTTCTTACTACTAGTCTAAGGGTCTTATATTTGGGTACTTATTTGGGATTACATATTTGAAAAGGTATTTAGTGGTACTTTTCCCAATAAATAAAGTGTATGTCAAACTAACAAAACTCAAGATAATTTCATAACAATTGATCCTTCACTGACTAAAAAGGAAAATGGTAAAAGAGAAGTCTCATACAACAAATAAGACGTAAAACATCAAGATCAATTACAAAAATGAATGAATTAAAGATCATACTTCTACAAACACACTCGAAAAATAATATTTGAAATCTATACCAAAATATAAATATACAATATTTTTAAAACATAAACACATTTGTAAACTTTTAATTGGGAACAGATAAAGCAAGTTGTCGTCTAATAAACACTAAAATATGATACATAAAATAAAATAAAAATTCTCAGTAAACACTTGGCAATGCAAAACAAAACAAGTAAAAGAAACGACTTAAATATACTACAGACATGTTATCACTTCTCATATCTATAGAGCATTATAGCTCTAAAGCATAATATAAGGATAATGAAATTTCCAGAGACTAAATGATAAAAAAATTAGTTTCAAATGAGAAAAAAAACCATATATTAATGTTAATATATAATGCTTACGGAACCCAATCTCTCGTAATTTAAAAGACAAAATCAATATATAATAATATTTTCAAACAAAAAAATATCAAACAAAAATAATCATTTTTGGTGAATAAAAATATAAAGACATAATAGACTCAATAGAATTCAGTTGAAAAACTTTAAAAAGATCCAAAACAATCAAATAATACACAGAACACAAGAATATAATCAATTGGTTACAACGACTCACCTTTCTTAGAATAAGTAATGTATATGTAATGTATACATATGTTTTATAATCTAAAGATATGTTTCATAATCATATATATTTTTTAATTCAGATAATTTCTTATGACAATCAGGGTTTTTCAACAAAACTCAATTATCTAAGCATACAAATAAAACTAGCCAAAAATTAAAAAATATTTTATGTTTTGTTTTATGTTTGTTAGTAAATTAAGCATAAGAAACGCAAAAAAAATCTAAGATTTTATACTAATTTAATATGTATTTAATTTGAATACGAAATATAGTGAGATTGTGAAAGATATTTTATTTGTAGAATATATCACGACTTAAATAAAACACGTCATCTACAGCAAAATAAACATAACATAATCAGACTCGTAAACGTTTTTTAATATACGAGTAAGAAAATGATCAATTATGATACTATTGTGGATGTCATTCCAAATCGTTATTTTTTATCTAACTAGTTCTAATCTACTATCTCTTTTATGAAATAGATCACAAATCAACTTTTTAAAGACAAGTTTGAAACAAATTTATAAATAATATGTACAAACTGGAACAATATGTGAATTTTTTTTATTTAGAATAAATAATATATATCTAAAATATATAATTTTACATAACATCAATATCAATTATCAATAGTATGATATGAACATGTTAGTTGAAGGCATACATACGTACATTCCAACAAAAATAGAATATATATCTAATAACATAAATATAAATATAAATATCAAACTTCAATATTTGTTCTATTAACAAATCATTTGTTTCCAAACATTTTAAATCTCGATCTCTAACATAAATAATATTTAAAATAGATTTTTTAGACATAAAACTAAATTTTACTGCACAAACTACATTTATATGTTTACCCTAATTAGTTCCCCAAGAATTATGTATCTTGAAGTAGGCTTTCTCCTAGTGGTGTCGTATCCTACTACAATCACAAATTATTTTTTCCATTCTTTTTTAAATATATCGTGTTTAAAATTATTTTGGAAAACCCCCATCTTACATAGTAAATATGTATCAAACAAATAAAATGTAAATCAAACTAATTTATGGTTGAGGTGTTGTTACATACACCTAATATATACTAAAACTAGTTAAATTATATTTCAAGCTAACAAATCTAAAGATGATTTCATAGTTTTTAGTCTTCCGTGAGTAAAAAATAAAATGATAACATATAAAGCAAACTATCACCTACTTAACGTTAACACTGAATTGGAAACATGATACACGAAAATAAAATAAAAATTATAAGTTGTCATTGCGAAATAAAACAAGTAAAAGAATGGACTTAAATATATTATATACATGTTATCACTTCTCATATTTACAAAGCATAATTGAAATTGAAAACTACTTAATCATGAAAAAAATAAGAGAATAGTACCTTATGTTTTCTCGATATTACCATAGTTTTCCTTGGTTTTAAGTAAGGGGAAGGTTGAGGACTAGGGTTTCTGGAAAACTGGTAGGTTCCTTCCCACGACCCCACCAATCTACTTATAAGTAACAATTATCAAACTCAAATCAAGCACAAGAAAGAGGCATGGGTGATAGATCATGTAATCACAAACCACCTCTACCGGAATCCATGGTGAAGAGTGATCTGGCTAAAAAAATTGTAAGCAAAAATTTATAAATTAGGTTGTGAGATGGTTTTAAGTGAAGAGAAGGTTGAAGGCTATGGTTTATCAGAATCCATGGTGTTTAGTGAAGAGGTGATTGGATGCAAGGAATATTACTAAATGTTTTGTAACTTTGTTTCTTTTAATCAAATTATCATTTTGCTAAAAAATCTATAAAGCATAATAATTCTAAGGTAAAAAATATAAGTAAAGTGACATTTACGGGGACCAAATGATAAAACTTTAGTTTCAAAAGTGAAAAAGAAAAACATATCTAAATTTTGATAGATAATGCTTACTAAACTCAATCTCTCTCAATATAAAATACTAAATCGAACTATAATAACATTTTCAACAAGAATAAATATTCTTGGTGGATAAAATACAATGATAAAAGAGACTCAATAAAAAATCAATAAAAAAATCAACTATGATACTATTGTGGATGTCATACCAAATTGTTATAATTTATTTACTAGTTCTAATACACATTATCTTTTACGAAATATATCACAATGCAGCTTTTTAAAGACAAGTAACAAATTTATAAATAATATGTACAAACTAGAACAATATGTTAAAATATTTAATTTAAAGAATATATATATATATATATATATATATATTTTATATTTTATTTTGCATAACATTGATATCAACAGTAGGATAGGAATCGTAATATTCCTAACGTAGAGTATAAGAAAAATGAAATTTTAGAACACAGATGATAAAAAATTAACTTTCAAAAGAGAAAAATAAAAATATATCTGAATGTTGATACATACTGCTTATTAAACTCAGTATTTCTCAATTTAAAAGGAACAAAATCAAACTATAATAACATGTTCAACAAATAAATAGCATACTAGAACAATCATTATTGGTGAATAAAGATACAATATCATGTCAAGGTAACAATATTAAATATGGTTTCACAACGATCAAGCCTTCGATGAGGAAAACAAAAAAGGGTAAAAGAGAAGTGACAAATAATAAACAAGACGGAAAACAATATGATCACTTATCAAATGAATGGATTAAAGCCAAATCATACTTATACAAAAACACTACTTACTAAATTTACCTCAAAATCTTTACCGAGATATAAATTTGAATACAAGAGAAACACATTAATAAAGTTCTTGTGTAAAAAGCACGGTTAGTCTCTCATGTTTACTACTTGTATCAACTTAGTTCATTTCCTTCAACTATGCATAAAACTCATCCCCTTTCTATTTTTAATTTGCATATTTAGTCCTCCCACACATGTGAAGCTTGAGATCTTGACACGTGGCACCAAATTTTGTTGCAAGAATGGTCCTTCAATTTTTTTTACCAAAAATGTCCATGTCATGCCAAATAGGATGTCAACTCAGCTGCTTAGTCAGATTTACCTTTAACCTTAAAAAGTTCTCTCAAAATGCTGTATGTTTTAATTTACATCAGAACTCTCATCCTCTCTCTCCTCCACTTATCCGACTTGCTCGATTCAGACGCAACATAACCAGAAAAACCGACCCGGAACTCTGACACCGTTCCGGAAACAACTTTTCTTATCCGTAACATCATACCTGTGTTTCAATTCGAAGAACTAAGAAGGATCACCAAGTCGACAGATCAGTTACCGGAAAACTGTGTCGTTTGTCTTTACAAATTCGAAAACAGAGACGAAATGAGGATTGATCTTAATCAGTGGACTTGTCCGCTTTGCAGGGATATTATTGTGCCTGATGAACTACAGAGCTTGTTTAATCAACGCGTGTTGGGTTTTCGATTTTTATAATTCGCACTGATGAATGGGTTGAGATTTTAAATGAATTTAAATTATAAATTTGATAATTTATGGTTTTAAAAAATTATAAAGTCATGTCATCCAACAATTTATCTACTTTATTTTATTTTAATTTAAAACTTTTGGCAAAATTAATATGTTTAATTTTATTATCGTGTTATATATATTTGAGTAAACTGCCTATATTTTAAAGTTTTTTTTTTAGGTCAGCCCGGTCGACCCAAATAGAACATTAGAATGTCGATACTATCTTAACGAACCCAAAAGAATTACCTTCGTTCTCATAACCCAAAATTTCTTGACATTGGAAAACAAAACAAGAAAATCGATTTAATATATTATAGACATGTTATCACGTCTCGTATTTGTAAAGAAAAATAGTTATGAGAGAATAAAAAACGGGAATTTTTTAGAGACTAATTGATAAAAACTTTACTTTCATGCGAGAAAATTAAAAAAGACAAGTGAACATTTATACAAAATGCTTACTAAATCGAATTTCTCTCGAGGTAAGATATAAAATAAACTAAAATATCGTATTTTATCAAAGGAAGATTAAACATGAATAACTATTCCCTGTGAATAAAAGTATAAACAAAAATGATATTGAATAAAAAATAAATCATAAAATATGAACAAATAAAAAAATCTAAAACAATCAAACGATACACACAGTAAGAAAAGAATCAACGGATTACAACTACATACTTTTCTCAAATAAACAAGGGAATTGCTAAAAAAACGGCCAAAATTATTCCGCGAAGTCGCTTATAATTTTTTTTAAAACTACTCCGTGAAGTTATTTTGTTTGACGATTTTGCCCTTACGAAATCGTATAGATACTCAATTTTACTCCGCGAAGTTATCATAATTTCAAAAAAAAACCTCAAACTCTCTAACTTTGCTCTACCTTCTCTCTAAAAAAAATTATAAATTTTTTAACTATATTAAATAAACCTAAACTAAAAATAAATTAAATAAATAAAACCTAAACTAAAACTAAATATACTAACCTATATTAAAATTTTAACTATATTAAATAAACCTAAAACTAATTACACTAAATATACCTAAACAAAAGTAAAAGTGTAAAACAGAAAAAAAAAAAAGAAGTGAAAATCAGAAACCTTACCTGCCTGCATGCCGCACAGCACCAAGAGAAGCCACACAAAGAGGAGGAGGAGCAGCCACATACCCTAAACCGAAATCTACCCTAAACCACCCACTATACCACACCCACCGGCACCTATTACGACCACCACACGATCCATATACACCGGAATCGTCACCGGAGAGTCTGTTCGGAGTAAGAGGAAGCAACCGGAATCGAACAATCACTGTAAGTCCATTCTGTTGTTGTTAGATAGGTTAGTTAGGTTTAGATAGGTTTAGTTAGGGTAGATCTGTTGAAAAAACCGATTTTTGGGCTGTTCCTAAGCCAAGGCAGAAGTTGTTCTTCACCACACGGGGGTGAAGAACAACCTTCCTATGCCATCCTGTGGCGTAGGGTTGGTGCCCTACGTCACATGGACGGCCTGGGGTTCTGGCTGTATGCCCATTGTTGGCGTACAGCCAGAACCCCAGGCCGTCCATGTGACGTAGGGCACCAACCCTACGCCACACGAGATGGCGTAGGAAACATGTCATACGCCACCACTGTGGCGTGGGCATGTAGACGTACGCCATCATTGTGGCGTACGTCTACATACCCACGCCACGGTGGTGGCGTATGGCAGCTCCGGTCACCGGAATGGCCCGGGACCGGTTTATTCTTGCTTTTTTTGTTTGTTTTAGCCCGCCTTATGCTATTTTTTGTCTAAAACAGGTACCAGCATGACAATTTGTGTTTTCGACGAAACCTGATGCTTAGTATTTTTTTTTCAAGTGATGGATCACGGCGACGATGCACAGTATACACAGTCTGCTGATGGCTCGCGGACGAGGAGAGTTAAAAAGCGGAGTAGGGTACGTGACGCTGGTCAGCCAGTTTTACCTGTCCAGATGGATGAGCTCCCTATAGTCTTCGGACCGCATGCGTCCGGATCGAGTTCAGCTTCTGCTTCCGCTTCCCGCGGACGACGCCATCCCCCACCGGCTACAGGGCAGCCTAGAGCTCCTCCTCCGGCCAGATTGCCACCGCTGTTCGGCGAGACTTTCACCTCCCACACTGCATACCACATTTGGATGGGAGAGGTAATATCGAAATTCCAATTTTACATTTTTTTGAAGCTATTTTGTTTTGTCCTATGATAATGGGAACAAATCTTTTCAGGAGCGAGAGATGCGGCTGTATGCCCATTACCCTAGTCATCGAGCATGGAGTTTGGCTGCACAGACTAGGGTACGCGCTGTAGTTGACGCCACCCCGTTCGGTCGTCTCACTGAGCCGTTCTATGAGATGCAGACACACTCCAACATGACGGAGGTTTTCCTAGAGAGGTGGCATGCGAAGACCAATAGCTTCCATTTCGCTTTCGGTGAGATGACGATTACTCTGGACGACGTCCACACTATTTTGGGACTCCTAGTTGATGGTGAGCTTGCTGTGTTTCCCTATATTTCTGACAAGACTCTGGCCATGCACGAGTGCGCTGAATTTCTTGTGGTGGATGATCTATCCTTCGTGACGGAGGTTGAGAAATGCAAGGGCGTTGGTTTGGGATTTAAATGGCTCCGGAGTAGGTTTAGTGGGCCAGAGTTCTGCGATGACAGCCCTGGTCTGAGTGATCTGATGGTGGATGCGGCAGCCCGCGCCTATATATTGCATATGTTCGGCACGGTCATATTCCCCGACAAGAGCAACATGTACTCCAATTACAAGTATTTGTTTTTGTTGCACGATTTGACTCCGGAGGGTGTTGGCAGGTACTCATGGGGTAGTGCTGTTCTCGCTTACTTGTACCACCATCTGGGTGAGACCTCCCTGCACGACACGAGGACTATGGCCGGATGTATCGGTATGGTAGACACGTGGATACGGGATCATTTTTCCATGCTCTGGCCTGTTACTCGACGCACCTACACTGAGCGCGACCCCAATATTGGTAGATGGGATACAGCTGCAGCAGTATCTGACTCACGGACGAAGCTGAACCTTCGTATCTCCGTCAACAACCTGGAAGAGAGCGATGTAAGTGTTATTCTTTAGTGATCCCAAAATTGATTTACTTTTGTGTTTATGTTCATATCCGTTTATATTGCAGGTATTGTTTGATCCTTATCGTGCTATACGCGATCATTTCCCGTTCCAAGAGATATCGTGGTTTCGGGATGTCATATGCGGTGTGGAGCACTCTCAGGCATACTATCCAGAGCGAGTTCAGCGGCAGTTTGGCCATGTCCAGCGGACTATCGCGCATCCTTTGTTAGACATGCAGTCGAAATCAAGGAGAAAACCGAAGACGATGGCGTATGCATTCGATCCGAATGATTGGGAGCGGCGGTAGATGAACACGTTGCATCGTGGTTTTCGAGGAGGGATGGTGACAGACGAGATGGAGTCTTTCTGTGAGCCTGAGTACCTACTACTTCACCAGAGTATTAGCTGGTTTGACATCGTCAACACCGCAATCTACTCGCTCGATGACTACGTCTACGAGGATCGAGAGGGAGCTATCATCCGACATTTGCGTGCTGGTATGCGGAGGATCTCGTTGTTTCCTGGAGTGAGCGAGTTTGATCATGATTTCGATCGTCTGGCTGGGGCTTATGACGATGTTTTGTCCACAGCCAGGAGGCTCGCATAGACATTATGATGTTTTTTGTGTTTGTATGATACTTTGATTCTGTTGTCGCTAACTTTGGTGGTTTGCTTGTTTTTTGATACTTTGTATGATACTTTGTATGAAACGTATCATTTTGGGTTTTGGATTGTATAATACTTTCGGATTGTATGATACTGTTTTCTATATCTTGGTGCTCTCGTTGATGTTTCGGTCCATGTATAATACTTTTTCCTTTATGTTTGATATTATAAAAAAAATATTTCCCGCCTCAAAACATACAGAATGATGGTTGCCCGCCTCAATAAGTTTTTAGCGGGAACAAAAACACCATTTCCCGCTAATTTTTTGAGAATTGAACCACAGAATTCGAGTCTATAAATACAAGAATCTGTCTATGAAACTAAACATTTAAATTATAACGATGGGTGATTCAGGCTGGAACGTGTACGAAGATGCAAGCCTCCTAAGCGCATTTGATTTCGTCAAAGGTACGATGCAAGAGGAGATTCCTGGTTTCATCGATGCGGTTTTGTGCAGGATGTTCTTCAACCACGGTAGGGAGGCATCGTGTCCAGAATGCTTAATGCCCCGACCACGCGGACGCGAAGAAGTGTTCGAGAGGCTGGCTTATCTTAAGCCAAGGACTATACAGATTGAGTCATTGGATTACGAGACCCGTTTACATGTCCAAGACGTATTCAACATGGGATCCCAAGGTCCAGTTACGCCGGAGATGGTGTCACATGCGACGCAGCAAAGGGAGCAAGAAATGGCCGACGCAATTGCAAGCGCCGTTGAAACGTATTCAACTCCCGAAGGAAGTACTGATTCAGATGATTATGCATTCGGGAGCGGCATGAACTATCCGACTCCATAAATCTAAGTGTGAAATGTTAACTGAGGGTTAGCCCACCTATCATTTGTCTTCAGTTATTTGCTTATGTATTTCTTATTATGCAATGCTTTGGATTAAATTGTAATGTTTTTATGCAATCGACGTATTTTGAAGTTTTAGTGCTATTGTTTTCAAGATGAACATCCAAACATAAAACATCGAATGTTTACATTCATTCGATCACAACTTAAAATAACAACAACTAACGAAATAAAAACTTCAAACAAATACTGGAATGAAACATCACAAGTTCAAATAACAACAACTAATAAAATAAAAACTTCGAACAAAAACTGGAAAGGAAAATCACAAGTTCAAATAACAACCGATAAGAAAATAACAAGTTGAAATAGTAGTACTATCTAAAACAACACACATTCTGGAGCTACTTAAAAAAACACAGACTACTAAACATAATAACTCGATGGCACAAACACGGAAATAGTGAAATGATCAGTCGTCGAAATCGTATCCCAAATTGTCATCCGAATCATCCCCTCCCATTCCGTGCCGCAATCCTATCCTCCAGAAACGCCACCATATCCCTACTGATGTAGTCTACTACCGTCATGTTCCAGACCAAAGGTGCTTCTATCTTAATCCTGGCTGGTTGAAAAAGCAGGGCAGTGAGCGGTTGGATGAAGTTGTACCTTGATTTGATTTCGTCACGACTTCGCACTTGAACGTCTCCTGCTCCTAAATGCCCATAGTTGAAATACATCTGACATAGGAGGCGGTCGAAGAAAGCATCGCTACTATATTCCCCCATTTGTCGGCGGACAACCTTAACCGCCTTGAGCATATGGTAGTCTTCATCAGCTGTAAACTCCATGTGTTCAAGTGTTTGTGTTTTTTTTATTAAGTGGACTCTTTGTTTCTATTACGAATATTGTATCCTGTGGCATTTTATAGAGTATAGTTATTTTTTGGCGGGAGTTTTTAGGATGTGGACTCCATGGCGGGAGTTTTTGACTGGAGTTCTTGGCGGGAGTATTTGTGTTGGCGGGGATTAAATTTTGGCGGGTTTTTTTTTTGCGGGAGTTTTTGTGTTGGCGGGAGTTATTGTGTTGGTGGGTCCCGGCTAAATTCAATAATCTATGCAACTTCACAGAGTAATTTATGCGTTCGTTTGTATCGTTATCTATAAATACGCGAGTTGTCCACACATAGAAGAGTAAAGTAGTTGAATAACCTAACAGAAAATGTGTCCATGGAATGAGTTAGAAGATCAATATCTGATGGAAGCATCAATCGAAGTTGGAAACACGCACATGGAACAGGTGCGTAGAGAATACTTCGAGGCATTGCTATGCCATATGTACTTCTTATATGGAAGGGATGATGTCCAGCCGCCAAAGATTTCAAGGCGTGTTGATGAGGTGAAGGCTAGGTTGTCAGTCCTACTCACATTCCGTCAGCATCCAGTTTCAAGCCTCACCGAGCTTGAACGTCGTGTTGCATGTAACCGGTTCAATTGCCAGGTCACTGATTATATAACAGATGATCAGCTGGATGCGGTCCGTTCCGACATTATCGACATCCGCTTAGCGGAAATCAGTGACTACAAGCATGACAAATAAGTTTCAGTTATGAATACAGTTTGTGTCAACGTTCATGTTTAAGTTCATGTTTTAGTTTGTATTTGTGTTTGTGTTGCAGTTGATGTTTTGGTTTACGAGAAGTTAATGTTTGAGCTCCTCTAACTGGTCTACCTCTTAAATTTCGAATTCAAATTTTTTTTTTAAATCTAGTTGAACATAAATTGGAACGTGAATACAATACATAATGAGTTTGGAACAATACATAATCATTCAAACACAAAATTATGCCTACAATTAAAGTAAAATCGCAGTTTAATTTTAAAAAAAGTTGAAAAAAAATAAAAAAAAAATTGTATTCTAAGGCTACCCTATTGCCGCCACACAACGGCGTAGGGATACCCGTTTTCGCCAACGTGTGGCGGCAATAGGTTTAACACTTAGGCTCGCCTCTGTTCTTTTTGGACAGAGGCCTCAAAAGTGTCCCCTACGCCAGGTGAATGGCGTATGGGACATTCTGCACGCCATCCCTTGGCGTGGGGAGCTGCAGTTACGCCAGCAGATGGCGCGCTGAACGTCAGTTACACCATTCTGCTGGCGAAAACTACAGTCCCGAATTTATTAAGTCAAATTTTTTTAAAAAAAATTCATTTAAAGTAAAGAGGTTTAAAGGGTACAACACATTGTTAGTTTACAACAAAAAAGTAAAAACATAACCGAACACAAAATAAATTCAATCTTTGGTTAAGTCCACTATCGAATCATCATGTTCAACGGAGTGTGTCGGTGTGGGATTTTGAAGTCATGAAAATACACGGACTCTTTCTAGCAAAGGGATCGACCAAGAAATAGCGTCTTCTCTCGCCGATCTCATCCACGTAGGATCTATAGTCGGTATGGGTGACCCTTTAACCAACTCAACCTACAAATTTCCGTTCAATATAAATGCGCGTTTACAAAATAAATGCTTAAATGCGTGCGAAAGTTAAAGTTATTTACTCACATGAAAAAAATGGTTTTTATTGACGAATGCCACGCCGATCTCCTTTAAAGAACCATCGCTCTGCGATGCATTTTTCACTGGTAGGTAAGTCGTACATCCACCGGGAGCGAGGCAATAGAAAACGCAATTGAATGTAGTCGCGACTAGTTTTCCGCAACTAGGCAAGGACATCCATTTTGCGTAAGGTGCATTCTCTTTATTAAAAGTCAACCGGTTTATCTCCTTATCAACTTCGCTTTCATCGTCGTAATATGCAACCCGTTTATAAAACTCCCGATCGCTCTTTAGCTCGTGAACCAAGGCTTCTCTAACCATACCATGCGCGATGGCTCTAAAACCACAATTACCGTCGGGCATTACGTTTGTAATTCGGCTTATGAAATGACGCATATATTGAGGTATGTCTTTTGAAAATCTCGAGTCCAAAACATTTGGTAATCTAGTCGGGAATGGTTTAGCCGTGAATGACGGTATAGCCTTGATGTGGTTCGACGTATCCGGAGTGCCTAAACCAACGTATTGAACCCGTTTTGCTATATTTTTTGGGGGTTTTGCTCCGGAATTAGTCGGAGTATGTGCGGCAACCGTTCTTGCGGTGCTACCGAGAGTGCCGACCGGGGTTGCTATACTAGCGGCGGGTGTTACAACTCGTGGAGTTTCGGCACTATCGTGGGACTTAAACATTTCTTGTTCGACGTATTCGTGATATGAAGGATCTCTTTTCGTAGAATAATCACGTTGGACTTTGCTACCCTTAACGCGACCCCGACCCCGTCCACGACCACGGCTTCCAACACGTCCGGGAGTTCTACCGCGGGTTTTAACCTTCTCGAGGGGTGATGTAGCCCAAAAAGTCCAAACAAAAGCCTTATTAATTTTATTTTATTTTATTCAAATATCTTATGTATTTAAATCAAATCTAATTATATTAAGATTTGATTTGATTTTATTATATTTTATTTTAAAATATTTATTTTATTTCCTTGTATTATAATTTAGGGTTTTGAGAAGCTCTTATATAAAGCCTCATATGCCTTAAGTTATTTTAAGTTTTTGGAATAATATATTGTTATCTCTGAAAATTTCAATATTTGTTACCCTTAGATTAGGGTTTCATCATGTAACCCTTGAATTAGGGTTTCATCTATCGTTGTTTCTTCTTCTATTTCCGCTGCGTCATCAGTTTGGTATCAGAGCCTCAGTTCCTGCTACGGGTCAAGCATGATTCTGAATCTTGATTTCATCTGATTCAAGGTCTAAAGGAGAGAACAACATACGGCCATGAAGATCTCAAAGATCGTTTGGTATGCGGGAGACACACTAGGCGTTTCAATGAAGATCATATTGACCGGTTACTGAGGGAGTTTAAATTGGTTACCAATCGTCGAATCAATGTAAAAATTGCTTATCGAGATGTTGTCTCAGAATATGAAGAGGTTTTCAAAACCATTTTTTTTCATCAACTGGACATGGGGATGTTGTCTTCAGGCTATGAAAAGGTTTTCGAAACTATTTTTTTCCTTCAACTAGATGGCTTCAATGTTACTTTGAATAAGGAACACTCGAGAAGAATTTATCTGATTCTGATAAGGTCAACAATTATAATTCCCACTGTAACGATTGAATAAAATAAAATAAATAATTTAGGTTCTTGATGGTGATGGTGCTGTGAATTCGATGACAAATTCTTGTCAACCAGGAGAGGATGATGTAGCCCAAAAAGTCCAAACAAAAGCCTTATTAATTTTATTTTATTTTATTCAAATATCTTATGTATTTAAATCAAATCTAATTATATTAAGATTTGATTTTATTTTATTATATTTTATTTTAAAATATTTATTTTATTTCCTTGTATTATAATTTAGGGTTTTGAGAAGCTCTTATATAAAGCCTCATATGCTTTAAGTTATTTTAAGTTTTTGGAATAATATATTTTTATCTCTGAAAATTTCAATATTTGTTACCCTTAGATTAGGGTTTCATCATGTAACCCTTGAATTAGGGTTTCATCTATCGTTGCTTCTTCTTCTATTTCCGCTGCGTCATCAAGGGGTTCGCAAAGGAGTGTAGTCGAAGGATCCAAAAAATTTTGAAATTTTTTGAGCCAATGACTTTGTTCGTAAACATCAAACTCTTCAAGTTTCGCATTTTGATTTGCGAAATTAAATTTCACTTCTTCTTCACCGGTGAGTTTAACTCGCGGAACGATATCTAGTCTCTTCCAATGCTCATCTATAATCCGAGTAGGTACGTGGTCGTCCACTCTTCGGATTGCCTCAAGGTCGTGGGAACACGGCAAACCATGGATCGTACGATCGGTGCAAACGCACATAGATTTTTCACCGCCGATTTTATCAACATAGTTATCGTATACTATCGCCAATGCAATAGGTGATACGTACCCCCGTAAAAATTTGAACGGTTTGAAATCTTGGAATTTGTGAATTAAACGGCACTTACTAAGCTCCATCGATTCTTTAATAGTAGAATGTTGCATCGCTAACAAGCCATGCACTTTATCCCAAAACCCATCGAAATCCAATCGGCTAGACCCAACATATTTTTTGAATGTAGCATGCGAGCTTTCGGCCCTATTAGAGGTGTGGTTATTAAAATGCATGATCTTGTTAGTATAAGCGTGAACAAACCTCTCTTTATAAGGTGTAATCCACGAGTCAACCACATAGTCCACCGCCTTATCTTGGTCTTTGAACATCGACCGCATCTTAGCCAACCTCTCGTTCATAACCTCAACGGTATCGGATGAAACAACGTCGTTCTAAGCCACCAAAAAACTTTTAGCCACATTTCCGTCTTCAAACATTTTTTTCGTTCTCCAGCTAACATTTTTGTTGATATGCCACTCGCATAACATGTGACTAGCGCTAGGGAAAAATTTGTCGATGCTATTCATCAAGGCTAGTTCGCGGTCCGTAACGATAACACACGGTAATTCACAATCATTCTCCTCCATTACCGTTTTCAAGCATCCCAAAGACCATTCGTAGTTGTCTTGTTTTTCACTCACCATAAACGTGAAACTAATGCAAAACGTTTTGTTGGTAGATGTTACCCCGACTACTTCGAACAAAGGCATCCCGTAACGAATGACTTTATATGTGCTATCCATGATTAGCAAGCGTGGGAAGGTTCTTAGTAAGTCAATACTAAGCGGATGTGCGAAAAACAAATCGGTTATGACGTTAGAACCGTCATTCCCCGTCCGTGTCCAATACTTATACTTGTGCAATTGTAATTTAACTAACAAGCATTGCATTTGGGATCGACCGCCGTTTTCAGCCATCCTCGTTCTTTGACGGTGATTGTAAACGTGACGGATATTTGAAGCATTCTCCGGATCGGCCTTTTTCAAAGCACCAAATATTTGTCGCGGACTTGTCCCGTTCACCGTCAAAAGATCAACGAGCTCTTTTTCCTTACGTTTTAACTTGGACCATTGCAAATGTCCTTCGGCATACTTGATCGGTTCGTGGTTGTGCTTCCCGGAAAGGACACTAAGAGCCCACTTATCGTCTCCTTTTAACGGATTACCCACCAAATGAAAAGGGCAATTTATTTTTTTGCTACCGGTGGCCTTACGCTTACAGTCGCACTCTTTAACGGCCGACTTGAAAATTCCGGATCGCTCGCACCGATAATCCACTCTCGGTGTTCTCCCCCTCTTCCCTACCTCCTTCGATGCTACGTTTATCGAAAAACCCAACGTTTTCCCCCTAAGTTTTACCCACTCGGTCATCGACTCTAAGCTATACTCGTCGTGGGTGGTGAAATGGTGAGCGTAGTCCGAAACAAGCGAAATATTGCATTCGTTCACCTCCTGCAATACGTAAGAAGTAGAAAAACAAATTAAACCGGCATTCCGGATAAGGGAAGCATATTTCGACATTCAATAGGCGTATGGCACCTTCCATTCGCCATGGCTTGGCGTGGGAGACATACAGGACGCCACACGTGTGGCGTAGGAAAGGTCCCCCACGCCAAGCCATGGCGAATGGAAGGTGCCATACGCCTATGGAATGGAGTACGGCATGTCGTCCACGCCGGAGGGTGGCGACGAACACCATTACGAGGTTTTTCACAAAATCTATTTTTTGGCGAAAATGAAAGAGGGAAATGCAATGTACCTCCTCGGCGACCATGCTGCTCTGCGTGGGAAGCACTTCCGACCCTTTTCCGTCCATGTTGTAAAGGTTTTGAATTTTTTTAAAAAATGGGTTTTGTTGGTTCTTAAGTTTCTATTTTTAGTAGGTTTGGAGAAGATGAAGTTTGAAATTATGTTTGCAACTTCATGGAGTAGTTTGGTTCTCTTCAATGGCATCACTTGTAAATATTTAGACTTCAAAGGGTTTTTTGGATTTTTTGCCTACTGGCATTTTTGTAAATATTGAAAATCGGAAACATACGACTTCACGGAATAGTTTTGGCCGTTTTTTTAGCAATTCCCAATAAACAATGCACCGATTACATATATAAAAATGGTATAATTTCAAAATATGTTTAATTATCATAATTATTTTTGAATTCATACATTTTGTTACGATAACTAGTGATTTTAGAAAATTGAAGAGCTAAAGTCCAAATATATTTTATGTTTTCTTTTATATTCATTAATAAATTAAGCATGAGAAACAGTTACATAGATATAATTTAATTTGAATATGAAATATCATATATTGGAAAAAATATTTTATTGATTAAATATATTACAATTTAAATAAAACCCGTCATCTACAAATAACTAAAAAAATACAAATCCATATAAAACAAAATAAACATAATATAACCACACTCATAGGCGTGGGAAATTCGGTTGTTATCCGGCCTGAACTGACCCGATCCGATCCGATCGGTCGGGTTTTGTCCAGCCCGAACTTAGAACGGACCGGGTTCGGGTTCAGAAATTGTAACCCGTAACAGGACCAGGCCGGGCCGGATTCGGGTTTCAAATTTGTTCGGTTCGTTCCGACCCGAAAATCATAAAAAATATATAAAAATAATATTTCTATATATAATAAAAATAATATATTTAAAAAATAAAATAATATATTTATAAAAAATATTAAAATTAATGTCCGCGGGTCGGACCGGATTGACCGACGGACATTAGCGGACGGGTTCGGATTTGAAAATATGAACCCGAAAACAGATCGGACGGATTCGAATTCCAACAAAAAAAAGCGGGCTCAAATGGGCCGGCCCGAACCCGCCCACAGACGGCCCATTGCCGTCCTACTTAGTTAAGAAATGATCTACTCTCAAGTGTGACACGCATAACATTTTCTAACATATAAGTTAAGAAATGATCTATTCTTATATTATTCGCGATGACATTCCAAATACTTAGTTATCATCTACATTGCTTTTTACAAAATAAAGTTTTAAAGGTAATTTTAACATAAATTTACAAACAATATATATGAAGCATAATAATATGTTAAAATTATATAATTAGTATAAATAATCTAACTATATATTTAATTATTGTTTTTTATTTAAATAAGAAGTAACTAAAATTTAACAATAAATTAACATATAATGAAGCTAAAAATTACCATTGGTCCTCATGTTTCATCACTGTATCAAAATAGTCCATGCTCTTTATTTTTGTCTTCCCTTCATCCTCCATGTTTCAGATATTTGCACGATCAGTCCCCCTGCACATGTGAGCCATGAAAATATAACACGTGGCACCCCAAAGATGCAAGTATTGTGTCATTATTGGTTTTCCATAATTCTGTCCAATTATACCATTCCTTCAGCCCACGTCATTTTACTATTACTGTAAATATTTACCATTTACTACTTTAAACCTTATTTACCTTGTATTATAATTAGGTTGTACCCGAATTTAATCCATAAACCCAACCCAACTAACTCAAACCAAAATTAACCCAAAACTCAAAACTCAAAACCTAAACCTTTCTTTTCCATCATTTTAGGAATTCGAGAACGAAGAAGAGAAAAGATAGGTAGTGAGAGAAAGCATTATGTGAGATTAACACAGTTTGTTTCAGGTCCGAATCCGAAGCCATTTATAGATTGATTACACTATTAAGTGTTTGAACTTTTCTTTAGAAATAAACTTAATGTCTTTACAAATAGATACATGATGTACACTTAATGAACCAAACCCTTTACAGATTCAATATCAAAAGTTGAGCTTTTTTCTTCTTTTTTATAAAACTCATATCTTAATTTTCTTCAAACAATAAGTTAGCAAAAGAAAAAGCAGACTTTTTTCACTAATGGAAGATTTACAAAAGAAATAGGTTGTGTTTGGGATAACTTCACTACTCAATCAAAAGCCAAAAACATTATTTTACTTTTCTTACATGGAAAGTGGAATCCCTTAATCAATCCCAATCTGCTTTCCTCACATCCAAAAAACTCATTTATCATGTGAAGCAGATGAGCTAATTGTATATCCTGAGATTCTGAATTGAGGTCTTCGATTCCGTCTAGACCCCTTCATGGTCGAATAATTCAAAATAATTGACTTATATCCAAGCCATGATAGCCGTAACTTATGGTTCACATCATTGTCTTGCATCATGGCCTCAATGTTGTAAAACATTAAGGTTGTGATTGAGCAGTTTATAGCTAAAACATGTCCGTCAAAAATCCTTGCCTACTATTCTACTACATTATATTGGGGAGCGCTTCGAAAATAGTATACGGCCTTCTCGAGGCTGACAGAACATGGAAGCGAAAGTTCTTTTTTATAAGCGGGTGCTAGGAAAATGGGAAGGAAATTTCTGCAAATAAATCTTGAAGGCTCTCCTTGAAGTGAAATAGTACAAGCCCTGTCAAAATTACCACGTTATTAGTTTTTATCTAAGTAATTTTATTTTAATTGAAATCCTAAAGCACTTCCAAGAACATTTTAATGATGCCGAAGAGACTTTCTCAAATCTTAGAGTGTACCAAAAATTAATGGTCGAATAAATTTCACCAATACTTCGACCTGCTAAATCTTGTTCAAATCCATATGTGAAGAATCTCATCGGAAACAACTATCACTTCTTAACACATGATAGAACCTCTTAACCCTCAGATATTGTCAAAAGACTGGCTTCCCCATATGCCAAATTTATCATTCTTTCTAGAAGCAAATCTCGTAGTCATAAAGTAAATAAGACAGATGACGGAGAACCTTCAAATGGAAACAAAAATAAATCGAATTCTAGCTCAAAGAATAAAATTAAGAGAAAAACTGACGAGGTAATAACTCCTGACACTGAAGCTACTACTCTTGAAGCCTCGAAGAGAAAAAAGACAATGGTGTCGAAGAAAAAGAATACTTTAATTCCAAGAATTCCAAAGAACCTATCCTTGTTAGATTTATTAATGTATCTTCCTCTCTCTCCACATCGGACTTTGTTGGAGATGAAGAAGAAAATCAAAGCTGTCAATTTTTTGACATCGAATCCAAATTTGATCAACAAGAAACCGCTACTGAAAATGTCAATGAATTCTAAAAACCTGTCCAAGAAAATCATTTACTAGTCTCTTCTATGAACAACCTTGATCCAATTGACTCTGAAGAAAAAACATTTCCACTTCATTTGTTTGATAAATTTGCACTTACTATACATAACATGGTTTAACCAGTAGAAACTTTAGAAAAACATGCCAAAATATTTACTAATGAAGCTAAATTTTCTCGTTAACAATACGAAGTTGTAACTAAAGAGGCTATATATCTTCGAAAAGAAACATATTCTAACAAATCATGGGCCATAAGTGCTCAAAGAAATCTTATCGATCAATTCCACATTTTTCAAGAAAACAAGGCTGAATTGCACAATGTTATAATGTGGGTAAGACAAGAGATGTCTGTAAAACATAAAAAAAAACTGCAAGATGAACACATGAACTACAAAGCGCTCAACACGCTATATCAAGAAAGCGATGAAGGAAAAAAATAAGGCCCTCAAAGACTTAAAAGAGTTCAATATCGAAGCTGCGAATGACAAAGCCTCTGCTATTACTGTTGCGGTTAACGAATGTGCTAGTGATTGTCTGAAGACATTAAAGAGTTGTGAAAAAAGGAAAACCTATCTTTAATTCTTGATATGCATAATAGGTTTCTGAGGCTAAACTTATATGAATATTGGTATATCATTCTTGAAGACCAACGTCCTAGAGGTATAGACAACATTTATTGGCTTAAAGACTCTGGATTAAGAGACTCTAAAAATGAAAGCTCGAAATCGTAGAAAAACGAAGATTCATAGGATGCAAACTCTTCAAATAGTAAGTCAACTAGCTCTTCCAAATATGACGAAGAGAATTGAGAAGAAAATATCTTATTCACCTTGTCTTATTGTATGCGTTCTTAGTTTGTCCTTTTTACCTAACTTGTTATGTATTGGCCATGATATGCCATATTTTGAATCAGATATTTAAATATCATGTTATATATCCTTTTAACTTATTATATTATCACTTTGGAATTTGTCATTTAGAAAAATGGAATTCCATACATTACCACTTTGAAACACTAATGGTTTGAAAAATAGTCACCTCGCAAAATAATCATGTAATAAAGTATGACTTCGAAAAACAATCACCTCGAATAATATTACTCTGAAAAGTAGTCACTGATAGGATCAGAACTTTTTGGAAGGAAAATCCTATGAAAACCGGAGTGGCAGTTCGGGGATGTTTGATAAAATGCAAACTAGAAATAATTCCAACAGACCATACACGACACACAACTGTGTGCTAACATTGAAACCGGATCCAGGATCTGATCCATAAGGCACATGGGTCAAATAAATAGTATAAATACCCCAACCAACTTCATTTAATAGGTTGGAATTTTTCTAGAAAACATTAAATACAAGCACACACCTCTTTTTCTCACTACTCACTACCCAAAAAATTAAGATTCATCTTACAAAATTCCCAAAATATCGTTTAATCAGAAAATATCCTCACCAGTCACCTCGAATAATATCACTTCAAACAAAGAGTCATCTCGAATAATATAACTTCGAAAAAATGTCACCCCGAATAATATCACTTCTAAAATTTATAACCATAAAAAATAGTCACTTTATAAAACATTAGAAATTGTTACTTTAATTTTAAAATTTTAATCATCCACCCTCAGATTTATCATAATAAAGGTGATCAATCCTTATTTGACTTCCAAAGTGTTTTTTTTTATTTATGTGTATATTATTGTAATAAATTTGTTAAGTATATAAATTTTAGTCACCAACGGTACATTGTTATTGAATTTATCTTAAAATATTTCGCACAATTGATATATGTCATCAGTTCGTACACTAATAAGCAAGACAATTTTCAAATAAGATCTTACAACATTACTCACAATACTGACGCAAATATTCTATGTTCCACAGATGTTGTAATGATCTTCCTTCAATATCTTGAAAACGTTATGTCACGGGATTTGTTTTCTCAACTGCGAAATACGGGCCTTGGATCCAAATTAAGAAGTCTTTTTTCTTTTGTATGTAAGAAAATTTTCTTGAGGACTTATCACCTATATTTAACTCTTTTTATCGGACTTTAAGCGCATATTTACTCCTCATCAAAGTTTGATAATTGAGTGAATTCAGATTCGCTTGAGTTTGTTTTTTCTCAATCAAGTCAAGCTCTGTTATTTCTTCCTTCACCATGACCTTCGTTGGAATAGTTCAATAATCTATAGGATGGAAGAGTGAATTCCATTCAGGTTGATCCCATCCATCCCATAAACTAGACCAAAAAATGATTTATAAGTTGTTGTTTAAGGCGTTTTTTTATAAGCCCATAAAATTCTTGGAGATAACTTGGTCATTTTCCAGTTGGCCCCTTTCAATTTTTCTTCAAACCATCCATGATATATCTATTAATAACCTTCACTTGTCCATTTTCTCGAGGATGAAAGGGTGTTGAGAAGTATTGTTTGATACCTCTCGAAGAACAAAAACCCTTCATATCTTTGTTGTTAAATTATGGTCCATTATCAGTGGCAATCATCCGAGGAACTCCGAACCTACAACAAGTATTAGACAAAACAAACTTGATAACATCATTTGCTCTTGTTCCAGATAGAGGCTCTGTTTCTGCCCATTTCAAAAAATAATCAACAACAACAATGATGGTATGACGCCCCCTTGGTAGCCATTGGCAGGGGACTTACCAAATCTATCCCCCCATCTATCAAATGGTAGTTCTTCAGAAATGGAATCCATCAGTACCGCTGATATATGTATTGTATTGGAAAATCTTTGACAAGTATCACAACTCTGGACCAATTTCTTGGTGTCGAATATTATTGTAGGCCAATAATATCTATTCTCCTCGTCAAAGTTTTATATACACAATAAATAGAACCTTCCCATCATGCAACTCAAAAGAAATCTTGTGGGACTTATCCCTTCCTAAACCACGTAACGATGGTCGACTTAGAGATTTTTTGTATGAAATATTCTCAAGAACTGTATATCCTTGTACCTTAAACCTTAACCTTTGAGCTAACTTCTTGTCAGCTAGTAATATTCTTTTGGAACCGCCAATCTCGTTATTCTTCTTTTACGACCAAGAAAACCTCTCCGGAATATTGACAGTATCTGGATTTCGTTGTAATAGATGGGTTCTCTTATGTCAAAATCCAAGGATATTCTTTGGAATATAAAATTGTTGCTAAAAAATCAACAATAGATTATGGCATCAGGGGATATGTTCAAACGTAACACTTCCAAACATCATAGCCAAACCCTTTAACTCTCTCAAATATTTTACAAGTTGGTATTTATTCGCTTCGGAATATCTTGACACATGGTTCACCAACAACTGCGAAGCACTTTTCAAATGAACTTTTTTAGCCCCATAAATTCTTGCAAGTCTTAACCCAACAAGAGCTACTTTATATTATGCTTAATTATTTGATGCCTTAAATCCAAATTATATATCTTGGTACATAGTTTTCCCCGTTGGAGCCACTAGTTGAATTCCCGTTAATGATCTCAATATACTCGATCCACCATAAATTTGAATAAACCATTTCTCCCCGTAATCATTCCTATATGTGTTAACTCCCTCGGAATCTAGCATTTCTAAGTAAAATTTAACATGGAAGTTGGCCAAAGCTTCTGATTTGATCACCGTCCTTGGTGTAAAATCAATATCATAGTCTTCTAACTCTACATACCACTCCATTATTCTCTTAGGAACATTTTTCTTTTGCAACATATTTTTTAACGGGAATGAAGTTCTAACTTTGATTCAATGAGCCAGAAAATAAGGAAGCATCTTCTGAACAGCTACAACCAAGGCTTAAGCTAATTTCTTCAACTTGAAATATATTTTCTATGAATCTAGCAGAATCTTACTCACATAATATACATGGCATGGATTACCATCAACCTCCCTTAACAAAACTACACTCACTATGTAACCCAAAAACTATCGTGAACGTACTCTTAAACTACACTTCTTAAGATTCAACTTCAAACGAATGACTCTTAGTTTATAAAATGTTTCTTCTAAATCTAAAAAATGATCGTCATTTTTTGTACTTTTAACCAACATATCATCTATGTACACCTCAATATTGTGTCCAATTTAGGTAGAAAAATATTTGTTCACTAACCTTTAATAAGTAGCCCCAACATATTTGAGACCAAAAGGAAATACTATATAACAATGCAACCTTTTATCGGTGATAAACGTAGTGCTATCCTGATCCCTAAGATGTATCTGGATCTCGTTATATCCAGCAAAAGCGTTTATAAATGAGAGGATTTTATTACATGAAATTGAATAAAAAAGTTGGTCTACTCTTGGAACAAGAAATGGGCTCTTCAAACAAGCTTGGTTTAAATACGTAAAACCAATACGCATTTTCCACTAACCATTATTTTTCTTTACAAGTACATGAATCGATGTCCATATTGGATAATGAGCTTCTCTTATATGGCATATTTTTTAAATCTGGTCCACAATTGCTATAATTGCCTCTGATTTTTCAAGAGAAAAAGCTCTTCGTTTTTAGATGATGGGACTTACATTTGGACTAATAGCTAGACAATGACAAACTGAACTCCCACCACATCCTCAGTACTCCAAGCAAAAACACTTAAGTTTTTTACAAGTAATCTACTAAATATTTCTTCATTTGTGTTGGCAACAATGTTCATACCCTTGAATTTTTCCCACGGGGGAACACATACACCTCTATCTTTTCATCTCTTACTAACAATCTATGGGCCTTCCACAGATCATCTACCATCTCTGAATCTGAGGTAAACACCTCCAATTGCTATTCTTTCATCCTCTCAAGACTAGACCCGCTTGGTGTGCAAGGTTGTTCCATAATATTCTCGGTCTACCTATCGATTGCTTCGAACCGTCCCAAAGTGATCTTCAACCATCTTTCAAACACTATGAACCCTTGAAGTTACGACATGCATTTCTTACAACCAAGATCTACCAAAAATTGCATAGTATGTTGTCGGATTGTGTACCACCACGAATAACACCCTCACATTCTTCTTAAATGGCCATTTCCCAATAATACTTCCTCTTCAAATTCCCCGATGATATTGACTGCCACACCAGTATATCCAATTATTCTCCTTTCTAACTAAAGTAGTACTGAGGTTCTCGTATTTTTTACAAAAACAGCATATCGGCACAACTGCTAATACCAATAATCATCCATCAGATCTCACTTCCTATTATCTCAGCTTCGATCACTAATACATCTTGATGCGGTCCAACAATACCTCTCAAGTCATCATCATCAAAAAGAATAAAATTTGGAAGACACTTCCCATAAAGATGAGTTGAAAATCCAGCAACTGACTGTGTGATTAGACTCACAATATGATTTTTTCGAGAACTATTGGTATTTTCGGCCATGTTATCACTTCCAAAAATTGCCAATAAATCAAAATATTCAGAAAGACTTTGAACCCTGCTTCGTGGCTTTGGTTCATTTACCACTAATAAAACCTTCTGATCTAGATCAGGATCAATGTACTCTGTAGATATATTGAATCTATCCCCGGTCCTTGTTATCACCATTGTATTTTTTTGTTTAAATGATACATTCACAATCTGTCGTCCTTGATTTACGTTTGATACTTGTTGTTACCTAGCTTGATTTTTAACAAACGTTGTTAACTTTCCATGATTTATCAATCTCTATATTTTCTTACTTAGAGCTATACAATTCGTTATATAATGACCAACGCCATTGTGATACTTGCAAAATTTTGTATTTATTTTCTCTCTAGGTTTAGTTATTGGTGGTGGTTTTTGGAAATAAACATAATTTCAATTAACTGAACATAATATTTGGGCCTGACCCATTGATTCGACATAGGATTTTACTGCTTATAAAACAAAGTTGTTACCTAGAATGATCCTGACCTAGGATGCAAACTGCTTGAAGTCTTGCGTCGAAAAAATTCTTGTAATTGAGATCTTTGAATATTCTAAGTACTTTCCTAGCGTTGTATCATTAGCTAAATCTCTCCGGAGAAACCCTTGTTGAAATGCAGCACACTGAACCTGCTCATCACAATATTCCCAATTAGTTTTGACAATCACAAAACACTTCGTATAATCCTTCAAATTCTCTCTTACGATTTGCTTGTACTTAATTATGGTATTCCCATTAGCACGTATCTCCTTACTCTCAACAAACGTCTTTCGAAAAATATTATAAAATATATCAAAGTTAGTTTAGACCCCTTTAGAATCCTGTTATACCAATTCAATGTAGTGTCTTTAAAACTCTATGAGAAAGTGCAACACAAAAATTTATCATCATTGTCAAAATTTATGATATAGTTCTTGAACTCTTCAATGTGATCATCATGATCATGTATATTATCGAAATTTTCGATTTTTGTGATATCAAAACGCTTCAGAAGTGCTATAGACTTGATATTTACCGCGAATGAAACATCATTTAATCAACTCTTTATATATATTGTACCCCTATATCATCGTTCGTAATCACATAAAGTCCTTAATCTGAAGGTTTCGTGAACTGATTAGTTACGTTATACTCAAAATTTGGTTTTTCATATATATTTTGAGATCCACTTTGTTTTTCAGATTTTTTTTTCTCACTTTGGTATCATTGATTTTGACTGACCCGCCTCTTTGAATAGTATTTGTCACCCAAATATTTCCTTCTTCTGCAACCATCAACTTGTTCAGGAATTTGGGAATACCTATCTAAATATAAGACTGGTGATTCAGTAGACTCTCTATACTTATGCTTATTTTTTCTTTCCTTTGTTGAAGAACGACAGCTTCAATCCCTCTCAAACTGAACTTCCCTACAATTACCTCTTCCTCTAAGATTGTCTTCACGAGTCTTGTCGGAATAAACCACCAAATTTCTACCTTCGTTCACCCTCTGAACCTCAGAGTGAACCTTTCATGGTTTAACCAAAACAGATTATTCCCTTTGAACCCTCTGGTCATTTGGCTCAACAATTTTAATATTTGATGCCTCTTATCTTCCCTTTGGGGATCAATTTGAGCTTTCCTTATCCAAGAACTTACACTACTACTTCTCTTTATGTGAACATTGCTGGATCTATTTGCACTTTGGGATCCATTAATCATACTTATTCAAATATATGTTTTTAATAGTTTTCGGTTATATCTCTGAAATCTAGGTACTAAGCGCACCTCCCACTGTGGTCGTCACTAATCGCTCCAAGAATAATTAGAAACAAAGAGATGATATTTGGTATAAAAGAATTCTTAAGATAATAAATCAAATGGTTAGAGAGATAAAGTGTCTAGAGAATCTTAGAGAAAGAAAATGACAAGTGTTAAAGTCAAAGAGTTATGATTCATCCGTATTCTAAGATAAAGTACACCTATTTATAAGGGTGTCAAGTTCTATATAAGAGACATACACCCCACTTACTGGACTTTTCACCACATTATATTACTAAATAAAATATATTTATTATGTATTACTTATTTAGTCCTATAAGTTTATCCCTTACATAAAACTTTACTTATATATTATTTGTAGATCTTTTAACCCTTCCAAACTAATTATTTTAGTTTGAACTAATTATATCCTTATCACCTATAATATGATGACAATGTTATTTCAACATAACTTATTGTATTAACCTCTCTTTATGCTATTATGTAGGACCTTCATCTTATAGCTTCTTGATGACCCTCGTGTAGACATACAAACAACCTAATTAAACCATCAAAATGACTAAATAACCGAGAAATTAGAGAACCCAAAAAAAACCACCAAATCCTACCAAGAACATAAAATCAAAACTTGATTTTTAAGATTCATATATGGTGTTTATAGAGTAAATATGTGGTCTCCAAAAACGATTTCCAAAGTAATTTTGATTTTAAAATCATCACAAATCAAAAGGTTGAAGACATTAGTTAAATGTTAGGTGTTTTAGTTATTCTTCTTTTGAAACAAAGTGAGGTAATTCTTGAATATTTGGAGCCATTATAAGCATGAATTATGGTGATTAAGTAGGAGATTGTGAAAAATATATGGTTGATAAGGATGATGAGAATGTTGCAGATGACGAGTAATAAATGTTTTCTTCACTCTTTTCTATGTTTATGTTTTTTATTTTTTGTATCTGTCTTTTTTCGTTTATTTTGTATTTTTATTTGGATACTCTTTGTATTATTATAATGTATTTCCTTATATTTAGAAATTTTCTTTTACATACGATTGATCTTTGTCGAAAAAATAAACTCCAAAAGTAATTTTTAAGCTCAATGGAGATTTTACATTCTTAAATACGGCTATATTTGTTTAAAAAAATATTTGAATTTAAAAGTTGTAGAAAATAATTAATTTTAAATATTTGGTAGTGGAAAATAATTTTTAATATAAAAATATTACAAAATAAAATAAATACTCACTATAGAATATTGTACGTTGTAGCGTTTTATATGCTAAATTAAAACAATTAATTAATTGATATGTAATAATAAAAAACTATTCGTTTATAAATATATTTTATTAAGTTTATAATATTATTTTTATCTATATTTTTCATTTTATAAATTATATATGATTTAGATTTGAATAATTTTCTATATATATATAAAGAATAAATTATGTGAATAAAGAAATATATTTTAATAATTTTTATCGAATAACTGATCTCGTGTCTGATCAGTATAGAAATTGGCGTAAAAATGATTTATACTAATTCTCTAATGTGGTTTATATATTTCTGTAGCCTATTTACAAAAGAGAGAAAATAAAAAAATATGAAGTCGTTTAGAAGCGAATGGGGTTTTTGTATTATTCAGAAATGTTTCTATTACATAGTGTATAAGATCTTATTTATAAATGTAATAAAGGGCTAACGAGATTATGCCTAATATCTTTAACATCCTCCCTGAAACTCACAATGCACCAGTAAGAAGCATTGAGAGTTTGTCACACAAAAAACCCCGTTGTTGACTGAGCTTTTTTGAAAAATATCAACAATCTCTAAAGTTGATATAACATATAGAAACGAGATGGTGCCGATTTGAAGATGATGCCGAGTGAAGTGAAATGTATTTCGATGTGCTTCGACCTCTCATGAAAAACATAATTCTTTGCTATCTGCATGACGTTTTTGTTATCACAATGTTAGGAAGTGGATTTAATAACATTAACCCCCATATCTGCAAGAACCATCATAACCAAACAATCTCACGTGTGGTGACGTCCATAGCACGGTACTCAGCTTCAGTAGACGATCTAGAGACAACATCTTGTTTCTTGCTTTTCCATGATATTAATGAATCTCCAAAGAAAATACAAAAACCAGTAGTACATTTTCGGTCATGAGGATCACTATCCCAATCAGCATCGCTATAGGCACGTGGTTCAAGTGAGAAGATCGAGGGAAATAAAATGTTATAGAACTGAGTGCCACGAAGATTTCTCAATATTCGAAGAACAACACCCCAATAGATGGATGTAAGAGCAGTAACAAATTGACTAACCACACGAACAACATAAGCTATATCTGGTCGAGTACGGCTCCCTACAAGAGTTTGATATAGAGTTTGGTCTGAAAAAAGAACACCATTAGTTGGAGAATACCAAGCATTGGTTTCAAGAGGAGTATCTGCCATCTTGTTGTCAGGAAAGTCGCGCTCGCTCGAATAAATCATATATTTATTTTGTTTGAAAGAGAATATAACTTTTTGGAGAGTGAGCCACCTCTACACCTAAAAATAACGTAATGGTCCCAAGTCTTTCATCGCAAACCGATGAGCCAAATCATGTTTTAGTGGCTCAATTCCATTAATATCATCACCTATAATGATCATATCATCTATATATATGGATAAAATAATTCTTCATGCACCTGTACATCTGATAAACAAGGCCGAATCAGGATTACTAGCAAGGAAACCAAGTGAAGTCATAACTTTAGAGAATTTGCCAAACCATGCACGAAGAGCTTATTTGAGACCATATAAAGTTTTTTTAAGTCGACAAACTTCACATGGTTGGTGAAAAACACCTGAAGGAGAAGTCATGTAAACCTCATTATGAAAATCATTATTCAAAAATGCATTTTTGACATCTAGTTCGAAGATCTTCCACTGGCGAACGGATGCAACCGCAATAAGAGTACAACGGTCGTCATTTTTTCCACTGGGGTAAATGTCTCATCATAATCCATAGCATACTTCTGTGAATACCCTTTTTCTACAAGACGAGCCTTATATCTTTCAACAGACCCACCAGACTTATCTTAATTTTAAAAACCCATTAAGATCCGGTTATATGCTTACCGGATGGAGGTTTAACTATATCTCATATATGAGTCTGATAAAGAGCGGAAAACTCTTCGATTATTTCATTTTACCAACGAGGATTAGAAACCGCTTCTTTAAATGACTGAGGTTCATATAAATTATGTATGTTTGCTATGAAAGAGGAAAAATGAGTTGAGTAATAAGAATACGCAAAATCTGGTAGTTTGGTAGACTTACTTGTACTAGTAGATCTTCTTAGGGGTATGTTGCTATTATTTTCAAAAGGATCAATAATCAGAAGTTTGGTACTTATTATATTATGTGATTTCGCTGGAATCGAATAAAACGGGATATGCTCAAGAAATGTAACATGTCGAGAGACATAAAGTTTCTGACTAGTGGGATCAAAACAATGATAACCTTTCTGTCTAACACCATAACCCAATAAAACATATATAGCATATTTAGGGCCCAATTTGATGTGTTCTACATGAGGACAAAGGATAAAACATGTACATTCAAACACCCGTAAAGAAGAATAATCAAGAAGTTGTTCGTATAACTTTTGAAAGGGCGACATCGCGACATCATGAGTAGTCGGAAATTGATTAATCACGTATACAACAGTATGGATTGCTTCTCCCCAAAAAGTATTAGGAACCTCTGCAGATAAAAGCAAAGAACGAGCAGTCTCAATAAGGTGACGATGTTTTCTTTCTGCAACACCAATATGTTGAGGGGTGTCAGTGCAAGAAGACTGATGTATGGTACCATCATATGCAAGTAACTGAGTAAAATTATTGGATGTATATTCACCCCCTAAGTCACACATGAAGCATTGTATTATAGGAGAATGTTGAGTCTTAACAAGTGCCCAAAATTCTTTATAAATTCCAAGGAAATTTGATCTCTGTTTCATAAGGTAAACCCAAGTATATTGAGTATAATCATCGATGAAAGAAACATATTAGGACTAACCACCCTTTATGGAGACAGGAGATGGACCCCAACCATCATAATGAATAATATCAAACGAAGCAATAGAAGAAGTGACACTTTCATTAAACGGTAACGCCAAATTTTTTACAAGTTTACAACCACTAGAATCTAAGATATTACAACTTTTTAACTGACCTAAAGCACCTGTACAGACTAAAAAATTTAAACACGATGCAGATACATATCCCAGACAAGAATGCCAAATATAAAACTCAAACGATGAAAGATTTAAACAAAACAAACACAAATCCACACCATAGGTGATGAGGGAAGGGTCATCCTCCAACAAAGTCGAACAGAGGGAAGTGGAAAAAGACGGGCATAAAACTTCAATAGGAAAGCAATAAAAGAAGAAAGCATATCTACAAGCTTTCAAACAACCATAGTGATGGATCCCAGAGTCAGCTAATAAGTACAAGAACACCGAGCAGAGCAGGACTAGAAACTAACCGTTATGTTTAATAGCAAAGATCATAACAGAGCATAGCTCCTCCGATATTGGCATAACAAGGTCAAGATAATGAGGTCTACCTACAAGCATCAAGTAGAGCAGAGCCCCTGAGAGATACAGAGCTCCACGACCGAACAAGGCTCTTCCATGGAAAAGGGCTCCTTATCAGTTCAGAGTAATTAATGAAGTCAAACTTCATCACTGAGCAGAGCCACGGTCAAAGTACAGCTCGGATCATTGACCGGACCAATAGCGAGCAGAGTAGGCCCAGCTAATTTGAAGCGATAATAACAAAAAGTGTAATTAAAGAGGTCAATTTAAACTTCGGGGAGGATTAATGAGTCAACGCTATTAAAGATAAAAGACGAGATTGATTTCCGTAAATCTAGGATTTATACCAAAAATAATAGTTGAACCTTTGACTAGATGGGCGGAAAATGAGCTAAGGAGAACAATGTATAGAAGGGGAGCTAACCCTAAATTGTTGTATCTTCTTCGAAGTGAGAAAAAACTGAATATAAAGACAATTCAATTTTCTTGTCATAATTTGTTATATTCTCTATAACAAGAGACAACAATATGAGTCAAGTATGTTTTTCCAGTATCAACACTGTAGATATCTACATTTGTTACTTCAAGTTTCTCCAAAACATAGAGTTCCCCTATTTTACGACCTGCCATAATCACTCTATGAATCTGTTAATTTTGTACAGATAAGAAAACAAGACACAATAACCAGATTTGCACAATTGGCTAACCGAAATAAGATTCAAAGAAAGGGTTGGAACGTAGTAAACATCGGATAACAATATATGAGGGGTACAAATATGGCCAATACCTTCCACTGAAATTGGTGTAGCACTAGCAGATAAAACAGATATGGGTTAAACATGAGATAACGAAACAAATTTCGACATGTGAGGTGACATATGATGAGATGCACCTGAATACAACATCCACAATGATGAATCAATAACTGAAGTGGAAGACGAGAAAATACCTGAATAATATGCAAATGTAGACATAACAAAGTTATTCTTATTCAGTTTGTTACTAGTAGATGGTCAAAAATCATATTTTTCTATCATATTCGCAATAAGATACCAAATCCAAATCGGAAAAATCAAATCAAAATCTTAATCAAACCCCAAATCCAAAATCAAACCAATTCCAAATTCAAAATCTTCAATGGTCCAACAAACTCAAATTTAATACTCAACTAAATCCAAATCCAAGTCCATATACCAAACTAAATCCAACTTCTGATTTTTAATTTTCAATTTCCATTTTCCAGTTTTCAATTTCCAATTTTCAATCAAAATCAATATCAATATCAAAATCCATACCAAAACCAAATTACAAATCAAAATCAAAATCAAAATCAAATTGAATTCACGGTTTTACCAACAAAATTGTTGCACTGTTCTGGTAGTGCTTTCTCTCTAACCGTAGTACTGAATCATAATCCAACCGCTCAGATTAAAGGATTGGATATCCAAAACACGCTCACCAAAACTCAGTAAAAACCGACATATTTTGCCTTTCGGTCAGACTATTTAATTGGGACTGCACACAACAGATTCAAAAACCGAAAATTGTATATTGCAATTAATTTTAGCCTCTACAATTAACTCAATTATTCTCTCCAATTAATTCCTTGCAATTTCACCAATTAAACCTATAAGATTCCCCGATTAATTCTCTTGGGGTTAATTCAATGATGCAATTTCACCGATTTCACCAATTAATTACTTGTAATTTCACCAATTGATTTTCTGCAATTAATTCACCAATGCAATTTCACCAATTAATTCATTGCGGTTTGTACTAATGGAATAGCAATTAATCACTTGCAATTTCACCAATTAATTCTATTGCAATGTATCTTTCATTATATACCAATTAATTCACTTGCAATTTCACCAATTAATTCAATTACAATCTCAAATAACTGAGTATATTATTTTCTCCCAAATCAAAACAATAATATGACTCAAATAACTGAGTAGATTATACCTTTATCGAATAATAACTCAAATAACTAAGTAGATTATTTTATCCAAAATCAAAACAATAATACAACTCTCTATCAAATTTTAACCTGCTTAGTTAAGATCAATACCAACCAATACACAATCCAAAATTGCTGAATAGATCCAGATTCTGAATAAATCCAATTCCAAACTAAAATCCAATACTAATATGAAATCGAATACTTGGTAAATCGACGAAATAGTGAGATCGTTATGCTTCCCCAATTATATTACTCTAGGCTCTAATACTATGTTAAATATAAAACAAAAGAGAGAAAAAAGAGAATAAAAAGCCGATGTGGCTAGAGGTTTTGTATTATTTATAAAGTTTTTCTATTGCATATGTATAAGATCTTATTTATAGATATAATAAAGGGCTAACGGGTTTGGGCCTTATATCCTTAACAATTATGAGTTGCTAAATTATTAGGGGTGCTTCATCACGTAATGCTTATACCCAACTGGAATTAAGTTTTTGATCCAACACTCGTTAATTAGTTGTAAAGCTTAAAAAACTAAGCATTACAAAAGTCACATAAATATATTTATAAAAAATATTATTTTCCAAGCTTTTATGTCATTTGCGGTGTCTTATCATCTGACTTAGGCCAACTAGTTTGGGATGCATTGACTATCACATGGAAAATAATAATATATTTCTATTCATTTAATTTAATATGCAGTAATAATATAAAAATCGAAAATAACTTGATAATTTCAAAAGAATTTAATTTGTTTGTCTATAACATGTGATTACAAAATTTTCACTTTTCATGAACATGTTGTGAACATTGGTAATTTTGGTCTTACTCTATACCATACAATCAACAATCAGAGGCGAATGTATTAAGGGGCAGTGGGGTGTCAGCCCCCATTTCCCCCCAAAATATTGGTTATTTAATTATTTTTAAGGATAATAAATATATTTTTTTAAATGACTAAGGCCTATTTTTTGAGGAAATCGTTAAGCTAAAAAGGTTGGATAAAATTTTAAGCTAAAATCTTAACTAATGCCTATTTTTAAGAAAACTCTTAAGCTAAAAAATAGTTGGTTAAAACATTAAGCTAAATATCTTAACTAATGCCTATTGTTTAAGAAACTGTTAAGCTAAAAAAAACTTTAAGATAAATACTTTAACTAATGTCTATTTTTAAGGAAGATTTCAAATTAAAGTATTTATAAATTACAAGATGTAGTCAGCATTTTAATCTTCAGAAGATTAGAAGTTTTAAGTCTTTTTAGTTTTTTTTATATTTTTATTGTAATAATTTGTTTCGATTTTATTATGGTTTAATCTTTCTCTCAGTTTTTTATTTATCTCTATTTTCTTAAACTGTTTAATATTACCGATTTGATTTACAGCTTCATTTAGAAGAAGATAATAAGTCCTTGTTTATCAAGGAGATGGGGAGTTATTAAAATTAAAGAAGAAAAAGTTAAAATAGGAAGATGAACCGAATTTGATCAATCCAACTTTGCGAGGTATTTATTTTCTCTTTAATGTTATTCAACAATAAAATAAATTATTTATATTAAAATTATGTCTGATACAAAATCAAGGTTGACATTAAATGGCACCAAAACAATCATTTGCTAATTTTAATGTTCACAAGTTACTCGTCTAGCAGAAATTTATCCAAATGGTTATTCTGATACCGAACATACAAGCCTTAGATTCCACCTTGAAACATACATTGACGATATAATTCACAAGGACGAGTTCTCCTATATTGAAGACTTAGGAGATTTAGCTAAGATATTAGTTGCTACTGAAAGACATCAAAGTTTCATATTGGTGTATCGCTTGATCGAATTGACATTAATTCTTGTGGTTGCTACAACATCAATAGAAAGAGTATTTTTTCAATAAAGCTTATGAACACGAAATTGCGGAATAGGATGGGTGACATTTGGATGAATGATCTCTTGGTGGTATACAATGAGAGAGAATTTTTTTAAAAAATGATAATGAAACCATTTTACGACGATTCCAAAATATAAGGAGTCGTCGTAGTCAATTGTCATCTATCAGCTACTAAAACTTTGAATGAATTCTATAAAATTTTGTTTAGCCCCCATACCTCATTTCAAATCCTCGTTCTGCCACTGCATACAATAATATTCACTGTGCTTGTATTTGTGATCTTTATTTTTTATTTAGATTAGTACAATAATAAATATGGATTATTTTTATCAATTAATAATTATCCTCAATTTATATATACTTTTACACAAAATTTATCTGCTAGTTTGATTACTAAATGGAATAAATATTCTCATATTATATATATATATATATATATAATTATTTATCAAAATAAACAAAAATGATCTTAAAAAGAATAAAAAATGATAAGGATCTTACACTAAAAAAACAGTACATGCCATTAAATATTCATTTTTATTTTTAATGGTGAATTAGGCTTTGAGTTTATTTCATGCACAATTAACAATTCATGCATTATCAACATCTTCCTTTTCAAATTATTAGAATTTAATTTTTATTCATTCACTATTAAAACACATCTTTATTTTTATTAGGACAAAAATCCGATATCTTTTTCTTTTATTTTATTTTATTTTTTGTTATGAACATGCTTAGAAATAGCCTATTTTTTATATTTCTTGGATTATCGAACATTTGTATATATATAAAACTATAAAATAGATTATTATTATTTTTATAATTTTATGTTTATATATTTCTTAATATTGATGACAAATACAATGCCTACAATTATATATAGATTCAATTGTTTAACCATATATTTAGGCAGAGATCAAGAGGTAATGTTTACTTTGGATCTATATCAATACTAATGGGTTGAATGAATAATTTACTACTATTATGATCCACTAAAGCTTGAAATAATTTTTTAGATCACATGACACAATTGTATGAGTTAAGAGACTAGAGATATAATAGGTCATACGGAATGGTTAGTTTTTGGTGATAGAGAGTTAAAAACAACAATATAAAAGAGAACTCGACTTTTATAAATATATATAAAATTAATTTATTTAATTATTTAAAAACATTATAATTTGTTTATACATGTTCAATGAACTTTAATCTCTTTATCCCTCATAATATCATATATATATAATTATTTGTTTTTAATCGTTTTACAAAACCCACACTTTTGATCTTACGATCAAAATTTTAATAATTATATTTAAAGTAGTATCATTTTACATAGATTTATAAATTTAAGAAGAATAATCTATTTTGGGTACAATAATCTCGAGTCTTTGTACTCATCATTACTACCATGATAATTTTATGTTTGCTAAATTTTGCGTTAAGTTTATGAGCTCGTTTTCGGGTATTTTAATCTATTTTTATATATAATATATTAATATATTTCAATACCTATTTGTTTTTTTCAAGATTACATAAAAAAGTTGACAATAATAAGTTAGTTCATTTCGATCCAGAAATCGAAAGAATATTTGGAGACAATAAAGAGTAATAAGAAATCCAGTAACAATGGTGGCTCAATAAATAGTATAAAAATGTCATGATACGAGATGAATCAGTCATTATGCTAATTCCTCACTCATAGGATTCAATTCGAGCATTTTGAGACTAAATGTAACTCCATTGTATTTTGACTTCAAAACGGCGTTGATAACAATGATACATAACAATCGCATGTTTATTAGAGACTCACAACAATGCCCCAATACCTATCTATCTGTTTTTTTGGAGATCTGTAATACTTTTAAATATAATAATTTTCTAAAAGATGTCATAAGATTGAGATTATTCTATTTATCTCTAAAAGAAAAATCCAAAAGATGGTTACAACTGTTATCTCTCGGATGCATCACAACGTGGGATTAATTGTTTTTGTTAAAATATTTTCAATCAGTGAAGTTGATAATATTCATGAACGACATCACAAACTTCGCACATTAAAACGATGAGTTTTTGTTCAAACATTTATAATGAACTCTTGAGGAATAATAAAATGATGATAGATGTTGTAAGCGAAGTATCTCTAGATGTCATATGAAATATATGGATTACTTGAAGTACTATTTAACAATAACTATGCTCGTGTTTAAGAGAAAATAACTTCTAGATTATACACATTGAGAAGTGAAACAATACTTCTAATAATGATAGTTGTGTTGGAGCAGCAAATTGCTCGGATGAAAATGAATTGCATATTGTCCATCACATTAGTTTGATGTATTAGACGATGCTATGTATATAAGTACCTTCAAACAAGGGCCTAGACCCTATTATAACAATAATTCTTATCAAACAATAGTTAGGCAAAACCCGACTACGTATAAAAGAAATGAGACATGGATAGATTGGAAAGGAAATTGACTTTAGGATAGACTTTCAATAGGTTTATCGAGTTTACGAACAACTGTTTTGAGATAGACGAATCAAATGAGAAGAATTTGAAGAGTGAAGGAGTTAGTTCAAAATCATGGGACACATATGAAGAATTTAGAGGTTCAAGTGGGTCATATACATTCGATGATGGTGTAAAAACCCAAGAAATATGACATATTAATACATAAAACAACACCAAATAAGTGAGTGCAATCACTCAACAAAGGGAATGAAATAAGTAAATAAAATGAGTCGAAATATGAAAAATTAACATATAAAGACAATTTAATCGCTGACTTGTTAGAAAAAATTGTCCAGAACAGTTTTATATCTATCAGATGTTGATCGTGACAAATAGCTGGTTGATCACAACGAAGATGCCCCAACAACTCAAAACCCAATTTGTACATATACACTATGTGTGTCCCATACGGCTGAAAAAAAAGGATAAAGTGATGAACATTCGTTCTCAAAGTTCTCAGGGATGTTTCAAACATCGTAGTCAGTATAGGTTGCTGATTTTCTGAAACAAATGCCTAAGTATTCGGAGTTTTCAAATATTTTATTACACATAAGCATAAATTTAAAAACTTTAGAACGATAATGTTCGTAGAAAAATACAACATTTTAATTTAAAATAAATTATCACCAAAATTACAAAATTTATAAAAAAAATTATATCATTGATAAAATTAATGATTTTCGATGTTTAAAAAAAATTGTACAATTCAAAACCAAACACAAATTTAATATTATCGAACTAGAAAAAATATAGAATTTGTTTTTTTTATAATTAGGTCATCGGTTTTTTAGATATAAAAAATAACTGAAAACATATTATTAAAAATGGCAAATTTATCAACGATAAAAACGATCAGCCATAATTATAGAAAACAATTGGTATAATTTTCTTAGAAGTGACTACTTATTACTCCCTCTGTCTCATAATATGTGTCTTTCTAGAAGAGATTTTTTGTCTCATAATATATGTCGTTCTCGTTTTCCAATGCAACATTATTACATGTATTACACTTTCAACCAATAAAATAGTTAACTTTCTGCATAAGTTATTAACTCCACCAATCAAATTTATTTACTTTTATTCTTTCAAAATCATTATTTATTTTTTTAATATCGGTGAAAAAACCTTAAACGACTAATATTATGAGACGGATGGAGTAATTTGGAATGAAACGTGCATGTCATGTCGCTAATGTTTGTTGGCATATATAGACCACTTGTCTGGACTACCAATAGAGAATTATCGAAGTAGGTGGCTAACGAAACGTAAGATCGCTCTTCAGTCGTCACCAACTCAGCAATAAAGTATCCGCATGGGGCCCATTAATATCACCTACCAGGCTACCAACCTAATTTTCTATTCTCAAATCACAACGGTTGGATCCAGTCCTAGTCTTTACAGTCGTGAGTCAAATTCGACCACTCTTGAACGAGCAAGCCAACGAAGGGAACGGTAGATGCAAATCATTGATACTCCAATAGTATTGGATTCAATTTTACACGTGATGTTTAAATTCATTGGTACGGTCCATCCACATACCATTTTCCAACTTTCTTAAATTTAATTAACTATTGATTATAATTAAACATAGACTTCCCAGGCATGAAAACGTATGAACTTTGCGATAGGTTTCGCAAGCTGTTCGGATTTTATATTTTAGAATAGGTTTTTTTTATATCATATTCTAGATTTCTATTACTTTTGTTATTTTTTGGTTTGAAATTTTCTATTTTTTATGTTTTATAAAAAAAATTACCATTCTAAATTTTATTCTAATTTTTTTATAAATTACCGAGTATTAATATGGGATAACAATTTCAAACATTTTTATTTTGTTTTCGTAATATTGGGTGGTTTTATTAGAGATTTTTTTTTTTAATTTTGAGAATAAACAAAAATCGTTTCTTTTGTCGGTTGCAAAAAATGTTGTGTTAACCGTATGGTCAATCAAAAAATAATAATAATTGGAGTTCTAGTAATCACGGCATGAATTATGCAATAAGCCAAACCTCCAGGTTTAATTATATGAGTCGGATGTAGATTGTAGTTTTAGACTTAAGATGATTTACTATTTGCAAATATGGTAAGATGGGAGTAGATATTCAGCTATATGAACCTTCCAACGCAAATTTAAATAGAAAGATAAAAATGTAAAACCAATCACAAAATACAAATCTAACGTGGTTCAAATTATGAAGAAATCGTACATCCACAGAAAACATACTTATATTATATATAAGGTAGGGTCACAAAAAGACTTTCTTAAACACAACCACTCATATTCTATTACAATTTACAGAGATAATATGAATCTCAATGTTTATCTTCTACCATTTTTATTTTTATTTAACCAGACAACTACCCATGCACATTCGACTCTAACGGTAACATAACCTTGTCTTCGACACACTGATCTCTTAGGTTCGAGAAAACGTCTTTGGACTTATGTTTCGGTTGAGAGTCTTGACCTAGAGATATGACAAATATAACCCTTAAGCATTAGCATACACACATACATTCAGAAGGTTCAATTGTTCTACCTTAATCATTTATATCTAACAATTTGATTGATTTAATTTACGTTATGATATTGTTCTTTAATTTATTCATTTTTTACAATAAAAAATTATATTGACAATATTTCTAATAAATATGTTTTTATGCGCTAGAAACATTGATATTCTAAAAAATACTACTAAATAAAATATACATTAAATTGGCACGAACTGGTGAATGCAATGCATATTTTTGCATGATTTATGAGAATTCACCACTAAGTTCTCACATCTTTGAATATTTTGAGTTTCACTTAGTTTATAATAATTCAAAGTGTTTATGTTTTTAATTTGATCTCGTATAATGTTTAAGAAATAAAAAATATAAAATGGTATATAGTAAATAAGTTTAGAAGCTAAAGACATATTGGATATTTCAAGGAGTGAAAAAAGTTTTGTCTTTTAAATACAAGAAAGAACAAAAATGAGATAATTTGTAGTTTAGTCTTTCTAAAACGATGAGTTATCCATAATCATTTAGAAAAGATTAAAAGTAGTACTCTCCACCTGGATTTTGAAATTTGCTAATAATCATGTGCAACATATATGTTTCCAACAACACCCTTGAACACACAAAACACATAAACTCCTGACAATTAGTTATTTTTAACCTTGAAAACACCATATTTTTTTAAACAGTTACTCAATTTTCTTTTCTAAAAACACATATATTTCTATTTTTAAAAACGAACAAAATGAAATTCATGAGTGATGTATTTGGTGAAACACATATACACGTATTTTCGTGCCCAAAATACAGTTCAATTATTTTTAAATTTTTTTAAACTAAAAAATACACATATTTTCACAAGTACAAAAAAATAGTTATTTCACACCAAATTAACACTTATTTTTACAAAAATAAATAAATTATATTTTGTTTTTTCACACAATCACACTTATTTTGCAACCAAAAGTCATATTTACACAACCATTTTCTTCTTATTTTTGCAACACATTTGCACGTAATTACGTAACTAAATTACACGTATTTTCACACCTGAAATACAATCTAATTTTTATTAGTTTTTTAAAATCTTTTTCAAAACAAAAATGCATATATTTCTGCAACTACAAAATAATTAGTTGTTTCACTTCCAACTAATACTTATTTTGACAAAATAAAAGTGTATATTGTTTTTTCAAACAATCAAACTTGTTTCGCAACCAAAAATACTATTTACGCAATCGTTTTATTTTTATTTTTGCAACACATTTGTGCTTAATTACCCAACTGTACAGCGGTTGCTCTTTCACAACCATAAATTACATGTGTTTTCACATCCAAAATATATTCCAATTTTTTAAAAGAGTTTTTTCAACACAAAATGCATATATTTTTGCAACTACAAAAAAGTTAGTTATTCTAAACTCAATAACACTTGTTTTCTTAAAAACAAGTTTTATTTGTATTTTCACACAATGAGGCTTATTTCACAACCAAAAGTCTTATTTACGCAATCATTTTCTTTTTATTTTCACAATACATTTGCACACAGTTAAACAATTGAATATACTTGTTTTTTCTATACTTATTTTGTAACCTAATTATACGTAATTACGCAATAAAAAATAAATTCAAAAAACAAAACAACCTTATTTTGAATAGATCTAGTTTTGTTCGCCTTAAAAAATAAAAACCAGTGGTATTTTCAGATTTCTTGTGAGCTATCGTTTAAAAGACAGTACATTTAAAAACAAAACAAAAAAGAGAGAGAAAAAATAGCTAAGGGGTATATTGGTATTAACAGAAAGTCTATGTGGTTATTGGTACTTTAATTTTAAAACCAGATGGTTATCCATACTTTATCAAACCTTGGGGGTATCGGTAAATATTTTTGACGTTGGATGATTATTGTTAAATTTCTTATTTTTAAACGGATATGATGAGAGGGTTGTATTAATTTAGGTTTGTGTTGACACAACTCTTGATATTTAACCTTCATATTTGTATAATACAAGTGTTGTCACTCAATACAACATTGTTGAATTTGGCTGTTATTCATAAACTTAGATAATAGTTTTGATGTTTATTATGATATTTGTAATTGTTAAAGAGTTTCTTTCTCAAACGTAATGATAATATATGTAAATTTGGAGATCATCCAAAAATTAATACTAAAAGTAATATAAAAAAATTAAATTGTTGGTGACAAAGCTCAGACTATAAGTTAGTTTACCCACATGTTGTTGAGAGTGAGAAAATACTATTAGTGCTAACCACCCTCCTTAATGAAAGATGATTGATATATCTAACGAGTCCTTTTTAAATAACATTTTCTACAAGTTATATACAAGGTCTAAATTCGAAACATGACCCGACTAATAACCTCATTATCAGTAGCCTTGATAGTTTGGGCTATTCGTTAGGTGTATAATCTTTAACTACCTGAATATTAGTCTTACAATAGAAAATTATTCCTCATTTTCCTCATTAAAACCTTCGTCGATTAAAACCTTTATTGAAGAAAAAAATAATTTTTTAAGAAAAGTGAAACTAATTGATATCTTGACGTAGGAAATTATGGATTGTCTGAGATTGTCATCAACATACTAGCTAAGGCCGAAGGATTAAAGAAAATAGTGACTCATCTTGTCATTAAACATTTCTTTGTATATTTACATTTCTTTCGTTGGTATTTAACATGAGTGGACTGAAGTCCGCGGATAGCTAAAGTATTTTATGTGTGTTTTTTCAAATTTGTAACTTGCTTTTAAAACCAAAATCCATGGGTGGTTATGATAGTTTTTTTATGAAACCTTGTTTCTTTCTTATTGTTAATAAAAACTCACTCAACAATTTAAGTTATTTTTTTCTTCAGAAGATACCACATTGTAGGGTTATTTTTAATGTATATACGATAACAAAATCATCTTCTCATAAGAGGTTGTCGACCCCAATCTAGAAAATATTTGAGAAGGTGTAAGAGTTTGTTTCTCTTTCTTTATATGAGTGAGTCAGATATCAACCCTTCTTTTTCATCTGAGAGAGTCAGGTGACCAATCTTATATATTATCTGAGGGATTCAAATGATTGCAATTCTTTCTTTATCTAACAGCGTTGGATGGCCGATTTTTTTTACCTAAGGGATTTAAATGACTGTTTTTTTTAATATGAATGAATTAAGATGACTTATCCTATTTTTTAAAGTTCTTCATCCATGTTGGATAAACTTGGGTATTTGCAAGTCTTTTATTCTTACCATTTATGGGACGTATATTATTACGAATATATATATATATATATATATATATATATATAAACACATATGATGAATGATATTTATTTCATTAAAAATTGGCTAAATATCTATCTCATTAAAACTTTTCCACCCATTATAGTGGGATATAGTGTATCATATGTCACAACGATCTATTATATATACTTATACAAAACCAAAACAAAATTTTAGCCACTTCTTTAAACATAGTAAACTTTCTTAATTACTAATATTCCAGGGTTGATGTAAGGGTCATCTTTAATTATCTTCCAACTTGTAAGTTCAAACTTTTAGATTTCAATCACAATATATGATCCTTCATAATTACTGTCGACCTTACAATTTTATGATTATTTATTTGTAGAAATAATTTCCTTAACACAAGGTAGCTTCTTATAAAATGCGATGAATAGACCTTAAATCGTATTTGGTTCCCATTAAAATTTGAAAGCTCTACATCCATATGTGTATGTTTTCATCTTTTTCCATCACAACGAGCTCAAACCTCATTCCAATTGCATTATGGTCTTCTAGTAATTTAATACTCAGAAAGAAAGTAAATTGTTTATAAAAGTATGACTTTATTCATGCGATAAACAAAAGTAAATTGTGTCTCTTTATTTAGCATCTGATGATTCGTCTTATATGACCAAAACAAATTTGGTAACTGGTGAGGAGATTTATGAGCTGACCCCTCTAAGGTTTTGGGTAGAGCTTTTAGTAAACTTTAATTTGTTACATCGATCTGATTTTTAGCTTAAGGCTGATATATCTTGAAAGGTTTTGTTGTATACCCTTTGTTCGGAAAAATATAGTTACTTTAATTTTTTGAAGTTGCACATCATTGTTTATTGCGATCATTTTTGAGATGTCGAACTTACAATAAATATTAACTTTGATAATGTTAAAATTATCTTTGTCAATAGTTATGCTTCTAACCATTCTAAAAGTAATAAACTTCAATAAAGAGGTACTAACGAGCTCTTGAAGCTTTAAGAAATAATCATACAATATTCAATCCCTACAGGTCAATATGAGGAGCTCCATATATGTTTTTTAAAAGACAAAATTTGGAAGTGGATTGCAATTTGCAAAAAGTATATATTATATTTTTTAACATCTCTTGAGTTTTAACCATGATTATTTGCTACTAGATACCTTATAATAAATCTGTTATAAAAAAGTATTATTCCCACAATAAGCCGAGTCTAATCCCTTATGAATCTTCTAAAGAACAAAATAGATCTTGTTATGACCAAGAAAACGATTGAGAAGTCAAGTAATTCCATGTTGATACATAATTTCTCCCATCAATACAGCTCTGTTAGCTCCGATATTTAAGAATACGAGTTATAATGTTTTGTTCGTTAGATTCCATTCACGAGAAATTGTTGAATTTTCACTACCAATAAAATTCACATTCAAATTTCAAAGACCTTTATATCACTTTTACCATAATTTTTCCCATCTTATGAATCAAATGTCACTATTGAAAGACAACCTATAGGTAATGTCTAAACATGCCAAAGTTTACAGAGGGTCGACCAAATATTTTTTAGATCTAAGGACTTACTTATAATGTACTACTTTAATTTTGTTTTGCTTGTTTTAGAATTGTTTTATACTGTATGAGATTTACTAATTTTTTTTACTTTTCTTGATCTATACACATATGTGAGATAGAGTTTCATGACTGCAACTTCATACTAATCCTCATTGTTAATTGTCTAAAAATTAATTTTTTTATGTAGTAGCAAAAAAAAAACTAATTGGATACCAGATTCATTCCTCAAGTGGTTGGAGTAATCATAAGTTTGAATTTAATTATTTTGGGATTGAGTAATCCATCGATGAGCGGGTCTTTTGCATGAAATTTGATTATGGAATCTACATGAGCTTTGATTATGGTTCTCGATTTAGAGATCAAAGTCCAACAATTATACCTACCAACGATTTAAATGCCCAAATATACGAGGTTTTATTATTATGAAATGGGAAAGACATATGTTAAATAATTGAACGATCGTGAAAATAAGGTTTTATTTTCATTGATGTCAACACTAGAGCAAAAGCCAAGTCCTATAGTTGAATGTGCATTTTCTATACATCAAACTACTTCTCACGTAATGAATATTCTTTATATTTCTTTATTCATCTCTGACATGAACAACACTATGGCATAATTGGACACCACTAAATAAAGGTAGAGTCTCTAAAATTGGAGGGGCTTAGACAATATATATAGACATGAAAAATGATCTTTAATATTATTAAAGGCTTATTTGCAATTGCGTAGACAATGAAAGCGACTTGATTACCTTAACATCTCGCAGAAATAGACAAATTAATCAGATGATCGATCGAAAACCTTTTCAAAGTTTCCAACCTTTATAACAAAACCAAGTCCTCTTTAATCGGCATTAGGGGAAACACATATGCTAGAACTTCTAGTTGTAATGGGTTAACCTTTATCCTTATTTTACTCACCTAATATCTAAAACAGTTCCATGGTCGTACTCTAGAGGTGATTGTTTTAGGTTCAACTTTATATTAATAGCCCATAGATCCTAAAATATCTTATTAAGGACAGTTATGTGGTTGGTGTTTTATGAGATCTTAGCATGTCATTAATGCAATCTTCTACATTATGGCTTACATGACTTGTAAAAGTTTTATTCACCGCCATCTTGTATGTTTCTTCAATATTATTCAGCCTAAATGACATAAAAATTTGTAAATTATTCGCCTATATCAATAATTAATATACATTTTCCTGGCCGACATGGTGCATTTGGATCTGATTGTAGCCCAAGTAAGCGTCCATGAAAGATATAAGTTGGTTACAAAAAATGGAGTCTACAACATGAGAAATATCTTTAGAACATGTTTTATTAATATCTGCGATGTACACATAGATTCTTTATTTCCAGAACTTGTAGCAGAAAAAAAAAAGTAGGTTTGTTATCCATACATGGTAGTTTGACTCTCAGAGGTTCCCTATGCTAGTAAGTCGGTCAACCTTGACCAATATATAAGTTGGAAATTTTGGTTAATAAATAGCTTATGACAAATGATACAAGATGACACCACTGCCACACCCTCTATTTTTCTCACAAATACACCTAAATGGTTAAATAAACAAGAATCTAAGCTCTAAACTTATCTAATAGCGATGTTTCATTTTTCAAACTTTTTAAATCTGAAAGCTCTAAATATACAACTTTTTTCCAAAGATAGAGATAACGCATAAAATTCACAGACGACCTTATGAGTGCTTTAGATAAACCATTCCTTGTTCCCATAATGTAACATTAACACTGATGTAATTTTAAATAAATAAAGTGCATATTATTATGCGATGATCTTTCAAGGATAACGTCATAGGAAGAAAATACATCTACCATCATGAACATGAATCGTACAAGCTTTTATAATCTATTATTTTTTGGCCTAAAGCTCCAAATAAAGTAGGGTATATGCACCATTAAAGCCAATAACTTTTAAAAGAATTTATAGAGCCATAACACATATAACACTTCAGATTATAGGAAAGACCCTTGGTAGCCTCGTACCACAGATGGTACATCTTGAACCCCTGATACATTACTGAATTTTTCTAATAAGGTTTTTGTTAATTGAGGGTTTGACTAGTAAAGGTTTGGACCATAAAGGTTCCGATAAAATAGGTTGAGGCATAGGTTTTATCTTATTATCAGAGTTCGGGAGAAAAGTTGTTGTATAAGTACTTTAGAAAATGAGGTCTAGTGTTGCTCTACTTTCATCTTATGAACAGTGTTCCTTTGATGGTGTTGACTTTAATATATTTCTTGACGCCTTAAATGGATTCATCATACTAGAGATATTGTCTATGAAGTGAATTTGGAACCTAGTCGGGGTCAATAAAATAACCTCACTAGAAAAAGAAGAATGACGACAATGCGCAGCATGACGATCCCTCATAAGAGATACATTGTCTCAATCTACATAATAACACAAAAATGACTTTGAAACATGTAAGCTTGGAATCAGAACATGACTTTTGAATTCGAAGCTCATGAGGTTAAAATTGAAGTTGCGTATTTCGATTCAAAATACAAGACTTTTATTTGTTTATTTTATTTTATTCTTATTGACTAATTGGTTATTAATTAGTTAAGTAATCAAATAAATAAAAAAACATTGTGATGTTTTGTAAATATGGTATTTGACATAAATATTTTTTAGATACTTTTTATTTAATTTAAATATTAAATATTTTGAATTGTATAAAATTTAGTTTATAATTTATATTTTATCGGGTAAAAAATTAAATATTTACCTTAATTCTTTTAATATAAAAACAAAAACAAACTCTTCAAATCTTAAAGCTCAAAACATACATTATTTATCAAAATAACAAAAGTCCCAAGAAAACTAAATCACTAATTGTAATAAGTGGTGATAGAACTATTAGTCAAGTGAAGTACGAAACGACTATTAAATATGTAATCCATAAGCAAAGGATAAATGTATTATTTGTTCCATTAAAGATCATATTTGTAATTGATATGTTAAGGAGACTCATTCTACAAGAACATACCTACTTAAGAATAATCAACAACACCCAAGTCCCAATAGTAGTCGCGGTTTAGACAAAGTTAGCCAAATTTCAACCTTTCATGCCGAAACTTGTTAATTGATAAGTATTGAATTTGAAATAAGAAACATAAGATCCATAGAGCTTTGAATCGTAATTAAAGTTTAGTTGTGAACCCTATAACAAAAACAACAAGAATATAAACCTAAGCATATACGCAAAACATATTTAACATGGTTCAGATTGTGAATAAATCGTACATCCACATGTAGCAAACACAATATATATATATATATATATATATATATATATATATATATAATAATAATAAGATTCAATCATATAGTAAACAATCAATCATTTGTTTTTATTACAGAGCACCCATATCTCATAAAGAACTACGGGTCTCGGAATGTCTCTAAGTATTCATATTCTACCTCAATGTGTCGAAAGCTTATAGTTTTCTCTCTCAAAATATCTTAAGTGTTTTTCTTGCAACTCATTATTTATAAAGTATCAATGAAGCACACAAATCATCCTCAATATTACAATAGCTCCTGATAGGATATTGCATCATGTGGCCAAATTGGTCAGCATAAAAAACAAGATTGACGTTGTCATCCGTACGACAGCATGCCTGCAAAAGCTATTTGTATCACTTATCCTATGAAACACTCCTTAATCTGAAGAGTCTATGATCAAAAGTTGAGATTAAACATCAATTCTTGCCCTTAGTGTTTAGATTACTTTAGATACTTCTAGGTATCTTCAAAATCCCTTCAACACTAATGCATATCACTTTCACCGCTGCAGACGATCAGTTTGCACCTTCGGTCCAACATAAGCATTATTCTTTGACTTTGGAAAAGATTTTTACATCTATGTCTCAGATTTAGCTCTCAAATGAGAGATTCAAATAGCTAATTCCTCTACATGTATTTGGACATATGTCGTATTTCGAATTATTTGTGTTCTCAAGTTTCTTATATCCTACCCCTAACAATTCTTCACCTAGGCTTATGGTAACTCCAATAGCCATTGCATCAAATGTTCTACTCTTTAGAGACCAGCTCACCCACACCCTCGACTTGCAGAAGTCTCATATTTCATGAACTTTGAAATGATTAATACCTTGGTCAGAGCATCTAAAGGATTTTTCTCGCTAGAAATCTTAGCCACCTTCACTTGTTATCTCTCTGTCATATGTCAAATGAAGTGCAATTTGATATACATGTTTCAGTCATTTTCATGTCTCTTCCAACTCTTAGGATATCATCCACATACAATAACAATAATAATTGTCTATCCATATGTGTTTTCTTATTCCAATAAATACAATTGTAATAACAACTTCAGATATACTTGATAGATCTCACAAAAGAATCAAATCTTCTATTCTACTGCTTCAGTGACCGTTTCAGCCCATATAGAGGCCTTTTCAATAAACACACATCTCATTCAATTTCTTCTTCAAACTATTTTGGTTGAACCACGTAAAGTATCTATTCTAATAAACCATTGGAAGGCAGTAGTAATATCAAATTGGTATAACTCTAGATCAAATCTAGCAACAATTGATAACAAAACCATAATAGGGCTTTATTGTATAAGCGGTAAAAATATCTCATTGAAATCAACACTTTTCTTTTACGTAGATATTTTAGATAATCTAGGTTTGCATCTGGATAACTCAACCCATGAATGCCTTGCTTATTTTTTAATATCTACATACTTATAAGAAGTTTATGACCCTTTGACTGACTTACAAGAATCTACGTACTCATCTTTTGAGAGATCTCAGTTCTTTCTTCATGGCATAAACCATTTTTCTTTATCATTGCTTTATATAACATCGGTTTCAACAACATATCTTTGCATTTTAATAGCAATAACATCAGCAAAAACATATGGTTGTAAAAAAATTATTGGTCTCTGTGTTCTATCTATCACCAATTAATAACTGTCAAACCCATGTTGCTCATAGTTTAAACACCAAACCCTCGACCATCTTTAAACTCATATAATGGTTGAAATTCCTTTGCATGAAGCAAAGTTGGACCATATCATAAATCATCTTCGGTAGATGCATAATCATCTTCACTCTCTAGATCATAATCATTATCAACTCCATATATCTTCTCGACAGTACTAGATTGGGTCTCTACCATATTCTTCAATATCATGTCCTCTTTATTGAAAACCACGTCCATGATTATCACAACCTTCCGACGTCCGGGTTCAAGGCACCATAACCTATACCATTTTAATAATATCAGATAGTTGATGAACAAGCATTTTACTGCGTTCGGCCAAAGCTTGTCTTACTTCACATATGCGTAGGCAGCAAATCTGAACACTCTCAAATTTTCCAGCTTAGGTTTCTCTGTAGTCTATGATTATTGAGGACAAACAAACTTCATCATGGAGATGGACTTTTGATGATGATACATGCAGTTGTAGCTACAAATTCTCCCCATAACCTTTGCCTCATTCCAACTATTGAAGCGTACAACAAACCCTTTCTAGTAAGTTTTAGTTTATCCTTTCAGCAAGCCCAATTTTTTGGGGGATTCCAACTCATAGTTCAGTGTCTAGTAATGTTAAAATTTGCAACATAGCTAGCGAGGTCCTTGTTTACATATTTTAAACTATTTAGAGTGTTCGAAGTTTCTTCAATACTTTCTCGGTCTGGTTTTCCACCAAATTCTTCTAATTCTTAAAAACATCAAATTCTTTATCACTGGTCTTCAAAAGTATAGCCCATTTTTTTTTCTGGAATAGTCATCAATCAAGGACATGGACTACATTACACCACTTATAGTAGGTTGTCATACCGAACCCTAAAAATTTGAATGAACATGCTCAAGAAATCAATTGATTGTATGGTTGTTAAGCATAAACTTAACCATTTGATCTTACCTAATACACAACTTTCACAAAAGCTCAACTTATGAACTGGCTACCATCCAACAGCCCTTATATGCTCATCTCAATAAGGCTATTTTCACTCACATATCCAAGCCTCAGATGCCACAAATTGATTGAATCATTTTCCAAACTAGACACAACCTCTATCATTACAAATCTTCAAGAACTACCATTAGTCCTATAGATATTCATAACAACAAGTGAGCCTTGCAAGACCCTAAATCTGTTGTTTTAATCATGATAAGTAAACATTTCCTCATCTAACAACGCAATTGGAAAAATGTTACATTTAACTACATGCATCTATCTCACATTGTAAATCACTCTCCTAAGTTCTGTAAACAACATGAACCAACCAATTCCCACTTCTTTGACAATACATGGTTCATCAATCCCGAGGATGACCCTTCTACTTTCAAACAATCTTAGGTCTTCAAACCAATATTTGATGGAAGTCATGTGGAATGATGTACTCGAATCCAAAACCCATTTTGGAAGTCCTATGGAATGATGTACCAGAATCCAAAACCCATTTTCACTGTACCTACATGAATGAGTCAATAAACCATCAACATACTCATAGTTGTTTGCAACAATTGCAACATATCTGGCTTTAACATTCAGATAACTATTGTCCTAATTTTCTCCTCGGACAATTTTTATTGATATGACCTTCCTTCTTGCGTAGACAACTTCTCACTTTAGAACCATTTGCAAGCCTCTTGGGCGTTAAATGAGATTCTTCCTTTCCTATTTCTTAAATCTTTCCTTCACAAACTGTCTCTTACAATTAGTCCGAGATCTTTACAATCACCTGTCATAACCAATTTCCTTTAAAGTCACGTAACCGAATCAAATCATCGAACCCTATCCATCGGGTTTGCGGTTCCATTCTAAAAACCGAGACCGATAAAACTGATTCGAAACTGAACGACTGAAACTGGAAAAACAGTTCAAAATTGGACAGATAAAACCAATAAACCTGATAAAACTGATTCATAACCGAATCCGATAAAACTGTTAGATCCAATTGTGTTTTTATTTAATTTATTTTTTATATATTATGTTATAAAATTTATTACATAAAAACCAATTAAAATATAACTTTTAACTTTAAAATTTATATCACTTATTTGAAAATCAATCTAATACTAAACGTAATTATTAATATTAAAAACATTAATGATACCAACAGTTTAGCAATAAATTACTGTTATCGATCTTAGACCATTTAGCGAAAATCAAAGTTTAAATTAAATTCCAACACAGTGATCAGAATTATGCATTTATAATTATGTAAAGTTTAACTTAAATTCCAGCCCAGTGGATCGGAGTTATGCGTCTGTAATTATGTTTATAGTGTTAGAGATATAATATTCTCTTTTAAAAAGACGAAATAGGTAGGATTCTGATCTAGCAAACTGTAAAAATATCTTTATGATTTTTTTAGTTGGTCAAATACATTTTTTAAATGCAATAATTTATGGTTATATATTTTCATTCTAGGTTGTTTTTTTAGATTCAAACCAAAATTTTCTTCTTTTATATTTAAGATAATATCCAGTACTACCCGTCTTTTGGATAGTGTCACTTGGTATTTTGAATTGAAATTTGAACAAAAATACCTCCGACTATATATATCCGCTTGTACTTTCATCAGCACTAACTTGAGAGTTGTTTGAAAAATATACCTGACAGTTGTTTGAAAAAATAACTTGAGAGTTGTTTGAAAAACATATATGAAAGTTGTTTACAACTCTCTCTGTTGAACTCTCTTGATTTCCTGAGAGTTGTTTGCAACTCTCTCGATTTTCTTAGAGTTGTTTGCAACTCTCTCGATTTCCTGAGAATTGTTACTGGCGAAATTTTATTTTTAAAAAAATTCAAAAAATATCATCAATGGGGTTTAGTTTTGTTCATCTTAAAAAAACAAAAGCGATGGTACTTTCGTATATTTTTTCCGAGCTCCGGTTTGAAAGATATGGATCTTTTGAAAAATAAAATAAAAAGAGAAAGTAAGAAAGATAAATTCTGGTTACGTGGTTGTTGATGAAATGTGAGGGTAGTTGAGTGGATACTTTATGTGCAATTTCCCTTTAATTTTTTTATATTCTTTTTAAGATAGGATTTGATTAAAACAAAAGTGATTTAAATGGAATATTTTGATTTTATATCTATTAAATATGAAGGATTTAAGAATCAAATTACATTCATTCACAAATTCATAAAATAATAAATGCATTAACTTCGAAAAACATAATGTTAGGTTAATAAAAAGTAATTTTTTTTAATTTAATCCGATTTTATTAAATAATATACCAAGTACAAGTCCAATAATAGATACGTTCAAATCAGACCAAGTTATAAGACGGGATAGACATGTTCCTAAAAGAGAGTAAAATAAAATTTCCCTCATACATAAGGAATTCACGCAAAGATAAAATATGAGGTTTGATGCATTCTGACTACTGCAAAAACTTTCAACTAAATTCTTCCTTCATGAGAATTCTTTCAGAGTTTCAATCAAGATGGATGGTGCTTCAAAACAAGTTCGATAGTTTGCTTCGAATCTGAAGATGTCTAAGAGTATAGTGCATCAATTTATATGAGAAGATGGAAGAAATTTATCCAGCGAGAGCTTCAATTCGAAATTGAGTTGAGTAGAAGAAGTCATTTAATGACTATTTCTTTAAGCGGGATTGAAAAAATTTCCCGTAGTTAAGAGATAGAACAGAGCTAAGAAGAAGGCATCCATTTTCTTGTTATTGAACCAGGGAGCATACGCAAGATATAGAAAATATGACTTTTGGGCAGATGTTTGTCAGGATTTTTGCTTTGACCCAAAGATCTCAAAGACAGGTTTGAAAAGTGAAAAACATAGATAATTTTAATTTCTTATGTGCAATTCAAGATTTTTCAAGGTGGATAATGACTTTGAGATAATTAGGGACATTTACAACGTTAATTAATATCTTCATTTTGCATTTTGAAGTCCATTTGGCTAGCCAATCGGCAAATTTATATTGGGCTCTATTTATGTGATAGATAACCATTAAGAACAAATAAATATTATGTAAATTTTTAGGATATAGTATAGAGATTGAGGGTATTCATCTTTCGATAAGAGGTTTACTAGAATTTAAGAGTCAGTCTCAATATCTACATTGATGAATCCTTTGTTCTTGCAAATTATTAGACCATCTAGCAATGCATATGCTTCAGCATGGATCGGGGTGAGTTTTCCGTATACATTTCCAAGACCAAAGATAATATTGCCATCTGAATCTCTGATAATGATTCGACCATTTGCGTTTCCATTCTCCATTAAAGAACCATCAGTGTTCAACTTAACTTTGTTCTTGGAGGGAGGTGTCTGGGTATGCTAAGAGGTTTTTTTTATATTTTTATGTGATTAATGTATCCCATTTTGTATGAAGCATTAGAAGTATATGACCAGTGTTTATTGGTGAGTATAGAAGCAGTGTCTAGGGAATGCACCATCTGTTTTCTAGAATTTATGGTAGTTATAGGAGGGCAAGACACACATTTAATCTTAGATTTGTTCCTTGCTTGCCAAGTAGCCCAACAAACAATTGCGGGAAAGATAAAATATATGTGATTATCTTTGTCGGATTTCCATAGTCAGATTCTCAGAATGTGTACAAATGTCATTTGTATGCCAATAGATATCTTGAATATTTGTGAGAAACGAGACTAAATAGACCAAGTAAAGATGCAGTCCACGGATAAGTGGTTAATAAGTTTTAGTGTTTGAGCAGAATTGACACTTTGATGCTAAGGATATGTGTCTCTTCTGGAGGCTAATATCTGTAGGAAGGTATTGGTTGATTATTCTCCATGTTAGAAATGAACATTTTCTTGGGGTAATAGAGTTTCATAGCTTTACATAAAGATTTGAGGAGTTATGATGCTTCTTGATCATGTTCAAGGTGTCTGTAGTATTGTATTTTCCATCTTTAGATATTATCAACATGATAGAGTCAGGTTTGCAGATCATTATGATAGAGAATGGTAGAGATTTTGCTGTTGTTTCAAGAACTATTCTCCTAATAGTTAAAGACATTATCCATTCTATAGCAACGGTTCTCATGCATAATGTTTATGATAGTGAGAGGAGACTTTCTTAACCAAGTATTTAACCAAAATCCGATGTTTTCTTAACTTAAATTCCATCTTACATATGGCTCTGCAATAGTTTTGATAGTTGATAGTCTTCTCCAAGTGTGAGATCCTTCTTTGACAAAGAAAATTAATTTGTAAATGATGTAGTTTTTTTTTCCAGTAAATACTATGAGTGAATTTAGTCAAAATGGATTCATTCTTTATGAAATTGATCTGCAAAAATAAGTGTCAGGAATGTCTTTAAAATTTTCGACATTCAAACGACATTCTTTAAATGATCTACAAGCTTTGGACCAGTTAGACCAGTATGTTTTGTAAGAATCAGGATTGGAACTCCATAGGAACTTATTGAGAAGAATCTCAATTTTTTCCATAATTCCTTTAGGTATTGAGCAATATTAAAGCCAGTAATTAGGGATAACCATAAGAATATAATAGATTAAGGTTAATATGCCTCCATATGATAGGTTTTTCCCTTCCCAAATAGCAATGTTTTGTCTGATTTTACATATCATAGGCTCATAGTTGGAAGCATAGTTGTTGAACTGATAGTTATGCCTAAGTATGTAGTTAGTAAAGTGACGGAGATAAAACCAGTGGTATTAGATATATATGCAATTCTGATTGGAGGAGCATTCTTAGATGATATGACTTTGGTCTTGCTTTTGTTGATTACTTGGACATAGAGGTCTTGCTAATATTGAAAAAATTTACTTAAAACAACAATAGGTGAGGGGAGACTATTAAAATATATAAGTAGGTCGTATGCAAATGCTAAACATGGTATAATTATAGAGCTCCTTAATGCTGCTAAAAAAGGTTGTTGAGACCTTTAAGAAGGACTTCCTCTGTTATGATAAATAAACCTGAGGATAATCGATCCCCTTGTCTCAATCCCTTTCTAGTTTTGAAATAAACATTCACTTCACCATTAACTAGTATAGAGGTATGAATATTTTTTTTATCATGCTTTGAATTAGATAAACAAATTTTGAGTCAAACCAAATAAAAAAGAGCTTTTATGATAAAGTTGTAGGACACTCTATCAAAGGCTTTAGCCATGTCTACTTTGATAAGAATGTTCCCAACTTTAACTTTCCCAAATGAAGATCATAGATCATTTCTTTAGCAACGCGTAAGTTCTCATGGATAGACTTATCTATAACATATGCTCCTTGAACTTAAGAAATTATTTTTGGTGGAAGCAGGGATAGTCTGTTGTTGATGAGTTTGGAGATGATACTGTTAGTGAATACACAAATGCTAATTGGTCTGTATTGGTTCCATGATGTAGGGTTACTGCTTTCTGGTATAAAGCATATGCCAGCAGAGAGGATGCCTTAAAGGATGTCTTGGCATAAGAAGAAGGAGTTGACTACAACACAAAAGTCTTGTTTAATGATCTTCTAGCAGGTAATGTAGAACCATTGGTTGAATTCATCCATGCTTGCTACACTGATAGGATTCAGACTCTTCATGGTATTTAAAATTTCCTCTTCAGTAGGAAGTTTCATTACCGTATAATTGTCTTAAGTACTGATCAACTTCGGGATGTTTTTGAATAAGTGATTGCTGATAAGATTGTGTGGTTCCTGTGATTATGAACATAATTTTCAGTATGTCTTTGAAATAATTTAAGGCAAATTTACCAATCACATGATCTTCTGTAATCTAAGTGGAGTGTTCTTTGATACAGTTGATCTTGGATTTTCTTCTTTTCTTTTTGACATAATACTGGTAGACTTTTTAGCCATTTAAAGTATGAATTTTGATGCCAGAATGATTCCTCCATCCTTAAGGCCTGTAATAGCAGAACATTAGCATTTGTTAAGCTGTTGAAAATGTATAAAGGATATCTATGTATGTTTAGATTCCAGTTAGTTTCAACCATAGAAAGGAATTCATTATTAAGTGTCCAAATATTTTGAAATCTAAAACTAGATTTATATATGTTTTCTCCATTTGATATGGAGACTGGGAGCGAGGAATGGTTATAACAAGTTCTGTCCATATGTTTAATTTTTGTGTTGTTGAAATAGTTTGCCCACTCATGGCTGATTAGAGCCCTGTCTAGTCTTTTCCATTTTGTTTTGTTGGTCCATGTGAATCTAGTGCCAACATATCTAGCCTCTTCTAAGGAATATTCTCTTATGGTGCCATTAAATTCATCTGCACTCTTAGTGGTGTAAGTGTTGTAACCAACCCGTTTATTATGAGATAAGATGGAGTTAAAATCATCAGTTACCATCCTTTCTTTGACATAAAAAGAGATAGATTTGAGACAGTTCCATAGATCCAGTCTGTTGAATCTTTGGCATTTAGCTTAAAAGGTAGTAAGGTAAAAACTTTTGTTTAAGAGTTGTGGAATTTTGTTAAGTGTAAGAGCTGCGGGTGTACAATGATTGTGTGTGATGTTGTAATCTTGAAACCAGAAGAGCCATATTTTGTTGCTGACATTACAACAAAAGTTATGAAAACCAAGTTTAGCTGCAATTGTAAGGATGTTCTCCACTTTGATGAAAGGTTCAAGGATGGCCAAAATATTGAGGTTTTCTTTGAAGATTGTGGATTATATAACCTTCTGATGGAAGCCCTGTTTCCAATTCCCTGGATGTTCCATCATAAGAACTTAATAATTGGAAGTGTTAGTGTTAAAAGGTTGATTTGCCCCAAAAAGGGACTTAATAATTACACTTCCTTTCTGATGTAGCCCAGAAATTCCAAACGAAAACCTTTTTAATTTTATTTTATTTTATTCAAATATCTTATATTATTCAAATCTAGTTATATAAAGATTTGATTTTATTTTATTTTAAAATATTTATTTTATTTTATTGTATTTAAATTTAGGGTTTTGAGAAGCTCTCATATAAAGTCGCATATGCTTTAAGTTTTAAATAAAGTTTTTGAAATAATGTATTTTTTATCTTTGGAAATTTCAGTCTTTGTTACCCTCAAATTAGGGTTTCATTATGTTACCTTGAATTAAGGTTTCATCTATCGTTGCTTCTTCTTCTATTTCCGCTGCGTTGTCAGTTTGGTATCAAAGCCTCAAGTTCTTGCTACGGGGCAAACATGTTTCTGAATCCTGATTTCATCTGATTCAAGGTCTAAAGAAGAGAATACCATCTATGGTCATGAAGATCTCGAAGATCGTTTGGTATGGGGACACACTAGGCGTTTCGATGATGATCGTATTGATTGGTTACTGAAGAAGTTTAAATTGACTGTCAATCGTCGGGATCAAGGTAACACTTGTTTATCGAGGTGTTATCTTAGGCTATGAAGAGGTTTTTTAAACCATTTTTTTCATAAACTAGACATGGGGTGTTGTTTTCAGGCTATGAAAAAGCTTTTGAAACCAAAAAAATTTCATCAACTGGATGGCTTCAATGTGACTTCGAATAAGGAACACTCGAGAATTTTTTTTCTTATTCCGATAAGGTTAACAACTATAATTCTCAATATAACAATTGAAAAATAAAATAAAATAATTTTGGTTGTTGATGGTTATGGTGATGGTGTTGTGAACTTGAGGACGAATTCTTGTTAACCAGGAGAGGATGATGTAGCCTAGAAAGTCCAATCAATAACCTTTTTAATTTAATTTTATTCAAATATCTTATATTATTCAAATTTAGTTATATAAAGATTTAATTTTATTTTATTTCAAAATATTTATTTCATTGTATTTAAATTTAGGGTTTTGAGTAGCTCTTATATAAAGCCGCATATGCCTTAAGTTTTAAATAAAGTTTTTATAATAATATATTTTTATCTTTGAAAATTTCAGTCTTTGTCACCCTCAGATTGCTTCTTCTTCTAATTCCGTCGCGTTATCACTTTTTTTCTATATATTAGCTTATTTAAATATTTGATTCAATAAAGCTTGAAAATCTGGCTCCACTTCTTTCTTTTTTGGTACCGGGGTAAAAAGAAGACTACCCATGTTTTCTTGTTTTGGTGTATAGCTTTCTGAATCTATATTGTAAGGTGGTGTGTAATCTTCATCAATGAGATCATATTTTGACAAGAGGTTTGTGTCTGAGGATGTAGGGGAGATATTTCCATGAGAGGGTATCTTATTGTTGGGTTAGATGCTGGAAATTGCATTGGTTGCAGGGTTAATGATGATAGACTTTAATTTGGTTTTCTGTCCATGCTTCTCTTCTTTTGGATTTGAGGGTTATCCATTTGTATTAAGTTGCTTTATTGTATTTTACTCTAAGGTTTAGTGCTGATTTTCAATATTTATTGATTTTGTTTCTTGTAGGAATCTAGATCATGTCCAACATGATAGAAATGTGAGAAATATTTGGGAAGATCCTTGTAACTAACACGAATCCAACAACTTTCATTACTTTCAAACCCGACCCAAATATGACGATGTAGCTTTTTAGATAAGTTGAGCTTAATCCATGCATTAAATAAAGCTTGATTCGTTGGTGGAATCCAAGTTTTAATAGGCTGGCCAATAGATGAAGCAAGAGCGATGATGAAATCTTCATTGTAAAGATGTTTTGGTAAGTTATCAAATCTGGTCTATATGGGCATAATATGACCGAAGTATTTGAGGTTGAATGAGGGAAACCACTTGAAAACTCGCATTGATTTGTCCCCAATTGTCCAGACACCTCTAGACCATATTTTACTCAGGTCAGATTTAAGAAAGAATTCTAGGAATAGATGTCTAGAATCCCAGTTACAATAGGAGAAATATCCACTCAACTTTATTGCTTCAAAAAATTGGTTAAGGGTGTTCTTGTTTGACAGATCTTTGATGAATTTTCCTATCAGTGTACAAGTAGATGAGGCCTTTAAACTTTCTTTGACATTTTCACAAAAATAAAGGAATATATGATCTTTTTTTCTTGAATGCTGATTTGTTTGATTGCTGCATATAAGGTGAGTAATTTTTACGGTGCCTGCATATGTTATCTGGGTGAATTTTGATGGGAATCTTCTATAATTGTGTCATTATTAAAGTTTGGATTCGTTAAGATGACGGTTGAAAATTCTTCTTTTGCTAAATTGATGTATGGTTGCATACTGGTATGCATTAGAAATACAATGAACTTGGCAAAGAGCAAAAAGAAAAAGAAGCCAAGAGAGAAGATACTTCAATGTAAAAAAAGGTTTCTTGAAATAAAAGAAACTTAATCTTAAAGAGTTTTCTCCATCTCCTTCGGATTAACCACAACTTTTTCTATTCGATTTTACTTTAGTAATAAAAAATAAATTTGAAAGTAAAGGATTTAAATAGAATCACATGGATCTGACCTAAACCCCGTATTATTTAAAACGTGAAAGCTTATAAAGTCTACAGACCAAACGAAAAATAAAACATTTAGCAGGGATTCGTCATAAAATATACCATAATATATGGCCGCCAGTGACCTCCTTCCTACCCTCACCAACCCACCTCTCTTCACCTGATGTCTCTCTCTTACATTCAACTTTTGTTTTTGCTTTCACTTTTTTTGTATAAAATTCCGAAAACCCAATTCAAATTCGGGCAATATCCGAACCCATAAGCTTCCACTCAACCAATATGGCAGCTGCTGCACCAACCACATCCAGCATTGCCAAGGGTAGTTTCAGACCCGGAGGAATCGGATTTGGATCGGTTACTCAAACTTCGCGATCCATTTCGTTCCCTTCTCACCATCTCCAAAATCACTCCCTCAAGTAAGTTCCATAGACCAGGGTGTTGTTATAAGTTACTTGGAGTTCCATTCACTACTTTGATTTATATTAGTGTTTCAGTTTTTGATTTCTCATGTCAGTCTTCAAGTGTATCTTCTATCGACTTGCTTTTGTTCCGTCTTCTCCGTTTATTATTGGAAACCTTGGCTGTTACTTGTGAATAAGAAGGAAACAAGGTATTAGAAACCCTTGAGTTTGATTTGCGGTTAAGTAAAACAGAGTTGTGAATAGGATAAAATTTTGATTAGGAAAAAACCTTTGAAAACGCTAGATACTTCTAAGGATTCAACTTTTTCCATATTCCTCTTTGAATATCTTGGAGTGCATCGTATTGTAGATTGTGAATAGAGTTCCAAGAATCAATTGCCACTACGGTTAGCCTTGGTTTGAACTTTAAGCATTGTGAAGCAGATTTGAATATAAGAGTTAGACTAGTGCCAGCAAGTAGTAGCCTTGCTGGCTTTTGATGACAATCCACCATCCACGCATATATATAGCATACACGCATATTAGATGATCTTAATTGGTAATTGAGAGTGGTAGGTATCTGGTCTAAGTTCGAACTTCTCAAGCACTCTCTAGATCGCAAAATGTCTGAAAAAACACACAGACACTTGCCTGTTGTGGGGCATTATAACCCTTAGGAACAGCAAAAACTTCACGATCAAGTGGCATATCAATAGATGGCCACTCAGACCTAACAAAAGAAGTAGTGATCCCTGCATCTCCTTTACTCAGAAAGCTGAGGCAGACACAGGATGTGAATACCAGCCGAATCACGAGGCACTGCATCCTACTCGAAACCCTGGCCATGATTTATAACCTTAATTCAGTTCAGTGTATATAGACTAAAACCGCAAATCATCAATCATTGGTTTATTGACTGGTTAAGCTATTTCGATACACGGAACAACGTTTTACAACGCACGAATTGAAATACGGCCATTTTACAACGCTATATATATGTATATATTATAAAAGATATTGTAGCGTATATGATAACCACAGGTGATGTATAGGATCACCTGTGGGTTTAATCAGAACACAGTTTTCTTCCTGACTAAGATTTCGTGTCTTAAGTTGAAACTTGAAACAGTTGAAGAGGAATCTAGGGTTTCGCCAGAAGTTTTCCGGCGTCACGTACGTGTCTACGACTTTTGTGTTACGAGGAAGCTTACTCTAGTTTTTCGTAAAAATAAGAGATTAGAAGCTATCTTTACATTGCTTATACTATCCCTAGCTCCCCATTTTTATCTGGAAACATAGATGGTGCTTTAAGATTTAGAAAATCAAATTTAGACCCGGCTCTCGGATTATAAATCGAAGAACAAAGTTTTCCGATTTTACTTTGTTTATGGAGTCACATATACATGTTCTTTTTTCCCCCTTTAACTCGATTAGTCTTGATAGGAGTATGGATTCTACTGGATCAGTACATGTCTCTAAAATAAAGGCAGTAGAGAAGTCCGATGTGGTGGAAATCGATATCTCATTGAGTCCAAGAGTTAATTCGGTTAAGCCCTCGAAAACGGTGGCTATAACAGATCAAGCAACGGCTCTGGTACAAGCTGGCTTTCCTATTATCCGATTGGCCGCTGGAGAACCCGATTTCGATACACCAGCTGTTATAGCAGAGGTATTTTTAGACCTCTCTTTTATTCAGATCAAAAGTATTTTGTTTTGTTTTTTTTTTCAGTCACGAGCAAACTACTCAGGCTCATCAATGATCATATTTGTATGATGGAGAATCTAAGAACACATCCTAGTTCCTTGAAAAAGATAGGTAGTATAACTAATTGATTATCGACCAACGAAATGAAATACATTAGTCTTCTTTCCACTTGTTAACATATCTGAGGAATGCGTAAGCGGGATTTTCTTTAGGTGGAGGCCGAACGCGACTGGACTTCGAACCACTGGCTCGTCAACTTGAACCCTGCTAGCCAACTCCTTTGCTTTCTTTTGAACTTTCAAGCATATCCTGTCATAGAATTTTTCCAGCTCTTGTTTTAGGGCCTTTTCTCTCTCTCCCTTGCAGTTCACTGAACCCATCAATGCATCAAGCTCGTCTTTGGAACTATAGTAGCCACACTGCTGGAAGTCGGAGCTTTCAACAAATATCATTTCATCGCGATGAAACCACCAATACCTATTACAGTGTCTATCTTTACCAAGGGAATTGGCGCTTATTACTCTGATTCTCCATCTCACGCTCATAGTATTGTCGCTTTTGTTCTGCAGTCCTCCCTGTTCATTCCTTATCATCCCTCGAACATATCTTCACTAATGAATCTTTTCCAGTTTCTGCTTTAAGTTTCACTTCCACGCTCTCTTTCTTGTTTGAATTCTTCACTCCAATTTCCAGGCGCCTTTTATCTGACATGCCATTCTGTTGAGAAATGATTAAAACCCCGTCGCTCTTTACCCCACCACTCTCTTTATTGTGCTTACCATTTGCTAACTAGTCATCTACAGAAGTATTTAATTTTGTTCTTGATTACAGAGTCCTAAATATCTCGATACCACTAACAAAATTGGTTCTTTATGACTTAAAAAAGGCTGGGATAAATGCAATTCGTGAAGGTTACACGAGATACACTCCAAATGCTGGTACTATGGAACTTCGCTCGGCTATTTGCCATAAGCTAAAAGGTAAATGTAAACTGTATTATGCTTTGATTATTATTTTTCTCTTTTTAAGAATAAAACATATTAAAATTTTGTTCTTTCTAACATATCCTCCTTATTTGCGGCAGAGGAGAATGGGATCTCTTATACACCAGACCAAATTTTAGTTAGCAACGGGGCTAAACAAAGTATCCTTCAAGCACTACTTGCTGTTTGTTCTCCTGGAGATGAGGTAAAAAATATTTAATACATCTTCGAAACAAAGCTTCAAGTAATTTTTACAACCAAAATCTGCTTATATTTGTTTGATATATACTTTATTTTTTTTCCAGGTTATAATTCCAGCTCCATTTTGGGTCAGTTACCCAGAAATGGCGAGGCTGGCAGATGCAAAGCCAGTGATAATTCCAACAACCATTTCTAATAATTTTCTGCTTGATCCGAAGCTTCTTGAATCAAAACTCACTGAAAAATCCAGAGTTTTGATTCTTTGTTCTCCGTCAAACCCAACTGGGTCTGTTTACCCAAAAGAGTTGCTCGAAGAGATTGCACGTATTGTGGCAAAACATCCGAGGCTTCTGGTACAGTCTCTAATTCTTTTCTTGTTTACTTTCTTATTAAGTTGTTAACTTGTTACTTATTCGCTAAAGTTTAAAACTTTATGTTTCCTTTACAGGTGCTATCGGATGAGATATACGAACACATAATATATTCACCTGCTACTCATATTAGTTTTGCGTCCTTGCCTGGAATGTGGGATAGAACTTTAACAGTCAATGGATTTTCTAAGGTAAAATTTTGAACCTTTGTCCTCAAATCGAACCAAACCTTGAGCTTTCTGATTACAAAGGCAATTTCAGTATTGTGATGTATCCGATCTGCCATGTTTAGGCGTTTGCAATGACTGGTTGGCGGCTTGGATATATTGCTGGCCCTAAACATTTTGTTGCAGCATGTAACAAAATTCAAAGCCAGGTAAAAAATCAGATCCATTCTAATCCTTATACTGTTCATCGTTGTAGCAAGTTATATCCATAAAATTTGGGGTATGCTTTAATTTAGGCATGCTGTCGTGTATCGAGATTGAAAAGTAAATATCTTTTAGTTTTTTCCCACTATTTTCTCGCTCAGTCTATTAAATTCTTTATAATACTCTTTCTTAGTATTTTTTGGTTTCAATTTCCAGTTTCTGTGTCTTTTGGATTTTCATTGATGTGTTGATTGAGAAGTAAACCATTAGTTTTATTTATGCACCAAACAACCTTCAGTTTTTTCCTTAAACGTTTAATTGTTTTATTTGCTATTTTGAATTAGAATTTTAGCCTATAATCGACGCACCAAACAACCCATTATAGGTGTGTCAAGTTCTTGGTCAAAAACCATGATCATTTTAACCATCCATCAGACATAGGATTACCAACATGAATGCACCTATCGTGTACCATCTACTATCAACAAGCTTCGGCTGAGTTATGTGTTTCTTTTTGTAGTCGACGTCAGGTGCAAGTAGTATATCACAAAAGGCAGCAGTTGCGGCCTTAGGTTTAGGTTATGCGGGTGGTGAAGCAGTTTCTGCGATGGTGAAAGCATTTAGAGAAAGACGAGATTTCTTGCTCCAAAGTTTTGGACAAATTGAAGGTGTAAAGATGTCCGAGCCTCAGGTATTATTACAATATTAGCTTTGATGTCCCTTCTAAATTTGCCTATTTTCTGTACTTTGTTAACAAGTTTCAAAACTTTGGGTTTGTTTTTTCTTTCTTGTAGGGAGCTTTCTATCTCTTCATTGATTTCAGTACTTACTATGGATCCGAGGCTGAAGGTTTTGGTATAATTGAGAATTCGGAATCCCTTTGCCGGTACTTTCTGGACAAGGCTCAGGTTTGTTTCTTATATCTAAACGAAACTCGATCGTAGCTAAATTCTATCTAAGATGGCTGATTCTGAATTTTTAAGCTACGATAAAATGCAATTCCCCTTATTTGTTTTCAAGCTTTTCTCACTTAGATCTTTTATGTTCACCTTATTTCCTATGTTCATCCTTATTTAAAGACTACCAAACTTCTAGTTCTTCGTAAAAATCACTTACCACTGGAATATATTTTGACATGTGAATATTATTATGTACGACTTGTGAGCTGTCACGATTTTGATCGGAACCAAATAGAAAAATATAAGTACATAAAAATATTTTGAAATCCGATTCAGATCTGATCATGAACATTCAGACAAATCGGTCAGATTTGGTTATTGAAAAGTGATCAGCTTTGCAATCTGGATCTGTTGCAGATTAGATAAAAATATATAAAAAATACAACATACATCTGCTCTGGTTAAAGGATCAATTCAGTGGCTATATGAATCAGAGCTTGGTTTAGATTTGGATATGTGTCCAAAATTTAGATCCGCGTCTAACATTATTTATGGCAAAGTCATCAGATTTTTTTTGTCTACGGAAGAAAATTGAGTTCCACCCATACGATTACTGTGTATAAAACTTTGAGTTACGACCAGAATTCTAATCTCTTATTTTTACGGAAACTAATAGTTGTTTGCATTATAGGTTGCGTTAGTTCCTGGAGATGCATTTGGTGACGACACTTGCATCCGTATTTCATATGCGGCGTCGTTGGAAACCTTACAAGCTGCTGTAAAGGGAATCACGAAAGCTCTTTTACCACTCAGGCCACCTGTCAGTGTGTAGTAGCCGTCCTACCTAACATGTATTTTCTTCTTAAAGTCACGCTCGGTATTTCTGATTCGGTATTGTGTTCTTGTAACTGTTATTTATGAATAAAGTGCAGCTTCATTTGTAACTCTATGTTGTGTAATATCAACACGGTTCTCGAGCTGTGTAACATTATGGTCCTGGCTTTGGAATTTAATAGATTCTTGTAGCTTTCTTTGTTTGCTTTTACTTTTCCTACTATTTTAATACTAAACTTGATGATAATATCATGCAAGCCTCTGACACGGATTCATATGTAACTTCTATTTCACAAAATCTTATTCGTTGAATGCACGTCGTTTAAGGACTTAATTAGTTGGTGAAATGGTTTGGTAAATAGCTTCATATTTAACGATCTACACAATTATGATTTTAATGTAAAAAATACATAGTTTTGACTTTTGTATTTACGGCAAAATATCTATAGCATTTTTTTTTAATTCAAGATGAATTATTATTGAAATGATAAAAGAGTATAGATGGGAAGTAATACAAAGGCGCTAACACAAAAAGAAACTTTCTTAGACCACCAGGTTACAGCTCCATTCAGACAAGGCTTCATCCAAGCACCAAACTTCATCTTGATTATTGTTAGAGTTCGACATCTATAAACAACGAAGGAAATACTTCTACAGCCAAATGAATAAATTCCAGAGCAAAAAAGAGAAGAGGCCTAAAGCTGAAGCTTCTTCGTATGGAAGAAGCAAAAAGAACATTCTAAGGGATTTGAGCAGATCTTGAGCACAAGAAAAACAAAACTTGAGAATGAACATCCAGCGAAGAGCTGGAGAAAGGAATTCTGAAGAAAACAAGTTGTCTTGAGAGAAGAACTCGCAGCTTTTAGCTAACAGATTACACAGAGGGGAACGAGCCACCAATGAATACCATCTGCTTGAAAGCTTTTCTGCTAAAAGCTGGCAAAAATTTGGGAAATAAAGCAAGGATTTCAATTCCTGAAGCAAACAAGCATGATGAAACAGATTCAGAAACAGAGAACATCCAGATAAACTCTACTTGACTAATTCCAGAGAACCTTAATTAGATATTTTGAAATGCTAAATTCATCCGCGACACAAATGCAAAACATTAGAAAATAATCTAGGTATATGCGTGTGAGAGAGTTTTGTTAAGAAAAGATTGACAAGGATTTGAGAATCAGATTCAATGTCAACATTAACAAATCCTTTGTTCTTGCTGATGAGGAGCCCATCTGAAAGAGTTTGGGCTTCAACCATTATATAAGAGAGCTTGCCGTAAGTGTTGCCAAGACCAGTGATGAATTGCCCATTAGAATCTCTAATGAGGAGGCATCCACTAGCTTCTCCATTCCCAAGGGAATAACCATTAGTGTTGAGCTTAATTATGTTGCAGGCTGGAGGAATCCAAGTATGATAGGCGGCTTTTTATTGCTTTTAATGTGATTAAAACAACCAAGATCAGTAGATGCGGTATTAGTGTTGGATCAATGCTTATTTTTGAGGAATGAGGGCTAATATAAACCATATATAATCTTCTTGATATATTGTAGTGGAAATAGTGAGACCTTTGACCTTAAATTTATTTATAGCCTGCCAAATAAACCAACAAATGATTGGAGGTAGAATAAAGTTAATATGGATTTCTTTACCAGAATTCCATAACCAACATCAAAGAATATGAAGAATGGTCATGTGTTTGCTGATGTTAATCTTGAGGTAAGACCAAATAGTCCAGGAAAAGTAACATTCCACAAATAAGTGCTTGGCAGATTTGATGTTATCATAAAATTGGAATTTGGAGGCCAATATTGTGTGTCTCTTCCGCAAGATAATATATATATATATATATATATATATATATATATATATATATATATATATAAGTAGATAGTTGTTGATTATTCTCCATGTGAGAAAAGAACACTTCATAAGGGTTATAGGATTCCACAGCTTGCCATAGATGTTAGATTTGTTATAGTGGTTCATGATCATGTTCCAAGTTTTCTTAGTATTGTAGATACCATCTTTACAAGCTATTCATCTCAGGGAGTCCCCTTGCCGGTCATTTAGAGTTATCTTATCTATAGCATCAAAGTCTGTAGGAGATAGAATTCTAGATAGCTTTTCTTTGTTCTATCTCATGTTTTCCTATAAATTAGTGACTTTATCAATCCTATACCAGCTGTTGTCCCAATTATCATCTAGCTTGATAATAGGAAATTGTCTAAACCACTTGTCTAACCAACAATCAATATTAACTGTCCATTTTATATATGGCTCTGTTGTATCTTTTATGGTAGTAATTCTTTTCCAAACTTGAGACCCAGTTTTAGTAAAGAAGTTGGTATACACTGGGTGTATATTATTACAATATATACTATGAACATATCTAGCCCAGAGAGACTTTCCTTTCCTGAACTTGATCCAAAGTTTGCAAGAGAAGGTGTCGTGAATGTCCTTAAAGTTTCTGACATTCAAGCCACCTTCATTGAATGGCTTACAAAACTTTATCCAGCTGAACCAGTGGATTTTGGAAGAAGTTTGACTAGTATCGCATGAGAACTTATTGAAAAGGTTCTCAATTCTGTTAATGGTGACCTTAGAAATGTAGCAACATTGAAGCCAATAGGAAAGAATAGTATGGAGAACAGAAGAAATCAGTGCGAGTCTTCCACCATAAGATAGACTGTTTCCATCCTAATCAGAGATTTCCAGGCTAATTTTGTTAAAAAATGGCTCAAAATTTGTGGATTTGGCGTTGTTTCTAAAAATGATTCCTAGATAAGCAGTATGAAGATATCATGTAGTAAATCCAGTCATACTCGAGATAATAGAAATTCTGATTGAGGGAGAATTGTTGGAAGAGATGATCTTAGTCTTGTCTTTGTTAATTGTGTGTCCTGAGAGATCCTAATAGTCATGCAAAAACTTTACTAAGAGTAGCTATGCCATAAAATAGACTATTCATGAATATGAGTATGTCATCAGAAAATGCTAAACACGGTATAGTGATAGAGCTCTTTGTAGTGCATTTAAAGTCTTGTTTTGATAAAAAAAGGTTGATGATGCCTCTTAGAAGAACCTCCTCAACAATAATGAAAAGACTCGAGGACAACAGATCCTCTTGTCTTAAGCTTTTCTTAGTTTTAAAGTAACCAATCGCCTCACCATTTTTGAGGATAAAAACATGAACATTTCTAATCATACTCTCAATTAGATATTAAAATTTGATATTTGAAACCAAAGGAAAACAAACCTTTAATTATGAAGTTATGGGATATTATATCAAAAGCTTTAGCCATGTCCACTTTGATTAGAATGTTTTCAGCTTTCACCTTTCTATTGAGATCATATATCATCTCTTTAACAATAAAGATATTTTCTTGGATGGACTTATCTAAAACATATGCCCCTTGAACTTTAGAAATGATTTTTGGAAATGAGAAGAAATATTCTGTTGTTGATAAATTTGGATATAATTCTGTTGGTAAAAGTGTAGAGACTAATTGAAATGTATTGCTTTCAGCTTGTAAGGTTACATGACTAAAGTATAAGATATATGCCAATAAAGAGGATTCATTTAGAAATGTTTTGACACTAGAAGAAGGAGTTAACTGCAGCACATAAGTCATTCTTTATGATCTTCCAACATGTAATGTAGAAAAAACAATCAAAACCATCTAGGCCTTCCACACTAGATGGGTTAAGGCTTTTGATAGTGTAAAAGTTTTCCTCTTCAGTAGGTATATTCATTAACATCTTGTTGTATGCATTATTAATTAGCTTAGGAATGTTCTTCAACAGAGCATTATTGATGAGGTTGCTTTTATTCTTGTGATTAAGATCAGATTTATTATTTGGAATCCCTTTGAAGTAGGATAAAGCAGAGTTACTTATAAGATGACCATCAAGGATCCAGTTAGAGTTCTCTTTGATGCACGTGATTTTATTTTTCCTTATTTTTTTCTTGACATAGGAGTGGTATATTTTGGTATTCGTATCACCATCCTTTATCCAGTTGGTGTATGTTTTTGTTATGGCAATAGGATTCCTCTCAAGTAGAGATTGGAAAATGAGAGCATAAGTTTGAGAAATACTTTTAATGTTTTACGTATTGTTGTTGTTAAGAAGAATTTGCTCTATTCTTTTGACGTTGTTTCTGGTTCAATAAATTTGTCAAAAATGTTTCCAAAACTGAGATTGTTCCACTGCTTAAGAGCTTCTTTCAGTCTCTTGATTTTGTTCCAAAAAATAAACAAAACGTAACGCTGCATATCCAAGTTCCAATTAGTTTCAATAGTAGGTACAAATTCATCACTTAGAGTCCCTATGTTAAGAAATTTAAAGTTATATTTAGTTAAGTTTCTGTCATTAGATATTAAGACTAGAAGATGAGTATGGTCAGAACGGGTTCTAGCGATGTAAGTGACTTTAGTGTTGTTGAAATAGTCATACCAGTCTGAACTGAGTAACACTCGATCCAGTCTTTTACATTCAAATTTATTTGTCCAAGTGAATTTAGTTCTAATGTATCCTGCATAATTCAAAGAGCATTCTCAGATGGTTTTATTGAAATATTTAAAGCTTTGGAGACAGTACTTGGTACAACCTATCTGTTCATCAGAGGAATAAATTGAATTAAAGTCACTTATAACAAGCCATTCATTGGCAGAATTAGATATAGTTTTAAGAGAGTTACAGAGATCAAATCTAAGTCTTTGGTATTTTGCATAGATTGTAGTTAGGTAGAAGACTTTGTTGATAGGTTTGTGAGTGACAGTAGAGTGAAAAAGTTGAGGGTGATTGATGGTGGTGTTGATACCGAAATCATCAGTCCAAAATAACAAGATCTTATTGCTAGAATTAGAGAAATAGTTTTTTAACCCAACTCGACAATGATGGGGGGAATGGATTCAGGTTTGATGAAAGGCTCAAGAATAACTAAGATATTTAAGTTCTCTTTGATGATGATAGACTTGAGCCTTCTCATTGAAACTTTGTTTCCACTTCTGCGAATGTTCCATCAAAGGGACTTAATCATGATTAAACAGTTTGTGGATTGGATGGACCCAAATAGAAACTTGATGACAACATTTTCTTTTCTGTTGGCTTCCTTTAATCTTTTGTTTAGGAAAACTTTAAATTCTTTGTCTACTTATTTTCTTGACTTCCACTGTTGTCTTGCTTTGGACTATAATAGTCCGTGTCAAAGTTTGTAGAATGAGATTATTCTTCTTCTAGATTCCTAATAGCATCAATAATATCTCATTCAAGGGAGATTTGTCTCTGAAATAGTTGGGGAGTTATTTTCAGAGTTGTAATATGCATCTTTAATGATTTTCTTGCTTGGATTTTTGTTAGAGCTGAATTTGACAATGATGGACTTTAGTCTGACATGTTGTCCTTTATTTATTTCAATGCAGGGGTGGGAAACTTCCATTTTTTCAGGTGTACTTTTTTTCTTGTTGTTCTGAACTTGATCATTAGGTATCTTGGATGGTTCTTGACTTTGTTGTTTGAGCTTCTTGCAGTATTCTTGGTCATGACCAATGTGGTAGCAATGAGAGCAATATTTTGGTATATCTTTGTAAATTATATGGAACTAACATCCTTCATTTCTGCCAAAACCAGTCTAGACATGATGTTGGAGTTTCATGGAGATATCCAACTCTATCCAAGCATAACAAGCATTGCACATTGATATGTTTTTGGTTGTGATTCAAGTTTTAAGAGGTTGACCCATAGAAGAGGCAATAAAGTAGATAAATTCTTCATTGTAGAGGTGTTCAAGTATGTTCTCTATTCTAATCCATATTGGCACCGTAGGACATTCGTATTTGGGGTTAAAAGATGGAAGCATTGTTTAATAAAGATATCATATCACCAAATGTCCAAACCCCTATGCTCCAGAGCTTACACATATTATATTTTAGTGAAAATTCAATAAAGATATGCTTGGAGTCCCAAATCGAGTAGGTTAACTGTCCAGAAAACTTCTTTTCCTCAAAGAATTGGTTGATAGACTATCTTTTTGGAAATCTTTGGGAGAACTTCTCAATCAAGGTAAATATGAATATAGCAAGGATTATTTCTCTGTCACTTTCACTAAAAAGTAAAGATAAATGATCTTTCATTTCTTGATGGTTTAATGACAGCAATGTTGTTTGATGGTTTAACAAGGTCTGCATAAGATTTCCTTAAAGGTAAGTTATCTTTGTGGTTGTAAAATTCTTTAGGATTATTGTTGAGATTGTTGATTGGATTAGTTTGTTGGAGTGGTGGACATTGTTCCAAATTGGGATCTTTTGGTGATTGAAGGTCCATTGATGAAGAAAGGGAACTTGGCGAGCTGCTAAGAGAAGGCCGAAAGGCTGCAGAAATCAGATCAACTTGACGAAGAAACAAGAAGCTTCACAGATTTTTGGAGCAATCTTGGAGCATCCAAAGTTCTTCATCTAATCATTTTAGTTGAAAGTTATTACCTTAAAAATTGATTTTTTATTACTGATAAGTTAATGATAAAAAAGTAAAACACTGATAATGTCGATATTGTTAATTTAAGAACAAAAAAGAGAAAAGAGAGCGACTAGGATTTTGTATTATTTAGAAAGTGTATGTATTACATAGAACATAAGCTTATGTTTATAGATAAAATAAAATGCTAATGGTCTTGGGTCCTTATATCTCTAACGGCCTCTCTCAAACTCAAAATGCAACAAGAATAATCATTGAGATTTTGTCACAAAGAAAATGAAACCGCGATATTGAATGAGCCTTTGTGAAAATATCAGCAACCTGCAAAGCTGACAGAACATACTGAAGCGAGATAGTGCCAATCTGAAGATGATGCCGAGTGAAATGACAATCTATTTCGATGTGCTTCGTCATCTCGTGAAAAACAGAATTCTTTGCTATGTGCATTACGCTTTTGTTATCACAATGTAAGGAAGTAGGTTTAATAACATTAAACCCCATATCTGCAAGAATCCAACGTAACCAAACGATCTCAGAAGTGGTCATGATGATAGCAAAATACTCAGCTTTAGTAGACGATCTAGAGACAACATCTTGTTTTTTACTTTTCCACGAGATTAATGAATCTCCAAGGAAAATACAGAAACCAGTAGTAGATTTTTGGTCATGAGGATCACTATCCCAATCAGCATCGCTATAAGCACGTAGTTCAAGTAAAGAGGTCGAAGGAAACAAAATGGCTCTGGAAATGAGTGCCACAGAGATATCTTAATATACGAAGAACAACTCCTCAATGGACGGATGTAGGAACAGTAACAAACTGACTAACCATATGCACAACATAAGCTATATCTGGTTGAGTAGCTGTAAGATAAACCAAGCTACCTACGAGAGTTCAATATAGAGTTGAGTATGACAAAGGAACACCATCAATCAGAGTATACCGAGCATTGGTTTCAAGATGGGTATCTACCGTACTGTTATCAGAAAGTTGCGCTCGCTCGAATAAATCAGATATATTTTTTTTTCCAGAGAGAGAATATAACCTTTTGGAGAGTGAGCCACCTCAATACCAAAAAAATAATGCAATAGTCCCAAGTCCTTCATCGCAAAGCGCTAAGCCAAATCACTTTTTAGTGCCTCAATACCATCAATATCATCACCTGTAATGATCATATCATCTACATATAGAGATAAAATAATTCTTCTTGCACTCGTACATCTGATAAACAAGGTTGAATCATGATTACTCGCAAGAAAATCAAGTGAAGTAATAACCGTAGATAATTTTTCAAACCAAGCACGAGGAGCTTGTTTGAGACCATATAAAGCTTTCTTAAGTCTACAAACTTCACCTGTTTGGTGAGCAACGCCTGGAGGAGGAGGAGTCATGTAAAATTCCTCAAGAAGATCACCATTCAAAAATGCATTTTTGACATATAGTTGGAAGATCTTCCACTGACGAACGGATGCAACCTCAATAAAAGTACGAACTCTAGTTATTTTTACCACTGGGGAAATGTCTCATCATAATCCATACCATACTTTTGTGAATAACTGTTTGCTACAAGACGAGCCTTATATCTTTCAACAGACCCATCAAACTTTGTTTTAATTTTAAAAACCATCGAGAGTCAATTATATGCTTACCGGATGGAGGTTTAACTATATCCCATGTATGAGTCTCCTAAAGAGCGGTAAGCTCTTCGACTATTGCATTTTTCCAAAGAGGATCATAAACATCTTCTTTAAACGACTGAGGTTCATATATATCATGTATTTTTGCTATGAAAGGGGTGAAAGAATCTGAGTAAGAAGAATACGAAAAAATCTGGTAGTTTGATAGACTTACTTGTACGAGTAGATATTCTGAGGGATAGTACTGAATGAGGCCTTAATGGAGCAGAATTAGAGGACGAAGGACAAAACATGTACATCCAAACACTCGTAAAGAAGAATAATCTGGAAGTTGTCCATATAAATTCTGAAAGGGAGATATCCTTGCATTATGAGCAGTGGGAATTCAATTAATTGCATATAAAGCCGGATGAATTGCTTCTCCCCAAAAAATAGTAGGAACCTTAGCAGATAAAAGTAAAGAACGGTCAGTCTCAATAAGGTGACGATGTTTTCTTTCTGCAACACTATTCTTCTTAGGGGTGTCAGTGCAAGAAAACTGATGCATGGTACCATCAGATGCAAGTAACTGAGTCAAATCATTGGATGTATATTCATCCTTAGGTCACACCTGAAGCATTTTATTACAGCAAAATGTTGAGTCTTAACAAGTGCCCGGAATTCTCTATAAATTCCAAGGAAATCCGATCTCCATTTCATAAGTTAAACCCAAGTATATCAAGTATAATCATCGACGATAGAAACATAGTAGGATGAACCACCCTTTGTGGAGACATAAGATGGATTCCAGGCATCAAAATGAATAATATCAAACGTAACAATAGAAGAAGTGTCACTTTCTTTAACGGTAACGCCAATTTTTTTGCAAGTTTATAACCACTACAATCCGAGATATTACAAGTGCTTAGCTGACCTAAAGCACCTATAGGGACTAAAAAATTTAAACGCGATGCAGCTACATGTCCAAGACGAGAATGCCAAAGATAAAACTCGGACGATAAAAGATTCAAACGATACGAAGACAAATCAACACCAGAGGCAGTAATATTAGTCAAGTATGTTTTTCCACTATCAATACCAGAGACATCCACATTTTTTACTTCGAGTTTCTCCAAAGCATAGAGTTCCCCTATTTTACGACATGTCCCAATCACTTTATGGGTTTGTTGATTTTGTATAGCACAAATAGAATCAGAAAATAAGACACAATAACCTGATTTACACAATTGGCTAACCGAAATAATATTCAAAGCAAGGGTGGGAACATAGTAAACATCGGATAGCGATATATGACGGGTAAAAATAGAGCCAATACCCTCTATTGACATTGGTGTGACATTGGTGTATCACTAGCAGACGAAACAAATATGGGTGAAACATGAGACAACAAAACAAAATTCGACATGTGAGGTGACATATGATGAGACGTACCCGAATCCAAAATCCATAATGATGAATCAATACCTGAAGTGGAAGACGATGACATACCTGAATGGTATGCAGATGTGACAAAGTTCTTCTTATTTAGTTTGTTACTAGTATACTCTAGAAAATCATATATTCCTAACATATTTGCAATAATATCCACAATCTCTAATAAAACAAAATCAAACAATCAAGAAATACCAAATTCAAATCAAATCAAACCTCAAATCAAAAATCAAACCAAGTCCAAATTCAAAATCTCAGTGGTCCAGCAAAATCAAATCCAAATCCAAAACCAAGTCCAAATACCAAACTAAGTCCAAATACCAATTTCAAATTTCCAATCAAAATCAAATCCAAATCCAAATCCAAAATCAAAATCAATTTTAATTCACGGTTTTACCAACAAAACTGCACTGTTCCAATTGCAATTTCTCTCGAACTGTAGCAACAAACTATAATCCAACCGGTCAAATTGAAGAATTGGATGTCCCGAACACGCTCTCTGAAATTCAGCATAAACGAACACCATTTTCTTTTTGATCGGACCATTTGAATGGGGCTGCACACAGCATATACGAAAACCGATATATATATATATATATATATATATATATATTGACGAAAAACAGATCAATTTTTTTAACACAAATCCAATCGAAAGACAAGATAAAAAATTGGAACCACACAAAAGCATATCCAAAACAAAATCAAAATCCAACAATAATATAACTCAAATAACTCAATAGATTATACCTCCCAATTCAAAACAATAATACAATTCTCTATCGAATTTTAACCTGCTCTATTAAGATCAATACCAATACATAATCCGAAATTGCCGAACAAATCCAAGATTTCGAATAAATCGAATTGCAAAACCAAAATCCAATATTAATACGAAATTGAATACATGGTAGATCTACTAAACAGGGGGATCGCGACACTTCGATGATCAGATTACTCTATGCTCAGATACCATGTTAAATAAAGAACAAAAGAGAGAAAAAAGCGGCTATGATTTTGTATTATTTATGAAGTGTATGTATTACATAGAATATAAGCTTATATTTATAGATAAAATTGTTATGATAAATTTCCTAACAAATTTCCTAAATCATTCTATATAAAAAAGATAAAAAACAGAAAGAAATATAAAGAGAGAATGAAGAAGAATATGTAAGTATATTACTGTATAGAATTTGAGATGTTTTACATATCGAACTGACCTCCTATTTGTAGGAGTTGTACAAAAAGTTTTAGTGTTACATTTATTATATAAATATAAACAATAAATAGAACGTTAAATTTAAAATACAAATATATCGCTTATTTATTGGATATTGAAACGTGATAACCGTTCTAATTCCATATTTACTATAATTAATCCAGAATATTATATTCTTATAAAAAATAAAAGGCTAATGGGTTTGGACCCTTATATCTCTAACTAATATTTTCGAAATCACAACATTTTGGTCATGAAAATGACCGTGATAACATGGAAGGATTTCTTAGACTACCCAAAATTGTAAAAATATAATTAGTATATTTTGATTTTTGATTTTGTATAAATATATTTAAATAAAAAAATTATTATCAATAATTTTTATTATTATTAATAAAACACCTTAATAATTTGCATTTAATATATAATTAGATTTCGTGAATGTCATAAATATTTATTGATTTTAAAAACTAATATTTACCTTACTTAACTTATGTTTTACTTTTATTGAATATTTTGATTATAAGTTTTATTTTTTATTATAATTTTTTAAATATATTTATATAAAAAATAATTAATTTTGTTTTGGTTTCCAAAATTTGGTAAATATATAAAAATTGTTCTCACTGATTTGTTTATAGGGTTATGCTTAATACTCTAGTTTTCCGTGAAAATCAACTACTTGTTATTAATGGGAGAGATAAAACAATTTTGAAGACACTACTGCCCTTTTCTCTTTTATTCTACGTTGAGTAATAATTAATCTTAATTAAAAATATGGGATCCCCTCTACTTGATAAGGTAGTAATAATACAAGATATTAAAATATTTTTACCCTTTTATTTCATACTATTTTTTAAAATAAAAATTATAAAAATTAATTATTTAGATTATGGAAATAAAAATCAATAGTTAAAATAATATATAACTATTAAATAATATTTATAGATTTTATACTGTAAAAATTATTTATTTTAAAACATTAAATGAAAATATAAAAACAAGTTTGAAAAATATTTTAAAATATCATTCTTGAAATAAATGTTATTTTTTTAAAATTCTTAATCAAAAGCAGATTTCAAATAATTTTAAAATTTATTTTTTAATTATATATTATAAAAATTCATTTTAATTTTCAAATTTCCAAACAAATTATTTTTTTAGACCAACTTTTTACTTAAAAAGTTGAAAGTTCATTAACTACATTTTTTTTATTTGAAATTAATTTTAATAAGTAAGTGAGTTTTGTTTGTAAAATATATAGTTAAAAGTGTTTTTTTAATGAATTTTTTTTAATGTTTTTTTAAAACAAACAAAACCTACTTATATAAAAAGAAAATCAAAAGATAATATAATTGTAATTATCAAAATTAGATAGTCAAAAGGTTTTAAAAAATTAATTTGCTAATGCTAATAATTTTAATCAACTATAGTTAAAAATAACAGTAAAATATTAATATTTTTATTTTTATTATAGTATAACTTTACTTAATTAACTAATATAATAATTTAAAAATTAATAATTATCATATATTTAATTAAGATAAATTATAAGCGAAGATAGAATAGAAAAAAGAGCTGTAGTGTCCTCAAAATTGTTTTATCTCTCCTATTACTAAAAGGTAGTTGATTTTCACCGAAAACAAGAGTATTAAATGCTTCCTTGTTTATATTATCTTTTACTTTCTCTTCGTCTCATTTCCCAAGTTGTATGACCTCACAATTGTCTTTTTTATGTTTTCACAAAAATCATAAGAAAACATTTTTTATAACATTTTTATGTAAATCAGAATAAAAGAAACGACGATTTCAATGACTCTCCAACCAAAAATCAATACAACAATTTTGATTTATTGGTTTCTCCAATAAAAAAATAAACGGCAAATTCATGTCAATTTATTAATTGATTTCATAATTTATGTGTTGTTCTTCTTGATTTATTGTTTGTTGTTTTTCTTGAACATTCAGTTTATTTTCTTTCTATTTAATGAGTTGTTGTTCTTCTATATTTTTGGTGTTCTTTTTAACCTTCTGTTTGATATTCTTATTTTAGTTAGATTTTTTGTCTATATTATTTTCTGTACACCCTAAATTTTAGTCATGGACGCAAAATAAATGAAAGTAAAAGATACATTATGTTAATAAGGACGGTTATATATTTCTTTATAAATCTTGTGTTACAATAAATATCTCCAAAATATTATGAGATAATTGCTTAAAAATATCTACCTATTTAGATTTGGCAGACCTAAGCCTTGCGAAAGGAATGAGGAATGATTAGTTCAATGTTGTTAGAATCCACCGATAGCACTTATTGTCTTTTACTTCTTATGGCATTGTTTGTTCGAATGACACTTGGTATTCTAATTTTGAGTTGTTTTTGAAAGCTTCAACTTGTTGTTTACGATGACCTAATTATCCTCTTAATCTTTAATTAATATTTTCCATGCACTTGTCGAGTATTCATTTTGCTTTAGGTTCACTTGTTAGGTTATAATATACTTTCACCGTGGGTGTTGTAAAGGTATTCCAGTAACTCCATTAGCAGAGGGTGAGTGAAAGAATATGATTTATGTATAGCTTTTTGAAATTATTTATTATTTATTTTGACTTTTAAGTAGCCCCATTAGTCTTCCATTTAGACCGATCATTACCTCTACTTATTCTGATGAAGTATATATTGCCAATTTGGGAATATATAATATGAGAAAATTATTTATGTGTTGAGTGCACTCTACAAAAGTAACACGTGTTTTAATTCGAAGTAATTATACTCTTGAAATTAAGGGGCTCGATATTATTTTAACGATGTAAGTTAATTGATTTTTTTATATGTGATAATAACTTCCTTTTGTAGAGATGCGCGTGCGCTCGATTCAACTTATTCAATCTTGATCTTTCTCTTATTTTGATCCATACCATTTATCATTTGAATGAATCTACACCATCAATTCAAAGAAAATTTATGGTTTTATTTTTAAACTTTATTTATGGTTCGTCTAATATTTGACTTTTTTTTGTATGTTCTTGTGGTTGTTAGTTTGTTAAAATCTTATTGATAAGCTCATTTTATTGCTATGTTAAGTCCAATAGAAGAAAACAAATTTTGTCACTTCAACCATCAATCCTTTATATTTTCAAAAGTATGCGTTCTTCAAATTTTCAATCAAGTAGTATAGGTAACTCTGATGTTATTTTTGTTGAAACCGACTATGAGAATGATGGTTTGACTGAAGCTCAGAAATTCACTTTATAGAGCGTTCGTATCGTATATTTTCGGAGATCGAGTCTTTAACAAATTTGTAAATTGGGTCATACTTAATGATGGTGAAAATTTTATTGATCTTTACAGCAGTTAAGTGTTTTTCCTTCACTACATGTTGGATCACAGTCTCTATTTTCCATTAGACATTGATATTGTCAGGTTCTTCCATACCAATAAATATGTCAAAACGTTGTTTTCCATGCTTTTCTACGAACGATATTTTAACTTATGTCACATTTACGGGGTAAAAAAAAATCCTTTCTATTCTGTTAAAATGACTGCATTCATATATATTGTTATTGACCTTCCTAGTTCTATGGAGGATTAGAAATATAGTTTTATCTTTGATAGTGGTCATTGGGCTACCATGATTGAGAATTCTCAGGTTCTATTGATCTTTCTTGGAATTCTAAACGTGAGTACTCATTTCCTTAATTTGTTTTTCCTTAATGATGACCTTATTTGTTTTTATTTCTAAACTCTTATTATCAATATTATCTTTGATGACCTAATGTTGGAGCATATGTGTGAGAGGTATCATACCACGATAGAAGAAACCAATAAGTTTTATTTTTCATGTTCTTCACGTTGGTGCCTAAACAATTTTTTTATCCAAATTGTGGCCCAACGAACAAGCCATAGAAAATTTCTTTGTCATTTCTTTCCCGCATGAGGTTGCGACTAGTAAGCCTTATAAAAATAAGGATACATAATAAAAGTCATATGATGAATAAGGATCATTGAAGTATTATTCCGAAATTAAAATTCGTAGTAACAGTAAGCATAGATTGAAGAACGCAACGCTCGATTCTTCAAGTGTTTTTTATGGAGCATTTGGTGTTTCCAAAAATATCATTTATAAAAAATCTAACTTGTTTTCTTCTATTTTTGAAGTGGATGAGGTCGGTGAAGAGAAAGATTTTCCACATCTTAAAAGGCGTAAGCGTTCAATTTTGTTTTTAAAAATGTTTACCATATCTTTGTAGTTATTTAGCATAACTATAGATTTAATCCTAAAAGTTGTGTACTTTTGTGTTCTTTAGAAAAGGCATAAGGTAAGTTTTCAATTTTTGTATCTCTTTTGGCTACTTTACCAAATATTTCCTTTAGTCCTTCAAGGGATATAAGTGCTGATGATGATTATGGAGGAAGACTTAGAAGCGATAGTTAGGTCTGCAGAAGCTTGACTTTGAGTTTTTAAGATAAAAGAGCATTGTCGAGGCTAACCGATCTATCAGTCGAGATTGTGATGTGATTTTGCATTCTGGACGCTCCTAAAGACAATGGGATTTCCCGATTCATGGATCGTCTACTTCTATCTAAGATTTTAAATAAGCTGATAATGGAACCATTGTAGAAGTTTCCTAGAGTATTAAAGATATGATATGTGATCCTACAAGACCGAATAATTCTTCGAGTAGTGAAGTTATTGACCAACAAGTCAGTTTGGAGGAATATGCTAGTGTTCTCCGCCCACATGTTATTACTTCTTTAACATCTCTAGTTGTTTCTTTTATTCCTCTTGATAATTCTTTCAAGTTGAATGAGACCGCTCTTGTAGTGACTTGTATTGCTACTATCAACTTTGTTAACATTAACTTGTTCCCAAATTCTTCATGTTCCTCGAATACATATTCAGTTGGCACTTCTGCTTTATTTTCTTCATTTTTTTTCTCTTTGGTAAATTCATGAAATAGTTACTCAATTATTCACGCTAGTGAGCCAAAGGTAGTTACCCGTCCATCTATTTCTTTTGGAACTTATGAACCATCATTAAAACAGTAAGGTTTGAGGTAACATATTTTTTTTGTATTTTTATTTACTTCTGACTTTTATCGTATTCATCGTACACTTTGTGCAGCTCATTATTAGTAGTTTAACCATGTTCATCAAGCCAATGTTAATCATCTGTTCATCTATCATACATTCGGGCCAAACAGTGCTTCCGAATCTATATAAAAGAAAACTCGTATACAAGTTGCTCTTAAATCTAAATTTTAAAATGATGCAAGCAAATATTGATGCTAGCTGAGAGAAGAAAAAATATTACACTTTGAGTTTTACTCCTAATATGAAGTTTTGAATAATGAATCGCTTACGTTGTCGTAGTGTAAAGAAGATTTTGTGGCTTTTACCAACAAAGTTATTGTTTCCGAACCTATGTGGGCTAATTTTCAAAAGATATACTTGGATGCTAAAACCAAAACTAAGATTGTTAATCAAAAGCTACACGAGGGATTGGATGCCAAAGTGAAAATCGAGGTTTCCAAATCTGAGGTGAAAAAAAACTAGATGCTATGAAAACTAAATACAATAGTATGTTGATGCAGCTTATTGCTGAATATAAGGCTTATTCTGAAGATTTTAAAAAATATCAAACTTTTATGATTTCCACTGTGTAAGAAGTTGTAATGTAAGCTCGTTGCAAGTTAGTGCGGGATATAAACCAGGAGCATCCCAATTATGTTTGATCATTTTTGGTATAATTTTCTTGAAGATATTGGTTGTACTGATAAATATCTTGATTCTCTTCCTCTGTTGTCAGGATAAACTAAAAGTGGTAAGCACATTTCTGAACTTCTTAAATAAATTGAGGAGAATAAAAGTACATATCAAATAATAGTCGAATATGGTGAAGATGGAAAGAGAGTGGCATCGAAAAGAATACGAACGAGGTAGATGATGCCCATATAACTGTTTCTAGGTCTAAAAGTATTGAAGGCGATGTTGCGCCGCCAACGGTTAATCATTAACATGTTATTTTTTTATAAACTTGATGTTTACAAACCTATATTTGTGTAATACTAATCAATGGTATAGTAGTTGTTGTAAATGTAAGACTTTCTTATTTCTAATAAGTACTCTTTTTGTTTTTTTATATAAATGAGCCAGTGTGTTTGAGATACATATTGTATTCTATTAATGGATCAATTTTAATAGTCAGTGAATTGTTTTGTTGAAAACTTAAGTTCTCTATTAGAGTTCTCCATAATTTTCCAAGTATGGTCACGGTACATGACTCTCACGTAGGATTCTTCTCTTTTTGAAGAAAATGTAGATTGTTTTTAAATATTGACTCTTGGTCATTTGTAATTTATTATTTATTATTTTTAACTTATGGTGATTTTTATCATTTGAAGCATATTAACTATTTGATTTAAAAATATAATTGTTTAAAATAGAGCATTTTATTGTTTAAGTAATTATCGTTGTTTATCAATAGATTTTTTGTATGTCTTATATTTTTTAAAGGATATTTTTGCTTTAGTGTATGTTTTAGAATAAATTTTGTTTTATGATGTCAAATTCTTCCTCAAAACCTTCGCACACCACCAAGAGAGAAAAATATAAATCCTCATGATTCAATAAATCTAGTTTACAATAGTAGTGAGTTATAATATTTTTAGTCTGCATGACAATGGTAGAGTTTTAGATGCTCTATATTGCAAGAATGTAGAACCCGATTTCTCTTATTATCTAGCAATGTATAAGTTCCAGGTTTTATTTTGGCTTCCAATGTAAATGGGTTTTCCCAATTTATCAAGTTTTTTTTCGTGTGTATGTTGAAAAATAATTTATAGCACTCTATTTTCTCGCTCGAAACTTATGAAACGAACTTTGGAATTGTATTTATTCGCCATTAGTACCTTGTAATGTTCTTACCGATAACGAGCTTTAAGTCATCTTTCTTCAAGTAGCTCTACTGCTCCTATTATATCTTGGTAATTATTTGCTTCATCATATGCTGATATCTTGTGGGATGACATGCATATCTCTACTGGCAGTACTGCCGCTATTGCATATACCATGACAAATAGTGTTTCTTCAGTTGCTGTTTTAGGTGTTGTCCAGTATGACCATAAAACGTTTTGTAGGGAAATCCGACCAAGTTGTTGCTTCTACTTCCAATATCTTCTTAATGTTCTTAATTATTATTATACGAGTCACTTCGACATGCTCATTAGCTTGAGGATAGAAAGGAAAAAATAATATTTTTATTTGTTTATTTTTTTTTATAAAACCTTTTGACAGTATCAGTTTGGAACTAGGGTTTCATTGTCCGAAGTGATTACCCTTGGGATCTCGTATTTGTAGCATATACTCACTTTTTATAATTTTATTATGTTTGTTGCTGTTATATTCTGTACAACTTGTGATTCTACTCACTTTGGGTGTAGTGCACAACGATAATTATGAATCTTCTTACCTGTGAGGCCATTAGTAGTAGTCTCACGATATTTATACCATATCTATCGAATGAGATATCTTAAGTTATTATCTCCAATAATAATGTTGGGACTTGTATATGAATTTATGAATATTTGGAATGTAGCACATGTATTTAATGTTTGCATCATGCCTTTTATATGAAGGGGTCAATAACAGCCTTTAATGTAACCGGAGTGAGCGTTACCTTCTCTCTCATGTAATTATCTATGAAATTTTTTGCTTCGTTCATGCATTAGCACTTTAGTAATGGCTTGTCTAGTTTTATTTGAACAATGTGTATGTTGTCCACATGTACCTTGTGGAATTTCTTCCTATTTTTTATGCCTACCTTTTGCATTTGAGTAACACTTATTCTATTAAATACTTCTTGATTGGAGTTTGTCAGTCCTCTTCCTCGTCTTCCTCTTCTATTGCCATTGTTCCTTTGGATGTGATGGTCGAGAAGAAGTGGTTTGATAGTGGAATGAAAGGTTTGTCTTGTAATATTATTCATCGTACTGAATATATACAATCCAAAAATACGAGTGAATCAGTTCTTGCATTTTTTTGTCCCAGAGAGTTGTGGGAATTTGACATGTTCGAATTGGGAACCTGAACACTTTAACTCCTTTAAATATAAAATTATATTTTCCTTTTTGGCTTTAACCTGCCCTGATACTTGACTAACAACTAACTGAGAGTTGGTTATAGTTGTACTCTTTTTTCCATATGATGTTTTACTAGGCGAAGTCCCACAATAATAGATTTGTACTCAACTTCATTGTTAGATGCTAGAAAACCAAACCTAAATGATTGATTAAGGTTATCTTCTATTGGTGATACGAGATGGTTTCCTGCTCATGCTTCTTTATTGTTACTTCCTCCATCGATCATGACTCTCTAGGTGTTTTCAGACTCATCATTTATTGTAATAGGTATATCAGATTGAAACTTCGTTAAGAAATCAGCTATGCTCAGGCCTTTATAGTTGTTTTTGGTGCAACTCGTAATCTCTTAATTTTACTGTTCATTTTGTCAATATTCCCGAAACATCAGCCTTTTATAATAAATTCCTTAAGGGGGAGGAGGTTCTAAAAATTATAATATGAGCTTGAAAATATGGCCTCATTTTCCTAACCGCTACTACCAAAGCTAATGCAAGTTTTTCTAATTCTAACTATTTACTTTGGTATTACATAAGTTTTTTCATAGCTTAACCTTAGTTAATACTTCATGATAGGACAATAACTTCTTAATATTGTTAAAGCATCATCACATGCTAAAGTCCATTGAAACTATCCTGCTCCTTTTACACTTGGAAAAATGGTGGACATTTGTATGAAGATCTTGATAAAAACCTATTAAGTGTTGCTAGCCTTCCCGTTAGAATTTAGATTTTCTTCACGTTCCTTGGGGGCTCCATCGCTGCTAGATTGACAAGCTGTGTTGGATATACTTTGATTACATTTTATCTACCATGTATCCTAAGAACTTTCCAAATTGAACACCAAAGATTTATATTTCTAGAGTTTAACTTTAGATTTAATTACCTAAGGTTACCGAACGTCTCAACTAACTCTGCCAGATGGTCTTATTCGTGTAGGCTTGATACCAATATGTCATCAATATTTGCACATATTTTTGTTAGTATTTGAGTTCCGCATATCTTGTTTACTAGTCTTTGCTATGTTTCCCTAACATTCTTCGGTCCAAAGGGCACTGTTTTGTAGTAATGTAGCCCTATTTTAGTAATGAATGTTGTGTATTTTTTGTCATCCTCTTTCATTTGTATATGTTGTATTATGCAAAATCATCCATGAAGAAGATAATTTTGTTTCATGATGTTGCATCTACGAGTTGATCAATTCCAGGTACAAGAAATGAATCCTTGGGACATGCATTGTTTAAGTTCGTAAACTATACACATATTCTATATTTTTTATTTGTTATTTTAATCAAAACATGATGGTAGCGCCGAACTACAAGATGGAACAGGCGGCGGAAAACACAGAGAAAGAAAGACGAAACTAGAAAGATCGATAATCTCTAACCCTAGATCAGAGTATAGGAGACTTCAGAGAAAACTCAAATTCTATTAAAAAAAGTCCGACGACAAAGCTAGGGTTTGAGAGCCTTTTATAGAAGTGCTCAAAACCCTAGGCCAAAATTACAGCTTGTTCCTTTCGAAATAAAATAAATCCTAGCCCAATTTAAAGTGATTGGAGTTGGTTAAGTATTTTAATCAAATCCAACAAAAATAGAAAAATGCAGAAAATTCAGAAAAACAACAAAAAGAGGACTTAAAATTCACGCCGTGATACTTCAGAAAATAGTTGGGCTTCTCGATGCGTTCGATTTGAGTGGTTGCAGCGCCTAATTCAGATATCTGGGCCCCAAATAAAGCCCATTTCCGTTTGTCCGAAAGGGCCATATAGCCATGGGCTCGTGCAACTACATCATCCTCTCCTTCTTTGAAAGAATTCGCCCACGAATTCTCAGCTTCATCATCCTCAGCAACATTGGTAAACGGCACCAGGTGCTTCACGTTGAAAACGTTATGGGTCTTCATATGGCTGGGTAGCTTCAACTTGTATGCATTGGGATTAATCTTTTTAATAATTTCAAACAGATCCACCTTCCTTGCAGCCAAATTGTTATGCTCGTGCACATGATAGTGATCTCCGGTCAAAACTGCCCATACAAGGTCCCCTACTGCAAACTCCACCAGTCGGCGTTTCTTATCTGCGTCAACCTTGTACTTATATGTTGTCTCCTCCAGGTGTCTGCGTGTGTTCTCATGGATCTCCCATAGATCAACAATGAAGTTCTCGACCCTAGCTGAAACCTTATCAAGTGTTAGGAAAAATAAATCCATAGGACCCCGTGGGTTATAACCATAGACTACCATGAAGGGACTATACCCGGTACTGCATTTGTGGTGCCTGTTGTAGGTGAACTCAACGTGATAAAGGCGAGAATCTCATGCTTTCAAGTTCCCGGGGACCTCTCTGCGTAACATGTTGCCTAACGTTTGATTAGTTACCTCGGTTTTATCCGTTTGTCTGCAGGTAATACGCGCTGCTAAAACTCAGCTTTGTGTTTGTGAGGCGCCACAAACTCCTCTAAAAATGCTCGAAAAACCGCATATCACGATCATAAACGATATTCAAGGGTAGACCATGAAAGCGGTAGACCTCATGAAAGTATAAATTAGCAGCATTCACAACATCTGTGGTTTTCTTGCAGGAAATAAAGTGGGCCATCTTAGAAAACCTGTCAACCACCGTAGAATCGTTACCTCTCTATGTTCTTGGTAGCATAGAGACGAAATCCATGCTGATGCTTCGCCACAGCCCTTCCGATATTGGGAGTGGTAGGTATAGACCTGCATTGGAGGATGTACCGTTTGCCACCTGAAAAACCCAACAACCAGCTACAAAAAGGATAACATCTTGCCTATAGTTGTCACGTGGCGGCTGTGGCGGTCCATTGTGGCCGTGGTGGTCCGTGGCGGTCGTGGCAAGGCAAGATGAGGCAATATCACCTCAGGGTGGGGCGTGGCGAGGCCTTAGCATGGCGCTCACCGTGGCGGTTGTGGCGCTTGCCGTGGTGAGGTGCTAAGCCTGGTATTTTTTTAACTAAAAAAATAAAAACCTAAAACTAAGTTTTTGAAAGATGAAGATGTTTTGGAAATAGTTGATGTTGGAGTTGTTGAGGTTGATGAAGTATACTACAATATTCAGTGTAAGAATCTATCATCTTCAGTGGCTCGCATAAGAGATCGCAGGCTTGTTGATGAAGACTCTCAAGAAGAATATACTCTATTATGGGATATAATTAGAGAATATAGTGGAGAAGGTGTGAATATGTTATCTTGGAAGATTATATATTAGTCTATGTTTGTCATTTGACTCAGAAGTTTTAAGAATTATGTGATTAAATGTTTTATAATTGGATCTTTTAGTCTATGTGTTTGTCATTTGACTCAGATGTTCTACGAATTATGTAATTGGATGTTTAAGTTGTTATTGTTAGTTTAAATGTCTAAATAGTACTATTTAAATTACAGATATGTGCTATAAAAATATTATTCAGGTAATGGATCACTGCATGTCATGTGGCCATCGCCTTGTCGCTCGCCTCGCCGCTGGGGCGTTTTTAGACCTCTTCGCCATGGACCGCCGCACGCCACTGATAACTATGATCTCGCCTCAAAAGCGGCCAGAAGAACTGACTGTATACAGGTGAAGGGTTTGATCTTGACCACTATGCCCTCGGTTGTGTCTCTCATGTACAATCAGTAACCTCAAACTACCCTCACGAACACAAAGTAAATTACCTTTGAAGAGGAAACCGTTGCTCACTGCAAAATATTTTCTCAAACCTGCGCTGGCATCCTCTAGAATGGGACAAAAATATGGATTGATAACCAGTAGATCCTTCCATACAAATCATCATACTGCGTCGGCTCATTGCATCAGCTACGCGGTTAACTGCCTTATGCTTGATGGAAAAGGTACATTGTTGAGTAAATGCTGCCCAACGTGCATGGCGGGAACAAAGCTTCTCCCGACTCTGCCAAATGCTTCAAGGTATCATGATTGATGTACAGGAAAAAGTCATTATAGGACAAGTATGAAATCCAGTGCTTCAAAGGTCGTAAAACTGCATAAAAATCCTTTTCATAGGTGTTGTAGTTGAGTTTAGCTCCACTTAACTTCTCACTGAAGTATGTTACAGGTCAGCCGCATTGGCTGAGTACAACTCCAATACCCAATCCGGACGCATCATAATGCAGTTCAAACTCTATAGAGAAGTCAGGTAAAACTAGAATCGGTGCAGTGGTCATCCTTACCTTGATTTCTTCAAACGCCGTCATTGCTTCAGGGGTCCAACACAACGTCTTTCCATTCATACAATCTGTAATAGGAGCCATGATAGTCCTGAAGTTATGTATGAACCTTCTGTAAAAGGAGAGCAATCCGTGAAAAGAACGGACTTCAGTGATAGAAGTAGGAATAGGCCAGTCACGCACTGCTGCCACTTTTGACTTATCCACTAACAACCCATCCTTTGAAACGACAGACCCCTGGAAAAGGACCGAATCTGTCATAAAGCACCACTTATCGAGTCCCCTATAAAAATCTTCTCGTAAGTGCTGGAGATGCAGCTTCTTCGTAGTACTATATATACGAATATATCAAAGTACACAACTAGAAATTTTCCGATGAACGGGCGAAATACCTAGTTCATAATCTGCATGAACGTGATAGGAGCGTTGGAAAGGCCGAATGGCATTACCATCCACTAAAACAGACCTTCTCGAGTCTTGAAGGCTGTTTTCCACTCATCCCCCATAGGAATACAAATCTAGTGATATCCGCTCTTCAAATCCAGCATCGTAAACACGGTAGCACCACTCAACTGATCCAGTAAATCATCAAGGCGAGTAATAAGAAACCGATACCTGGCTGTAATTTTGTTGATAGCCCGGCTATCCACATACATCCTCATTGAGCCATCTATCTTTGGTGTTAACAGTGCAGGAACCACACAAGGACTAAGACTCTCACGGATGTGGCCTTTCATCAACAGTTCTTCCACCTGTCCGCAAAACTCTTCATGCTCTTTTAGAATCATCTGGTAATATGGTCGGTTTGGTAGGCTAGCCCCCAATACTAGGTCAATCTGGTGCTGGATGTCTCTTAATGGAAGAAGACCTATAGGCATATTATCGGCAAAGACAACAAAAAATTCTGCTACTAGCGGTCGAACGCGCTCAACCAGCAAACAGATCAGTATCTAATTCTTTAACCACCAAAAGATAAACAATCCTTGTGTCACTAGCATAATCTATAAATTATTTTCGAGTTAAAAAGTTCTTACCCGACTCGTGTGATACAATAAGTGCAGGTTTTAGGGATACCTCATTAGTTGGTGTTAATATGAATCTAACGTTATTCCATATGAAACTTTAACGGTTTTTCCTACCATCATATGTGACACTTCTATCATATTGCCATGGTCGGCCTAGCAATAAGTGACAAACATCCATAGCAATGATATTGCACCATGTTTTATCCTTATAGTTACCAACAGACAAAGACACCAGCCATCTTTTAGAGATTGTTACCTCACTACCTTTCTTTAACCAGGCGAGCTTGTGTGGGTTTGGGTGGTCCTCTGTTTTCAGGGCCAACTTCTTCAAAAATAACATTTTCGCAGCTCCCTGAATCAATAACGAATTTGCATACCTTTCGGCTGATAGTACAAGCTGACTAGAAAATATTTTTTCGTAGCCAATCATCCCCTTTACACCTTACTTTGGGCGTCAAACAGGTACGCCTTTAAACCAATGCGTGTCCAATATCTCCTCCTGTGCCCTGGTCCTCTGGAACCTCATCAACAACATCCTCTAGTTCCTCAGCAAACCGTGGGTCACCTTCCAGGTAAAAATCAGCAGCTTCAGTGAACGAACCCCTCAATTGTTGCTGCTGCTGTTGTAATTTTGGACATTGTAAAACAACGTGCCCTAGTTCATGACAATGGTAGCACCTGACCTGCGAGGAAGTACCTCGCGACTAGGGACATGCGAATTAGCACTTGTATGCATAGGAGCAACAGTTGGTACTCCTGGGCTAGGACCTGGAACCGTTCTTTTTGGAAACGCCAATGGAGTTGTTCTGGCAGTATCTCCTCTATAAGACCTTCGTGAAAGGACTTTCTCTAGATGCAGTCCTGGTTGATGTGTTTCAGACACATTCACAGGGTCGAACATGTTCAGCTAGTCCTGAAACTGCTATCTCATCCCACCTATGTAGTGAGATACTAATTGATCGGTTGAATCAACAATATTGATACGGTTTTGTAGCTTTAAAAAATCGTTAGTGTATTCGTCAACAGTCATTGACCCTTGTTTAAGGTTTTGGAACTGCTGATACATTATATGCGTATAGTTGTATAGAAAAAATACAGCCCTCAAGTGCTTCACAAATTTTTCCCAAGTTGTTATGTTTGGTTTACCTTGCCTTGATCTGGTCTGCTTGAGCTGTTGCCACCAAGATGCAGTTCAGCCTCGGAATTTAGTTGCAGTCAACTATACCCTTTTTGCATCCGGAACCTCTTTGAAATCAGGGACTTCTTCAATTGAGGCGATCCAATCTAAAAACTCCTCCGGTTCGAGACCCCCTTAAAACTCTGGGATCGCAAGGCTGAATCCAGTTTCCCACCGGTTGTTGGATTTTTGATCGACATCTCTCGCTGGCGGCTGCTAAAAGACTTGTTCACAACAGTCTTGTGGGTAATATTGAACCCTAACTTGTTCTCTCCGAGGATTAAACGGATTCGGCTCGTGGCCAGTCTCTCTCTCAGACCACGGCGGGTGGTTGCTCGAACCTAGAGCTCGAAATCCGTTGGTTTGGTTGTTCAACAGCCTGTGTAGTGCTTCATGTACGTCTCTCATTTGGTTTCCCAACGAGTGCATCTATTCACCAACTGCGCCGAATTGGTTTTCGAATTCATCACAGTCGACCGATTCTGCGATCGGAAGAGTGGACTTCCCACACAAAGATCTCTTGGCAACATACCTTCGCTTTGATACCATTATGGTAGCGCTGAACTACGAGACGAAATAGGTCGCGTAAAACACAGAGAAAGAAAGACGAAACTAGAAAGATTGATAATCTCTAACCCTAGGTCAGAATCTAAAAGACTTTAGAGAAAACTCAAATTCTATTCAAAAAAGTCTAACAGTAAAGCTAGGGTTCGAGAGCCTTTTATAGAAGTTCTCAAAACCCTAGGAATAAATTAAAAGTTGTTTCTTACGAAATAAAATAAAGTCCAGCCCAATGTCAAAGCGATTGGAGTTGGTTAAGTATTATAATAAAATCCAGCAAAAATATAAAAATGTAGAAAATTCATGAAAACAACAAAAAGAGGACTTAAACGATGGAATTTTGGGCCTCAACTTCATCATTCGACTTCACCCCGCGATGCTTCTAAAAATCTTTGGCTTATCGACGCGTTCGATTTGAGTGGTCACAACGCCTAATTCGGATACCTAAACCCCAAATAAAGCTTGTTTCCGTTTGTCCAAAAGGACCATATAGCCATAGGCTCGTGCAACTACATCACATGATTAGTTGTTCACATTGGATAATAGGACTTTCTTATGTCTCCTATGGTCGCTAGTCCGTCTATCTCAACAACGACCTCCTTTGTCTCTTATGAGGAATATGATTCTTTATGTATTATCGGTCGAAAGTTATTGTTGATGTTAAAATGATAGCATATGACTTCTCGTGGGACTATAGTTTCGTCCTGTGTACTGTACGTTAATATATCTAAGTTATTTTTTTAAAAAAACTTAGATTTTTTATACTCGTGATTGATTGGAATGTTTCCACCAATCTCTAGAAAATTTTCCTCTTTCCCATGATTACTTCTTTCGATTCTTCTCCCGCCTTCACCGACCGAGGCACTTATCTAAGATCATTTAACTCCTTCAAGATGACACATTAGCTTTACGATTGCGATGCTTTAAGAGCTAGTGATGCTGCATATCACTCTCTGGATGTTTTATGGATATCTCTTATCACAACCACTTTTTTAGTTTATAAGGTATCTTAAACACTTGTGAACCGTAAATACTATGACATGCATTTAATCGAGCCATGATCAGCATAATATTATACTGTATGAAGATGATTCCTCTATTATCATAAAAATATATTGTTTATTTTTTTAAAATTCTTGCTTCTCGAGGGCCACGTATAGATTCAATTTTCATAGTACAATTGCATTTGCAATTGTGAACCCTTTCAATGCTCTTTGACTTTGGATTAGGACTAATGCCCCTCTTATTATATCATATGTTCCTTTGTATATGATGTTAGAAGAGCATCCAATTTCGATCATCACTCGCTTGATATGTACACTTGTCAATCCTACATATTACCAACGTTGCGTTACTATGAGGAGATGCCACTCCTCTTATATCATCATCATCATCCGAGAAATATATATTCATATATGGATTTTTGTACAAGTGTGGAGATGTTTACCCTTGACATACTTTCTTAATCTCATTTGCGTACCTTTTTCTTGATCTTTAAGTGACCCTGAAGTATGGAACTTATCCAAAAAACTTACAATATTTGTTTTGATCTTTGTTATCCTTTAGTATGAACATCTTCACATATCGATTGTATTTGATGATATCCTTAGTTTTTCATAAATCGCTGCCACTAACTTAGTTAATTCTATGAATGGTTCCCTCGGTGAAAAATTTACTCTCTTACTACTTTCAAGTTTTGATTTTCCCTTGTATGCTTAGGATTTTCTAGACCTTGGACTGGCAGAAGTCGAAGCACAATGGTTTATTGGTTCATCATTTTTTTGGTTAATCTGTGCGACACTCTTTATTTTTCTAGTCAAAATGCCTCCAGTCAGATTGTTTGTGTCTCCACTCTTATGAATCATTTAACCCGAGTCAATAGCTCTCTGAAATTTAGCACTTTATTTTTTTTATTATTATGTCAGACAAAGTTCTTACTCAAACTTTTTGTCTAAATGGGGTATGACCACCAGACTATGGTGATCTTATAGTTGTGAATTTGTTTCAACAAATCATTTAATGTACTCCATCAGGCTCTCATTAGCCCTATGCTTGCAATGAATTATGTAATTATAATCTTATTTTATCTTTTTAGATCCCATAAAGTGGTTTCTAAATACCGTCTGAAGTATGTTATAGTTTTTTATAAAATCCTTTGGGAAATTGTTAAACCATTACACTACAGTCCTCTGAGGGTTATAACAAAGGCTTGTCAGTTGATCTCACAATCAAGTATGGACAACTATTTTCCATGGTAGTTATCTATTTTGTGGTTATCATAGTATGATGACATAATTCACAATAATATTTATAGGTCCGTCGAGGAGTCCTCATTTGGATGAGCATCACCATCCTCATAATAGTCGTTTAGACCATCCATGAACAAATAATCTTGTTGAAATCCTACCATTCTCACTTTTCAGTTCTCGGTTTAGTGGTGTTTTCAATTCGTTCGCTTGATAATTTTGTTTTTTGTGTACATATCCTAGTTGATAGGCTTTGTGTTCCAATAAATATCTGTTGAAGATAAATTTTCAAATATATCTAACTATTTATATTTGACAGTTATTTGTATATTTGACTGAATCTCTTAAATTTTTATATTATATCGTATTTTGTTTATAGAAATAATAACTAAAGACGTCGAAGAATATTTTTTGATCATAATCTATGTGAGTCGTGTCTATAAATTTTGATGCAAAATTAATTAATTATTTTATTATTGTTCGACTTTAAATTGAATATCTAAAAATATACTAAAATTAATATTTTATTGTTTAAAATGTCATTTGACATGTATATTAAATATATAATTTTATTATGTAATATATTAAATAATATGATTTAATTAAACACAAAATCTAAAGAAGCAGAATATTTTAAATTCCAACAAGCTAATATAGTTTATTTATAAGCTATAAATTATCTTTTATTTCGGATACATAATTAATTTTTATAATCAAACTAATATATCATATCTTGGTTTATTATATATATAATACAATTATATTATCTTTCGATTTATATATTTAATTTTGTTTTTAAAATATAATATAATATATTTTATTTTATATATAAAATACAATAAATCATATAAACGATCCATAATATACCATATAGATTTTTGTTATCAGTAAAATGATTTTAGTAATAATTGGACTTTTACACTTACAAAGACCTTTTTAGATTAGTCCCTCTGCTAAAATATTAACACGTTTAAATATTCAATTATATAAAACAAATATATTAGTAACTAGAAATTAATTTTAGAGACTCGCCAAAATTTGATGGAAATTCAAATAGAGATTTGGAAGGAATTGGTGTACCCTTCGGTCTCGATGAAGTTTAGTTTTTATCTTCTTATTTTCATACTAATCCATATAATATTTTGATCACTCAAAGAATTTTGAAGATCTTTTCTTTTTCTGATTAATATCGATGATTTCAGACTTCTAAAGAGCTACGAGTCCATGTAATATTTTGATTTAGCGGTTATGAAATTTTCATCTCCCTTTTTTATTAATTTAAGATGGTTTTATTTTATTTGAAATGATATTCATAGAATTTTTTGGAATGTATATTGAAAGACAGCGTTATTTCAGTAAGAAGCAGGATGGGAATCTCCGCTTCAATTTGATTTAAAACTATATATTGATTCTTCGATTCTCATAGTAGGAAACATATCTTCAAGTTTGTAGATTGTTTTCCAACTCATGAGTTTATCTTACATTTGTGTGTCCATCTAGCTAGCCAGTCAACATATTGATTCTGAGATGAAGATATTAGTTTCCTACAACAGTTTGTTATTGAATTTAAAAACCATGGTGCAGTACCATTGGCTAGTATTTCAATCAATAAAAATCAGTATGTTTCATTATCCAATTTATTTAAGCCATTTTGATTGCATATTACAAGGCCATCAAGCAAATCCTTATATTTAACAATTATTGGGGATTGCTTATCTTAAAGCGTACCATAAGCAGCAATGATTTCTCCATTTCTATCTCTTATAAGACCACCTCCACAAGCTTTTTTATTTAATAGACATGACTCGTATGAGTTAAGTTTAAACATATTCCTAAAAGAAGGTATCCATTTAAGGATTTTGGTCTTATTTGGATGAGTAAGGTGAAAGTAACAACCAAACTTCTTAGCAATCTTTATATCTTCATTGTAGTACTTTTAAAAAACAAATATTTACATTGTCTAATCTGGAGATGATGTAGTCTAATTTATCTAAAATAACTTTATCAGTTATATTTTGGTCATTATATTTTGATTTATTTCTAAAATGCCAAATGGACCAATATATTATAACATGTAATATGGTTCTAATGTGGGTGATATTAATGGTTGAATAAAACCAACATCTTATGATGTGATGGATAGTCATATATCTACCTAAAGTTATACTAAATAAGCCAGCTAGATGGCTTCAAACATCCCATGTTAGAGCCTTAGAGGACAATTAACAAACAAGTGGTTGACTGTTTTCATTTATTGACAGAATTAACATTTAGATGCTAGGCATCAACTTCATTTTTTAATTTTTGTATCTACTAAAATGAAACCTTTAAGAATATTCATAGAAATAAGTTATTTAGTTGGAGTGATGTTACTACAAATCTTCTTGAAGAGGTTGGAAACTATACCTTTGAGTCTAATCTGATTCTAAGTGTCGTTGGTATTAAATTCACCAGATTTAGATAAATACCAAATTATTTTGTCATCTATATCATTATAAACTATGAGGTTTTGAATTTTCCTAATGTCAGAGATAATGATAGTTGAGCTAAGTTTGATGAGGTCCTAATTTCTATTTGTCCAAAAACTACTAACCTTGTCTTCTTAGTTACCAATAATTGTTAGTGTCATTTGAGAGGGAAATCAAATGATATTTGTTAAACCATTTGTCCAACTAGAATTCTATATTGCATTTCCCTAGATTCTTAAATATATGGTTCAACAATTTCTTTAATTGAGGTTAGCCTTCTCGAAGTCTTAAAACCTTTAGATATTGTTTGGAGTTGAAGAGGATGCACGTTATTACAGTACACTGATTGCATGATTTTTCCCAATAGAATTATTCTCACAAAATATAAATCGAAGTTTACATGAAAATATATCATGCATATGAGTGAGCCTTCTTATGTTAAGTCCTTATTCTTGACAAGGTTTACATAAATATGACCATTTAGTCCAGATTATAATATTAGAGGAATCCTTTAAACCCCATATAAATCTATTAAAGAGTTTATCAATCCTGCTAATCACAATCTTAAGTATAATACAACATTGAATATGATAGGAATTGATAGCCATTAGTACTGATTGGATCAGTACTAACCTACCCCAGATGATAAAGATTTAAAATTCCAGATTTGAATTATGGTTTTAATTTTGTTAACCAGTTCATCATAGTAACATGCTTTGTTACTTGTGTTGACTGAAATTCCTACGTATTTTAGAGGTAGAGTATTGTTCTTGAAGCATGTTACTTGTTCAACTGATCTTATTATGTGTTGATTTATTCTTGAGAAGGTTATAAGGTTATATTTTCCTTTGTTTATAGATTGCCTAGATATATCTTGATATAGTTGCAAGAAAGTGTTTAGTTTATTGATTTTGTTTATAGAGCCATTTACAAAGATGTCAAAGTCATATGCAAATGCTAGACAATTTATATCAATGACACTTCAAGTTTATATAACTGATTGCTACTGGAGAGAATTTAATACCTCGAATAGGCTAGGAGAAACAATATCCCTTGCATAATACCATTTAATCCTTGGTCATGTCAATATTTAGGAGAATGCTACCACCTTCAGTTTTCTTGTTAATATCTTATATTAGATCTTGAGAGATGAGTAGATATTCATAGATATTTCTTCAATAGACAAATCCTCGTTGTTCCTTGAAGATGAGCTTAAGAAGAATTATATAGAGTATATCATTCAAAATTTTAGATAATATCCTATTGAAAACTGAGCATAAATTAATAGCTCTAAAGTTTTTCTAGAGTTTAGGACTATCAGTTTTAGGAATTAGACAAATGGTACTTGCAAAGATCCCATTTGGGCCAGTTGTTGCGAGAAACATTGTCCACCATTACAACACATAAGTCTTTCTGGATGATAGGCCAACATGTTTGGTAGAAGGTTGTATTAAACCCATCAGTTTCAACAACAATATTAGGGTTAAGAGTTTTACTTTATACATGAATTTCTTCTACTATAAGAAAATAAGAAGTAATTGGTTATTCGAATGAATAATTAGCTTAAGGATGATATTTACAGGATCTTCATAATGATTGACATAATTAAAAGAGGCTAAAAGTTCTATGAAATGTTCAACATCCAAGTCTTCAATAATGTTTTAATCTACAGTCCAACGTCCTTCATGCCAGATTCCTTGAATCTTATTCTTTTTATGCCAGTAGTGTTTTATCACTATTCTAAACCAGTTAATGCAGCTTTTCTACTCTCAGTAAGACTTCTCTCTTGGTTGGATTGATCTTATCCTCTAAATGATGAGTTTCTTGATATTTTTTTCAATAAACAAAAATTTCTCTTCAGCTTTTGCTATAATATTGAAGATGTTACAAAATATATCAAGATTCCAAGACTTAAGTTTAATCTTAACTCTTTTAAGTTTTTGTCATAATACATGTAAAAAAACCCATATCTAGGAATGTTTCAGGATTGATCAATAATCTGAGTGAATTCTATGTGCAGTTTCTAGATGTTGAGGAACTTAAAGTATGCTTTAGTTTTAGATGATCTATTGGATATTGTTATACATAATGGCGAATGCTCTGAACTAGTTCTAGCCATATGCTTGAACTGAAAGTTTTCAAAATAATTTATCTTGAAACATTTAGTAAAACTCTGTGTAACCTTTTCTATTTCATTTTATTTGACCAAGTGTATGGGAAACCTATAGAACCTGTATATTCTAAAGATCAGTCTAATATTTTATTATCGAAGTCATCAATACTTTCTATACACAATGTTGAGCAAGATAGTTGTTCCAAAGATTTAGTGATATATTTAAAATCACCCATAACAATCCACTCTAATGTATTGTTAGTTACTTCTCTAAGATTTTCCCATAATGGTAACATGTTAGTTCTAGAATACTTTGCGTATACCACAGTAACCATAAAAGGTTTGTTAGAGTTGAATGTTGACTTTTAAGGCGAATGAATTGATCATGATTAATGATAACATAAAATTAAAAGTATAATTCCAAATAATCCAAATTTTATTGTTTAAGTTTGAAGTTCCAAGTTGAAATCAAGGACTTTCGAAATGTTTTTGATTCTATCAACATGTATCATAGGTTTCTGTAAAGCCAGAAAGTCTATTTTTCTGTTTTTGATATTGATTTTAGTCTTCTAATGGTGCATATACTTTTGACACCTCTAGCATTCCAATTTAGTATTTTAATGGTCATTTAGAGGTAAAGGTGGAAGGTCTAGTTGACCTTTTATAGAGAATCGACTTAGTGTTGAGAAAATATTTGATATGTTTTATTTTAGCTTTTTCTTGTTTTCCTATTAATCATTTTTTAAAATTCTGGTTTTTTTGCAGTGTGCCCATAGGTTGGTGAAGCTGTAAGACTTCGAGTAAAGGTAGGCTTTGGGGAGACAGTTACTTAATCATTTTTAGACGAATCAATGCTAGAGGTAAATATGTTTCCAAGCTCTATTGAATGTAGAGCTTCATTTAATTCAGGGTTTAATTCCTCTTTTGTTATTGAGTTATGTTTTAAGGTTCTTTTGCTTTTATCTCTTACATTGATATCAAGATTTGGTTATTTATCCTTGATTGGAATGTTTGGCTCTTATTACTATTACTATTAGTGCTTATTAAGTTCTGTTTAGTAGTGTTTTATTTTTGTATTTGGTATATTGTTATTTGTTATAGCATCTGTGTTATCATCCATTAATTCTCTAACTACTATAGATTTTTATTTGGGAATCAACATTCCATAATTTTTTATGGTTGTTGTATTAGATTTATTTAGGTTATACTAAGTTTAAGTTACATTTTAAGGCTTGTATTACATTGGGGGTTTTTATTTATGTTTTTACACTGGTCAACATTGTGTCCAAGATAAAAATAGATCCAGGAAATATATGGTTTTATCCCCATTAATAATATCCAACCAAAAATCCATTATGATCCTTGAAATTTAATCCATATTTTATTGCTGAAATGCTTGCATACATCCATTTTTATCCATGCCTTGAAATAGTTAAATTTAACCATATTTCTGGTAGGGATCCAGATGTTAAGGCCTACCTATAGTCTTAGAAATGGTGTAGATGATATTCAGATTATATAGATATTGAGGAATATTTGGAAATAAAACCTAAACAGGAGTAACACGAGACTTACGTTTAGGATTGAAGCCTGGAGTCCATTTAAACAGTCTCATAAAATGGTGGCATATAGGTCAGATATTCCTCTCGTAGAGAATCCTTATATTATCTAATTGGTCTATCTCAATTAATATATGTGTTTGATCCCAATCTCATATACTAGAGTTTCCATTGAAATACAATTTTTTAAAAAGTGATTGAATTATATGCATTTGCAGTATGCTTAGAGAAACTTTTCATATAAGAGTAAATTTAGCATTGTTAAAAAACGATTCTTATCGTGCTATGTGAAGTGGATATATAGAAATTTTCCTTTATTTGAGATGTGTATTTGATCATGTATAATCTCTTTCTTGCAAGATCTTGGCTTGACAGCTTCCGTACAAGACTTTACTATGTTTTGTTGCAGCAGATTGTTCATCTTCTGACGAGAATGTTGATTGAAAGGGTTGTTCCTTAGTAAAGAAAATTTCTCTTCACATTTAGCAATTTGAGAAGATATACCAGACATATCATCTTCAATCTGGATTTGATCATGTGTTTGATGTTTTTGTTGTGAGGGTGTTATTGTATTCTTTCTGCTGGAGTCACTGGTAGAATGTAAATTTGGAAAATGAGTTGTTTTTTAATCTCATTTGCTGATTTTTGTGAAGTTTCCTAATGGTGTTTTTTCCATCATCCACTGCGATAGATTTATAACCTTAACCAGTTACAAAGGAACAAGCCTTGTTTACTCTACAAGAATGCATACAAATTACAACTTGTTCACTTGGACTTCCTTCATATAATTTTTCTATATTAATATATTCAATATACTATATAGATTTGATTATAGATTTAAGTTATTTTCTATAAATTTAGATTCCAATTTAATTATTTGGTTTTTTTCTTTCAAATCATTTGGCATATAAATTAATATTTTATTGTTTGGATATATTATTTGATATTTTGATTATAAAAAATATATATTATATCTTGTTTAAAGACTATATAAGACATGTTATTTTTTTTATAAACAAATTCATATCTTATTAATAAAGCAGGATAAATTTTTGTAGGTAATTTTGTTATCTTACAATAAAATATGATATATTTTAAAAATATTTCTATCTTATGTAAGATAGTTTTTTTTTCAAATTATCTTTTAAATATATAAACAAGACATAACATATATTTAAAATATATATTTTTAACCTTATTTTAATGTATGATATATTTTAAAAAAATATTAATGTAACTTACAAGTTATAGATTATATATATATATATAACTTTATAAATCATTTTGATTTTTTTTTTAAATTTTGAATCATTACATTTTTATCGTTTGGACTACAATTTTTATTTACCCACAAAAAGAATAAGAATCAGCAATGTATTGTTTAAAGACACACGTTTGAATTTTTTTGTGAATAATATTTTCTTGTATTTCAAACATGGTATAAGTTCTTACTTAAATGCGAGACTATAAATTTTTAGGATGAGATGTGATATTTTTCTCTTCTTGCATTTCTTTCTTTTATAGTATCATTGTTTTGAACTATCTTTGGAATACTATTAATTAATTTCTTTCCTTTATAGTATTATTGATTTGAACTATCTTTGTAATACTATTAATTAATGTGATAAGTGTAACATTTTTAGTAATGTATTAACGAATGAATATTATTATCCTTTGTATTTACAATCTCATCCATTAGTTAAATTATTGTGATTAGAGACCATAACCTTGGCTAAATTTAGTCTGTAAGCTTTATAATAAAGATTTAAGTGTCAAATTTCGAATGCAAACCTTCACATAATTCGAATTTGACATGATATATGCACAAGTAATTGTATAAAGGGGTTTGATGTTCTAGTCTGATACTTGTTTATGTGATTATTTTTTAATCACACTATTATCGACAATAGCCAATGCATCGATAATACTTTGATGATCTATCCATTTGTAACATCATATTCTACTAAAAGATGTAACTACTTAATTAACCTTTTATTATGGTTCATAGATAGACCGACCAATATCATACATGGCGATTAACGACAAATGAGTAAATCTATCTCTATTGCATCAGTATATGTAAATAGATGTAGCAATAATCATACCATCAATAATCAGTTGTATGGATCTACTGCGGTGTGTAGCATAAAAATAATATAAAATGTAATCGTACACACCTAATTTTAATTGGTCGTGACTTAAGTGTAGATCTACTTAGTGAGCAAGAGAAGTAAATAAACCTTAAGTGTATACAACCAAATAGAAAACAACATAAAGACCTATTATAAAATCTCGGCTAAAAACCCTGGTTAGTCATTGGTGTTTGACTATATCTGTGCCACTAAGCTTTAGTCGTCACCAAAACGAGTCACTGGTTTTTAAAATCGTTGCATTCTTGACACTAGCGCGTGCAAATTAACATGGAGCTGACACGTGGCAGTCCAATGTACCTAGGTTTATTCCACATACGGTCACTCCATTTTTCATTCCAAAAACACCTCCTTTACTATTTACCGTATTTACTTTTACTTTTTTACTTTTTTACTATACCCTTTTAACTTAAAATCCATTTAACCTATTGTAATTTACCTTATTTACTTTATCTTTTATTTTTTACCCTTACTTCTTCATTTACCCAGCCAAACACCAATAATCCAAGGTATCTTTCTTCAACTAAACCACTGAGAATCAGAAGAGTTTCAAAGTGAAAATTACACGACGACTACAGCGACGGCGACAAAGATGATGAAAAAAACACGTTATGTAACCCTCAAAATAATTGTAGTCACTCTCTTCTTCTTCAACTCTCTCTTTTTATTCATCTACTTCAGACGTAACTCATCATCCCCAAATCACCTCCTATATTTACAGACAGAAACCCTCCATCACCTTACAATTAACCGCCACTACACCAACCAGAAGCCATGGTAAATCCTTTCCATCCTACCTTCCTTGGTCGTTTCAGTCTCAACCCGCCGTCACTTTACGATCTGGCAATGCCTATTTTGGAAACAAATTCACCATCAGTGTGGATATCCTCAAACCTCCCTCGACGATCCACAAAGGAGCTAGCAGTTGGTTTCGGTGTTTCTATAGTGAGACATTGGGGAGCTCGATTTATGAAGCAGGGAAACTGAGGATGGTCCCTAATAGGATTAAGATGTTTTAAGGAGGGGAAAATATCAAGGAGGTGATTGGGAGAGGTGAGGAGGAAGAGCTTCTGGAGTTTGGAGATGGTGCGTTTGAAGTTGCCGAGGAAATTGACGATCAGAAGTTATGGTTAAGGTTAAAGGGTGGACGGAGCAGCGATCGGTGGCGGATTGTGAGCGACGTGGTATTGGATCAATATGTGAGTGAAGGGGATGTACAGAAACACACTATGAGGGAACTCATTACTTCGATTCGTGTGGTTCCAAACGAAGATTTTGTTTGCCATGAGGTTCGATTTCTGTAGCTTCTTTTGAAATTTCTGAATTTAGATTAAGATAGCATATTCGAATGTTTATATCAGCGACGTTCGATCAAAATATTTCGATGCAAATGTTGATTCTGTTTGTGTTGTTGAACTGTGTTTCCAGTGGGTAGAGGAGCCTACGATTTTGATTACCCGATTCGAGTATGCAAACATGTTCCACACCATCACTGATTGGTATAGGGCTGATGGTTTGGGTGAAATGGTTAAACGGGTCGGGTTATTAGTGTTTCGCTCGGTAAATGAAGAATTAAGGGAAAAAGTAAAAGGTAGAGTAAATAAGGTAAATTACAATAGGTTAAATTGATTTTAGGTTAAAAGGGTATAGTAAAAAAGTAAAAAAATAAAAGTAAATACGGTAAATAGTAAAAAGGGGTGTTTTTTGGAATGAAAAAGGGAGTGACCGTATGTGGAACAAACCTGGGTACATTGGACTGCCACGTGTCAGCTCCATGTTAATTTCCACGCGCTAGTGGCAAGAATGCAACGATTTTAAAAACCAGTGACTCGTTTTGGGGACGACTAAAGCTTAGTGGCACGAATGTAACATGTATCAAACACCAGTGACTAACCAGGGTTTTTAGCCATAAACTCTCACTAAAACAATGATCCTATTAACAAACAATACGATCTTTATGGTGTTTTTCTGAAAAAGTATAGGTACCATTACTCTGATAAGAGAACCTTCCCCCATGAAATTTGTCTCAGTGTGCTCTTTGTTAATTTGACTATTTTATACTTTCTCTTTAACAAATAAGAACTTAGTATATATATATATATATATGAACTTATCAGAGCTCCAACTACTATTTGAATACTGAATTACGGAATTATTGTCACACTAACCTTAAGGGATTTTTTATTTTCTTACAGTGACAAAATTTCGCAACCAACCACCTAAATTTGAGTCGGAATACACAATAATATCCAAATTATCCGGCTTCCTATATGCGAACATATGTTCTTTTATTCGTCGCAAATAGTAGAGAGTTACTATGATTATTTGGATATAGCATAAATATATTTGACATATGTTTGCATATAGCAATATCCAAATTATCTGGCTTCCTATATGCGAACATAATATCCAAACCGCACCACCAAAATTTTTCATTTCAAATTTATCTAGCATAAATATATTTGAGTTAGTAACAGTTCTTTATCATTTATGACCAATAATATGTTATTAATATAAAAAACTTCCACTGAACTTTTGATACACATTCTTCAATTGAGTTCATCTCAAAACCAAAGGAGACTATTACTTCAATGAACTTATGGTACCATTGTTAAGAAGCACATTTGAGTTGATGGATGGATTTTTTAAGTTTGTATTTCATTGACTTTGAATCACCAATGAAAAGGTTCTCAGGCTGCACCATATAGATCGATTCCTCAATATCACTATTAAGAAAATGATTTTAATATTTATTTATTGAAGATCTAGTTTAAAATGTAAAACTAGTGCCATGATTTTCCATTATAAAAAAACGATTTCAATATTCATTTTACCAAAAACTTTGGGTTACTTTTTGCTCAGTTTTAAGCTTTTTATCTAGTATTTCCTTAGCCTGAAGCTCATCGTTTAAACGTATCTTGGTTTTGGCCTACAATTCAATTTTAAACTTCTATCCGTCCTCACTTCAGCATGAATTTCAGTTTTCATCTCTTGGCCACTCATAAATGGTTATGCTACAATTTTCACCAATGGTCGAAGGTCAGAGATAACAGGGGGTAGACTTTTACAAGCTTGATACAACATTTGGAGAAATTATATAAATTCTAAAATAAAATAAATTTGGAGTTAACATGATATAAATAGAAAAACAAAATAAACAAAAACAAGCAGAGTATGAGTAAGATGAGTTGGTAACGTCGCCAGTGAGCCGCAATACAAAATGACTAAAAACTTAAGAAACTTGCTTTAGAGGGAATAACTTATTTGTAGGAGCTGGAAGAGTCTCAATAAAAGTAAATTTAGCTCTAAATTAATTTTCATGAAATCAATTAGATTTACGTAAGTTTTAGCATAAGGGTTTCCCGAATCATCAACAACCTTGGTAGAAAAAAACTCGAGAAAAACCAACATTGCTAGTAACAATGACAACAAATGAAGAAATTTATTCAACCAAAATAGAAATTCAGAGTGTTGAAGGTAAGCCCCTTATCTACATAGTTCTTACTCTTGGTCTTTTTGGCTGCAGATTCTCTAAGAGAATCTTCATTGTTGCATTTCAACTTCAATATCTTTTTCCAATGGTACCTAGACTTGATAGTAATTTTAAGAGTTATTTTCTTCTGAAGAGCATCAAGGTCTAGTCTAGAGGAAACATCACCAATTTCCTTTTCCCCTTTCGAACATAAACAAAAAAATCTTTATTAGTCTAAGAACCACCATTAGATATAACAAGACCTTTAGTTAGTAAAGAAGGAATGTTGGCAGAAAATTTAGAAATACTCTTAAGAAATTACATCTCCAACAACAACATATCTGGGAGCATAAGGTTTAACTACGACTATAGGATCTGTTGGACCTAAAGGAGCAGCAACTGAAACTATAATGAGAGAAATTCCAAAAGTATAGATTTCAAAAGGAGAGATCGTTGCGATGACATCATAAATATGAGAAGTTGACTTCGGATCAGTGTCTAAATTCTAAAATATCAAAGTATAAGAGTTCAAACTCTTAAGAAATAAAATCCTTGAAACGAAAGCCTCATAACCCAATGCTTGATAATATTGGCAGAAGAATCGTTATTAATCTGGGTTTCAAAGAGGTCATAAGTGTTATCATCGGAAAATATAGTCATATATATATCAAGGAAGATTAATCATATTTAGTAACGTGGAATTTAGGCATCGAGAACCTCATAAAAAGATTTATAATATATTTTTGGTTAACAATACTTTTTTCTTTAGAATGATTAGAATTAGAAGTGTTGGAAGTATTATCAATGGTCAAAGATTCTATAGATGGGATACTTCCTTCAGAAACAACAATCTTGAGTGGCACACCTAAAGTTGAAGGCTCATCAAAATTGGCAGGTTGAGAGCATAAACCACAAGCTATAAAACTTTGAGGCACTATGATGGCATATTAATCATGAAAGTACGTCACTGCCTCCTTGACAAGCTTGACATACTCCTTCAAGGCACGAGGTGTCCTATCTTTCAAATAAGTACTAGTATTTGGGCATAAAATAAACACAAAATAAAAATATATATAAGATTATGAACAAAGAAGAAAATGTAAAGAAAAAAGAAGTAGAAAAGATAAAATTCTCAAGTTCTGGAATCCAAAAATAGAAATATATATTTTCCTTATCAACTTTACTAAAAGCTATGGTAAAATAGAATTATTTTCTTAATAAAAAATTTAGCAAGTGCTAAGAAATCACGAATTTTACATTTTCTATACACATGTCAAGAAACAACACTCATTAACATCCTCAGCGTTGGGACATATGAAGTTTACCTTAAATTCTTTTAATGAGTCGTTGCGCAGTGAGAGCTGAAGCCTAATATCAAAGATAAAGTTGAAATTAACTAATTCTTCAAACAAAGTGTCCAAAAAGATTTCCCTTTTTTTAGATAACTGAATGTGAACATTAAAATGAATTGCAAAACTCTCTTTTATCATGGAGTAATATAACTCAGTAATATAAACATATTATGTAAAAGAACTTAGTTTTAAAAGTCCTAAAGAAACTTTTTACAAAATCACTTCATCTCGATGTGACTGCAAAGGCTTAATTGGCATATGCCAAAGAACAAGCATATAAATTCCCGTATACATAAGTATTAAGAGAAGTTCCAAATTACACAAGACCATGAACATGAACAAATTTACCAAATTTATGAAGAATAAGATTGATTGTGAGAAACGCTTGTACTAATTGAAAAATAATAGCATTGATAAAAAACGTTGCATAAATAATTTCAAGGAAAGTCACAATCATAAGGAACATAGGGATTCGTAAGAGGATGGCGAGAAATTATAGATTCCCTAGAAAAATCATGATTTCTAACTGAACTATTGATAGAAAAAACTCCAAATAGAGAACTAGTAATTCGATTCCGGCTACCGGACATTGCTGCATGTTTGTTTAAATGAAGATTTCTTGTTTAGGCCATTATGATAACATAAAATATGAAAAATAGTGGGCTTTATAAAATAAGAATGAGAAACAAGCTTAAAGTAGATTTTTTAATATAAAATAACAAGAAAGCAAGAAGACGAATAACCTTTATAAAGTAAAAATAATGCAATTTGTAAAACAATAATAAGAATAAAGAATTAAAATATTTATAGAAAGTGTCAATAAAAAATAACCTATATATATAATTAATGATTTTGATTGTTTTACATATTAAAAGTTAAAGATAAAAAAGAATTTAGGGGTCAAGATTTAAGAAGATATGCAAAGATAATAAAACTGTTAGGTGCCTCAGTCATGTGTCAAACAACTCTTTGCTCACCCAAAAAACAGGAAAATCATTTATATTTATCCATTCAAAAGGCCCAGCCATACATAAATTTCAAAGATAAAACTCATAAATAACATTCAAGGGTGAAATAAAATCCCGAACGGGCCAAAATTTAAAGTATTGGATTACATGCTCAACAAACCAATATTATGACTTAGTCATTCCTTCATATTTTGAAAGGCCTAGGGGGGGGGGGGCTTCTTGTGTACACTCACATACAATCTGAACTAGGTTTCTCTCGAATTACATTTCTCTCAACTTTCTGCTAGTGATAATCTGATCAAAGTTCATGTTTATGAGATAACCAACTATTAGTAAATAAAAAATAGAGGAAATACTACTTATGCTTGTACTTTTTTTCTCTCCTGTACAAAATAGATCTTTGTATCCTCAAAGAAATGACACAAGCATACATACAAAATACTTTAAGATTATCATAAGTCCGATCATAATTAGCTCAGTAATTTGGCTCGGTGGATCATCAATTGAGCATGGACATTCAATTTTAATATTACAAGACGATTAAAGTTTAGGAGATTTTTAAAAATAATAATTAAGAAAACATAAATCTTCAGTAAAAAAATACATTTTAAAGTTCTAGTTCTCTCTTGATTATCTTGTAAAGGCTACTTAAAAATGTGTAAATGATATAGGCTTAAAACCCATTCTAAATGTATTAATTGTAATTTATACTATTATACAAGAACTTATAAAGTTAAAATTATAAAGATTAAGCTATAACACTAAGAGACTTAAATAAAATTCCAAATCCGATTGTGTTGATGGGTAAACTTCATCCCATACTTGGTCCAGAGTCTCACATTTCTTCTATTGAAAATAATAAAGTGTACATTGATGAGTTCGGATTATCCAGTCACAACTCACTGTGTTATCCGGACAAAGGAAATTCGGACATAAACTTTCCACTGAACTATCCGGACAGGACAAAAGTAAAGAATCACCTAAACACTTTAGACTAAGCTATGTGCTAATCAGCTTAATAAGTAAATGGGTCCTTAAACTTGACCCGGTTTCATAATTTGACCCGAAATCCCATGGGTCCTTAATTAAGGGTATAAATACCCCAACTACTTCCATTAATGAGAATAATAAACATTTAATACAACTAGGCTGCACAAATCTCTCACTACTTTATACCAAAACATTTAATACTCAAAACACTCTACAAAATTAACCTCAGCCCAAAATAAACCACACCAAATTGGCGACCACAGTGAGAGGAGACAGTTCCTGAATCTTGCATTCAAGACCAACAAAAAGACCTGCTCGGATGGACCCGAACGAGCAAGCAATACCACCACCTATGGTGGAGGTGGTTGGGGAAAACAATGAATACACCACCGAGGAACGAGATAAGTTGAGAGCTGAAATATAAGCGTTGAGGGCCATTAAAAAGCATAAATGGGTTTAAAAAAGAAGTCAAAGGGGTCATCCATCCATCATATTGACAATCCTAGGGAGAATGATCCATCAACGAAGACTCATTTAAGTACAAAAAGGACCCATGTCAGTTCTAAGAAGTCTCACCGATCTAAGCCGGTGGAAAGCTCAGATTCTGAGTCCTCTAGTAGCTCTTCGAACGAAGCTGAGCTTGAAGAGTCTTTGTCATCAAGCAATGATGAAGGAAGGTCCAGGAAGAAATAAAAACTAGTTCAAAAATATTCAAGAAAGAGAGATAGACATGGGAGACTGAAAAAGTATTTGGGCAAAGGGTCATCTCATAGCCACAGTCACAGGCATGTGGATCAGCTGTTGATCGATCATTTTGCTTTCCATGATGAACCATGTATTTTTGCAACACCTAACGAAAACACAATCTTCATTTGTAGTAGGAATTGGAGACAATCATTGTCTACTAAGATACTGTTCGGAAACCTACCTAAAAGGTTTGACAGTACTAAAATGGAGAAATATGATGGGAGTAAAAATCCGGGCAATCATCTAGAGCAGTTCAAGAACTTCATGATGAATTTTGATGATGATGACAAACTTCTATGTAGAGCCTTCTCCCAATATTTTACGGGGAGTGCTCTCAAATGGTACAACAGTTTACCCCAGGGATGCATCAGAAACTTTGATATATTCTGGGTTGCCTTCCGAATGCAGTTTGTGGGAAGTAAAGAGGTGAAGGGAAATAGAGATACTATTATTCATTGTACCCAAGAGCCAAATAAGTCCTTAAAAGACTATATAAGTCAGTTTGTAAATACCAAAAATGGGTTAGCAGATTTCTTTGAACAGGTGCCAATTGCTTCCTTAAGGCAAGGGTTAAATCCTGGGAACCTAGTTGATTCAGTGACCAGGAAGAAGGCCATGACCTGGGTGGCTTGTTAAATCAGGTGGGGAAGCATATTAATGTGGATGAAACAAAGAAAACCAGGGTGCACCTTCAGGTGAGGTCCGCCCCGGCAGCTCAAAACCAAAACTAGTCCGGATACAAGACTAAAAAAACCGGACAAGGGTCCAACAGGGCCAAACAGACTCAATCCAACCCAAATCCGGCTCAGAGCCAGCAATCAATGAGTAAAAGAGGTCCTTGGGTTCAACCAGAGTGGTTTGAAGAATTAAAAGAAAGTGTGACTACCATTTATGACAAGACTAAAGATGAGGTCCATTTCCGGAAACCATCAGCATTGCAATCTCCTAGAGAAAGTCGCAATACTTGTTTTTGCTAGTATCATCATGATATTGGCCACAATACCAAAGACTGTATCACTTTGAAGCAGGAAGTGCGTAATCTTATTGAAAGAGGCAATTGGGTGCCTATGTCAAAAGAAGAAGTGGAAACAGGCCTGACAATGCTCCTCGAACTGGCCCTACGAATAATGCAGGAACATCTGCTCCGGAGTGGGAAATGGTGATCCATGAAAGATTTGATGTTGATTCGGAGTATCTGGAGCCTATCCCAACTCGGAATAAGGTGGGGTCATAACGTAACAGGTCAAAACAGTGTCCGGACTCTAGTTTCTTTGAGTCGCTTACCATATTCGGAGGGGACAACATGACGACACCCACTCCTTCATCAAGGAAGAGGAATGTTCATAGTCTAGCTACTCAATTGGAATGGACCATGTCTTCTTACCAATACCAGACCTATTTTCCATTTATATTCTTTGATGAGGATGATTTAAGAAACATTTCTGGGCTCATGAGGATTCGGTAGTGATAGGAGCATCTATCATGGGCAATGATATCTGACAAATTTTGATTGATACTAGCAGCTCAGCAAACATTCTCTTTTTGAGTTCTTACAAGCATATGAAAAATCCGGTCGTTATTCAACGGTCAAACAGAACCATTGTGGGCTTCACAGGGAGCTCTGCGGATGTAATCGGGGAATTTAAAGAAGATGTGCTGTTGGGCAATGGGCCGTTTGAAAATCTGTCCAGAGTGTTATTCGTTGTGGTAGACTGCCCCACATGCTACAATGCAATCTTTGGAAGGTCCTGGCTCTCTAGAATGCATGTTGTGGCTTCAACATTCAACCAATGTTTGAAGTATGCGGTTCAAGGGCAAGTAGGAGTTGTCTGGAGTAGCCAAAAGATAGAAATGGAGTGTTATGCAACTGCACTTGTGCACCTAAAACTTTAGGGGCAATCCGGGTTAATGAAGATTATCAGTTATTGGGGCCTTCTAAGTGGGAGGGTGAAATTGATGACCCCAGAGAGGCCCCTGGTGTTTTAATACCGATTGAAGCAGTTGAAACCCACTCTTTCGCATAAGGTAGAAGTGTTAAGATTGGCTTTAAGATGGCGCCAGAGTTAAAAAAATCGTTCTCCTTTTTGGTAGATAACCAACGTGTCTTTGCGTGGTGCAATGCTGATGTGACCGGAATACCTGTAAGTGTTATATTACATAAACTGTCCATCCGAAGTGATGTTGTACCTGTTGTGCAGAAAATGAGAGATTTATCTAAGGAGAAAATTGATGTAATAGTTGAAGAAGTCGATCGACTTACCAAGATGGGGCACATAAAGGAGTCCTAGTATCCTTTATAGACTGCCATTCCGGTGTTAGTCAAGAAAAATAATGGAAAATTGCATATGTGTATCGATTTTACTGACCTCAACAAAGCCTGTCCAACAGATCTTTAAATGTCCCTCGGATAGATCAGTTAGTGGACTCAACATCTGGAAACAAGTTGCTGTCCTTCATGGATGCCTTCTCTGGGTAAAACCAGATACAGGTGGATCCGAAGGACCAGGATCATATTACCTTTGTTACAGACAAGGGTCTCTATTGCTACAGGGTGATGCCTTTTGGGTTAAAGAATGTTGGGGCTATTTATAACAGATTGGTGAACAAAACATTTGCTGATCAGACTGGCAGGAATATGGAGGTGTACATCGATGATATGATGGTTAAAAGCTTAGAAGAAGATTTGCACATAATTGATCTTCAAGAAACTTTTGCTAACTTAACTAAGGTAAATTTAAAGCCGAATCCAGAAAAGTGTGTCTTTAGGGTGAAATCCAGAATTTTTTTGGGTTATGTGATAAGTGAGAAAGGGATACAGCCTGATCCAGATCAGCTTGATGCCCTGTTAAAAATGGACCCCCCTCGAAATATTAAAGAAGTCCAGAAACTGGCAGGAAGATTGGCTGCTTTAAATTGTTTTATTTCAAGGTCTTCAGACAAGTATGCTCCGTTTTTTCAGACCTTGAAGGGTGCTAAAGATTTCAACTGGTCCCCACAATGCAGCCAAGCTTTTGATGAAATAAAGAAGCACTTGTCTTCACCAAAAATCCTTTTTAAGTCTGTGGAAGGAGAAACATTTTATGTATACTTGGTTGTGTAAGAATATGCTATAAGTGAAGTGTTGGTAAGAGAGGTGGACAATTATCCTTGTCCGGTGTACTACGTCCGCAAGATCCTGATAGATGCCGAGAAGAGGTACCTAAAGCTTGAAAAACATGCATTAGCCTTAGTAATTGCTGCAAGAAAAATGAGGTCATATTTTCAGTCTCATTCCATCATTGTCCGAACGTCTTTTCCATTAAAGAATATTCTTCAGAAAGCAGACATATCAAGCAGGATGACCAAGTGGTCAGTAGAGTTGGGTGATTATGACATTGATTTTACCCCACGAACTGCTATCAAGGCTCAATCTGTTGCTAATTTCTTAGTGGAATTTCATTCGGACATGAGTTCTAAACAAGCTTCGGAGGAGAAAAAATGGGTAGTCCGGACTAATGGTGGATCGAGTACAATGAGTTGTAGGGCTGGAATTTTCTTAACTTCTCCGTATGGTGATAAACTATACCAGGCTATATGCTTTGGGTTCAGGGCCTCTAATAATGAGTCCGAATATGAAGCAACTATAACTGGTCTTAAATTAGCTTTCCTGTGTGAGGCTAAAAGAGTTAGGTTGATGAGTAATTCTCAGCTTCTTATCCACCATGTCCAAGGTTAGTCTGAGGCCAAGAATGAACAACTGATCAAATACTTATTCATCCTTAAAGAGGTGGCATCCAATTTCAATAATGTTTGCTATGAGCATATTCCTAGATCAGAAAATGCGCTGGCAGATTCCTTGGAAACCATAGCCTACTCTGAGTCCTACCATTGGATTCATATACAAGAATGCCTATTCATACAATTCAATCAGAACAAGGAAGAGGATGAGAGCTTAAGTATACAAGTAGTTCTATCTAAAGATTGGAGATTTCCCATTCTTCAATATATCTCTGATGGGGTTTTGCCTCCGGAGAAAGCTATGGCAAGAAACGTTAAGAACAAGGCTCGTGGTTTTTTTTTATCATAAGAGAGGTTTTATATAACAAATCCTTCAGCAGACCTCTCCTACGTCGTTTGGGGGTTGAAGAATCCGAAACCATATTTGATGAGTCCGAATTCGAAGAGCTCCCCGGAAGGGTAGTCCAAAGTAAAACTCCCCGAAAATCGGACAGACTCCAAGACTATAATCCGAACAGGACTGTTTGATCCGGACAGGTGATTTTGGACACAGCAAACATAAGACGATTCGAACTATGACTAAAGTACTTTTAAACCTAATCACTATCTGACTAAGCTACCTGTGCATTTGCTTAAACTTCATGGGTCTTTAAACATGACCCGGGTCCATGAAACTTGACCCGAAAGCCCATAAGGGCCCAAATTACACACTATAAATACCCAACCACCAGCATTAACTATGGGAAAGAAAAATTAACTGCTGCCAGGCTGCTCAATTCTCTCACCACCCTTAAAACACCTTGAAACACCACCACACCACCGTGAAACACCCTTACGCCGCCTTAAAACTCCACTTAAAATTACCAGCCTACCCTCAGGCTACTTTTATCCACACCAAATTGGCGACCACAGTGGGAGGCGACGGTGCCTGAATCAAACATTCAAAACCAAGTAAAAGAATTCTGTCCGAATGAATCCGGATAATCCAGAGCTTCCACCAGCTTTGCTCGAAGTGGTGGAAGAGAACGATGAATATACTGTCCAAGAGCGTGACAGGTTGAGGGTCGAAATAGAAGCTCTGAGGGCTGAGAAGGCCAAGATGGGCATGAAGGAGAAGTCCAAAGCATCGGTTGCTCATCGCTCTGACAACCCTCGAGAGCATGAGGCTTCGAAGACTCATGTGAGCACTAAAAAGACACATGCTAGTTCTAAAAAGTCTCACCGGTCCAAGCCTGTGGAGAGTTCTGACTCAAGTTCAGAATCTTCGGACAGCTCTTCGGACAGTGAGGGGAATGAAAAGTCCTTGTCCTCCAGCAGTGACGAAGGGCGAACCAGGAAAAAACAAAAGCAAGTTAAAAAGTATTCCAGAAAAAGAGACCACCATGGAAGAATGAAAAGACACATTGGGAAAGGATCATCTCACAGCCGGAGGCATATAGACCGGTTGCTGATGGATCCATTTGCTTTCCATGATGAGCCAGGTATCTTTGCAACACCTAATGAGGATACCGTGTTCAGTCGTGGAAGGAATTGGAGGCAGTCTCCACTGTCTTCTAAAATCCTATCCGGGAACCTCCCCAAGAGGTTTGACAGCACAAAGATGGAGAAGTACGACGGCAGTACTGATCCGGACAATCATCTGGAGCAATTCAAGAACTTCATGATGAACTTTGATGATGATGATAAACTACTCTGCAGGGCATTCTCCCAATCCTTTACGGGGAGTGCTCTGAAGTGGTACAACAGCCTTCCTCAGGGTTGTATCAGAGACTTTGACACCTTCTGGGTGGCCTTTCGAAGGCAGTTTGTGGGAAGTAAGGAGCTCAAGGGCAATGGAGATACCATAATCCATTGTGCCCAAGAGCCAAATGAATCATTGAAAGAATACATAAGTCGTTTTGTGAATACAAAGAACGGGCTGGCTGATTGTTTTGAACAAGTGGCAATAGCATCCCTGAGACAGGGTTTGAACCCGGGCAACCTGGCCGATTCAGTAACAAGGAAGAAAGCCATGACCTGGGGTGGATTGCTAAATCAAGTCGGCAAGCAAATAAATGTTGATGAAACAAAAAAGACCAGGGTGCACAGGCAGGTGAGATCCACCCCGGTAACACCAACTCCCAATCCAAACCAGTCCGGCAACAAAGCTAGAGAAACCGGACAGGGGCATGGAAGAGGAAAAGCTCAGTCTCAACCAGCTGCTCCTGCACAAAGTCAACAGTCTAGAAACAAAAGGGGGCCGTGGGTCCAACCGGAGTGGTTTGCAGAGCTCAAAGAGAGTGTGGCAACCATTTTCGAGAAAACTAAAGATGAAGTACACTACAGGAGACCGGCAACCTTGCAGTCTCCCAGAGAACATCGAAACAGTTCTTTTTGTCAATATCACAATGATATTGGCCATACTACTGATGATTGTATAGCCTTGAAGCAAGAGGTTCAGAACCTGATTGAAAGAGGGAAGTTGGGTGCGTATGTCAAAAGAAGAGGAGGCAACAGGCCTGATAACACTCACCGGGCTGGTCCGGTTAATGCTGCCGCAGAAGGGGCCATGGTAATTGTTGAAAGGTTTGATGTGGAATCAGAATACTTGGATCCTGATCCAACAAGGAACAGAGTGGGTACAATAGAGGAACGTTCCAGGTCGGTCTCCGGGCTCATTAAATTCTTTGAGTCCTTGACAATTTTCGGAGGGGACACCGTAACGGCTCCTACCACTTCATCAAGAAAAAGGCATGTTCATAATTTGGCAACCCAACTAGAAGGGGGCATGACCTCTTATCAATCGTCAAATCTATTTCCATTCATTGTCTTTGATGGGGATGATTTGAGAGACATTGCTGGTCCTCATGAAGATGCTGTTGTCATAGGAGCATCGATAGGGGGCAATGAGATAAGGCGAATCCTGGTAGATACTGGGAGCTCTGCCAATATCCTTTTCCTAGATACTTACAAGAAAATGAAAAATCCAGCTGTGATTCAAAAGTCAGACCGATCGATTGTAGGTTTCACGGGCAGTTCAGCTGATGTAATTGGTGAGTTCGAAGAAGAAGTATTGTTGGGCAGAGGCCCTTTCAAGAAAACAGTCAGAATACTTTTCATTGTGGTGGACTGTCCCACTTGTTACAATGCTATTCTAGGGAGATCTTGGCTCTCTAGGATGCATGCAGTGGCTTCAACAGTTCATCAGTGTCTAAAATATGCTGTTCAGGGGCAGGTTGGGGTTGTCCGGAGCAGTCAAAAAGTTGCAAGAGAATGCTATGCCACTGCCTTGGCTCCACGAACGCTGGGGACAGTCCGTATGAATGACCAATAGCAGTTTGAGGGCCTTTCTGGGGGTGAGGGTGAAATTGATGACCCCAGGGAGACCCCCGGAGTGTTGATCCCAGTTGAGGAGGTTGAGACACATTGCTTAGAAGAAGGGAAATCTGTCAAGATAGGGTCCAAAATGCCACAAGTATTGAAAGAAGAAATGTTAAAATTCTTAAAAGACCATCAGCATGTTTTTGCCTGGTGCAATGCTGATGTTACTGGAGTGCCGTCAGAAGTGATTTCTCATCACTTATCTGTCCGGAGAGACGTAGCACCAGTGGTGCAAAAAAGGAGAGCTTTCTCAAAAGAAAAGGCTGATGTCATTGTACAAGAGGTTGACAGACTCACAAAGATGGGGCACATTAAAGAAGCTCAGTATCCTTTGTGGACTGCCAATCCAGTCTTGGTAAAAAAGAAAAACGGTAAATGGCGAATGTGCATAGACTTCACGGATCTCAATCGAGCTTGCCCAAAAGACTTGTATCCGGTCCCCCGGATAGATCAGCTGGTAGATTCTACTTCTGGGAACAAGCTACTCTCCTTCATGGATGCTTTCTCCGGATATAATCAGATCCAGGTGGATCCAAGAGATCAAGAGCATACCACTTTTGTTACTGATAGAGGATTACACTGCTACAAGGTGATGCCTTTTGGTTTGAAGAATGCTGGGGCTACTTATCAAAGGTTAGTCAATAAAACCTTTGCTGATCAAATTGGAAGAAATATAGAGGTTTACATTGACGATATGATGGTGAAAAGTGTGGATGAGCAGCTACACTTGTCCGACCTCCAGGAGACTTTTACCAACCTGGCCAAGGTGAATTTAAAGCTAAATCCTGAAAAATGTGTGTTTGGAGTGCAGTCCGGGAAGTTCTTAGGGTACATTATAAGTGAGCATGGAATCCAGCCCGACCCGGACCAGCTCAATGCTTTGTTTCAAATGGAGCCTCCTCGAAATGTTAAAGAAGTGCAGCGGTTAACGGGGAGGTTAGCAGCTTTGAACAGGTTTATCTCTAGGTCTTCGGACATATGTGCTCCTTTCTTTCAAACTCTGAAAGGTGCAAAGGGGTTTGAGTGGACACCACAGTGTGATGAGGCGTTCAATGAAATTAAGAAGCATCTGTCCTCTCCGAAGACCTTATTCAAACCAATCAATGGGGAGACTCTATTTGTGTACCTGGCTGTTTCAAGTTGTGCCATCAGTGCTGTGTTGGTTAGAGAGGTTGATGGGTATCCTCACCCCGTATACTACATCAGCAAAAGCCTGATTGATGCTGAACGGCGCTACTTAAAACTTGAAAAATTAGCGTTAGCCTTGGTGATAGCTGCAAGAAAGATGAGGCCTTATTTTCAGGCTCATCCTATCGTAGTCCGGACATCTTTCCCTTTAAAAAATGTCCTTCAGAAAGCGGATATTTCGAGCAGAATGACAAAGTGGTCAGTAGAGTTGGGGGACTTCGACATAGACTTTGCTCCTCGAACAGCAGTAAAAGCTCAGGCTGTGGCTGATTTTCTGGTCGAATTCCATTCTGATAGGGACTCAGAACAACTTGCTGATTCAAAAGACAAAAAAGTATGGATTGTCCGAACAGATGGGGGATCCAGTGCCATAGGATCTGGGGCAGGAATATGTCTAACCTCTCCTTATGGGGACAACATGTTTCAAGCTATTTGTTTTGCTTTTAGGGCGTCCAATAACGAGTCCGAATACGAAGCAGCTATAGCTGGATTAAAATTGGCTTATATTTGTGGAGCAAAAAGGGTCAAGCTACTAAGCGACTCCCAATTGCTTGTCCACCATGCTTTGGGCCTATCAGAGGCTAGAAAAGAGCAGTTAATCAAGTATTTGCTTCTTTTGAAAAATGAGGCAATGAAGTTTAAAGCTGTTGTCTATGAGCATATCCCCCGGGCAGAGAATGAATTGGCAGACTCATTGGCAACAATATCATATACGGAGTCCTATCCGTGGATCCATGTGCTTGAAAGTCCTTCTATTCAACTTGATGAAGGGGAGAAAGAGGAAGTTTTTGAAATACAAGCAAATAAACCTCAAGATTGGAGGTCTCCACTTATACAATATCTGTCTGATGGTATTGTGCCTTTGGAAAAATCACAAGCCAGAACATTAAAGCACAAGGCTCGTGGTTTCATCATGATTAGAGAGATCTTGTACAAGAAATCCTATAGTAAACCTCTCCTACGCTGTTTAGGAGATAATGAGTCACAAATGGTTCTCTCCGAATTGCATGATGGTGAGGGATCAGCCCATTGTGGATTTAGAGCATTAACAAGAAGAGTGCTTCTCTCCGGATATTATTGGCCTTCAATAATGAAAGATGCTAAGGAACTGGTAAGAAGGTGTGACCCATGCCAGAGGTACAGCAATGAAATTCATGTACCAGCCATTCCTATGGAATCAATTTCTGAGCCTATCCCTTTTGCTCGATGGGGATTAGACTTAGTTGGGCCTCTCCCTATGGCGTCCGGAGGACGCAAAACCATAATCGTGGCCATTGATTACTTTTCGAAGTGGATAGAAGCAGCCCCCTTGGCAGGAACAACATCAAAGGCTGTTATAAAATTCATTTTATCCAACATATGTTGCAGATTTGGTGTCCCTCAGAAAATAACAACAGATAATGGGCCACAGTTTGACAACCGAGAAATGGAGAGCTTCTGTGCCTCAAGGGGTATTCAGCACTGCTTTTCTTCCCCATTTCACCCACAAGCCAATGGGCAAGTTGAGGTGGCTAATAGAACAATACTGTCCGGCTTAAAGAAAAATCTGGAAGGGGCTGCTGGGAAGTGGCCTAGTTATTTACAAGAAGTCTTGTGGGCATACCGGACAACGCCTGGGGCTGCCACACAAGAATCACCTTTTGCCTTGGTCTATGGGATGGATGCAGTAGCTCCCATAGAGAAGACACTCCCCTCTTTTCGTGTTCATAACTTCTCCGGACAGGCTAATGAAATAGCAATCAGAAATCAGCTTGATTTAATTGAAGAAAGGCGAATAAAAGCTCATCTTAGAATGGCACACTATCAGGGCTTGATGAGAAGCAGGTTTGCTTCCAAGGTTAAAAGAAGGGACTTTCAACCAGGAGATAAAGTATTGAGGAAAGTTTTCCTGCACACCAAGGAAAAGCTCTTCGGAAAGTTGGCCCCAACCTGGGAGGGTCCGTATACTGTGGTTGAAAGAATCAAGCCTGGCACATATTGGCTGGAAGACAAAGATGGTAGGGTTTTAACTCACCCTTGGAATATTGAACACCTTCGAATGTATTTGGAATAAAATTTATGTAAATATTTGGGGGCATACCACTATCTCTCTCTGGCGCCACGGAGAGCTTTAAATGAAACTTGGAGCTTTTTTGAATAAATTTTCTAAGTTTTTACAAAATTCTGTTGATTGCCATACTACCCGGACTGAAAGATCTAAGGGCTATTTAAATTCTAGCCGGAAAAATTAAACACTCTCACAATGAGAAGTACTTAAACAAACTTTAAAATAAGAGAAAGGTTGTGCAAGATAAAACATTCATTCAATAAACTTAAAGTTGCCTTGGCCTTCCAAGGACTTTGTGAACAAGTTTAAACACAATACAAAAATCTGTCCGGTCAAAACGGACAGCATCACAAAAAAGGAGCCTTGGCCTTCCAAGGACTTTGGTTCAAACAAACATTAAACAAAACAAATTACCATTTAAGGTGGAGCCTTTGAAGATGGCTCACCCTCATCAGTTCCCTTGGTCTTAACATCGCTTTTGTCTTCAATGACCTTCTTTCCTTTGGGGTCAGCCTCTTCTTCTCCCGGACTCTCTCCGGTTTCCTCCTCATCACCAGATGAGGATATATCAGTATACCCTTCATCAACCATGGTCCAATATGGGAGATCGTCGTCATCCACATAACGCCATAAGTCCCCAAGTCTTCTCTTCGGGAACTTCTCGTGAAATAAGAGGACCATGTCAGACTTTACCTTTTCGATCAGTAGTTCTTCACTCCGTAGCATCTCCTTGGCATAAGCATTGACTTTGGCCTTGATCATGGCCTCTTGATCCTTCACCAGGGCAGCTTTCTCACCAATAGCCTGAGTCACTGCATTCTCCAAAGTAAGTTTGTCAGTAGTCAGATTGGTGACAATCTTTTCTTTTGCTGCAGTCTCATCTTTTGAGGTTTTCAAGTCTTTCTCCAACTCGGACAGCTTAGCCTGGAGATCTTCTAGGGTTTTCTCCAAAGAGGCAACTTTTGTGTTGCTCTCATCTTTACTCCTCTTCAGCTGCTCGTTCGACTCCTTAAGCAAGTCAACCTGGGTAGTGGCACCCCGGAGGTTATCGGACAGTTTTTCCTTCTCGGACTTAAGCTCCTTAATGGTTTCTGCCTGACTCCGGACTTGCCTTTCCAAGGTAAGCACAGGTTGCACGTTGCTAAGGAGAGAGTGAGCTATGATATCCCTTTCGCTGGAGACCAAGAAAGTTTTGCCATTAAAATTTACCGTGTTGGAATTACTTGGAGGAACATATGGCCCTGCAAACTCGTCCCTAGACAAACCAAGGAAGTAGTCACCTAGAGGACCCAGTCCGGTGACATCCACTTCATCCATGTTGATCTCTCCCCGTTCAATGTCATCAGTGTGAAGCTCCCCTGGAATCCCTTCGTTAAGGTTTTCTGGGATCTCTTCGGCTAATGTAGGATCAACTGGAAAAGTGGGCTCCGGGTCCCGGAGAGCAAATTCTTCTTCTTGAGAAGTTTTCTTCTTTTTTACTTCTCTCTCAACACCCTCACTTACTTGTTTACGGGTTCGTTTGGAGACCCTCGTAGGTTTTGAGGGAGTCTCTCCGTGCTCTTTACTTTCCACTTCTACCACCTGTAGAAGGCTTGCATCAACTTGAACTGGAATTGGCGCCTCTGTGTCAGTCAGGGCCTTTTTCTCTGAATCTCCTGCTGTTTTCTTCCCTTTCTTCTTCTGGCCCTTCATCTTACTTGGGGCTTTGGCCCGAAGAGGGAGGAAAAGGGTCCCATCTAGCTCGTGAGACCTTCTTAGCACTATGTCATCATCAGGAGGGGTGGAGAACTCCTCCCATGTTAAATCCCTCCGACCTGTGGTGTTCCACAGGTGAGATCTGGCTAAGTTTCCCGGAGTGAAAGCCTTGTGGAACCGGTTCTCCCAGTTCTCTGCGGCCCATGTGTTTATTTTGCCACAGGTAACCTGTCCGGCTTTCGCATAGTCTCCGAACTCTTTTGGCAGTTCTGGCAAAACAAAAGAGCAACTAGTTAGTGAAAGCTTAAAGAGAAGAAATTCGAACAGAAACTTAAGGAAAGAACTTACGATCGCTCCTCCATCTACTCCGAAGAAGGCTAGGATTCTCCCCAACCTTGATCTTCTTCCCGTTCTCCCATGAGCCACTTATAAACAAGAACTGGCTCCTCCACTTATTCTCCGATTCTAGGAGATCATCAACTGCTTTCAGATTGTTCCCCATATTGAAGTGATAAAAGGGGAACTGGTGGTGTTTGCACAGACTGGCAACAGCAGCGAACTCTTCCATTGGAAGAGGAATTCCGGACAGCCTGGATGCCATAATACATGACATCAGGGTGTACCATCCGTTGGGGCTCAGTTGCGATGGGCATAGCTTCACTAAGTGGAAATAGCGCACTATCTCCGGATCCAATGGGAACCTGAGTCCCCAATTGAACAGCTCTGTAAAAAATACAATCTCATTCCTCTTACAATCCATCGGGGTCTCTGGATCGATGGGAATTCGGATCTTTACGTTTTCAGGGATCCCCCACTTAGTGCGAAGCCGTCCCAAGTCTCTAGTGTGAATAAATGCATACTTGGTTTTTAACAAAGATAAGAGATACTTAAACTCTACCTTGTGAAAGCAGGGCCCAACTTTCCCTTCAAGGCACTCCGGCAGATCCGGACGGCTCAAGAACGAGTCCTCTTTGCCTTTCTTGGCAACGACTATGGCAGTATCAGCTTGTCCGGACGACTCGGACTCAAACCTAGCCTCCTCAATGGAGTCTTCCATCCTCTCCTCCATAACTGTTGGGGGAGCTTCTGCGGAAACAGCCCGGGGAGGGATGAAGCTTGGTACAGCTGATCCTCCGGACTGGCGACTCGTTGTATGTTTTTGAATTTTCACCTCAGCTTGAGTCTCTGAGGTCGAGGTTTCCTTTGGAGGTAATGGACTGCTGGCCTCCGGACCGACCGGCCTCTCCCGGAGGGTCCTAACAGTTGTTCCGGACCCAGACTCACTGGTGTTTTTCGAGGAGAGTCCCTTAACCAGTCGACTTGGTCTTTTCATGATCAGTTTCTCTGGGGAATGATCAGAGTCGGACCCCATAGCTATAAAGGTAGTTTTCTTCCTAACACTTGTAACAACAACCTCCGGTTCGACGGTGGGAATTGACTCTTGGACTGATGAGCCAGAAACTATGGGGGAGAGTGTTGAGTGGAAGAGTTTTCTGGGTTTTGTACCTTTTGAAGAAGACGAACCCCTATCAGATTCTTCGATTGAAGTGGCTGGTCTCTCAACTGGCGATGCTGGTAGCCCTGCTGCTATCCGTTTCTCTTTTTCAACCCTTTGAGCTCTCTCTAATTCTGAAAGATTGAGCCAGCCACCCTTGATTAAAGCTGTTCTTGCTGTGAACATAAAACGATTAAGGAAATCTCAAGGTTTTAGAAAGATGAAGTTTTGAGTAAAATGGCAAAGTGAAAATGATACTGTGAAAGATGAATAGTATTTATAGTAAAGGTAAAAAAGGGGGTTTGATTCCTAGGAGAATCCGAAAAGTTGAGCAATGATTAAAAGACGGCGCTGACGTCACCAAAACCATTTAAAGAAGTTACCTATTCAATAAAGTGGTGTAATTTTCGAGGTAGAAAAACGGCTGGAGTGGCCAACCGAAGGGTGACACGTGTCCCACTACTCCTGACAAAGAACCGTTTGGAATTCGTAACGGTTGGCCTGTCCGGGCCTGTCTCAACTCTCTTCGAATCAGAGGACCACTTCCGAAATCGAACTGTTTTTCAGTTCTTTAACAAGGACACTTGTTCAAATAACTAAAAAAGGGGCTCCTGATGAGTCCGAATTCGAAGAGCTCCCCGGAAGGGTAGTCCAAAGTAAAACTCCCCGAAAATCGGACAGACTCCAAGACTATAATCCGAACAGGACTGTTTGATCCGGACAGGTGATTTTGGACACAGCAAACATAAGACGATTCGAACTATGACTAAAGTACTTTTAAACCTAATCACTATCTGACTAAGCTACCTGTGCATTTGCTTAAACTTCATGGGTCTTTAAACATGACCCGGGTCCATGAAACTTGACCCGAAAGCCCATAAGGGCCCAAATTACACACTATAAATACCCAACCACCAGCATTAACTATGGGAAAGAAAAATTAACTGCTGCCAGGCTGCTCAATTCTCTCACCACCCTTAAAACACCTTGAAACACCACCACACCACCGTGAAACACCCTTACGCCGCCTTAAAACTCCACTTAAAATTACCAGCCTACCCTCAGGCTACTTTTATCCACACCAATATTATCCGAATTACACGACGGAGAAGGATCATATATTGTGGCTACAGAGCACTAACCCGAAGGGTTTTGTTGGTTGGATACTATTGGCCATCCATAATGGCAGATGCTAAAGAATTGGTGAAAAAGTGTGATCCATGTCAAAGGTATGGTAACGAAATTCATGTCCCAACAGTGCCTATGGAGTCTATTTCTGAGCCAGTACCTTTTGCTCGTTGGGGTTTGGATTTAGTTGGGCCTCCACCAGTGGCGTCCGGAGGTTTCATGACTATCATTGTAGCTATTGATTACTTATCAAAGTGGATAGAGGCAGCTCCTCTGGCAGGAACCACTTCGAAAGCTGTCATAAATTTTATCTTATCCAATAAATGTTGCAGATTTGGGATTCCTCAAAAGATTACCACAGATAACGGGCCACAATTTGATAACAAGGATATGAAAAATTTATGTGCCTTCAGCGGCATTCAGCATTGCTTCTCTTCTCCTTTCCACCCACAAGCAAAAGGCCAGGTTGAAGTGGCAAACATGATTATTTTGTCCGGATTAAAAAAGAATTTAGAAGAGGTTGCAGGGAAGTGTCCAAGCTATGTACAAGAAGTGTTGTGGGCGTACCGAACTACTCCTAGGGTTGCTACACATGAATATCATTTTTCCTTGGTGTATCGAATGGATGCTATTACTTCTATAGAAGCAAACCTACCATCATACAGGGTCCATAACTATTCCAAACAAGCCAATGAGATGGAAGTTAGGAATCAGTTGGACTTAATAGAAGAAAGAAGGGTTAAAGCTCATCTTTAAACAGCCCACTACCAAGGATTAATGAGGAGCAGATTTGCTTCCAAGATCAAGAGAAGAGATTTTCAACTGGGAGATAAAGTTTTGAGAAAATGTTTCTTGCACACTAAGGAGAAGCAGTTCGGTAAGCTGGCTCGAAACTGGGAAGGCCCTTATGAGGTCTCCAAAAAACTTAAGCCTGGGACATATAGGCTTCAAGACAAGGATGGAAGAGTTTTGAAGCACCCATGGAATATTGAACACCACAGGTTATATCTAGAATAAAAGTTGTGTAAATATTTACTTGTTACAAGTCAATGTAAATATTAGAGGGCATACTCTTTCCTACCCTGGTGGCGCGGAGAGGTTTTAATGAGGTGTCCGTTTTTTTTCATTCAATAAAATATGATGCCTTTTTAAAACATCAAATGTGGTTTAATTACAATTATGTTCAAGTACAAGTCTTCGATTTAACACTTTGGATCTTTGGTAGATCGGATTAACCTGGTTGAGTGATGACCATTAAATACATATCATCGGAGATATTAAACACTCTCACTTTAATACCTCTGAAATAAATGGGGCTGTTTAAACGTTAGCCGTTAAAATTAAAACTAAAGAAAGTATGAAACAAAACAATATTTGATAAATAAGCCTCTCCGGGCAGAAAGCGGATAACGTCACCCGATTACAAAATATGCCTTGGCCATGCAAGGACTTTAAGTGTTTTATAATATTTATCCGGACTCAAACTGGATAACATTACAAAAATGCCTTGGCCATCCAAGGACTTTAGTAGTTCAGAGAAGTAAGAAAATTAGAAAAACCTTAGGGCTTGTTCCCTTCAGATTGTCCTTTATCACCTCCTTTCTTGGGACTTTTGATTTCGGCACTCGAACTCTCACCAGTTCATTCCTCTTCATCAGTGGTGGAATCTATTCCACTGCTATAGTTATGTTTGTCGCCATCTGCCATAGTATGAAATGGGAGGTCTTCGTACTCCACATATTTTCATAAGGGACCGAGGGTCCTCTTTGGAAACGTTTCATGCAAGAGCAGCATCATGTCAGACTTTACCTTAGCATACCTTGCTTCCAAGGAATCTATCACCTCATTGGTGTATTTATCAATGCTTGGCTGAATAGTTTTTTCCTGCTCCTTCACCAAGTATTATTTCTCCTTGATTACCTTAGACACAGTGCCTTATAAGGAAGTCTTCTCACTGGACAAAGTTTGAATGATGCCATCTTTGGCCTTCAAGTCTTCCCTTACTCTTGTGAGATCTTTTTCCAAACCGGAGCACTTACCTTGGAGCTCGGTACTATCCGCTTCCGAAGTGGCAAGCTTGGTTGAAAGATCTTATTTGTCATTCTTTAGTGCTTCAATATCTTTTTTCAATTCTTCTATGCTCCGATTAGCATTAAAAAAATTGGATGACAGAAACTCTTTATCAATAGTGAGGGTATTGATGAGTGTAGTTTTACTCTTCACTTGTCTCTCTAGATCAAGTACTGGCTGGATGTGACCAAGAACGGAGTAGGACACAATGTCTTGTTCTCCGGAGACGGAGAAGGACTTACCATTATAAGTCACCATGTTAGAAGAGCTTGAAGGACGGAAGAGACCAGCAAAATCATCATTCTCAGAGTCGTTGAAGTAAAGATCGATGTCTTGAAGGGCACTAATGTCCACTCCATCAATCCCTCCTCCGGTACCCTCTCCGGACTGGAGACCTGTTGGAATCTTCTCTGGCAGTATGGGGTCAACATGGGCTGGTAGAGGTAGAAGCTCCGAAGGGCGAAGAATTATTTATTCCCCTAAGGTGACCTTTTTTCTTCTTGGCAACCTTTTCATCACTACTTGCTCTCTTTTTTCGGTCTTTTTTGGGAGGCCTTGGTGGGTTTTGTGACTCTCCTGCCTCTATAACTGTCTCAGCTTCTACTACCTTGAGCAAGGTAGCATCGATTTCCCCTTGGTTCCCCAAACTGATCCCCTCTGTGGTAGCTTGGACTGCCTCTGTTACAGATTTCTTTTTCTTCCCCTTCATCTTGGTGGGAGCCTTGGCTCTAGAAGGCAAGACCAGTTTACCATCTTTGGCTTCTGTCTATTTAAGGATTACGCCAGGAGGATGAGGTGTTGTCAATTCTTCCCATGTGAGATCCCTCCGACCTATGGTGTTCCACAGATAGGACCTCACTAGATTGCCAGAGGTGAAGCCGTTATGGAAGGTATTCCCCCAACGCTCCGCAGCCCATGCATTCAGATTGGCACAAAGTTGTTTGCCCCTCCTCCAGGAGTCCGGAAAACTCCTTCGGCAGCACTGAAAAAAAAGTAACAGGTAAATCAGGAGAAAAATACGTGTAGGTTAAAAAAGAAGAACATGAAATACAAATACAAAGAACTTACCCGTGCTCTTCCATCTGCTAGTTAACATACTTGGGTTGGTATTGGCCTTGATCTTCCTACCATTCTCCCATGACCCACTGATGAACAAGAACTGTGTACTCCAGTTCTTCTCAGATTCCAGTAAGTCATCCACCACTTTGAAGTTATTCCCCATGTTGTGATGGTAGAATGGGATGTGGTGATTCTTGCATAGACTTGCCACAACGGCAAATTGATCCATGGGGAGAGGGATTTTAGACAACCTAGATGCCATTATGCAGGCAAGGAGAGAGTACCAGGCGTTCGGGCTCAATTAGCTTGGATAGAGCTTCACCAGGTGGAAGTACCTGACAATTTCTTGGTGTATTGGGAACTGAAGTCCCCAGTTTAGCACTTCAGTGAAGATGACCACATCATTGAGTTTACAGTCCATCGGAGTCTCCGGTATGACAGGTATCCTTACCTTCACTGACTCTGGGATCCCCCACTTTTTCCGGATTCGACCCAACTTGGCGATATGGGTGTAGACATAATTTATATTCTGAAGGGCCATCAAATATTTAACATTAACATTCTTAAAGCAAGGCCCTACCTTGCCCTCCAAGCACTCCGGGAGATCCGGATGAGCCACACCAACTTTGACTTTTCCTTTGCTCTTGCTATCTGAGGCAACATCCCTGGTTTGACCTGATGCTTCAGTTTCGAAGGGGGGCTCTTCGATACTGTCTTCCATTACTTCTTCCAGCACTGTGGAAGGTCTATCAGTTGCTGTGGATGGGAGGGGATCAGCTTCTGGCACCAAAGGCTCTCCGGATGAATGAGTGTCTGTTGTTTCTAAAAGCCTGGTGTCCGGTTGAGGTTGAGATCTGGAGGACTTCGCTTTTAGGGCTATCTTAGATGTCTCTGATCCGGAGGGCTTATCCGTTGGTGTTATTTTAGACACCTCAGATCCGGAAGGCTTATCTTTGGATGTTGCCTTAGATGCCTCAGATCTAGAGGGTTTTGACATTTAATTGGTTGCTTGGGATTTGACCAGACGAGTCGTCCAGCGTGGAGTTGATTTTTCTGGGGACTTCTCAATATCTGAACTCATGGCTAAGAAAGGGGAGGGTTTTCTAACACTCGAGACTGTTTTTTCCTTGGTAGTGGAGGGTTGGGACTCCTGAACAGAAGAACTTGAGGGAAATGGAGAGAGACTTGGTTTAAACAACTGTTTGGGTTTTGGATTTCTAGAATAGGATGACTCTTAGTCAGTTTCTTGGGGTGGTTCACCAGACTTTTTGCTTGGGGAGACTGAGAGACCAGCAACAATATGATTCTCCCTTTTGACTCTTCTTGCTTTTTCTAATTCTGACAAGTTCAACCAGCCACCTATCACAAGAGCGTTTCTGGCCGTGAACATAAAACTATTCAAGAACAAGTTTGAAAGTAAAGTGGAAAGCTCTCTAGAAAGTTTTTGAGTGATAAAAACAATGGAATAGTGAAAAAATTATTTATATATAAGTAGAAAAAGTAACTGTTACCTAGGAGGAGTTGAAGAGGTTTGGCAATGATTAAAGACGGCACAGAAGTGGGAAAATTAAATGCTTAGGTTACTTTCTAGGTTTAGTGGGAGCGCCAGTCTAGGTAAAAACGGCTGGTAGGTCGAATCGGATTGTGACACGTGTTCCAGGATCCAAGAAGAAGACTCTTAGAATTCTGGGAAAAGAAGACAGTTCAAACAAACTTTGAACCAGGTGTACATGCAGGTCGGACACAATTGTCACTGGCTAAGTGACAAAAGTAAAGAATCACCTAAGCACCTTTTGACTAAGCTATACGCTAATCAGCTTAATAAGTAAATGGGTCCTTAAACTTAACTCAATTTCATAACTTGACCCGAAAGCCCATGAGTCCTTAATTAAGGGTATAAATACCCCCACTACTTCCATTAATGAGAATAATGAACATTTAATACAACCAGGATTCTCAAATCTCTCACTACTTTATATTAAAACATTTAATACTGAAAACACTTTACAAAATTACCCTCAGCCCAAAATAAACCACACCATACATAAGTGTGAACCCACCTCAACTAGCAAGAGACCTTTTGGGAGTGTACCAAAGGAAAATCTGTGCGAGCCTTTGGGCCTAAAGCGGGCAATATCTTGCTAGTCTGTGAGACACATTTCACACCTACACATCTATTCTAACATGGTATGAGATCCAATGTCGAAGAGTAAACTTCATCCCATACTTGGTCAAGAGTCCCACATTGCTTAGATTGAAAATAATAGATATATAAGTGTGAACCCACCTCAACTAGCAAAAGGCCTTTTGGGAGTATACCAAAGATAAATTCGTGCAGGCCTTCGGGCCTAAAGAGGACAATATCTTGCTAGTTTGTGAGGCCCGTTTTACACATGCACATCTATTCTAATAAATTGTTACCCATGTTTTTGCCTATAAATATAAAAAAAATCCAATATAGAGAACCATCTAATACCATCTAATTAAATATTAGTAAGTATACAAAACTAAACTTATTTTCATTTATTTCCTCAGATGTCCTCTATTACCATCTAATAGCTAAATAAATTTACTAATTACCACTTAACATCTAAATGTTCCAAGTATCCAGACTAAGACCGATTTTATTTTACACATTGGTTAATTGGTTCATCTCTCTCTAAAATTTTGGCCTTTTTTATTTAAAAAAATCGAATCTTAAATTCCTTAATAAAATATTTCCAGGCAAACATGTGAACTCAGTTTTATTCAAGAGAATGATAAAGTTCAACATTCTCTAGACCATCGAAACATAATAATAATTGTGAACGATAAGTCCGTTTGAATCAAAACGGACGCACCCTCCATTGAGAATGAAGTTTGTGTGTTGTCGTATTTTTGAGTTTAAGAATATAAAATGTATTTTATTTTGTTATATGTTTAGGATATAAAAGGCCAAAATCAAGTTCTGAAAAGTTTTATGGGTGTTTTTTTCACTGCAATTGCAGTTTGCGAAATGTGAAATAAGAGTAAAATGAATTGCGAAATGTGAAATAAGAGTGAAATACAAAATACGAGTAAAGTTAAATGAACTGTAAAATATGAAATAATGGTTAAATGTGAAATGTAAAATAAAAATTAGATGAATTGTGAATTATAAAATAAAAGTTCAATACATCTTTTTAAAGAATTCGAAGAACGAAATAAGTTGAAATGTGAATTGCAAAATAAGAGTTTTATTAATTACGAAATAACAGTTAAATGTATATTTTTAAGGTATGAAATAAGAGATAACAGTAACCTACAAAATAAGGGTTGAATGGATTGTAAACCCGAAAATAAAATTTAAACACATTTAAAAAAAAATATGAAATAATTATTAAATAAAAAATAAAAAATAAAGATTAAATAAAACAAGTGTTACGATGAGAAATGTGTGTCATATATAATGTTTTTACAATTAAGTAAAACATTTAATTGTTATTTCGTATTTATATTTAATTTATAATATAAAAAACAAATACTCAAATAAACGTCAAAAGATAAACATCGTACTACCCATTTGTTTTGAGACTCGAACTCATAACCTTTAGTCCCGAGTATACTTTACTCCACCAATTCGATTAGGGTATAGCTATATAGACCCAAATGTGGTTTAAGTATACCCAAAAAACGCAATTGACTTTTGTTTGACTTTTTTAGGACGAAAAACCCTTGAACTTTCATTTAATATCCGAATTGCCACTAAGTAAAAAAAACACTAAGTATATCCTAAATACACCCAATTCACAAAACAATCTATTTGGCTATGTATACCAAAAAAACACAACTCTCTACTAGATCAAACCCCATATTACTACAATTTTGTGAAATTCTTTAAATTGTTCTTGAACATTCAAAGTTGCCTCAAGAACATTCAAACTCTTTTTAATTTTTTTAAACTTCTTCTAATAAAAACACAAAATCAAAACTTGTTTTTTTGAAGTTTTTTTTAAAAAAAAATTAAAAATTTAATTACTAAAAAAATCATAATTTTAGGGTGTTTGTAGGCCATTTTCGAAGGTTGAGCGTACCATAGGTACAGGGGGCGTACCGGCCGGTACGCACCCCCTGTACCATCGGTACAGAGCGTATCGTGGATTATGGTACGATACGCTCTGTACCGATGGTACAGGGGGGCGTACCGGTCGGTTCGCACCCCCGGTACGATCGGTACATACCGATCAGTTCGCACCCCCAGTACCATCGGTACAGAGGGTCTGTACCGACCGGTACACCCTTGTACCTATGGTACGCTCAGCCTTCGTAAATGGCCATTTTCCGATCGAATTCCGACCGGAAAATGGCCTCCAAACACCCTAAAATTCTGATTTTTTTTACCTAATTCAACCATAACCCTAAATTTTGATACTAAGACTAAGTTTCCATATTTTAGTTCGCCGGATAAATTAGAGAGAACTTGAAGGTTTTAGAGAGAAGTTAGAGAGTGTAAGAGAAAAAATGAGGTGGATAAAATTAGTAAAAAAAAAACTTATATACCTAGAAAAGGGTATTTTGTCAAAATTTGGGTAAACTTATACCACCTTTGGGTAAACTCAAAATTGGGTATACTTAAACCTCATTTGGATATATATAGCTTGACTCATTCGATTATTCTTTCAGAACTTTTATTTACCTTTCCATTTTTAGATATTTGTTCACACCGTGATTTAAAAATTATACATTTTTAAAAATTATAAAACCACAAAAATATTAGTATTTATAATATAAAAATAGTTGAAATAATTAAAAAAAATTGTTGGAAACGTCTGATATTACCGATATTACTAACATAAATTTGTTGGGAATGCTAATCATAATTAAAAGAAAATTCAAACATCTATAAATAGCTTACCTTAACAGTATTTCAACTACTCTCTAAAAGTAAAAGTCAATATCTTCTCTTTTATATATATATATATATATATATATATATATATTATATACTGTGTAACAAATACCCTTTTTTCTAAAATATATACATATAAGTAGAATAAATAATATTTTTAAAAAAGATAAAAATAGTATTTTTTTTTCATAATATTAATATTTAAAGTTGCTGTACGCATAAGAAATGTAATAGTAAATTTGATTTTATAAAAGATAGTCACAAATATATTTGTTTAACTTCGTTGAAAACAACAATATAAAAAAGTCAATGTAAGACAAAGTATAAAAAATTCGGTGAAGTAAAAGATGTTTGTGATCAAATGTCATGAGTTCGAGTTCTTTTACAAACGCTTTTTGGGATGAATTTGTCACTTTGTGTGCTTTATCTTCTGACGTTATTTTGCAATGCAGACTATTGCGAGAAACTGATGACGGATTTTCTTCAATCAGAAAAAAAAAACAAATAATAAAGTTGTATTAAAATTCAAAGAGAAAAGTACCAATAAATACCCACTCAACTACCTAATTACCAACTAGTATCCAAAATGAGGATGGTGATAATCGATACCTCCACTTATTAAATGGACAAAATACCTCCCGACTATATACACCCCGTTGGTATATTCATCAATACTAATCTTATAGTTGTTTGAAAAAGTAACATCAGAGTTGTTTGCAACTCTCTCGATTTCCTGAGAGTTGTTTACAATTCTCTTTACTTTCTCAGAGTTGTTACTGGTGATATTTTAATTTTAAAAGAAAATCGAAAAATATTATCAATGGATCTAGTTTTGTTCGATAGTACTTTCATTTATTTTTTTCGAGCTACGGTTTAAAAAATAAATTTTTTTTGTTACATAGTTATTAACGAAAGATGAAAATAGTTAAGGTATTAAAATAATATTAGGTATTTAATATGAATTTAATAATTGAGACTAGTATTAAAAGATAATAAAACGAGCTGAATAAATACTTAAAATATAATTTCTCAAATTCTAAAACGACAATAGTTTCGAAACAAAAACATACTTCTAGTCCTAGAACACTAGGAAGAGAGTATATCGTTTAAAATTTGATGGAGCAATCAAATGATATAAACCGGTCGAATATACATGATTATTGTCAAGTGCAATCATGGTTTATACCGACTTTTTATTCAACCGATTTAATAATTTAATGGGCGAAACTGTTGTTTCTTCCTAGACTGGTTGACTTGAGGAGAAGAATCAGATATAGACATTACTTGATTGAGAAGACTGTGTTAGTGCTTCTTAAATGATCACATATGACATAACCAAACAGATTACACTGCTCTTGTTAAAAGTGTTGACCATTCCAGACCCACTAATGCAAATGTAGTACAATGAACCTGGACATGGACTACTTACTAATTAAAACGTCTGTCCATAACCAACCAATGGTTAAGCATTATTAAACTTTTCTATTTAAAAATATCTTATAATTAAATAATTATATTAAAGTTATTTATTTTTTTAGAAAATGTAAAATATTCTTTTACATTAATCTACCATTTATCTCTGTAATTATTAAGTATAGTGCATAGTAAAATCATAAGAAAAAGGTATATTAATTTTATAACTCATTTTAAAATATAGTAACTAATTATATATTAATAGTCAGTTTAAATTCAATTCACCTTTTTAATAAAACATTTATTTATAAATATATATGTATTAAAACACTCAATGTTTTAGATTCAATTTCAGTTATTAATACTAATTTATTTGTTATATTTCAAATTTAACTAAATTATAAAAAACACGCAATAGAAAAAATTAGTTTTGGAAACTATGAGAAAAATAAATATGAATTCCCTTTTATAACAAAGATAGTAAATATAAAATTATTTAATATAATATGGAGTGTTTTTTTAATTAATTTTTTTTATTGCTGAATAAAATAAAACATGGATCTATAAGTGAAAAACGATAATGATGGGTTAGGTAATTGAATTGGTGGCCTAATCCAATTCAGAATTTGAAAATAAAATAAAAATAACGATTAGAGTTCGTGGTTAAGAGTTATTGTCTCATATTTTTAATCAAGTTTCAAAGGATGGATGTGTGTATAAATAAAGAAGACCAATCGATTAGGTGTTGTTACATAATATTTTTTGAGATTTTAACTTGTATGATTCTCCATTTGAAGATTTGCCTTTATAATGATTACTTTATAACTTTAGCGTAATTTAAAAAGATTTTCAGAGATAGCGTTATTCCAGTGGTTTACTTTTCATTTTAATTTTTTATTAGTTTTGTTCATCATCATTCTTCTAGTATCTTTCGAAGTCTCAAGCTGAAATGGATTTAGTACTCTAGCTTGAGGTAACCTGTACCTAGGATTTTAAAGAATATTATAGCTTTAAGTCTAGCACGTATCAAGTTGTTATAGAAGTCTAATTGATGGCTTGTTTGAGTGATTCTTTTCCAAGTTAGTCAGTAGCATAGTTCTGTTCTCTATAAATTTTAGAGATAATCATCCCAGATTTGAGTAGTCTTCTATATTTTTCAATTAAAGATATCAAGAACCATGAGGCTTTCTTAGTAGAAAACATATCGAAAAGAATTGAAGAGTTTATTTTAATATCAACGTTGGTTATTATTATGTTATTAAAAATGATAAGACCATCCACTAAAGCTCGACATTCAATTAAGAGGGCAGATTGTTTGCCATAAACTCTACCAAAAGCCAATATTGTGTCTCCTTTGTTGTCTCTTAGAATCCCACCGTTGTTGGATTCACCGTTAGATAAGCTATAAACATCCATCTTAAGTTTAACTTTGATTTCTTTGGGCAGATTCCAATTAACTAAAATGTAGTTGTTTGGCTTATTTGAGTGCAAGTGACAATAAAGTTCTGGAGCTACTTTTATGTCTCCTTTTACGCGAGCATCTTTAAACATGTTAGCATTATCTATTTTAAGCAATATATAGTTGATTTGCTTGATTACTACTTGAGGTGTTGTAAAGAGGCCTTCATGTTTGGCTTTGTTTATGAATCTCTAGAAAGACCAACATATTATAGGTGGTAATATGGTTCTGATGTAAATATTTCCGGGGTTAACCAATACTATATTCTTATTATGTGTAACGAAGACATATGTTTAAATATACAGATACCAACCAACCTCGAAAATTGCTTCCATATATGCCATGCTCTTTTGCAATCACCTTGATGAACAAAACTGAAATTTAGATGTTAAAGATATATAACTGTTTTATAATGTAGAATAAATAGGAAGCCAACCTTTTAAGAGTCTCCAAATTAGAAAATAACATTTTTTAGGAATTATGTTGTTCTAAAGACTTTTAAATAGTTTAAACTCGTCTATTTTTTCTCTGATTTCCTTTTATGTTGCTTTGGTATTAAATTTTCATTGTTAGAAATACTTCTTTTGATTTTATCTTCAATGTTAGGTTGAATCTTCAGCTTTGATATCTTAAAAATGTCTAATGTTAGGACAACATATCTTAGTTTAGAAATGTTCCATTCATCATTGTTAAAGAACTATGTAATAATTTCTTCAAATGAATGGGTAGATAAGGTGAATGGTATTAAAGAAAAGTTATTACACCATCTTTTCATCCAAAACTACATATGACATTTTCACACTGTCTAAAAAGTATATTGTTTAGCCAAATATCTGATACTTGTTAACCTCTTCCATATTTTTAGAAATGGTAATGAAAGATTGTACTAATAAAGGGCGAGAATTATAACAATATAAGGACACATTGAATATGGCCCATAGTGAGGTATTGTCTCTGAACTTAAACAAGTTTTTACATAAGAAAACTTTTTTAAAGTTCAGTAGTATTTCTGATTTTAATACCCCATTCAGAAAAAGGTTTACACAATGAACTCTAAGAAGCTCAATTCATAGTTAATTTTTCTTCTATAATACCCAAAGGAATATGTTGAACAATCTTTCAAGCCTGAGGATTATTGTCTTAGGTAAGATGCAACTTTGAAGGTAGTATATGAGTAAGGCCATAAGAACATATTGAATTAGAATAAGTTTTCCACCAAAAGATAGTATCTTGCCATCCCAATCAAGTATATTTGATCTAAATTTATCTACTAGTTGATTGTAAATACAAACCTTATTATTTGAGTTGACGGGTATACCAAGGTAGATAAAGGGAAGTTTCTTGAGTCTGAAACTAGTAAATTTTGTGAGGGAATTCACTCTGGTTTGTGTTATTTTTGTAGAAGTAATAATGACACATTTATTAGGATTAATGATATAGCATGAACAATCTTTATATTGCTTCAAGAATTTATAGAATTTACTAATGTTGTATAAAGAACCATTGGTGAGTATAAGAAAATCATCAACATATGTTAAATATGATATGTTTATATTACTACCAGTTTCATAGTAAAGACCAATGTCGATTCAAATAGTTTTAAGGCGATTTATAAGTAATTCTTATGCTAGAATATAGAGACCGAAATAAAATAGAGTCTCATTGTCTAACACCATTTCATGATGTAAAGAATCCATGTACTTGAACATTGACTATAATTGAATATCTTACTAAATTTATACTCTTTTGATCCATTCAATCCATTTATTATCAAATCTAAAAGAATCTAAAATTTAGTAGATAAAGTCAAACGATAATATGTCAAATACCTTAGCCATATCAATTTTGAGTATTACATTTCAACCCCTTACTTTTTATTGATCTTGTGAGCAAGTTCTTGTGTTAGTAAAATATTGTCTTGAATATTTATCTCTTTTACAAAGACAACATGTTCCTTAGAGATAAGTTTAGGCAGGATATTAGATAGTCTATCATTTGGGATATTTGACAAAATTATGTTGAAGACAGAGTACACGCTAATGGGCTTAAAATCTTTCCATGATTGATGTTTAACCTTATTTGTTTCAAATTATTTTAGATATGATGTGTATTAAAGTAATTTGTCCACCTTTTACATTCATGGTTGTTGGTCCAAGTATATCTATAACCATAAAATCCACCATTAATTAAATAATAATCTCGAATAACATTGTTAAAAGCTTCTATTCTTCTCATGCATAATGCTGAACAAGATGATTTTTCCAGAGAGTTTGCAATCACGTTGAAGTTACCCATTAATACTAAAGGTCTTGTAGATTCTGCAATTTTTTTATATTATCCCAAAGTTCTATCTTAGCTCATTGGTATGTTTAGCATACACTATTGTTACTAGAAACTTTTACCAAATGAAGAGTGACTGGAATTTAAATGTAAAAATGAACATGGTTTTGGATAATTTATACATTACATCTGCTTTCCAGAATGTCCAAATTTTATTAGGTATGTTGGCTTGACTAGATTGAAATCCTAGTTTCCTTGTAGTGTAAATATATTTTCCATAGAAATCTTAGGATTTTGAATAGGAATATAGTATGCATTTTCAACTCTTATCAAATTTTGGAGTGTTCTTAATGTTCCCTTGTTACTGACTCCTCTCACATTCCAGTTAAAGATTGTGAGTGTCATTATAGATTAATTTGAGAGGGTTTAGAAGATCTTGAAGTAATTAGACCTTTGCTTTGTTTATTATTTTTAGAAAATGGACAAATATTGTTTTTCTTTATTTTTTTGATAATTCTTTGAATTCTTAACAATGGGTTAAGTTTCTTAGAGAAAGTGAGGATGACAAGCTACTAGTTGTGATTTTATGAGGATAGTGTAGCTCATAGACATGAGTTTCAACTCCATTATATCAAAAGTTTAAAGAAGATGAGTCTATAAAAGCCAAGGTATCTATCATTTCTGATCATGTGACTTCATCAAGCGTATAGGTATTTTTTCATTATTCAAATTTATTCATTTTGAGAATAAATTAACTCGATTCAATCGGATTTTGGAAATTTTCGTTAGTGTTATATTTGTTTGATTATTTTATGATAATGAGATTTATTTTAGCTATCCAAGTTTGTGTTAAAGGCTCGAAGGATTCAGAATTAACTGTTTGTGGTATGGCTTGGTTTTGCTTGGTAGGCATAAAGTTATTTTCTTTGTTTTTGCTGAATTTCTTGCAATACATGAGATTATGTCCTAGATGGTTGCAATGATTATAGTAATGAGGTAAGCCACTGTAATGCAGTAGTTGCCATAAACTTATTCATTCAATAAGTTAGATGAATTACCAAAATCTATCTGTATTTTTAAACTTAAGGACATGATGTGGAACTATATACATTTTTTAAAATATAATCTAAAGTTATTTTAAAATTTTAAGGAGAGATTTTAAAATATGTTTTATTAATAGTTAGAAGGTTATTTTGTTTTATATATGGATGAGGTAAATTTGTGTTTATAAAATTTGATGAAGTTATATGGTTTAAAAAGAAATAAATTTCCTAAAATTTATTATATGAAGAGTGATTAAGATTTATTAGACGAAATAGTTACAAATTTTTGAAGGATAAAGTAAGAGTTATTGGAAAGATGGTAAGGAATTAGTTAGATAAAATATATTTTAGTTTTGAATTTAAAAATAAAAGAGATGTACTAGTTAGAAAAAAATTAATTTTTTAGGAATCAAGTAAATATCTTATTAATTTTATTGTTGTTATATATACGAGACTTAGTAACTTTAATTTTATAAGTCAAAGTTTGAATCCAAAACTTAAATTATATTTTGTAAACTACTATAAATTTTTAACCTATACATTTTATACTCTTATTAATAGTCCTTCTCATATCAACCCTTTAAATTATTTTGATCATAATCTGTAAAAATAATTTGAATATTTAATTAATAAATTGAAGGTTATGATGCACTCACATATTCTTTAAATAATTATGTTCTTTCTCATTCTCATTATTTTTAGAAATCTTGCATTTTTAATTTTTTGAAGTTTTTTTCTTCATTTTTCGTTTCCAAAGATCTTGACTTAAAGTTTATTTTCACTTCTATTTCAGAAAGCTGATTGATTTTCTCCTCACTTTCCATACAAAAGATATGAAAAAAAATTAAAATATAATATTTACAAAGATTTTTACTAATTTGATAATCCAAACACTAGTGCTTTATTTAGAACTCATTCATTAAACAAATTTGAGGAGAATATAGATTCCCGTGATCCTTTTGGGAATCTCGCTACTTAAATTAATATTGACGTCTCATTCCTAGATGTATCTTTTTCATGTAATACCTTTCATCTAGTGATGTTTGATACTGTTAATCTTTCTATTAGGGCTATTCACTTTAGTTTTTTTTCTAATTATTGTGTTTTAGTACGAGTTGAAGAGGCTTATAAAGTCACATCGGTCAATAAACGTTATGTGACAAATTTTATGCGTTCTTCAAAAACTTTAAGCTTGATCGAATATAAATATGTTTATATATAATATGAGGACTATATTAGGAAAAAAAAGATAAATTCTTGATAATGTTATAATTTGGTTTTACAAACCTGCAAAAAATCCCGTTTATATGCTATAATTCGAATTAATTTTTTTTACTTCTATTTTTTCAAATCGTTTATCGAATTTCTAGTCAACTATTGAGAATATAGGTACTGCATATTACACTTCCTTAAGTAAGAACAATCAATTCTTCAAAAACTTTAAGCTTGATTGAATATAAATATGTTTATATCAAATATGGGGACTATAATAGGAAAAAAGAAGAAAGATAAATTCTTGATAATGTTATAATTTTGTTTTACAAACCTGAAAAAAACTTATCTATATGCTATAATTCGAAGTAATGTTTTTTACTTCTATTTTTCAAATCGTTCATCGACTCTCTAGTCAACGGTTGAGAATATGGGTACCACATATCTTGCTTCCTTATATAAGTAAGAACAATCCCATCTCAACATTAGTATGATATTGTTCGCTTTGGCCCCAAAGGGCCGCACAGTTTTACTTTTTAGTCCACTTCCCAAAAGCCTCATACTAGTTAAGATATATTCTTACTTATATACAATTGATCCTTCTCATGTTTAACGATGTAAGATGTGAGAATTTGTTCACCACCCTAACAAATCCTACTCTCGAAGAAAGTACCACCTTAGTCTCATTTCAATTGACTTCCATCCGTCCACATGTATTCAGGTTATTAACTATCGGAACTATAGAGGCACTACATATGTTGTTGCTCACCTCCTATTAGACCATCACTTTCTTGTTTCTTAGCACCGCTCCAATCAAGTACCACCATCTTGATACACTCCAATCAAGTCACACTGCTTGATGAGTCACGGGCACTCCAAACTAGGATCTCCAGAGCATGTCAATCACCTTGAGCATGACCATTGGTTCGTTATGTTCAACTTTCAAGAATTTCAACCACATTGCGTTCAGTCTGGATCTGAAAATCTTATACTATTTAAGAACAACCGATCTAATAGGTGGTAAGAAAAATTAAACGTCTTAGAATAGATAAAGGGTTAGTATATTGTAGTCGTTAGTTTAACGAGTTCTTTGAAGATGGGGGAATAGTGTGCCAACGCACTTGTTCTAGAACAACACAACAGAATGGGGTCCCAAAAAGAATGAACAAAATGGTTTGTAACAATGCATGAAGCATACTCTCGCCTTCCAGTGTATGAAATGATTTTTGGGCCGAAGCTATCAATACAACGTGTTAATTGATAAATCGGTCTCCAATAATGACTATTGATTGTAAAACTCCTTTTGAGATTTGGTCTGGATCATCGGCTGGTTACGAACAATTGAGGGTGTTCGGTTGTCTTGTGTATGCTCACGTGGGAGATTGTAAGTTTGAACTGAGGGAAAAGAAGTGCATATTTTTAGGATATGACTTGATTGGAGTGTATCAATATGATGGTACTTGATTGGAGTGACGCTAAGGACCAAAATAGTGATGGTCTAATATGAGGTGAGTAACAACATTCGCAATGCCTCTATAATTCAGGTAGTCTGTAACCTGATTAGAGTGGGTAAATAAAAGTCAATTGAAATGATGCTAAGGTGGTACTTTGTTCGAGAAGAGGATTTATTAGGGTGACGACCAAAGTCCCACATCTCATATCGGTTAAACATGGGCAAGATCAATGATATATAAGTAAGAACATATCTTAACTAGTATTAGGCCTTTCGGAAGTGGACCAAAAAGAAAAGTCGTGTGGCCCTTTGGGGCTAAAGTGGACAATATCATACTAGTGTTGAGATGAGATTGTTCTTACTTATGTACGGAAGCAGAATATGTGGTACCCATATTCCCAACAAACGGTATCAGAGCTCCAGGCCCATACAGAACACGATGGTGGTGAAATTCTCGTATGCTAAACATATGATGTACCAGAAACCAACAAGTGTAGCTCAAGGTGAAAAAACTTCTCTAGAGATCCTATTTCAGAATACCCGTGGCTCATCAAACGGTGTGACTTGATTGGAGTGAATCAAGATAAAGGTACTTGATTGGAGCGACACTAAGGAACAAGACAATATGGCCTAATAGAAGGTGAGAAGTTACATCTGCAATGCCTCTAGATGTAAGGGAGTCTTCAAACTTATTAGAGTGGGAACATGAAAGTCATTTGAGATGAGAATTTGTTCAAAGGTGGCAACCAAAGTCCCACATCCTACATTGGTTAGACATGGGAAGGATAAGTTGTATATAAGTGAGAACATATCTCAACTTGTTTTGAGGCCTTTTCAAAGTGGACCAAAAGAAAAGTCATGCGGACCTTTGGATCCAAAACGGAAAATATCATACTAGTGTGGAGATGAGGTTGTTATTACTTATATATGGAGACAGAATATGCGGTACCTATATTCTCAACATCAACTTATGCCTAATTCTTGGATAATTTTGATGGTTGACATTATTATTTCTCAACATATCTTCCGGCAATTTATCGTTGATAATGTTTTGGCATTAATGAAGGTTTATGATAGGTAATCATTTATTTTATTTACTAAGGAAGCTGGTGATAAAATTCTTGAAAATATTTATGAGTATAACAATAAATGGAAGAAAGAGTTTCTTTGTGTCTCGAATAACTAGAGTACTGGAACAAAACAAGATAAATGACTTTGTTTTTGTACTTAGGTTTTATAGAGTAAACATCTTCTATACTGTTTTTTCAATTGTTGTAATTTTTTATTTGATCATAAGTGTTATCTTTATTTTAACTTGCTACCCATATTATTTCTATATATGGAAAGGTCTTACAAAATTTGTTTTCCTTTTCCTTATAAACAGTATGCCAAACTTGTTAAAGAGATTGAACTATGGTTTAATGATTATAAGGTCATCTTGGTTTTTTGAAATCTTATTTCTACTAAATTGTGGCGTTGCCCTACCGTAGTTGCTATCTATTTGGTCCTTTGGGTTCCGGTAGACTAAGACTGATGATTGGAGTCCTTGTATTAACAAGTCTTTAGTTATTATTGTTTATTCTAAATCTACAAAGATCATTGATTCTCAAGTGAAAAGGTTAACATTAGGTGTTCACCTACTAGAAACATTGTTGCCAAAGGTATTGAGCCTAAGAAAATGGTTTCAAAGGATGTTAATATTAATTCAAAAGATAAATAAGGCAACTTGTCCACAATGAACACGAGAGGTTGGCCCGAAGTAGAAGTTAGTATCTATATTTTACCAAAGTTGTCAAATTATCTTGGTGATAATTCAATTCTTAAGGAATTGGTAACCACAATATTAGTTGTTGATTTAAAAACATATGTTGTAGTTTCCAAACACAAGGTAACTAACTCTTCTGCAATAGTATCTCCCTTGGAAACTACTATGATTAAAGTTCATGTTGATGTCAATCTAGTCAAAGGTCCTAATTGTTGTTAGAATTTATCGGAGAAAGTTTGTTGTTGGTGCTTAAAAACTATTTGGAATATAGCTTGATTTTGTAATGCATCACATTCATTCCACAAAGAAAAATATTGTGATAAATAAAGGTGGTAACCACAAGATTTCTACTTGTGTTAGGAAAAATAAAAATATAACGGGTAATGTTACTCCAAAGTTTTTGATGCTTTGAGAAAAATGAAGCTTCGAGTGCCATTGTTATTTCGGCCATGAAAGAGATTCCTATTGTGGTGGGAAAATGAAAAGTAAAATAGATAATGTTATATATAAGTTGGTTCTTGGTGCCCTGAGGGAAAATGAAGCTTCGAAGGCAATTGTTATTTTGGTCAATCACTTTGAGAGAAGGAGGAGGCCGAAGCGCAAAAATGAAGAATCTGTTAAGGAGACTAGTCCCAAAAAACCCATGGTCAAAGATGAACCAATGCCTGATGTTTTATATTTGTACTGGTTAAAAAACTCATTTTCTTTCAAATATTATTAAAAGTCTTGATACTGTTGATGCACTAATCCCCAAAAGATGGATACATTTCCAGTCATTTGTGAAACAACCCGTTATGAAACTCATGCATACACACTTAATTATAAATTATATTTTAAAAAGAAATCTTCAATTTTAGGAACTCCTGATGTACCGGCTGATGGAAATTGTGTGGACACCTCTAACTATCAAATTTGTGTTAGTTTTTCTTGATTGTTAATCATTTTGTCCATACACTTAGAGCTTTCCGTTTGGATCATATAAGATATATACCATCAATTTGTGCCTCTCGCATATATTGTTATGCATGGTCTCATATATTTGTTTATGAGTGGTCTCATATGATCGTTTATACATGATTACAGAAGGAGAAGTTTTTGGACTGTGATGAAACATGAATATTTAAAGTATTATTTAGAGAATTAGATATTGAGTTAGAATTAAGTACAAAAATAGATATTAGATAATCGGTTGTGAAACTTAAAGTATTAGATCCCTCCTAGATAAGTTTAACTAGATTAATATATATATAAATAAAAAAGAAAAAAATAAAAGAAAAATAATTTACACTGGAGTCGTCCATAAAAATGATATTCAGATATATAAATATAATTGAAAATAGTGTCGAGGTGTATTAAAACTAAATATTCGAAAAGTCAATTATTCATTTGCAATTCGAGGATGCGATTACAACAGAAGCATAAACTCAAGCTCAATATCTTGAGCAGAAACTTAAGTTCCCACCCACAGTCTCCTAGTTTAGTTATCTTTTGGAATTTTTAGTTATAAAATTTTAATTATCCCATTAATGACATTAATACAGTAATATAGAAGTTAAAAAACAGTAAAATTATTTGGTTCAGGGATATATTTATACTTAATGAAAATATGTTAATTTATTTTGAAAGAGTTTATAATGCATTTATACCTCTTAAACGAAAAACAAATTCACCTTCGTAAACAAACGATTACATAAATGGTAATCTAAAAACGCATAGATCCTTAATCCAAAAGGTTTTTGTTTTATTTTAGCTCCATCAAAGACATACGTACATACACAAAGCCATAATTGAAAGAGTCTTAGTAAATAAAAGCACACCACAAGTAGGCGGAAGCAAATACTAAACTCAAACAGCAACTATATTTTTAGGTCCAGGTCCAACTCCAAGGCAAGCATCCACAGCTTCTGTCACTGTTAAAAACACATTCCCTCCTATATTTCCCACAAACTTTGCTAACCTCAGCTTATGAATCACTTCCCATCGTGGATTGATTATGGCCAACTGTTATAAACAAATCGTAAACCAAATTGTCATTACAAAATTATCTTTATAATGTTACGAAAATATTTAAACTTTACACAATTTTTTTATACTATAAGATTATTCAAGTTCGATAAGTATTTTTTTTACCTCCATTCCAATGGATACAAGATTATTGTGTAGTTCTTTCACCGAAGCAATACCAGATGTGTCGATGTTGATCAAATCTAGCATTTATATAAAAATCAATAAGATGTTATCGACACGAAAATATTAAATATATACCCCAAAAGAGAGAAAACTAATTACTTACTAGACATGTCGAGTAGAACAAGTTGAATAGTTCGTTTAGTATTATCTTCGTGTTCTTCGTTTACCCATCTCATAATCCTTCAAGATCAAATAAGTAAATTTCCGATTTTTTCTATTAAAATGTTTAGTTTTGGATGAATTATTATTATTATTATTATTATTATTATTATTATTATTATTATTATTATTATTATTATTATTATTATTATTATTATTATTATTATAATACCTTTCGGTGACAAAACTAGAATTCGCGAAACAAAGGAAGGCGGATTTGACTCGGATTATTAAAACACCGGGAGTTTTAACAGCCATCGGATACTGATCAATGTCACAAAAAACATCTGTTCCGGGAATTTGTCCGAGTATTTCTGTTCCTGGTCTGATCGACATCACGATGATCTTCGCAAATGATATTCCTATCTGCAATATATACATGCAATGCAAATATAAGACTATAAGACTGTTTTTAAGTGTAATTTATAAGTCATACAAGGTGATGATTACAGAGGCAATTAATGGTTTCTAAAAATCGATTGAGAGCTGGATATAAATTTAATGGTTTAGAGGTTTTATTTTAAAGTATAAAACCAATAACGTTGAACCTAACTGATAAAACTAATAATTCGAAAAAATTGACAAAAAAATCTAACCAATAAAACTAATACATCCATGAAATAACCAAATAAAAAATTCGATAAAATCGTAAATCCAAGACGAATTCAGACATATATTTTTTGGTTTTGTTTATTATATGTTATATTGTCAAAATGGTTAGATAAAAATTAATTAATACTAAAGTTAAAAGTTAATTTTTAAATAAAAAAAAATTAAAAATTAAGTTAAAAAATGATTTTTTTGAATAATCACACTAGTTTCGAAATTTGATTGAAACCGAACAAACCAAAACCGAACCCAATCAAACGAAAAAGTTCGGACCGAATCAAATTCAGAATCGGAACCGAACTAAAAATTTAATAATCCGATACGATTATGAAAATTAAAACAAAAAATTTAACAATTGGATTCTAACAAATAACATCAAAACCCGAATGGACCGATAACCGTTCTAATTAGCATATATAGATTATTACTTATATGTAAAGCCAAACTATGTCATATTTCGAACAACAATTGATAAGAGTAGAATATAAAACTTTTGAATGAAGTGTGTATATAATTGATAGTTGGATATAATATTTGATATTTTCTACTTCCACCTAACACGTGGGAGAATGTCAATTGGTATATTGGCTTATAACCCCCACATTCCACTACCACCAATCAGGATAGCACGAAATGCAAAACGAAAAATCATCATGAAAATGAAAAGTTCCAAATGCAAAAAAAAAAAAAAACAATAAATTAATAATTGCTACCACTATCGTCACAAAATATATCATAAAATTGGAAATCGCTTTTTATTTATTTATTGAAAATGGTCACTTTTCATTTCATTTTATTTTTATTTAGCTTGTCTCGAAAGCATACAATTGGAAAATAATAAAATAAATGGTTGATGGAAAATAGATTCTTGAATGGATGGAAATCATTGAATGTTCTCCGCTTCTAAAATTTTATTGTTAAAACCTTTTCCTAGCAGCTTATAATTAGGATATTAAAAGGTAGACAGAATTCCAAGTTTAATAATTAGGAATATGTTATATATTGTAAAATTTTATTTTTAAACATATACGTTTTTGTTTATATTTATAAATAATAAATTTGTTTGTTGGTATATAATATGGATTTGAAATATGGATTTCAATCTATGTAATGTTTAACAATCGTTTAAAAAATAATGAGAAAGTGATTTTAACAAAATTTAGTGCATTTTTTTATAATATCGTTTTTTGTTATTTATATAAATCATAATTTTTTATTATAAGATAATAGGATTTTTTTTTGGGAACTCACAATCACTATATAACGAGTGCAATAACCTACGAACAATGTCAGGTAAACCGGAAAAGATAACAGACCCAACGAAAAAACGTTTGTAAAAATACTCGAACTCATGACTTTTAGTAACGAGCATACTTTATGCCTTACTCCACCAACTCGGCTACCTTTATTATGGCTAATAGATTTTAGTTATTTTTTGAGAGAGATAAATCGGTTTATTGATTACTGACATTCCATTTTCTTATATATAAATTTTATTTTTAGTCGTATATTAATATATGAATTAGATATGTTTAATTCTACTGATTTTTTTATAACTTAAAATTTTAAGTTTCAATAAAAAAATTATTTTATAAAAGGTGTATATAATGTGTTAAGAATCTTCTTTTGCAATCAACATATAACACATACAAATAAGATTTTAGCGTAATAATATATTTATGAATGTCAGTTTTAGTAATTTGTGTATGTAGTTATTTGGTTATGTAATTACATGATTTTAAAAACAAGATGGTTAATTTTAGCAATTAACGAAATTTTTGACATATTTGTATTGATTTTTTTGTGTTCCTATTCTATATTTTGCTATTCAATTTTTTCTAAGATAACAAAGTTTGTTTTTTTTAAAATATTTAGAACACAAAAACGTTCTAAAAGATATTTATTTATATATTATTAAAAATAAATTTGTACCGGGGAGATTTGAAACAATTCCATGCATATGCATGGTATGGTTGAATATTAGTAAGAGATAGAAATGTTACCGCAGCAAGTAGACCGATCTCTACAGAAGCAAATAGTACACCGAAAAAAGCTCCTATACACGCCAGGAAATCTAGCTTATCGATCTTCCAAATATTATACGCTCCGTTCAAATCAATAAGTCCCGGAAGAGCAGAAAGTATAATGGACGCAAGAATCGCAATCGGTGTATAATACAACAGCTTCGTTAACAACTCCAATGTAATAAACACGGTTATAGCCATCACTATATTCGACACGGCCGTCTCGCAACCGGCGCTAAAATTAACAGCCGTGCGCGAAAAAGAACCTATAAAAAGTTACTATAAATTATTAGTACGTTCTAAAAAAAACATTAACAGAAAGCACTTTAGCACCAAAAGTGTTCTTATGAAACATCAACAAATATATTATAGTGTGTTTTGAAAAGTGGTTTTGAGAATAAAAGCGCTTTTGTGAACATGAAACTTATACTACATGAATCTTGTTCAAGTTTCGGGGTAAGTTCAGAAAACTTGTAATGGTCTGTTTGGATAAAGAAAAAAAAAAGTCAAAAAGCAAATCACATCATTTTTCATTTTGATGGACAAGAAAAATTCCAAACACTAGTTCAGATATTCTTTCAAACTAAAGTATGTCCTTTGAGTGATAGGTTCGGTCATAACAGTTGGTGGTTTTAGTTTAGCTGGAGTGTCAATATATGATATTACCATTTTTAAATTTAATCTCAAAACCATATCCAGAAATGAATGGATATCAAAAGAATTCACACTAGACACGATCTCTAAACCTAACACAATCTTAAAGCTAACGCGATATAGTTTTTGCTGATATTTAGCTAAGGTTAGTGAGAATATTTTTATCACTAGTTTTATAAAATAATTATTCTAAAATATATTTTTGTAAATCTTGTTTAAAACAGCTGTCTTTGACTATCAAAATTTGAACATATAGTTAACTTATTTTCAAATATTTCATGGGGTTATATTTTTAAAATATATATATCCAAAACTAAAAAAAGGTATTACCGGTAGCAGCATAACAAGAAGTAAAGGATCCAATAATATTGGTACACCCTATGGCAACCATTTCTTTGTTTCCATCAATATGGTATCCTTTGATGGATGCGAATGATCTCCCAACAGCAATTGCTTCCTACAAAATTAAATAAAAATAAGTTAGTTCGACAAAAAAAAGTATGTAACTGTATTGTATAAGATACTAATATTGTTGTATATATAAACCATTATGAACCATTTTATCACTTACTGTTAAAGCAACAACAGCTACAACCAGACCGATTTTCACTACTTCTCCTATATGTGGACTCTTGAAGTCTAGTAGATGAACTGAACTCGGATTTAAGCCTCCTTTTATATGTTTTACGGTTTTGATTCCACTTTTATCGGCTTTTGTAAGAAAGACAATTAGGGTTGATAAAACTACAGATAAGAGTGGAGCAATAGCCGGTAACCAAAACAATTTCTTGTTCTTCTTTCCCTGTACAAACCGTAAAATTATTAAGGTTACAACCATTTATATATATAATTATATTATGGAAATCGAAAGAACTTTGTTTAGTACTTACCACAAATCTAGTGATGAGAATAAAACTGAGAAAGGAACAACCAAGGATGAAAGTATAAGGACTCCACTGTAATAAAACAAATGTTAATGAGAAAAGAGATTTATATTAGTAGTACTAAAAAAAGACAAAAGAATGAAATACTAAAAACATACTTGGTGCTGACATGAATGCCAAACAGCTTTAAGAACAGAAACTATATCAGTTTTGGTTGTAGACATTTCAATCCCAAGTAACCCTTTTAATTGTTGCAATCCAATCACAATGGCTGCACCAGCCATGAACCCCACAATTGCTGCATGTGACAGAAAATCTACCAGAAAACCCAATCTGTATATATAATAACAAGTCAAAAAAATTACATTATTTTTATAAATTATCTACTTTAAAATCAGTGAGCAGAATTTTATCGAACCTGAAGATCCCAAAGGCAGCCTGGAAAATACCGGCGAAAAAAGTGGCAGTGAAAACAAGTTTCCGGTAAGCAAGTGGATCGGATTCAGGATCAACTAGCTTTTGTAACATTGATGATAGTAGTAACGAGACCACCGCGACTGGTCCAATTGCTATTTCTCTTGATGTTCCCATCACAGCATACACTAGAGGTGGTACAACACTTGAATCTAGTGTACATAACCATAAAGTAGACAAAAAAGAAAAGATTCAACAAACATAGTTTTGCCAAACTTGCATATAAAGACATACCATATAGAGTACAAACACTTACATAGACCATATTGAGGATCTAGTTTTGCCAAAGTTGCATAGCCAATACTCTTCATGTGCCCCAAAAAAGTAAAGAAATAAGTGATTGAATATAGTCAAATATGACATATTTACTGATTGTAATTCAAGCGAAGTTAGTTTTACCTGAGGAATGCACAGACTAGCAAGAGTTAAACCGGCCATCAAATCGTTTTTGAACTTAGTAGCTTTATAATCTTTACACCAACCAAGAATAGGGAAGATCCCTTGCATAATCCAACAAATGCCTTTCAACCCGGTTTGCTTCTTAAGAGACTTAAACTTATTAGCCCCGGGCAAAACGCTGTCTCTAACCGAATCTGCTAGCTCGCGAAATAGGCTAGGTGGCTCAGGAGAATTCAGCAGCCACTGAGCTCTTTCGGTCCGGCTGCTGTTCTTCTCAAGATCAACCATTTCCTGAGCTGAAGAAGCCATTGAAGTTGGATTTATATTTGAAGTGTTTGGGAGAACTTTAAGAGTATTGTTTATCTTTCTCTTTGATTCTCTCTCAAGAACATGTAAGATATGAACACCAATGTAAATGTTTTTTTTTTTGTATATGGGTTTGATGTTGAGTTCTATTTGGTTTCCTAGTGGAGTTTATATATAGATTGGAAAGTTGGTTTCAATGGTAGAGATTTTTTTTGTTAAAAAATTATGGAATAAGGCATTGTTTTTATTATAAAGAGTGATGATATATCAACTTGAAAGAGAGTAGCTTCAAGAAGTAAAACTCTAACAGCTTTTTGACATGTTTTAATTGTAGCTTGAGGTAGGTAAACCAAAAGGATAATGGGGAGTGAGAAATCAAAAGGTGAAAAGAGGAATCAGAGCTAGTTTTATAGTTTACACTTGGGAATTGAATATTGCAAGGTTTACCTCAGCACTTTAGAATTATATTTGGGCCAGGATAAATCTCTGATCGGTTTTTACGAATCTTACACCCTTTAGGGATAACACATTCTTTTTCTAAAAAGATAAAATCTTTTTTGATAAATCTATCTTTTGGAACTTATAAAAACGTATAAAAAACTCATCTAAGAAGCTAGTGATATAAAACCGTGCAGTTTTGAAGTAGGAGGAAGAAATGTTGGTCCACCTAGAGAGCAGACCCCGGATGAGGAGTTTTTTTTAACACCAATAGCCATGTTCATCGCTTGTATCCGAACTACAAAAATCAAGAGGCGTTTAGCGTCTTCACTTTTCCAAGGTGTAAGTTTATTCAAAAATTACGTTTGACTAATAATCCATACTTTTGTTACTATTTTCTTTATGCGTTTTCCAAAATCGATCATCACTGCAATGCTTTGCTATGTACGATATTATTCGGTGATTAGATCTTAATCAACAGACCAGATTCATAGATGAGGTTATAAGGACATCATCTGGAACTTTTATTGAATATCCTGCCAGTTACTATACTAATATCCACCTAACTGAGGTATTTTTTTAGCGTTGGCATGCAAAGATATTTATTTTTTTTATTTTTTTTCGGTGAGATGATGGTGACTCTAGACGACGTCCACACAATTATGGATCTTCCCGTAAAAGATATATTTTTAGATCTTATTAAGAATGATGGTGAAAATGAGAGGTTGTGGTTGTATCAGCCATGCTTGGTATTCAACCAACCTTTCTTAGTAGAAGGCTTAAAAGGCCATATAGTATGAGTGGTAAATACGTTTGTATTTCATGGTTGTGGGGACCTTTTAGAGTATTCATTATCAGAATAATGTTGTCACCGATGATGGTGTCAGATTCGCAATTCGAGCTTATATATTATATGTCTCAAGTAGTTAAATATTGGTCAAGAAGACTGAAAAATATTATTTTTTTCGATTATTTACAGTTCACTCAACATTACACTACGATGGATAGGTATAACCGGCGTCAGATGGTTTTGGTCCAGTTAGAACATGCTCTTGGATATAATTCATTTAATGGTACTAGTGGTATATACGAGTGTTTATGATTAGATTATTTGATCATTCCCTCGTATAGCGGATACGCTATATAACAAGTATATTATCACCTCACTACATATATTTTGATATGCACCACAAAGTATTCGTTTGAACCAATCTATTCAATAAACTATATTTAGGCTTCAAGAGAACACTGTAAGTTCTAATTAATATTTTAAAATCTTAAATTTATTTTGTTACATTTTTATGAATATAATATATCCTAAATTTTTAGTGATGTTATAGGTTAACTTTTTATCCCATTCCGTTCGACCATTTTGTGAGATTTCTTGAATTGATTATACGTTGAAGTCTTTGGACATCATCGAACCATATTATCCGCTTCGTGTGGCACGGCAGTTGGGTCATATTCAAATATTACCAAGCCGATTACGATCTCATTTTCCAAGGATTAGTAGACATGTTGGACCTAGGTTTTCTTGAGATGAAACCATTTGGACTAATTGGGAGGCGCTTACATTTAGTACCACCATAAAGGTCCTTAACGCGAGGGTGATTTGGATATAATTGTACCCTATTTGGGTTAAGAACTTATGGTATATATTGGACATCTTGTATTCAGTCAGGTCATATACATATGTTGAGGCAAACCCTCCCATGAGCATGTATCATCAAGGTAACTCAAATGAATGTTGAGATAAAATTCTTGAGATGAAAGGATGTCATGATATGATGATGGTGATGATAAGTTATAGTGTTCATATGAATGTTATCGTATTTCTCACTATTGTGGAGATCATGAATATATTATTTTATACTTTGTTACGAATATCACGATATTGTTTCTATATTGTTAGGATGTTTATGATCTAATTAGGATGTTTATGATCTTGTTTGTATATTGCTACAAATACTATGAACTTGTTATACCATTTATAATATTTTTATTATCTTGTATTTTTTTATTTATGAATAAAGTAACCATAAAATTCAATTTGATAAGGCTAAATTTTTTCTAAATCGCATGTCATGCACATTATATATCTGTTTAAAAAATATTTGGTGGAAAAATAGACTCATTTCGTATAATAAGCACGGTTATATGTGATTTATTTAGCATATAATTTATGATAACATTCTTCAGAAATAAACTTAAGGAAAAAACATAGTTATTGTTCGCACTATGTCCATGATATATGAGGATTATATCATACATAATCAGCAATATCATTCCTTAGAAAGATATTAAGGCATAAAAATAGCCATCATTCGCACTATACACCCGATATATGAGGATTATATCCCACATAATCCGCGATATCATTTCTTAAAAAGAAATTTAGGGAAAATAGCATTTGGTTGCACTTTGAGAGCGATATATGAGAATACTATCACACATAATCTAGGATATCATTCCTCGGAAATAATTTTTGGGAAAGAACACGAAACGTTAACGATAAGTTGCAATCATTGAACATAATATGAAAATACATCATTAAAAATTATTACAAGATGAGAATAACATACCGACATAACATTCCAAATCAATGAAATACTCCTTCTATAACCTATCATACATTTTGAAATCAATAATTTTTTAAATGAAATATGTTGAAAGCATCTTGCATGAATTCATAGGAGAGGTAGAACACCCCAACCAATGGTTCTGATTTCAAATAATTGAACTTGTTAGAGATTTCTTCACGACTTTTTTAGAGGAGACAAAGAGCAGAACTACACCCATTCATGTAGTACATTGTATATATAACATGGGTAAAATATCATCGGTAGTCTCATACAAAAGTGTTTTCTTCACAAACTTAACAATTTGTAGCAAGTGATTGTATACTTGGATATTCCATTCCATATTGAATATAAATCATTTTTTAGCTACGTTATTTGGTAGGTGAAGATATATTCCATGCTTGAGTAGCAATATACAACAAAGTATGATAAATGGGCGGGGAGTCATCTTCAACGAGAAATTGAAATTGACGAAAAATCCTCTTTGGTGCGTAATTAATGTCATTTACGAGGAATTTTATTATCTCCACAAGTGATAAGTATCTTTATATTACTAACAAAGTAAGATATCTTACTAAAATATGTTGTTTCCTTCGGCAAACTAAACTAAAAAAATTAATACAAACATAACCTAATAAATTTCCAACATAACATGTAAAATCAAACATTATATAATAAATTTGAGAGTATAGTGACATAATAAAACGACATGTAAGTAAGTTTCAAACAAAATATAACATAATCACACATGTTTGGTTTGATCACTCGGTACTGGTTTTTTAGGCATCGATGTGAATACTAGATTGATTTGGGTAAATTTGTTGAATCTTTAGAAGTATAGAATTACCTAAGAATTTGCTGTTTTGGTATGGAACCGAATCCATATGGGGTATAATTCCGGAAAATGTCCATATGAAAAAAATAAATTTAAGAATTAGAGATACATTAGAAACTTAATTTTTGTTAAAAATAAATCACGTTGTTGATAAATTTACCAAATATATATCACATACTAAAGTAATTCCAACTTATTTTGCATGTGATGAATGATGCGGAAAACCACGTAAGTGTAGATACGTATAAGATAGATAGATATATAAATGGTATGCAACATTAATCTGGTGTCGGTTAATGTCATCCAATAACGACTATCCAGATAACTTGTGAACCAAGCTAACATATGTAGTAATCCATCCAAAATATTTTCTCAAATAAAAAGTTTCCACAAAAAATCTCAGTGGCCATTTAACTCGATGATCAAATCTCATCTAATATAAACCTAATTTCCCCAATGACCTTATATCGCTCTTGATACGGTTTGATGACCGCACCGCCTGTCTGGTGCAACATCCTTTATACTAGTAATATAAGAATGATAAACATTTATGGATGCATTTTGTGTACATATTTACATTTCTATTTGATAAGTGCATTTCATATCACTTATTACGGTTCCATTATTCTTAAATTCGTCATCGGTTCTCAAATATTCGTTGAGTTTTAACGTATTTTCCAGTATTCTTAAAGACACTTGTACCGCGGGTAAATTGTGATAATATTAATAAATTTGGGGTTGAAATTGAAGAAACTGGAAAATTAATGTATTTAGGAAAATTTTGGAACAGTTGAAAAGAAACGAAAATATATTAATGCTAAAAATATATTATGACGAGTGATTTTCCAAAAAAATATATATTAATGCTTGAAATATATTATGACGAGTGATTTTCCAAAAAATATATATATATTAATGCTAAAAATATATTATGACGAGTGATTTTCCAAAAAATATACATTAATCTTGAAAAATATATTAATGTTGAAAAAAAGGAAAATATATTTTCTAAGATATTGTTTAAAATATTAAATTAAGAAGAAAATATTAAAGCGAAGCATAAAAGGAAATTAATGCTGAATTAAGAAAAGAATATTAGATTAATCCGAATATTTTATTTAGCTATATTGTTTAAAATATTATTTTATTTAACATAAATATTTACGTTACGTAATTTAATTGTTTTTAGGGTTTCGGCAGAATATCTATATAAAGAGACGTAAAGGAGAAAGAAGTGCGCCGTTTTGGTTTCTTGTCTTTCGGCAAAATATAAATAAAAGAAAAAAAGAAAAAAAGAGAATAGAAAAAGAAAGAAGAAAAAGGAATTGTCTACTTATATAATTGGTATCTGTTCGCCTGTTCGAAAATCAATTGGTGCAGCAAAAGACAATCGGGTCTGTTGAAAAGCAAAAAAGACAAAACTTGTCTGTCGAAAATCAATTGGTGCAGCAAAAGACAATCGGGTCTGTTGAAAAGCAAAAAAGACAAAACTTGTCTGTTGAAAAGCAAAGCAGCAAAAGACAAATCGTGTCAGACTCGAAAAGCAAGGCAGAAAAGACAAAACGGACGGCACGACAGTAGGCACGAATTGGGTTTGCGGCAAAAGCAATTGACGGCAAGCAACGACAAATTGACGTTGAGTTTCTTTTTCGGTTTAATATTTACTAAACTCTTCTTCGTTTATTTTTTTATTTTTATTTATATTCATCAAACTATGTTAATTTTTAAGACCATAATGATGGTTTGTTCGATTATGAACTAATCGTTGTCATGGAACCTTAGCGGATTTGTTTGAATAATATTTTGGGTTTATTGCTTAATTGATTTTTTTGAGATATGTTTATCGGTTATCTAGTATGGTTGTGTTTTTTTGTTAGATGCGTCGCGAACATCTAGATTGTTTATCTTTAATGAATGCGAAAATATATTTAAGGGTTAGAACTTGCCATGCTAGCATAGGTTCTTGAATGATTCATATTGTGATTGTTCATGATTCGTAATATGTCATTAACCATATCATATTACCCTATGTAATCGAAATAGGTAACTTGTGCTTAAAACCAATTGTACCTCAATTCATATAGACATATAGGATTGTCACGCATGCGGTGTCTGCTTAATTGCTATCTCTTTTGTGGTTGTTTAAGTGGTTTGGTTTACGTGTACTGAAAGGTAGCGTATTCTGATTTTGAGTTATCTGATTAGTAATCGTAGTTATCTTACATATTAATTAAGTATATTGATTGCTTGATTGATTTGTAAGATACGTTTATCGGTTACCTAGTATGGTTGTGCTTATCGTTAGATGCGTCGCGAACAACTAGTTTGTTAATCTTTAATGAATGCGAAAGTGGATTTAAGGGTTTAGAACTTGCCATGCTAGCATAGGTTCTTGAAATATTCGTATTGTGATTGTTCATGATTCGTAATATGTCACTAACCATATCATATTACCCTATGTAATCAAAATATATAATTTGCGATTAAAACCAATTGTACCTCAATTCGTATAAACATATAGGATTGTCACGCAAGCGGTGTCTGCTTAGTTGCTATCTCTTTTGTGGTTGTTTAAGTGGTTTGGTTTACGTGTACTGAGAGGTAGCGTATACTGATTTCGTGTTATCTGATTAGTAATCGTTATTATCATACATATTGATTAAGTATATTAATACTCTGAGTAAAATAAACAATGAAGTTAGGGTTCCATGTTTTCTCTCGCATAAGTAAACTCGTTAGTTAATCTCGTTAGTTAATTTGCTTAGTTATATTCATTCACCCATACTTTATTACTCGTTCAAGCATTAGTCTAATAATCATACGTTGTTGCATAAGTGAATTCTTGTCTTATACACCTAGTCTTCGTGGGAACGATCTTTCGTACTTATTACTTGCTACGATTTGACCGCGTATACTTGCGTGAGAAAAGGACTAACAAGTTTTTGGCACCGTTGCCGGGGACTCGGTGTTATTTAACAGTTTTATTGCTTATCAGCAGGAGTCATTATAAAACTACTGACTTGATTCGGTTACTTTCTTTTTGTGTGTTTTCTTGTGTTTCAGGTACTTGAGTATGTATGCAAACACGGTCTCAAACTAGAGCACTAGTACAAAAGGAGCTTGAAATACAGCAAGGAACAGAGTTAATATTCGCAGTTTCTGATACTAATTCTACAATGGGAGATCCAGCTCCAAAAGCACTCATGGAATACTCTCAACCAAAGATCATGGATATTCAGTCTAGCATTGTCATACCCAATATCGCTGCGAATAATTTCGAGATTAAACCCAGCACTATTCAGATGATGCAGAATTCTTGTCAGTTTGGGGGAGCTTCATCTGAGGATCCTAATATGCACATTATGACCTTCCTTGAAATCTGTGATACTTTCAAGTTCAACGGTGTTTCAGATGATGCCATAAGATTGAGACTCTTCCCATTTTCTCTGAGGGACAAAGCTAAGAGCTGGTTACACTCTTTACCAGCAGGCTCGACCACTACGTGGGATATACTAGCACATAAATTTCTCTCAAAATTCTTTCCTATGGCAAGAACAGCCGCCTTGAGGAATGCTATTACTCAGTTTTCTCAGTCATATGGTGAATCTTTAAGTGAAGCTTGGGAGCGTTACAAGGAGATGCTTAGAAAATGTCCTCATCATGGGATGCCTGATTGGTTAGTAATAAATTGCTTCTACAATGGGTTGGGTGCGCAAACAAGGCCCATGGTCGATGCTGCATCTGGGGGAGCCTTATTAACGAAAAGCTATGAGGAGGCCCATGAGCTCCTTGAGATGATGGCTGCTAATGAATTCCAGAACCCTTCTCAGAGACAGTCACAACATAAAGTAGCTGGTATTCTTAACGTAGACACTGCCACTGCTTTAACAGCTCAGCTTGAAGCTCTAAACATGAATGTAGATTCTTTAACTAAACTAGGGGTACAACAGGTAGCTAGTGTGTGCGAGATTTGTGCTGGAGGGCATGACACTCAAAAATGCTCAATCTCTACTAAGTCAGTGCAATTTGTGAGTAACTTTCAGAGGTAGAATCAACAACCAATCTCAAACACATATCACCCAAGCAACAGAAATCATCCGAACTTCAGTTGGAGCAATAATCAGCATTATGGTGCTAAGCCATACGCTCCTCCTGGATTTCAGCAACAAGGGCAGCAACATCAATCTCAACAGTATGCCCCAAGACAACCTCAGAATCAACATCCTGACCCTTCTCAACATTCTGTGAGAGACTCTGAATTCGAAGAGATGAAGTTAATGATTAAAAGTCTGATGGTATCTCACAAGACCTTGGAAAATCAGATTGGGCAGATGGCCAGTAACATGATTGTTAGACCTCAAGGAGTTCTTCCTAGCGACACGTAACATAATCCAGGTAAACGGGACGGCAAAGAGAAATGCCAAGCTATCACCTTGCGATCAGGAAAGGTTGCTGAGAACCCCACAGTTGAACAAGAGGCGGATTCTTCTCAAAATCAGCCCATTCTGAAAAATTCTGCTAAAAATCAGCCCTCATCTGAGGTTAATTCTGGTCAAGATCAGCCACCTAACAAGCCATCTCAGTCAGTTGTTGAGCCTACGATCTACCCTCCTCCACCTTTTCCGCAAAGGTTGCAGAAACAGAAGCTAGATGCTCAATTTGGGAGATTTTTGGAGGTATTCAAGAAGCTACACATCAACATACCTTTTGCTGAAGCATTAGAGCAAATGCCTAGTTATGCCAAGTTCATAAAGGGAATTCTTTCGAAAAAGCTAAAGCTTGGTGATTTTGAGACAGTGGCGCTCACTGAGGAATGCAGTGCGATCTTACAACAAAAATTGCCTCCCAAACTTAAAGATCCAGGAAGCTTTACCATTCCTTGTTCAATCGGAAATTTAACTTTCAGCAAATGTTTATGTGATTTGGGAGCGAGCATCAATCTGATGCCCCTATCTGTGTTTGAGAAACTTGGGCTACCTGGGCCAAAACCGACTAATATCTCTTTGCAACTGGCCGATCGTTCTATTACATATCCTCGTGGGCTCGTAGAAGATGTCTTAGTAAAGGTAGACAAGCTCATCTTTCCTGCTGACTTCGTTATCTTGGATTTCGAAGAGGACAAAAACATCCCCATCATCATGGGAAGACCATTCTTGGCTACGGGAAAAACTCTGATCGATTTCCAAAAAGGGGAACTCACTATGAGAGTGCAAGATCAGAATGTCACTTTCAACGTTTTCAAGGCTATGAAATCTCCAACAGAGGATGAAGAATGTTTCAGGTTGGATATGATCGATTCTTTGTACAATAATGAGGTGGATCGGTATGCGAGTTCAGATGTTCTAGTCAGAGTTCTACATGGTGAATCTGACTTAGAAGACGAAGAGATATCCGAATGTGTTCAACTACTAAAGGCAGCCCCGTATCAAAAGAGGCTCAATATTCCACATGAGTCGCTCAGACTGGGTGATCTTAAGGATTCTCAGGAAAAGCTTAAACCTTCTCTAGAAGAAGCTCCTAAACTTGAACTCAAACCACTACCAGATCATCTCAGGTATGCTTACTTAGGAGAGTCATCTACATTACCTGTTATTATTGCATCTAACCTTTCAGGTAGTGAGGAAGAAAAGCTATTGAGAGTCCTGAGCAAGTTCAAATCAGCCATTGGTTGGACCATAGCAGATATCAAGGGAATTAGTCCCTCTTACTGCATGCACAAGATTCTGCTCGAAGAAGGGAGCAAACCATCTATTGAGCATCAGAGGAGACTAAATCCTATCATGAAAGAGGTGGTGAAGAAAGAAATTCTGAAGTGGCTAGATGCAGGCATTATCTATCCTATCTCAGACAGTCAGTGGGTAAGCCCGGTGCAATGTGTACCAAAGAAGGGAGGAATGACAGTAGTAACAAATGAAAAGAATGAACTCATCCCCACTCGGACAGTCACTGGATGGAGAATTTGCATGGACTATCGTAAATTGAATAAGGCCACTAGAAAAGATCACTTTCCCTTGCCATTTATTGATCATATGTTGGATAGGTTGGCGGGCCATGAATATTACTGTATGCTCGATGGATATTCAGGATACAATCAGATTTGTATAGCTCCAGAAGATCAGGAGAAAACGACCTTCACATGCCCTTTTGGTACATTTGCTTTTCGACGTGTCTCGTTTGGACTTTGCAATGCACCCGCTACTTTTCAAAGGTGCATGCTGGCTATTTTCTCTGAAATGGTTGGTGATATCATGGAGGTGTTCATGGACGATTTCACGGTCTTTGGGAAATCATACGATGGTTGTCTATCTAATTTGGGTAGAGTACTTGAGAGATGTGTGAAAACAAACCTCATTCTTAATTGGGAAAAATGTCACTTCATGGTTCAAGAAGGTATCATCCTTGGACACAAGGTATCCAAGAGAGATTTAGAAGTAGACAAGGCCAAGCTTGAAACGATCAAAAAACTTCCTCCTCCTATCTCAGTAAAAGGAATTCGTAGTTTTCTTGGTGGATTTTATAGACGTTTTATTCAGGACTTCTCAAAGATCACCAAACCACTTTGTAGTCTACTGGAAAAGGAAGCTCCCTTTCGATTTACTGAAGAGTGTTCCGTTGCTTTTGAGCTCTTGAAGAAAAAGTTGACATCAGCCCCAATCATCACTGCGCCTAACTGGAAAGAGCCATTTGAGATGATGTGTGATGCTAGTGATTTTTCCGTGGGAGTCGTTCTTGGTCAAAGGAAGCTGAAGGTGTTTCACGTGGTTCACTATGCTAGTAAAACCCTCAATGATGCACAACGAAACTACACAGTTACTGAAAAATAGCTTTTGGCTGTTGTCTATGGTTTTGAGAAGTTTAGATCCTACTTACTTGGTGCTAAAGTCGCGGTTTTCACGGATCATTCGGCTATCAAGTACCTGCTATCTAAAAAGGATGCAAATCCTCGCTTAATTCGATGGGTACTCTTGCTTCAGGAATTCGAGTTGGAAATTAAAGACAGAAAGGGGACTGAAAAACAGGTAGCTGACCATCTATCACGTCTTGAGCAACATGAGAAAGACAAGGGAGATGGAATCCTTATCAACGAATGTTTCCCAGATGAGCAGTTGTTCCTGATCCAAGGAGAAGTACCTTGGTTTGCTGATTTTGTTAACTATCTGGTTAGCAATGTGATTCCTTCAGATTTTACTTGGGCTCAACGAAAGAAATTCTTGCATGACGTGAAATGGTATCTTTGGGATGAACCATTCTTGTTTAAACAGTGTGCTGATAAGATGATCCGACGTTGCATTCCATACAGTGAGATTGAGAAAGTTTTACATGATTGTCACTCTACGGTTTATGGAGGACATTATGCTGGGGATAAGACAGCTGCTCGAGTTCTTCAAGCAGGTTTTTACTGGCCTACCTTGTTTAAGGATGCTCATCTGTACGTTCGTAGATGCGATCGATGCCAAAGGGTTGGTAATATTTCTATGCGAAATGAGATGCCCCTTAATATGCTTCTTGAGGTTGAGGTATTCGATGTATGGGGAATAGATTTCACGGGACCATTTGTTTCCTCATGCAACAATCTATACATACTCTTAGCTGTGGATTATGTATCTAAGTGGGTAGAGGTGAAAGCTCTCCCAACTAACGATGCTAAGGTAGTGCTCAATTTCCTTCGTAAGCAAATATTCACTCGCTTCGGAACTCCTCGTGCTATAATCAGTGATGAAGGGACTCACTTTTGCAATCGTCAGTTCACAACATTGTTGGCTAAATATGGTGTTTCTCATCGTGTCGCTACCGCTTACCACCCTCAAACTAATGGTCAAGCTGAAGTCTCGAATCGAGAAATCAAGAGAATCTTAGAAAAAGTGGTGAATCCTTCAAGGAAAGATTGGTCTCTGAAGTTAGATGAAGTAGTATGGGCATACCGAACGGCTTACAAAACTCCACTTGGGATGTCACCATTTCAGTTAGTATATGGTAAGGCTTGTCATCTTCCAGCAGAACTTGAGCATAAGGCATTCTGGGCTTTAAAGAAGTTGAATTTTGACATTCAAGCAGTTGGCGAGAAGCATGTGCTTCAATTGAATGAACTTGACGAGTTTCGGTCTCAAGCCTATGAGAACTCGAAGATGTATAAGGAAAAAGTCAAGAAATGGCATGATAGGAAGCTTCTACATAAAGCTTTTGAGCCGGGTCAAATGGTTCTTCTTTTCAACTCTCGTCTAAAGCTTTTCCCAGGGAAGCTCAAGTCAAGATGGTCTGGACCTTTTAAAGTCAAGACAGTATATCCACATGGAGCAGTTGAAATCTTTGAGGAATCGCCAGACAAAGCATTCAAAGTCAATGGTCAGCGACTCAAGCATTACTATGGAGATGTGGGGAACCGTGAGGCGTTCAGCATCAGCCTCGACACTATATGATTCCTAGTGGTATCGTCGAGCTTTCGACGTTAAACAAACGCTTCGTGGGAGGCAACCCACTGGGAAACAATGATCAACACTGCTGGACGAATAGGGGAGTGTTTTTTTTTATCTTTTAATTTCTTGTAGTTGCATTCATCATAGTAGTTATTCATGTTAGTCATGCTTATTTTCATTTTCATGCCATGATTATATAGACTGTGTTTAGGATCGAGTTAGCTTATTAGCACATCATTTTGTTCATGCATTTTGCGTCTTTGATCACTTCAGTTGCTGTTTCTACTTAAGTAGCCGATGATAAAAATTGTTTGGAATGATAGTAGGAATAAAATCTATTTAGGTTACTTGTCAATTAGCTTGCTTGATGTAGAAGCACAATTAATACATGTAGACTCATCGATTGTTTTTATGCTAGTTACGGACACACTTGAGTATTGTTTTATATAATCCTTGACTAGGTTCAGAATTACACCTTAATCCTTTATTAGCTCATGGATTGCAAAAAGATAAGTTTGGGGGAGTTGAAAGATAAATATGCGTATTATTCAGTTAGGCGTCAAAGGCTAGTAGCCGCTCGTCGACGTACGTCCTCTCGCTGGGGGCTGCGTATTGCGAGTAGTCTAGGGGTGGAATGAGATAGAGGGAAACGTACTCATTCCTAATCTGATTGCTTAAAAAAAAGATAAAAAATAAAAGAAGAAGGCAAAATTGGCTAGGATGAGCTCTTTGGTACTCGAGTTATTAAGTTCTAGGGGACTTTGTGCCTAGTGACCTAAGACTTTTCCGGTCTGGGATCCGCTAACCTAAAGCTCGCTACATTGGCACCATTGTATAAGTCTTTCAGGGACCTCATCCATTGCACGGTCAAATAAGTCTTTGAGTGTCTGTATATAGAGTAAAGCATAATAAATCTTTGACAACCCCTGAGAAATATGGATGTGCAACTTGACTATGAAGAATCTAGGTTGTATTTCGTTTCTAATCTTGTGATTATTATGATGAGAACAAGTAAGGTCCATTAATTTGTACTAAAAACATGTCGAGTGAGTTTGAGCACACACACACACGCTTCTTCACTTGTATTGCTAACATTTGAGTACCTAGCTATTTCGCATTCCGAGGTCATTACATTCGTTGAGGCATTTATGCTTAATTAGTTACGGTTACTTGTTCGGGATCATTGCGTTCTTGCATTAATTTAAATTCAGTTGCATTCATGCATCAATTGTTAAACCTGTTTTGCATTGCTTGAGGACAAGCAACGGTTTAAGTTTGGGGGTCTGATAAGTGCATTTCATATCACTTATTACGGTTCCATTATTCTTAAATTCGTCATCGGTTCTCAAATATTCGTTGAGTTTTAACGTATTTTTCCAGTATTCTTAAAGACGCTTGTGCCGCGGGTAAATTGTGATAATATTAATAAATATGGAGTTGAAATTGAAGAAACTGGAAAATTAATGTATTTAGGAAAATTTTGGAACAGTTGAAAAGAAAAGAAAATATATTAATGCTAAAAATATATTATGACGAGCGATTTTCCAAAAAAATATAAATTAATGCTTGAAATATATTATGACGAGTGATTTTCCAAAAAAAATATATATTAATGCTAAAAATATATTATGACGAGTGATTTTCCAAAAAATATATATTAATGCTTGAAAAATATATTAATGTTGAAAAAAAGGAAAATATATTTTCTAAGATATTGTTTAAAATATTAAATTAAAAAGAATATATTAAAGCGAAGCATAAAAGGAAATTAATACTGAATTAAGAAAAGAATATTAGATTAATCCGAATATTTTATTTAGTTATATTGTTTAAAATATTATTTTATTTAACATAAATATTTACGTTATGTAATTTAATTGTTTGTAGGGTTTCGGCAGAATATCTATATAAAGAGACGTAAAGGATAAAGAAGTGCGCCGTTTTGGTTTCTTATCTTTCGGCAAAATACAAATAAAAGAAAAAAAGAAAAAAAAAAGAAAGAAGAAAAAGGAATTGTCTACTTATATAATCGGTGTCTGTTCGAAAATCAATTGGTGCAGCAAAAGACAATCGGGTTTGTTGAAAAGCAAAAAAGACAAAACTTGTCTGTCGAAAATCAATTGGTGCAGCAAAAGACAATCGGGTCTGTTGAAAAGCAAAAAAGACAAAACTTGTCTGTTGAAAAGCAAAGCAGCAAAAGACAAATCGTGTCAGACTCGAAAAGCAAGGCAGGAAAGACAAAACGGACGGCACGACAGTAGGCACGAATTGGGTTTGCGGCAAAAGCAATTGACGACAAGCAACGGCGAATTGACGTTGAGTTTCTTTTTCGGTTTAATATTTACTAAACTCTTCTTCGTTTATTTTTTTTACTTTTATTTATATTCATCAAACTATGTTAATTTTTAAGACAATGATGATGATTTGTTCGATTATGAACTAATCGTTGTCATGGAACCTTAGCGGATTTGTTTGAATAATATTTAGGGTTTATTGCTTAATTGATTTTTTTTTAGATATGTTTATCGGTTATCTAGTATGGTTGTGTTTTTTTGTTAGATGCGTCGCGAACATCTAGATTGTTTATCTCTAATGAATGCGAAAGTATATTTAAGGGTTAGAACTTGCCATGCTAGCATAGGTTCTTGAATGATTCATATTGTGATTGTTCATGATTCGTAATATGTCATTAACTATATCATATTACCCTATATAATCGAAATAGGTAACTTGTGCTTAAAACCAATTGTACCTCAATTCATATAGACATATAGGATTGTCATGCATGCGGTGTCTGCTTAATTGCTATCTCTTTTGTGGTTGTTTAAGTCGTTTGGTTTACGTGTACTGAAAGGTAGCATATTCTGATTTTGAGTTATCTGATTAGTAATCGTAGTTATCTTACATATTGATTAAGTATATTAATACTCTAAGTAAAATAAACAATGAAGTTAGGGTTCCATGTTTTCTCTCGCATAAGTAAAACTCATTAGATATTCTCGTTACTTGATTTGTTTAGTTACATTCATACTTTATTACTCGTTCAAGCATTAGTTTAATAATCATACGTTGTTGCATAAGTGAATTCTTGTCTTATACACCTAGTCTTCGTGGGAACGATCTTTCTTACTTATTACTTGCTACGATTTGACCGCGTATACTTGCGTGAGAAAAGGACTAACACTGTTCTTACTAGATTTTTTCAACCTAGTTTCACTCTTTATAGGAGCTTTGAGTACTAAGAATGAATTTAGTTTATGAGAAACTTGTGCCACATATCATACTGGGCATGCTAGAACTCTCGGTTTTCTCAATGACATGTTTGAAATAAAATTTGAACTGTTTAATCAATCTTTCTGTACCGACTTTTATCTATCTCTAGTATTAAATGGTTCTATAGGATCTACAACGTGACTGGGTTCAAGTTTCAAGATTTGCATAAGCCTATTATAGTATTACCTTAAAAATCTGGACTCTAACAACATATGAAACTAACAATGATGGATAATTGTTTTCCTATAACATCTTCACGCATAGTTTTATCTTTGAAAACAATATCTAATATTTTATAAAATATGTTTTGTTCGTCCTTAGAAGTGTGCCTTTGTTTTCTTTCCACCATAACTATTTCACATGCACAAGGCAACCCATGTGATTCTCTAACAACATATCCACATGCTACGCTATATACCATTATATATCTAACTTTTTTATAAATTTTCTCAATATTTATGGGCGCAACAGATAAACCATTATTTTAATCATCAAAATTATAAGTTCTATGTGGAGGTTTCATAAAGAACTTAATTCTCGAATGATTAAAAACATTTGAATGTTGAAAATCAACCAACTTGGAACTTTGGTTCATAAAATTTTAACATTTAGTTGATTATCACCAATTTATCATTTTAAGGATGTGTGAACGCGCGAAGCCCTGTAAAAATAAAATTTTATGACTATAACTTTGGATTATTTTTTTATATAAAAAATGTAACATTAAAAAGAAAATATCACTTACCCATTGGTTGTTCTGTTGCCAACTTTTTCAATCTCATTTGTGAAGTGATTAAGAAAATTTTCCACGTACTTTGTTCTCTATAAATTAACATAATCTATACTTTTGGAAATAAACCAAACACTTACTTCAATTATTCTAGATTTGTGTTGTATTCCTCCTATGTGTTTGCTTAGATAAGATGTTATAAAATTTCATAAACTCCCCCGTAGTTTCCCACTTTGACATTAACATTTTAGCATTTGCAAGATTTTTTTTATATATACCATTTTCACAGCATGTAGATTACGTCCGTAAATATGTCTTCAATAGCCCGCATCAAGGCTAACTTTTGACCTATAAAAATAACACTAGAAAATGCATATTTATATCCACCATCATTATTCGTAAACTTAAAGCTCGCATGTAGTTGGTGTGCTTCTCCAAACTCATAAACACGAAACCAATTGAAAATATATATTATGTTGAAGTTACACCAATAGTCTAAAGCAATGACATTTTATACATTTTCGTTTTGTAAGTACTGGTGAGGATAATTATCGCCTGAGGGTAGGCTTGTAATTTGGTTGGCGTATTATAGTAGTATGTGGGTGTTATGTGTTTAGAGTAGAGAGTAGAGAGATAATTAAGCTGGCTGGTAGCAGTTAATTCTCATTACCCACACTTAATGCATGTGGTTGGGTATTTATACCCTAATGTTTGGGCCCTTATGGGCTTTCGGATCATGTTTAATGGACCCGGGTCATGTTTGAAGACCCATGAGCTCTAGGAAGGAGATCAAGTAGCTTAGTCAAGAAGTGTTTAGGTTTTTTAGTAATTTTTTCATAGTTCGAACAGTTCTATGGCCTGAGTGTTCGAAGTGATCTGTCTGGTCCGGAGGCCTTGGACCGATCTGTCCTTGTCCGGGGAGCATGCAAAATTCTGACTCATCAGGAGCCCCTTTTTTAGGTGTTTGTGCAAATACTCTTGTCAAAGACCTGAAAAATAGTCCGACATCAGGGGTAGTTTTAATCCGGACAGGTCTGTCAATTTGGGCCATGTGTTTATCCGGACAGATAAAGCTTCATGAATTCAAAACGGTTTTTGCCAGAGTTCGTGGGACACGTGTCACTCTCTGATTGGTTGCTTCAGCCGTTTTTCACCTTTAATTTCGAACCCACCTTCTTTGAAAAGCAACCTCTTAATTAAAGGTGGTGACATCAACGCCGTCTTTTAATCATTACCAATCTTTTTGAATTCTCCTAGGAATCAACTTCATTTTTCAGATTTACTATAAATACAAACTTACTTTCTACTGTTTTACCATCTTCTTCAAATTTACTCTACAAAATCTCTCAAAGCTTTCTCTCTCTAAAGCAAAAACTTAGTTCGATAGTTTATGTTTACAGCGAGGAACGCTCTTGTCAAAGGCGGGGGCAAAAGACAACAGCACCGGGTCAGAGGTGCCTATTAGAGCCCCCAAGGACAGGCTGTCTGGACCGGAGGGCTCCAATCCAAGTCTTCAACAAGAAACCTCTGTTCCAGATACTCTACCGGAGAGCAGAAATCAAAGGGGCACTGAGGCCCATCAGTCCGGAGACAAAGCTGAGTCAAATTTGAACCCTCCCCCCACTACAGCTGCTGAAATCCCTTCAACAATTATAGAGGAAGTGATGGAGGACTCTGTTGAAGAGGCCCCATTCGAGTCTGAGCCCTCCGGTCAGACCAGTAAAGAGATAGTTGCCAAGAAGGACAAGGGCAAAGAGAAATTGTATTTGAGGCATCCGGATCTGCCGGAGAGCCTAGAAGGAAAAGTGGGGCTTTGTTTTCACAATGTCAGCGTTAATTACCTCCTCTCCTTACAAAAAATCAACTACGCATTCATCCACACTGCTGAGCTGGGCAGGATGCGTACGAAGTGGGGCATACCAGAAAATGTAAAGATCAGTATTCCTATACACCCAGAGACTCCTATGGATTGGAAGTTAAGTGAAGTGGTCATGTTCACGGAGTTATTCAACTGGGGGCTCAGGTTCACACTAGACCCAGAGATTGTCAGATACTTCCATCTGATAAAACTCTGTCCGAGCCAACTAAGCCCCAACGCTTGGTACGCCCTCATGTCTTGCATCATGGCATCAAGACTGTCCGGGATCCCTCTGTCAATGGAGGAGTTCGCCGCAGTGGCCAGCCTTTGTAGAAACCACCACATCCCCTTTTACCACTTTAACATAGGGGATGATTTCAAGGCGGTGGATGATTTGCTGGAGGCAGAGAGGAATTGGAGGACCCAATTCCTGTTTGTCAGTGGTGCCTGGGAGAACGGCAAGAAGATCAAATCCGGAGAGAACCCAAGCCTCCTCAGAAGCAGGTGGAGGAGTGATTGTAAGTCTTCTACTTTATTCTTTTGTTTCTCTTCTTTCTTTTTTCTTAAAAGTAGTTCGAACTAATGGGTCTCACGTTTTCCTTGGCAGTGCTACCCAAGGAGTTTAGTGACTATCAGAAAGCCGGGCAGGCTACTTGTGGCAAGATTAATGCCTGGGCTGCAGAGAAATGGGGGAATCGATTCCACGCTGATTTCACCAGTGGCAACTTGGCAAGGTCTCACTTGTGGAACACCACAAGTCGGAGAGACTTGACTTGGGAGGAGATCTCCACTCAACCTCCTCCGGACGTTGTTATTAAGAGGACCCATGGACTAGATGGGACACTCTTCCTGCCAGGCCGGGCCAAAGCCCCGAGCAAGATGAAAGGCAAGAAGAATAAGGGAAAAAAGGTGGTGGGTGATGCTAACCCTCCTGATGCAGAGAAGGATGCTCCAACAAATCCGGAGGGGCCAGCCCAGAGCCAAATTGATGCTGCTCTCTTGGAAGTGGTGGAGCAAGAGACTGAGAAACAAGAAGCGAACCTCCCAAAACCTCCAAGGGCTTCCAAGAGAAATCGTAAACAAGGAAGCGAAGGCATAGACCGGGAAGCCAAGAAGAAGAAAACTTCTAACGGAGAAGAGCTTTCTCTCCCGGCTCCGGAGCCTTCTTTCCAAGCTGATCCTGCTGACCCAACGCAGGCCGAGGAGATTCCGGGTGACTTTCATACTGATGAGGTTGAGGGGGGAGACATCAACATTGATGGAGTGGACATCACCGGTCTTGGTGAGCTTGGTGAATACTTCCTCATCTTCCTAGAGATGACTTTGCCGGGCCTTACCTTCCTCCGAGCACCTCCAACACGGTCACTTTTAATGGTAAGACTTTTAGCGTTTCTAGTGAAAGAGATGCTATAGCCCACTCCTTGTTAAGCAACGTGCAGCCTGTACTTGTGTTGGAGAGACAAGTTCGGAGTCAGGCAGACATCATTAAAGACCTTAAGTCTGACAAGGAGAAGCTGTCCGATAACCTTCGCACTGTCACCTCCAATGCTGACATTTTAAAGGAAGAAACCGAGGAGTTGAAGAGGAAGCAACGCGAAAGCACCACAAAAGTATCCTCTTTGGAGGACACCATTAGAGAGCTTCAGAAGAAACTGTCCGGTCTGGAGAAAGACCTTACCATCTCAAAGGGAGAAATCAAAGCCAAAGACCAGATCATCTCCAACTTGACTAATGACAAGATTGCTCTCGAAAATACAGTGTCCAAGGCTGCTGAGGAGAAAACCACTTTGCTACAGGAGCAGGAGGCCAAGATCTAAGCCAATCAATGCTTATGCTACCAGAATGATCGACAGCCAGGAGGAAATGTACGCCAAGGTGAGGTCTGACATGGTTCTACTCTTCCACGAGAAGTTTCCGAAGAGGAACGTAGGGGAATTATGGCTTCATGTTGAGTCCGACGATCTCCCGTATCATACAATGGCTGATGGAGACTTGCATGGTTACTCTAGTGCTTCTATATCCGATGATGAAGAACATACCGGGGAGAGCCCAGACGAAAAGAAAGACGATCCTAAGGGAAAGAAGGTAGATGAAGGTGAGCCATCTTCAAAGGCTCAACCTTAACTTATGATTTACTTTGTTTACTTTTTATTCAGACTAAAGTCCTTGGAAGGCCAAGGCATTCTTTTTTGTAATTGTGTCCGGTATCTGACCAGATAGGTTTTTTGTTCTACTCTGACCATTCAAAAGTCCTTGGAAGGCCAAGGCACTTTAAGTTATTTCAATGAATGTTTCTGTTTTGCACAAATTTCATCTTCTTTCATTGTTTGTTCCAATTTCGATGGCTAGAGTTTAAATAGCCTTTAATTATATCATAGTGAGAGTGTTTAAGTTCTCCGGCTAGAGTTTAAGTAGCCCTTAGTTATTTCAATCCGGATAGTGTGACAAAAAACAAAATTTAAAACACTTGGAAAATTTTTAAGAAGGCATCAGATTTCATTCAAAAGCCCGGACACCTCATTAAACCTCCCCGTGCCACCAGGGAGGAAAGAGTATGCCCCCAAATATTTACATGGATGTTTAAACAAGTAAATAATTACACAAATTCTATTCCAAGTACATCCGGAGATGCTCGATATTCCAAGGATGAGTCAAAACTCTTCCATTTTTGTCTTGCAACCAATATGTTCCAGGTTTAATTCTTTCAACAACCATGTACGGACCTTCCCAAGTTGGGGCCAGCTTTCCGAACAGTTTTTCTTTAGTGTGTAAGAAGACTTTCCTTAATACCTTGTCCCCCTGTTGGAAATCTCTTCTTTTAACTTTGGAAGCAAACTTGCTTCTCATCAAACCCTGATAGTGTGCAACTCTCAGGTGAGCTTTAACTCGTCTTTCTTCTATCAAATCAAGTTGACCTCTGATTGCCACCTCGTTAGCGTGTTCAGAGAAGTTGTGAACACGAAATGATGGGAGAGTTGATTCTATGGGAGCTACTGCATCCATCCTATAGACCAAAGCAAAGGGTGACTCTTGTGTTGCAGCCCCAGGTGTTGTCCGGTAGGCCCATAGGACTTCTTGTAGATAACTAGGCCACTTCCCAGTAGCCCCTTCCAAATTCTTCTTTAAATCGGACAGTATAGTTCTATTAGCCACTTCAACTTGCCCATTTTCTTGTGGATGGAAAGGTGAAGAGAAACAATGTTGTATACCCCTTGAGGTACATAAGCTCTCCATTTCCCTATTGTCGAACTGTGGCCCATTGTCTGTTGTTATCTTTTGTGGGACACCAAATCAGCAACAGATGTTGGATAGAATGAAATTTATAACAGCTTTTGATGTTGTCCCTGCTAGAGGGGCTGCTTCAATCCACTTTGAAAAGTAGTCTATGGCCACAATTATAGTTTTGCGTCCTCCGGACGCCACAGGGAGAGGCCCTACTAAATCCAACCCCCATCGAGCAAAAGGAATAGGCTCAAAAATTGACTATAAAGGAATGGCTGGGACATGAATTTCATTGCTGTACCTCTGGAATGGGTCACACCTTCTTACCAATTCCTTAGCATCTTTCATGATAGATGGCCAATAGTAACCGGACAGTAAAACTCTTCTTGTTAAAGCTCTGAACCCACAATGGGCTGATCCCTCACCATAATGCAATCCAGAGAGGACTACTTGAGACTCTTTATCCCCCAAACAGCGCAGGAGAGGTTTACTATAAGATTTTTTATACAACACTTCTCTCAATATGATGAAACCACGAGCCTTGTGTTTCAATGTTCTGGCTAGTGACTTATCCGGAGGCACAACACCATCGGAGAGATATTGCAGGAGAGGAAACCTCCAGTCTTGAGGTCGTTTCTCTTGTACTTCAAAAATTTCCTCTTCTTTACCCTTATTAAGTTGAATGGAGGGGCTTTCCAGCACATGGATCCATGGATATGACACCGTATATGCTATGGTTGCTAATGAGTCTGCTAGCTCATTTTCTGCCCGGGGAATGTGCTCATAAACAACACTTTTAAACTTGAGTGCTTCATTCTTAAGGAGGAGTAAATATTTCACAAGCTGCTCCTTCTTAGCCTCAGATTGGCCTTGGGCATGGTGGATAAGAAGTTGGGAGTCACTTAGTAGCTTGACCCTCTTAGCCTCACAAATGTAGGCTAACTTTAAACCAGCTATAGCTGCTTCGTATTCGGACTCATTATTAGATGCCCTGAAAGCAAAACAAATAGCCTGGTACATTTTGTCTCCATATGGGGAAGTTAAACACACCCCTGCACCACATCCCATAGTGCTAGATCCACCATCTGCTCGGACGACCCATACCTTTTTATTTTTTATATCAGTAGTTTGCTCCGAATCCCTGTCGGAGGGGAATTCAACCAAAAAGTCTGCCACAGCTTGGGCCTTGACTGCTGTTCGGGAAGCAAAGTCTATGTCGAAGTCCCCCAATTCTACTGACCACTTAGTCATCCTGCTTGAAATGTCTGCCTTTTGGAGGACATTCTTGAGGGGAAAAGAAGTCCGGACGATGATGGGATGAGCCTGGAAATAAGGCCTCATCTTCCTGGCAGCTATCACCAAGGCCAACGCTAACTTTTTGAGTTTCAAGTAACGCCTTTCTGCATCTATCAAACTTTTGCTGATATAGTACACAGGATGGGGATGACCACCGACTTCCCTTACCAACACAGCACTGATGGCACAACTTGAAACTGCCAAATATACGAAAAGTGTCTCCCCACCAACTGGTTTAAACAAAGTTTTGGGGGAGGACAGGTGCTTCTTGATCTCATTGAAAGCTTCATCACACTGTGCGGTCCAATCGAATCCCTTTGCACCCTTCAAGGTTTGAAAGAAAGGGGCACACCTGTCCGAAGACCTTGAGATAAATCTGTTTAAGGCAGCTAATCTCCCTGTTAACCGCTGTACTTCTTTAATGTTTCGAGGAGGTTCCATCTGAAATAGACCATTAAGCTGGTCCGGGTCGGGTTGTATTCCATGCTCACTTATAATATAGCCCAGAAACTTCCCGGACTGCACCCCGAACACACACTTTCCTGGGTTTAATTTCAAATTCACTTTTACCAAGTTGGCAAACTTTTCTTGGAGATCGGACAAGTGCAACTGCTCATCCACACTTTTCACCATCATGTCATCAATGTACACTTCCATATTTCTTCCAATCTGATCAGCAAATGCTTTGTTGACTAATCTCTGATAAGTAGCCCCAACATTTTTCAAACCAAAGGGCATTACCTTGTAGCAATGAAGACCTCTGTTAGTGACAAATGTGGTATGCTCTTGATCCTTCGGATCTACTTGAATCTGATTGTATCCGGAGAAGGCATCCATAAAGGAAAGTAGCTTGTTCCCAGAGGTAGAGTCTACTAACTGATCAATCCGGGAGACCGGATACAAATCTTTTGGGCAAGCTCTATTAAGATCTGTGAAGTCAATGCACATGCGCCACTTGCTATTTTTATTCTTTACCAGAACTGGATTGGCAGTCCACAAAGGATACTGAGACTCCTTGATGTGCCCCATCTTTGTGAGCCTGTCAACCTCTTGCACAATGACATCAACATTTTCCTTAGAAAAAGCTCTTCTCTTTTGAACCACCGGTGCTACGTCTCTCCGGACAGATAGGTGATGTGATATCACATGTGCTGGGACTCCAGTAACATCAGCATTGCACCAAGCAAAAACGTGCTGATGATTCTTCAAAAACTTTAACATTTCATCTTTCAGATCGGGTGGCATTTTGGAGCCTATCTTAACACTTCTTCCTTCTTCTAAACAATGTGTTTCTACCTCTTCGATTGGTATCAACACTCCAGGGGTCTCTCTGGGGTCATCAATTTCACCCTCACCCCCCAGAAAGCCCCACAAACTGCTATTGCACGTTGGTGCGAGCTGCCCCCAGTGTTCGGGGAGCCAGAGCAGTAGCATAACATTCCCTTGCAATCTTTTGACTGCTCCGGACGACTCCAACCTGTCCCTGAACAGCATATTTCAAGCACTGATGAACTGTTGAAGCCACTGCATGCATCCTAAAGAGCCAAGACCTCCCTAGAATAGAATTATAGCAAGTGGGACAATCCACCACAATAAAGAGTATTCTAACCATTTTCATGAAAGGGCCCTTGCCCAATAGAACTTCCTCTTCGAACTCACCGATCAAATCTGATGAGCTGCCTGTAAAGCCCACAATAGATCTGTCCGAACTCTGAATTACAGCTGGATTTTTCGTTCTCTTGTATGTAGCTAGGAAAATGATATTGGCTGAGCTTCCAGTATCCACCAAAATTCGTCTTATGGCGTTGCCCCCAATAGATGCTCCTATGACAACAACATCCTCATGAGGGCCAGCAATATCTCTTAAATCATCTTCATCAAAAACAATGAAGGGGAATGAATTTTGTAACTGATAGGAAGTCATGCCTCCTTCTAGCTGGGAGGCTAAAGTATGAACGTGCCTTTTCCTCGAAGAAGCGGTAGGAGCTATCATAGTGTCCCCTCCGAAAATTGTAAGCGACTCAAAAAACTTAATGAGTCCGGAGACCGACCTAGAACATTCCTCAATTGTACCCACTCTGTTTCGAGTTGGATCAGGATCCAAGTACTCAGATTCCACATCAAACCTCTCAATTATAACCATGGCTCCCTCCGGAGCAGCATTACTTGGACCAACCTGGTGAGTGTTGTCAGGTCTGTTGCCTCCTCTTCTTTTGACGTAAGCCCTCAGCTTTCCCCTCTCAATCAAGTTCTGAACTTATTGTTTCAACGCTATGCAGTCATCAGTGGTATGACCAATATCATTGTGATATTGGCAAAAAGAGTTATTGCGATGTTCTCTGGGAGACTGCAATGTGGCTGGTCTCCGATAATGCACCTCGTCCTTTGTTTTATCAAAAATGGTGGCCACACTTTCTTTCAATTCTGCGAACCACTCCGGTTGGACCCATGGCCCTCTCTTGTTTCTGGATTGCTGACTTTGAGCAGGAGCAGCTGGCTGAGACTGAGCTTTTGCCCTACCATGCCTCTGTCCGGTCTCTCTTGCTTTGTTCCCAGACTGATTCTGATTGGGGTTTGGTGTCACCGGGGTAGACCTCACCTGCCTGTGCACCCTGGTTTTCTTTGTTTCATTAACGTTTATTTGTTTTCCAACCTGATTCAGCAACCCTCCCCATGTCATGGCCTTCTTCTTGGTCACTGAATCAACTAGATTGCCTGGGTTCAAACCCTGCCTTAGGGATGCTATTGCCACCTATTCGAAGCAATCAGCCAACCCATTCTTGGTATTCACAAAACGGCTTATATATTCTTTCAAGGACTCATTTGGTTCCTGGGCACAGTGGATTATTGTGTCTCCATTTCCCTTTAGCTCTTTACTCCCTACAAACTGCCTTCGAAAGGTTACCCAAAAAGTATCGAAATCTTTAATACAACCCTGAGGCAGGTTGTTGTACCATTTTAGAGCACTCCCCGTAAATGATTGGGAGAATGCCCTACAAAGTAGTTTATCATCGTCGTCAAAGTTCATCATGAAGTTTTTAAATTGTTCCAAATGGTTGTCCGGATCAGTACTGCCATCGTACCTCTCTATTTTGGTGCTGTCAAACCTCTTAGGGAGGTTTCCGGAGAGAATTTTAGAAGATAATGAAGATTGCCTCCAATTTCTTCCACACTGAACACAGTACCCTCATTGGGAGTTGCAAAGATACCTGGTTCATCGTGAAAAGCGAAGGGATCCATCAGCATCCGGTCCACATGCTTCCGGCTATGAGATGATCCTTTACCAATATGCCTCTTCATCTTTCCTTGTCTATCCCTTTTTCTTGAATATTTTTTAATCTGCTTTTGCTTCTTTCTAGTTCGACCCTCATCGCTACTAGAGGATAAAGATTTTTCAACTCCCTCACTATCCGAAGAGCTATCAAAAGATTCTGAGCTTGAGTCAGAACTCTCCACTGGCTTAGACCGGTGAGACTTTTTGGAGCTGGCATTAGTCTTTTTGGTGCTCACATGAGTCTTCGAAGACTCATGCTCTCTGGGGTTATCGATGTGATTGGAAATTGACGCTTTCGACTTTTCTTTCACGCTCATCTTAGCATTTTCGGCCTTCAAAGCTTCTATTTCACCCTTTAGCCTATCACGCTCTTCGATAGTGTACTCATCATTCTCTCCCACCACTTCGAGCAGAGCTGGTGGTACTTCTGGATTGTCCGGATTCATTCGGACAGATTTTCTTAGCTGGTTTTGAATGCTTGATTCAGGCACCTTCGTGCTCCCACTGTGGTCGCCAATTTGGTGAGGATAATTATCGCCTGAGGGTAGGCTTGTAATTTGGTTGGTGTATTATAGTAGTATGTGGGTGTTATGTGTTTAGAGTAGAGAGTAGAGAGATAATTAAGCTGGCTGGTAGCAGTTAATTCTCATTACCCACACTTAATGCAGGTGGTTGGTATTTATACCCTAATGTTTGGGCCCTTATGGGCTTTCGGGTCATGTTTAATGGACCCGGGTCATGTTTAAAGACCCATGAGCTCTAAGAAGGAGAGCAAGTAGCTTAGTCAAGAAGTGTTTAGGTTTTTTAGTACTTTTGTCATAGTTCGGACAGTCCTATGGCCTGAGTGTTCGAAGTGAACTGTCCGGTCCGGAGGCCTTGGACCGATCTGTCCTTGTCCCGGGAGCCTGCAGAATTTGGACTCATCAAGTACAATCCACGATAAGTACTTGTGGAGGTGTACGTATGCACAAAAAATAACTTGATAATGATATCAGTTATATTAATTGTTTATCCCACACATAGTAATTATTTTACTTCAATTTTGTTAATAAGTACAATATTTGGACCATCTTTTCAACTAAACGATGTTTTTGGCGAATGTTGTCAAAATATGCACATGTTGGAAATATTTTCAGGTTTATGACTCTTTAAAGGACTATATATATATCCCTAAGACATAAACCAAGCAGAATTAACTGATAAACTATTTTTTTTTTATCGACAATGAGTCTACCAGCTTATGAATGACATTCAAAGCACATGCAAGGTTCTTAGTTGTATTTTTTGTTTACAATGGTCAATTGCAAATAATCACATAATACATCGGCTAGATACATTTTTAATTGAAAATGAACAATCATTTTTTTTATCGTACACTTTATCTTCCTCATACTATTTGCACTAACTTTCAATCTATAAATGACATAACTCTCGTATTTGTAATATATCTTTGGACCCTCCACTTATTATTGTTGTAGAGGTAACAATGATGATGAATCCTATCTTTTTTTTCTTTGGGATTTAAGCTATGCGTCCAATTCAGGTTTAATGTAGTACTAGTGTGTGGTAAAAGTTATGTGTAATAAACCATCATAAATGTTTGTTTCTCTTATTCCTATAATATATATTCATTTAGTTTGTCACAAATTTATTTACATGTATCTTATAATTAGTCACACAAACTTATAGATAATAACACAAATGACGCACCCAGGTTTTGGTAATATTATATTGGTTAGGTGCTACAAAAGTCCCACATTGGTTAGACATGTGAATGATCAATGGTATATAAATATGAACATATCTCCACTAGTATGAAGCTTTTTGGGAGTAAACAAAATATATTGTGTGGGCCTTCGTACCAAAGAAGACAATATCAAACTAGTGTAGAGATCGGCTCGTTCATACTTATATACATAAGTGGAATATGCGTCCCATATATTCCTAACAATTGGTATCATATTTCTAATTCCACATAGATCAACGTGTGGATGAAATCCTCGAGTATCGAACATGATAGACCAATCAGGCTCAAAGTGAAAGATATGTTGTAAACCTCTATGACTTATACATTATGGTATGATAAGATTAAGTAAGTATATCCTTTCTAAAGATCTATGACTCATGTAGTGAATCGTGGTACAATCTGATTAGAGTGAGAGAATGAAAGTCAATTGAAAGGCGACTAGCCATTCTCACTATGGAATATATGTTGTAAAGATCTATGACTCAGATTTCATGGTCTGATTAGAGTATCGGGTTGGTGAAATCCTCGACTATCGATTATAATAGAACAACCAGGCTCATGTTGAAAGATATATTATAAACCTCTATGAATTGGACATTATTTATTATTAGAGTAAGCAGATAAGTCTGTTGTAAAAATATGTGGCTTATATGGATAAACCTGACAAAATCTGATTAGAGTGAGTGTATAAAAATCAATTGAAAGAAGCCACACTATTGAAGATTAAGTATTTGTTTTAAAACTCTGTGACGTATACAATATGGTCTGATTACAGTGAGCATATAAATTTATTGTAGATAAATAATAAGGTATGATTAGAGTACCATGTGGGTGAGATCCTCAAGTGTAAAAAATGATAGACCAGCAAGGTTCAATGTGAAAGATATGTTTTAAACCTTTATAAATCATACAATATAGTCTGCCTAAAGTAAGTAGATATATACATTATATAGCTCTATGTCTAAATGGTGAACCTAGGATAATCTGGTTATAAAGAGAAGATAAAAGTTAATTAAGAAGAGGTTAACCATACTCAAGATGAAAGATATTCTGTAAAGATTTATGATTCAAATAGTATGGTCTGATTAAAGTGAGAAGATATATATTTTGTAAATCTCTATGGCTCAGGTGGTGAACTATGGTACAACCTGATTAAAATGAGCCGTTGAAAGTCAATTGAGAAATTTTAAAGTGGTACTTTGTTTGAGAGAAAGATTTGCTAGGTGCGACCAAACTCCCATATCGGTTAGAAATGAGAATGATCAATGATATATAAATAAGAACATATCTCCACTGGTATGATGAATATAAGGAATGGACCAAAAGCAAATTCATTCAAGCATTTCATCCAAATGTGGACAATACTAGACAGTATAGTCTGATTAGAGTGAACAAATAGATCTTTTGTAAATCTGTATGGTTCAGGTGGTGAATCCTAACACAATCTTATTAGAGTAATCGAATGAAAGTAAATTAAGAAGAGGCTAGTCATGCTCAAGATAAAAGATCTATTGTAAAGTTCTTCTAATGAGATAATGTGGTTTGATTATAGTGAGAATATAGATATGTTCTAAACATAAAATATGATGTGATTAGATAACGTATGGGTACAATCTTTAAGTGTCAATATGATAGTCCAACCAGACTCAATGTGAAAAATATGTTGTAAATCTATATGAATCAGATAGTTTGGTCTGATTAGAGTAAGAAGATAGATATGTTGGAAAGCTTTATGAGTCAGGTGGTAAACCGTGGCACAATCTGATTAGAGTGAGCAAATAAAAGTTAATTGAGAGGAGACTAGTCATGCTCAATATGAAATATTTATTGTAAAGATATATAACTTTACGTGGTCTAATTAGTGTGAGCATATAGATCTGTTGCAAAACTCTATTGCTGAGGTGCTGAACTCTAGCCCAACCTGATTAGCTTGAGTGGATGCAAGTCAATTGAAAGGAGGATAAATTGGTACTTTGTTCGAGAATGATATTTATTAAGTACATCAAAAGTCCCACACCCGTTAGACATGAGAATGATCAATGATATATAAGTAAAAACATATATATCAACTAGTATAAGGCATAATTGGAGTGGACCGAAAAAAATTATGTACGGGCTTTCGGGCCCAAACCGGATAATATTAGAAAGTATGGTCTAATTAGAGTGAGAATATATGTCAGTTTTAAAATTTTTATGGCTCAAGTGGTGAACCATAGTACAACCTTATTTAAGTGAGTGGATGAAATTCAATTGAGAAGAGGCTACTCATACTCAAGATGTAATAAAAATCTTAGTAATGATGATCTTCGGAAGGCTGCAATTTTGCATCTAGTAGATAGGAATAAACATTAAGATAAAGTTGATAAGGTTGAGTCTTTGACCATAAGACAAATTCTTACCCTCCCAATCATTGATTTTATATATGATTTTTTCAAGAAGATTAACAAAATTTCTGGTTTTGTTGTTTGAGTTGAGAGTGATACCAAGATAAAAAGTAGGAAGGAAACTAGTGTTAAAGCTAGTCTTAATGGCTAAGGCACTAATTCTGTCTTGAGATAAACTGTTGGATGTGATGATCTTTTTTTTTGTTGGTTGCTTGACCCGAAATGTCTTGATATTCATGTAAAAGAACCAAGAGTATTCATAGTTAAACAAAATATGAGTAAATCATCAGTGAATGCAAGACATGGTATGATAATGCTACTTCTACAAGAGTATTTTATGGTCTTGTTAGATTCAAAAAGCATGGACATCTTATTAAAACTTCTTTTGCAATGATAAAAAGACTTGGGGACAAGAGGTCCCCTTGTTTAATACCTCTTTTGGTCTTAAAGAAGCTAATAGCCTTGCCATTAATAAGGATAGAAACATAAGCATAACTAATCAGCCTACATACTAAGTTGACAAATGTAATTGAAACCAAAGGCTTGGAGAACTCTTATAATGAAAATGTGAGATAGCTTATCGAATGCTTTAGTCATGTCAACTTGGATTACTATGTTGCCAGCTTTTGTTTTCCTAAGTCATGAATTAGCGCATTGGAAAGAAGATATTCTCCTGAATAGACTCGTACATCACATAAACTGCCGCACATCAGAAATAAGCTTGGGAAGAAGATTTTATTTAGGATATTAGACATGATTCTATTCATAAGAGTACACAAATTAATTGGTCTGGAATCTTTCCATGTTGTTGGATTGCACGATTTGGGTATAAGATAAATGCCAGTTGTCATTATACCTTTAGAGATGTCTTGACCAAGTATGAATGAAGCTATTGCCTTACAGAATTCTTGCTTGATTATTTTCCAGCATGTGAGAAAGAAACAGCTGTTGAATCCATCCATTTCGGCTGCACTTGTTGGATTAAGGCTTTGGATGATGTTGAAGATCTCTTATTCAGTAGAAGTTTCCAATAATAAGTTATTATCTACATCAATAATGATAATCTTAGGGATAATGTTAAAAATATTATCATTCATACTAGTAGTTTCATCAACATAATTAAGATAAGGGGAAGAAGTTAGAATATCTCTGAAGTACGATTCAGCAGATGAACTTAGTATTTCTTCATTAGTTAGCTAGTTGTTTTCTTCTTTGATGCATGAGATTATACAATTTATTCTCTTTTTATTAACATAATTATGGTAGATCTTTGTATTCCTATTCCTATCCTTGAACCAATTGAAGTAGCACTTTTGGAACCAATAATCTTCTTCAATTGTAAGAGCCTTAAGATGATCAACGGTAGCTTTAGATCGATTAAATTTGTCATCCATGTTACTAGAGATTTGAAATTTAGCTTCACATACTTTAACAGCTTCCTCTGTCTCAAGAACCTTATAAAAAATGTTACCAAATTAGTTTTAATATCAATCCTTAAGAGCAGCATTGAATCTCTTGATTTTGTTCCAGATAACAAACATAAGGGATCCATTCATGTTTTGATTCCAATTAGTCTCCACAAAGCTAATGAAATACTTTTATAAGGTCCACATATTCAAAAACTTAAATCCATTCTTGCGTTTAATTTTGTCTTTGGCTATATTAATCCAAAGAGGAGTATGATCGGAGCAAGTCCTAGCAACGTGGATCAGATTTTCATAGAAATAATCAGACCAATCTTGATTATAAAGAACTCAATCCAAACATTTCCATTTAGTTTTGTCAGACCAAGTAAATTTAGTCCCAGCAAATCCCGTATATTCTAAAAAACAGTCATGACTAATATTATTAAAACTACATAACTTATGTGATAGTAGGTTGAATATCCTAACTGCTTATCGACAAAACTAATAGAATTAAAATCACCCAACACCATCCATTCCTTAGCAGTGGTAGAGATGTGTCTAAGATTATACCAAAGCTTATTTCTGCTAGCTCTTTGGCACTTTGCATAGATAGAAGTGACTGAAAAAATATTGATAATAATGTTATGCTTTATTTCAACATGAATATACTGAATATGACCAAACAGAATGTTAACCACTAAATCATCTTTCAAAAAAAGAAAGATTTTATTGGAAATGTTGACTTTGTAGTGGTTAAAGCCAATCTTAGCAGTAATCTTCTTCTGATGATTAGAGATGATAAGATGCTCATGAATGATGAGAAATTTAATATTTTCTTTCAATACAATAGATTTGAGCTTGTGCAAATCAACTTTGTTGCCAATCCCGCGAATGTTCCAATTTAGAACCTTGATCATAATTGACTTTTGATGGCAGATCTTCAGGGATTTGTAACTTGCAGAGACTTGATAACTAAGGAAATTATTTTCTTTTTGTTTTAAAATTGTTTTAGATTTTTGTTGAGAAAATCTCGAAAGCTTTTATCAAGTTCCTAATCTTTAGAATTTGAGTAGTTGGTAAGCTACCTATGTTGTCTTGATTGAGAGTATGAGTGCCTGATCTTAGATTCTCATAAGCCAGGGAAGGAGACAAATTGTAGTCATAATCAAAAGACTTGATGGCCTCTATTACCTCATCTTTGTTGGTGGAAATATCATTATCTTTAGAGGTAATTTGAATTTTGTTAGTCTTTCTTTTGTTTTTCACATCTTTAGCAAGGATTTGGGAGGAGTTTATGGCTCATTTAACATTTTTATGATCATTGGAGAGGGTTTTAGAATCTTTGCACATCTGATCATTGCGTCTCTTCTGCTTTAAGTTATTATCATCATTACTCTGATTGCTAGATTATTTGTCAGGCTTTATAACTATTGACTTGACTTTAGAGAGCTTAATTAATGAGGTTTCAGATTCTTTAGAATCTTTATCTGCATATATATATATTATTCTTCCAGTTCTTGGGTTTTCGGTAGAGATTGATTGTAAGTGTCATGCCTATGCCCTAAATGATGAAATAACTTGAAATAATGAGGGATATCCTTGTAACTTATCTCAATCGACATCCCTCATTATCACCAAAACCAACCCAAATATGATGATATAACTTCTTTATTAGATTCAGTTCAATCAAAGCATAATATACATCATGAAGAGCTATGTTTTTATCAGGAATAATGGTTGGCCAATGGTGGCTGCAATAGTCTGAATAATGGAATCATTGTATAGAAATTCTGGAACTTTGTCTATATGGATCCACACTAGAGTAATATTGCTTTCCATTTTTGGATTGAATGATGGAGTCCACTTTAGAATTCTCATAGTAAACTGTCCAACTGTCAATAGATTTTGACCCGTAGCTTTCAAATATAATCTTTTAGTGAGAATTTGAGCATGATATGACAATCACCCCAATTAGAGATACTGTATTCACCCCAAAATTCAACATAGGTCGAGAGTTCCAATAGAGACCATATATGAACCATTTCTATTTGACCCGGAGAATAACTGTATATTCTAGTTGGAGTGGACTACTTTTCTAAGTGGGCCGAGATCAACCCCCTAACTAACATCATGGCCAAAGAGGTAATCGACTTATTAAAAATAATATTTACTGTATGTTTGAATTGCCAAGATAATTACCACTAATAATGTACCCCATGTCCAGAATGCTAAAATGACTTCATTTTTCCTTGTCACAGGTACTCACCAAATATTCTCGACTCATTTTTATCCTCATGCTAACAGATGTGTCGAGGTAACGCATCGTAGTCTCATCCAAGACAGTGCTCTCTTTTGACAAGGTAACTAACTATACTAAAAACTACAATGCCAAAAGAAGAAGATCAGGTTTGGATGTGATAGAATAAAAAATGACCAAGTCGTATATAAGGGTACAAATTATCAAATTCTGATAAAAGCATGTACGATTCAAAGGTGCTTAACCGAACTTTCTAAGTGGGAGATCAAGTGTTAACACATGTTTTTCAGCATTGAAGGACTCTAAAGACGACAAGCTCAACCCTAAATAGTGAAGTCTCTACACGGTGGTGGATAAAATCAATGCACGAATGTATAATGAGCAAGGAAAACATCTCCCACAACCCTATAATATAAATTATTTGAAGCTTTATCTAGTTGAATATTATCTATCTTTTATGTAAACATAACTCTTTGTGAATGTTTGAATTTTTTGATGATGCATTGTTTTCTACCTTGGTGGCGCATTAAGATTTTAATAAATCACATATATAGTTGAACCCTTAAAAACAAATTTGTATAAAAATATTTATGCGTTAAATAATCTGTATTCTAATATTCATGTGGTCTAAAATTCAGCCCCTTCCGGCAAGGTCCCAACAAAAGATGGTGCAATTCTATTTACTATAGCCCCGTGAAGCACTAAAAATACAATATGTCACTGCTGAGTTTTAGAAGATTATAAAATGTTTTTTTTGTTCAGAAACTAGGGGAAGTCGGGAGAGAGATTTTCACGTTAAAATATCATGCAAGTCATGAATCATCATTAAGGATAAAATCAAGAAAATAAATGAGTTTTGACTTCTCCAAAGGAGAGTGATCACATTTAGGGGAAGTCGAAAACATATTGAAAAAACATATCGTGTAATAAGAAAATTAGTCGTGCTGGCCTATCCGAGCATTTAAACATAAAAAAACATCAAACATAAAATATATGACATGACATGTCATGGAGTTGTTTGCCAAAATTATTTTAGAAAACACATGCAAATACTACATTGCACTACCAAAGACTTTGGTTAAGAAAATGAAAGAAAATCACAAGCTAAGTAAATAGAATAACGATTCAGTCAATCCTGGTTTCATAAATACCATCGCCTATCTTAATATCCTCTTCCACAATGTTATAAATATATTCTATAACAACATTCTTGTTAAAAGTTCTCATGAATTCCACTTTAGCAATGTAGGGGTCGTCATGCAACATACATGCCAATATATCTAGTAAATTTTCTTAGGTATGAGCATAGAGCTCAATGTCCTAATCTTATGCCTCCTCTATTTTCTCGTAATCTTAATAGTTTACCACGCCCATCATGTCAAGATTTCTCGAGAGCTAGGCTATAAAATCAAATCGTCTAAGTCAATAAATGAATCATGAAATTTGATGTCCCTTTGCTTCATGATCTCCACAACTTGACCATAAGTTATCCATATGGTAAAGTTAAGGGACTTTTTGAAAACCTTACCTTTTGATTCACTAGTCTCTTTTCAATTTCTTCTCGGAATTGCCGTTTATCGGCTTACAAATGCGCGACCTATTGGCCATCAGTCTTCTTGAGGTGGTTAGTAGCATCATGTAATCCATGCCTCCTAAGTTGATGTTGGTTCCTAGAGGCAATAAACTAATTCCTAATTCTGGTAAATTCAGCATGAGTCTTGACCATATATTTAAGCATTATCAAAGGAGACTTTATAAGGTTAGCGAAGTCAGAAAGTACTTAGAAAATTGTTTGGAAATCCCCAAACATGTTACTTATCATTGGGAAAACAAAATCTAAATGACAATGATTATTTTTTACGCCACCAATGCAAAACACTAGAACATCTACCTTGGATTTTAAGGCGACTTTCCATGCACATGCATCAACTAGAACTCTCTCAATGGAAACAATAGAAATCCATTTGGAGCTATGTCCACATAGAGAAAGCACATAAACAAGGTACTTAATCCTTATAGGTCTGGCATTAGTGTTGGATCTCTTTTACGGGATCCGTTCAGCCTCTTTACTAGATCTTGAGATCATTACACCCTCGTTAATGCCTTTATCCCCTACATCGTTCGAGGCCTCTTAACTACCTCTTTTGATAAATGGATTCGTCCTCTCAGTGACATTCCCTTGATTAGTATAAAATTTGATCCATATTAAATCATCTTTACCATTCATGTTTCTTTTAACCTTTTAACCATTTGATCCATAAACCTATAGAAGATTCACGGCTGAAGTAGTTATGGTAACCATCAAACACTTCTAATACTTGGTGTTTGAGGGGAGGGTCATTGCAACCAAGATTTGAGCCATCTGATGCTCTAAGGTGAGCAAGATCTTGTCCGAATGTCTTAGGTTATCTATAAGCCCAAATCCGGATCAAAACATATTTCAATGATGAAAAGTTTTTGGAATTATTCTTCCAATGCTCAGCTTTGTAAACACTGATACCCTTAAAGATATTTTTCTTTTCAAAAGTAGTGATGAATAAGAGATCTATGCACTATGTCTCATAAGTCAAGTAAATCTTAAAAGCATGAAAACAAATATAATTGAACTAGTATATAAACTAGGGAAAAAATAATCTAAATCCATGAAAAGTAGAGCAAAACTATAAGGAATGATGTTGCCATCAGCTAGGAATAATGTGTCATTCCTTTTGTATTGCAAGCCATTTCTGGTTGGACGACGGTCCCCTCTTATGATCAGGATCTCACTCCCCACTGATAAAAATGAAACTCATCTTAGATTTTTTATTTGACTCAAGAAAGTCAACTATCATTTTGCATTTTCTTGAGATTGTTTGATGATAGAATATGTATGAATTACACCGAATTATCCAACTTTTTTATGCCAACTGTTAAACATAGAATGGATTTTCAGCAAGTCCAAAGGACATGCTGATTTTAATTACGTTCTTCCAAGCATGCAGTATTGGCTCTCTAGCATGGGGTGCATGGGTACCAGGAGTCCTAGTCAAAGAGATTTTGATAAATAGTTACCTCATCTTCTATGGCAGAGACATGAGCCTTGACAAGAATAGGTAGACAGATTTTAACGATAGAGGGAATCTCATATATAATCTTAAATTGGTAAAGAGAATCAAGGTCAAAGTAAACATAGTCTACGTCAATCAGATTATTATCTAGAGCTCGACAGATTTGCATAGGGATGGTGAATATAGTTTTATAAAAGATTGAGCGTGCTTGGATTGATAGAGGTTTTTTTCATTTCCCGAGTCTGCAAAAACTAGAGGTTGGTGTAATAGATTTTCTTGTTATACCTCCGCTAGTGGAATGTCAAACCCGTCGGCAAGAGCCAAAGAGATACCTTCAAAAATAGGATAATCAGAACTATGGTGCTAGGACATACACGGTTTAAAACTAGGCTCCAACAGGGTTTGACAAATACTTGTAGTCTTAATAGGGTTGGGCGCATTTTAAAATTGATGCACTTTCTTATACACTTAAATTTGTGTATGACATTTCGATCATTTTCTTCTAAATGGGAGTTTCTCTATTTAGGTCATCCGTGGAGTATTTGGCAAAATCCGTCACCTCTCTACCGTTTTAAAAATTCTTAATTTTATTTATGGTTTTACTTTTCCTAATAACCGATTATTGTAACTACTAAAGCAAAAAATGTATAAGCTGAATCACAAGTGATTCCGAGTAAGCCAAGGAGTAGGAAAGTATAAGCTGTTTGGATGAATCAAACGTGTAGAGACGATTAGAGCACGTGTTAGTGGTGGTGTAAGCGATTAAAAATTCTTCGGAAAAATAAATACCACAGAGACTGTGACTGAGTTACCGAGGAATTTTATTTCTTTTATCTCTAAAAAAAATTGAAGCAAAATTGAATATGAAGAAAGAACCCAGTTTATATATCATGACACTTACCTTTCACATCTATAGTTGTAATAATTGCCACATGAAAAAAGCAGATAGTCACCCATCAGCCTGTCTTTGGACCTCTAGTGTTGCCAACAATCATAATTTTCGATGCATTATCCTAGTCATAACACATGTCCACGGTAGACCAGCATGAATACGCGAGTAAATGAAAAATGTTTCAACTCTATACAATTGTTAACACTCAGACCTCCAAAGGTTAAACAATCTACTATCTCAAACATAAGCGATCGATGCATTTCATAAATGATTAACTCTATGGTAGTAAGCTCAAGTTGTCGTTACGACTCAACATATTTATTAACCCAACAAAACAATAGGCGATCTCCCCATATATTCTGACAATTGGTCATGTTCTTTCCCTATGTTTTGTCATATCAGATCCGGACACATGATACTTCATATAGATCGCAAACACATCATAATTGAGAAGTGCAATCATTTCTTACCAATATAGTCATGTATTAGCTAGTTCGCAAGGACTAGAGGGCTAGAAATAAAAAAATTATTAAAAAAATCGTTATATGGTAGTGGATATTATATTTAACGGGTACTTAGCCATAAACATATAACATATGTACTCATCGATTGTAAATAAACATTTCATCATTTTTTAAAATTGTGAGTAATTAATATAATAATTATTCGTATAGTAATTTTCTCTTTCCAATATCTCCTCTATTATTATTACTTTTATTTGTGTATTGTTTCTTTAACATTTTTCATTTCCTCTAATCGTATTTTGCTGCTTCTATTTATTCTATTCCTACTCTCTCATTTTCCCATTACTATCCTCTTCTTATAAATTCTATTTTCTTCGTAATTTATCGTTTTCGCCGATTTCCTCTCTTCTAGTGTTAGATTTTATGAAAAATCAACACGTATTTTCTCTTCAAAGAATTTAAAGTCGTGGCAATACTGTTTGTACTGGAGCGGTGCGGTAAATGGGTCCAGTTTTCAGCGGGTTGACATTTTTTTTGTTTTGATAATATGTATTGTTGCACCGTCTTATCAATTTTCCTCCAACAATTTGAAGAAATCGTTGTCTAACTAATTGGAAAAATGTTTATGCCTGTATTTCAAACCAAAATTACAGATTATCCTTAATTGATTTATGTATTTATATTATATGGTACTAGAATTCAATTGATTGTGGATTGTTTTGTAGGTTAACAAACAATATCTCTTGTATTCTAATTGGTATGTTAGTTTGGTCCATCAAACCTTCAAAAGGTTCCAGCAATCCTATGTAATTTTATTCACGATTTATTTATTTTAAATACTATTTTGTTTTAAACTACACAAAATAATAATATACTTTTAACAGATAAACTGGTCACGTCTCCCTTTTTCGATATGCTATGCTCACTTAAAATTTATTCGTTTGTAGTATAGTGATTATATTCTTTACTAGGAAAACAGGAAACTATTGTGCTAAAGTCCAAAACGAGGCATTTCCACAGCTAAAAACTAATCTAATAAGGTATTTTGTGGGCTGTGATTTTGTAAAGGTGGCTACAAATAAATAAATGTTATAAATTATTTTGAGTAATATTTAGTGTGATAATTTGTTTTATATGTTTTATAAACTTGAATATGAATAAAACTTATAATGTTTACAAATTTTTACATGTCCTTCTAATAATAGCCATGTGAATTTTTTTACTTTTTTATCTGATCGGTAAAATAATAAGACTTTTATATTTTTTTTATACGATCTTCGCGGTACAAATTATATAAAAATTTGAAAATATTACATAGTTTGTAAATTTGAAATTTAAAATAAAACTGAAAAATTGCAAATTTTTATCGAAGTTAAACTTGAGAATAAAAATAAAAACATACATAAATTTGTGTAAATATCCGTTTAGTTCTCATAATATGAATTATATGAGAATTTGTAAAAAAATTATTTAATGGGTAAACTTTGAGAATCAAAATAAAAACAATATCAATTTGTTTTGTAAAACATAAATGAAATGAGTTTATATTTTTTTAAAAATTTCGATGATTTATATATTTGCGTGACTTTCCTTTTAGTTTGGACTTAGTTTTGTATTAATACGGTTCAATTTTTATTTATAATAAAAACAATTAGATTGGCTGGCTAAAGGTAATTTAAAGTAGATTATTTGATTTGTTTATAAAATCTAACACAATGATATTTAGAGCTTATAAAACTTGAATCATGTTAAATTATAAGAAAAAAATACATACGTTTTTCAAAGAGCAAAATTCGAACTATCAAATAATAATTTTCTAAAAGTTAACATATGATATATTATTTAAGCTGTATCGGACAAAATAAATTGAAATATTATATATATATATATATATATATATATATTCTATTTTATTTTATAAATATTTAATTGACTAAAATATTTAATTTGTGCACTAAAATCTCATTTGTTGATTTTTTGTGATTGGGTCCAATAAATTTACAAAACAAATATAAACAAACAAGATTATCCATTGTTTATGATAATTTATATCAAAACCCATATTATATATTATTTATTTATTTATTTTAATTATGTGTTGTGGGAATATTAAAATAAACTAATTATTTTAATTTTATAAAATAAATAAAATAAAATATTAAATTTAGGTTAATGTAAGAAAGCGTCAATTAAAAATAATAATATAGGGATATGAGACGGAAAATACTTCTTATCCCAAAATTCTTAGTAGGAAACCTGAAGCTAAAAGTAAAGTAGTTACCAAGTTGTATGAAAAGGGAAAATGGAAGATAGTATGGTAATGGATAATATTGGGCCTACTTTAGATTCACTAAATTATTAAGGGCCAGGCTAAACACCCACTAAATTATAACCTCATGAAAATAAATCATATAGTAACATACTAAAATATTTTGACAATGGAAATACTTTCATTTTTATATTATTTCATTAGTGCTATTTAATTCAAATTTGATCATAAACTATGAAACAATTATTTTGAATTCGAAAATTAACTCAATTTAAAATTAGAAACTATTAATATTTGGCATTGTAAGACCAGGACGGTTATGGGATCGGTTTGATAACCCGTTTGAGACCAATTCGATAAAATATGTCCGAAACTGATCGGTAAAATTATAGAATCAGTGAGATTTTAATCCCTGATTAATATTTTTGACCGATAAACCCAATGAAAATCCGGTTAATATTTTGTTTTTAATAGATATAGTTTTTATTATAAAATTAATATTCAAATAAAACAATAACTAATATTAAGAGAAAAGTACCCATAAATACCTTCTCAACTATCAAATACCAACATGGTACCCGTTTTTGGACTAGTTTCATAAACTACCTAGAGTCAAAATATGGACAATTATATCCTCTAGGGTATAAAAGGGATTGTTTTTGGGTTGCTGTTATGCATGTCATATTACCATTAAGTTTGGATGTACTGCGAATTCATTACCTTTTGGTGTGCAGAATAGCTAAACCATAAGCATTAGTGAAGCTATTGTAATTCTATAGTGCTTGATTTTAGCACATGGTGCATCTCATATTTCTTTTATGCCATGATTAAGGGAAGGCTTCTGGTCATAAATACCATTGTGTGACATTTTTTTCTGTGTTCAGTTGCAGATATTGTGCTTTGGCTGCTCACCGGAAGTTTGTTGCATTGTTTGTTGATCGCAATGGCATGCAGAAGTTACTTGTTGTACCAAGATCAAGCCAGAAAAAATGCAGCATTGTTTTTTGCTGCTGCATTCGTATTCAAAGCTGTTCTTGATGCTTGTGATGCTCAGGGTGGTTTACAAAAGTTGCTCTAGCTTTTAAGTGATGTTGCGGCTGTTAGATCTGGACTGAACTCTGGATCTGTAAACCTGCCTAATTCAACATCACTTCGAAATGATCGGCCAACAGCAACAGCACTGACATCTTCAGAAAAGCAGATAGCTTATCACACTTGCTGTTGTAAGCATTGTGAGTTTACGTAGGGTTGGTCCATATCTAGCAATATTGGTTGCATTATCTATCAGTGTTTGTGTATAGTTTACAGTCCGACGCCATGGGTTTGAACCTGGTGGAGAAGAGGCGGAGGAAGAGGAAGAAGAAGAAGAGGAAGAAGAGGCGGAGGAATCTGATAGAGATGATTCTGATTAGGGTTGAACATGTCGATGTAGTATCATGGAACTGTTGGTTTATATTTTGTTGTGTTTAACGTTTGTTTATGATTTTTTTGGACTGTAACGAAAAACAAACCCTGTGCAGTTGAAGGAAGTAGTTTTACTTGCAGTTATTTAAAAGAATAGCAATGTTGGAAAACTAAGATATCAGAGTTATGGTAAATTTAAAAGAACAGTGTATGTAGACCTAATGTATAAGATGCAAGCATAGATAGCAAGGTTGAATAAAGTGGATATCAGAGTATAACAGCATAGATAGCAATGTATAAATGAATACATATCAGAGTCTTAACAAATGTAAGTAAAGTATCAGATGGATCTACAACGAAACAGAAAACATACTTTAATTTATCTGTTAGATGTAAAATACATAATCTATCAAATTTGTATAGCGTGGCTATCAGATTTTAGCAGCATAGATAGCAATGTACACATGAATATATATCAGAGTCTGAAACAAACAGACATGAAACGTGTCAATGTTAAAAGTGTAAGAAGCATAAGTCAAAATACAAGGAGTGCTTATCTTTGAGATGAATCAGGCATGAAAGATGTGATAAACCTCTTGAACAAATGTAAGCAAAGTATCAGATGTATGAACAACAAAACAGAAAACATACTTTTATTTATCTGTTAGATGTAAAATACATAATCTATCAAAGTTGAATAAATGGGCTATCAGATTGTAACAGCATAGATAGCAATGTACACATGAATAGATATCAGAGTCTGAAACAAACAGACATGAAACGTGTCAATGTTAAAAGTGTAAGAAGCATAAGTCAAAATACAAGGAGTGCTTATCTTTGAGATGAATCAGGCATGAAAGATGTGATAAACCTCTTGAACAAATGTAAGCAAAGTATTAGATGGATGAACAACGAAACAGAAAACATACTTTTATTTATCTGTTAGATGTAAAATACATAATCTATCAAAGTTGAATAAAAGGGCTATAAGATTGTAACAGCATAGATAGCAATGTACACATGAATAGATATCAGAGTCTGAAACAAACAGACATGAAACTTGTCAATGTTAAAAGTGTAAGAAACGTAAGTCAAAATACAAGGAGTGCTTATCTTTGAGATGAATCAGGCATGAAAGATTTGAAGTACATCTTTAACAAATGTAAGTAAAGTATCAGATGGATGTAAACGAAAACAGTAAACATACTTTGATGTATCTGTTAGATGCAAAATCCAGAATCTATCAATGTTGAATAGAGTGGCTATCAGAGTATAAAAGCATAGATAGCAATGTATACGTGAATAGATATCATAGTCAGAATGAAACAGACATGGAACATGTAAATGTTAAAAGTGTACAAAACATAAGTCGAAAGATAAGGAGTGCTTATCTTTGAGATGTAAAATGTTACAAAAAAGTCGGTAAATAATGTTTAGAACGGAGCATCACATGACCTCCTATTATGCCCTGATTTGAAACATTGACCACAACGGGACTGGCTATGACATAATCAAAATGTTGAATTGAATCACAACAGCTTAATTGGATTGAAACAGTGAGTCAATTTATATATACAATGCAATAACTTAAAGAATGTACATGAACTATGGTAACGAAAGGAATGAAAACGGCACTTCTTCAGTTACTCCCTTTTCCATCTCCATTTTGCAGTACCCAACACAGTTTGAAGCTCCCTCGAAAGAAACTACCCATAAATACCTCGAAAGCTCATGCTCTATCTAGCAATGTCTCATGCTGTATCTAGCAAAGTCTCATGTTGTATCTAGCAATGTCTCATGCTGTATCTAGCACTGTATACAAGGCATAAATCGCAATTGATAAATAATATAGTGTCTAGCAATCAGATATGCACTAAAATCGCAATGTATAAAACAGAGCTGGAAAACTGCAATTTCTTACCGAAATGTAATCAGAGCCGGTATCGATGCTTTGATTCGACCAGAAACAGAAACTAAACGATTTCTTGCCATTAATATACATTAGCTACGCTAGTGAATCTATTGTTAAGATCGAAAATGGAAACTTATTTCAAAAAGCAGCCACAATACCTATATAAGTTGCAAGATATTTTTCAGGTTTTAGAAACATAGAAGTTCTTTAATTAAGCCAAAAAGATCCAAAGATTATTCAGCCTTTAGTTTCTCTATGAACCATATCTAAACAAATAGAAAACAGTAGAAATGCATCACCTAGATAGCAACAACAGTATAAAAAGAACGATTAAATCGCACCATAATGTATCAGACTAAACAGACAGAAAACACGTCATGTTCGATCGGACTGAGAACACTGCTAAACCTTACCGAAAAGTTAAGGTTCGTCATGTTCGATCGGACTGGAAATGTCACCGGCGATATTCGACAGTTCGTCAAAAAAACAGCTCGCCGGTGAGAGGAACGCAGGACCTCGGTGTTTGTATGGTTCGCCGGTGATTAAGACTAGTTCGACGGTGGTTGTATGGTTCGCCGGTGGAGAGAGAGAAGAAGAGGAGAAAGAGAGAAGAAGAGGAGAGAGAGAAGAAGAGTAAGAGTGGAGGCTGTTTTGAATTTCAAAATTTAAAAATAGAATGGGGGCTGTAACAAAAAACCCTAATTTTTCACAAATCAACCTTATATACTAGGTTGAGGGTAATCTTGGTATTAAAAAAAGAAAAGTTATTAAAAGTGGATATGTTTAATGAGATGGGTATTAAGTGAGCATTAACCCATTTTTGGGTACTAGGTTGTAATAGGTTTGGTTAAAAGGTACTTAGTGTGTCATTTCTCTAATATTAATTAATAAATAAGGTCTAATAAATTGTACTAAGTTTATTTGTGTCAGGTATGACAAAATTAAAAATAAAAATAGATAATATTAATATATAAGAGGTGTCAAACGGTTTGAACCAGCACCAACCCGCACCGTTTAAGTCTGAACCACGGGTTGCAGTCCTGGCGGGTTGCGGTCCTGCCAGGTTGCGGTCCTGGCGGGTTGCTCTTATGCGGTCCTGACGGTCTGGCGGTCCTGCCAGGTTGCAGTCCTAATGGGCCAGTTTCACAGTTAAACCGCCAGTACAAACCACCAGACGAACCATTTAAGAGCCGTTTATCAGTTCAAACCATCAGCCAAACCATTTAACCATTTAAGAACCGTTTATCAGAATATATTATAATGTTATTTAAAATTAATTTGTAAGTGTTAATTGAATCTAATTTCAATAATTGAGTTAATTATTCTATTTCATGTATTTTAATTTAAATATGTTATCATTTTAATCGAAATTTTATAATCATCAATTATATTTTAAAAAAATAATTGTAATTTGATTTTGATACGTTTGAATAATATATTACTATTAAATAATATATACCTATTAGACATATAATTGTATTAAAATTTTAAATTATTAGGTGATTCTTTAGATTCTTTCAAGCTTGAAGTGTTTATGGTTAGATGAATTATATAGTTTATTGTATTTTCGAACTATTCAATATTAGAAGTTTATATGCATAAACATAAATTACTTGTAAGTTGTAAAGAACAAAATAAAAATTGAAAGCTAGGTAAGTGATTTAAATAACATTTAATAAAAAATAGAAGCAAAACAAACAATTCATTAAAAATAAAAACCAAACAAGTAACATAGTTGTTCAATCAAATAAAAAAGATAAACATTACAACGATAATGAAAATCAATTGCGAAAAACTAAGGAGCTTCATCGTTGTTGTTGTTAGGTGGTTGACCTTGAAAATGCATGTTCTCCATCATCTGTCGCATATACTCCGACTGTTGGGCTTGAGAGTTTGCAAATCGCTCATTCCATTGATCTTGTCCATGATGCCACTGCTCGTATTGACCATGCCACTGCTCGTATTGACCATGCCACTGCTGGAGGTGACCAAGTTGATCATTCACCCCTACTTGCCACTGTTGTATCTGGCTAAGCTGGTCATTTACCCCCCCCCCCCCCTGCCAATTTTGAAATTCACCTTGCCATTTTGTAAAATCATCATGCCAAACCTTTTGTTGAGTATGCGCAAATTGCATATGATTCATTTGTTGAGTATGCGCAAACTCAGCAAATTCGCGATCGGTTCGTCTTTGTTGTGGCGGTACTCGCGAAGAACCACTAGCATTTGGATCGAAAGACGCTTCAGCCTCAACTCGATACTGAGTAGGTGGATTTGGCGGTTTTGTAAGACCGTTCGCAATATATATCTGATTCAAGTCTTCTCTATGGTGGTTCCATGCCTCTAATTTCGAAATCAACTCTCCATCCCAAGAGTATATTTCCTGCAAACGCAAAGAGTTTCTACCTATAGCACTAGTCGGCCTCACCTTCACCGGAGTGTACATACTCACATCAGCTCCTTTCGAAACAAGCAATTTACTCAATATCATCCCATAAGGTAGTTTATCCGTACCACACCTCGCAGCCATATTTCGAATCATCAAGCTGGGTAAATTAATTATTCCCTGATTTCGAATCATAAAAGCAGTAACAAATGTTTGAATATATGAAAGCTGCGAATCATTGTTACTAGGGGGAAGAAATATACTATTTACCAATTTCAAAGCTAATTTCCCAATACCATCCAAATTACCCCGCATGGCTCGAAATTTACCGCTAATTTCCGGAGCTTCCGCACCAGGACAATTAAGAATCTCTACTGCTTCTTCGTAAGACAAAGGCCAATCAGCACTCCATATCGTAGGGCGATAACTAATGGGAGGTAATTTATCACCGGTAAAGATTTCATGGGTTGGAACGGAAAAAAGATCTTCGAAATCAGTTTAAAAAAAAACTAATGTCTTTACCATCAATCAGACAATTCATTCCTAAACCTCTTGGATCATTTTCGATTAATCTAGCCGTGGAATAAAACCTTCGCACTAGTTCTATATACCAATCACATTTGAATCTAGCTAGTATCATCCAACCTTGGCCAGTATTAGGTTCAATAAGTTTGAATTTTTTTTGCATACCCTCTATTTGGATCAATTCCTCGTAGTTCAGAAACATACCGGACCAAATTTTTGTTACACCTCGACCTCCTTGCTGATTACTACGGATGCGAATCTCCCCCTCGGGGCGATGTTCGATAGTCTCGCTCTTCGTGGATTGAAACAACATATCTTCCACCTCTCTCAATTCGGAAGTGGTTGGTTCACTACGTCCACCTTTACGAGCATTCTTTATTCTTTTCGAAGACATTTGCGAAACCTGAAATTTAAATAGAGTTTGAAAAATATAATTTTTTTTTAGAGAAGTGTAGTAGAGAGAGTGGATAAATTTGTAGTGGAGAAGGAGAGATTTGTAGTGAAAAATATAGGAGGATGTAGGGTGTATTTATAGGGTAATTTTGTTTTTTTTTTAAATTTCTACTAGCCGTTTGATGACGTCAGCATGACGTCATCAAGCGGACCATCCGGCCACGCGTGCGGATGGTCCGCTTTTGGCCATAGCCAACGGCTAGTTCGTTTGAACTAGCCGTTGGATGAACCGGGGCATCCGGACGATCATCCGGATGCCCCGGTTCCAATTCGGACCATCCGGATCGATATCCGGATGGTCCGAATTGTCTGTCCGGGCGTCCGGGCGAAACTGTCCGGATGCCCCGGATCATGTGTCCGGACCATCCGGACGCCCATCCGGATGGTCCGGGCGATTATTATTTTTTTGTTTTTTCGGTTTTTTTTTGGGTCTCCCCTATAAGTAGAGGAGACCCCAACACCAATACTCACACCTCTCAAACAACTCTCTACTTCTCTCTAAATCTATCTATTTGTTCGATAAGTTCTAGAAAACTACAATTAGTTATTTTACTTATTCTACTCCTACGTTCGAAATTGTTTGATTTTTGTTTTTCTGCAAATTGTTTCTTAGTTGTTATTAGTCTAAATTTAGTTGTTCTATCTTGTTATTAGTCTAAATTTAGTTGATCTATCTTGTTATTAGTCTAAATTGTGATTTTATTATTAGTATTTTATTGCATATTTGAAAAAAAACTGTTATTAGTTTTAAAATGAATTCAAAACGTAGAAATACTGGGATAAACCCACCATCTAATGTGGATCTCAATACCATGGATGATTTTTCTACAGAATTCCCTCACGTTGACACACTCTCCTCCCGCGAAAGTGGTGGTGGAAGTACTAGTGGGGGGAGATCTCGTAAGAAAACATCTTGGATTTGGAAACACTATACTATATCAGAAGATGGTTTGTCTTGTATTTGTAAAGAGTGCAATAAATGTTATCTTCACGTAAGTGGATCTAGAAATATGGGCACTAGCACTATGGTAAAACATTTAACGAAACATGAAATATTTGATCCTACAAAACCTAACCCAACTAACGTTTGCACGAACCCTCAAACAGGTCTTCCTTTTGAGTTTAACCACGATACGTATAGGGAAGAAACAATGATTTATGCAGTCGGTAGTTTACAACCATTTAGTTTTGGGGATTCTTGGAGATACGAAAATTGGATGCAAGCTGGGGTAAACCCACAAGCAACACGCATTCCACGTACCTCTTTGAGATCGCTAGCCTTTAAATATTATTTACAAAGAAAAAAAGAGATTATTCAAACTATGCAGACTTTGCCATGGAATGTTTCGATTACTAGTGACATAGCTACTTTTACTGATTTAGATATGATATGTGTTACCCTCCATTGGATGGACGCCCAATGGGTCCTCCAAAGGAGAATTATATGGTTTGAATCAATTGGGAAGCATAACGCACAAATAATTAGGGAGAGTATGATTGAATGCATGAATGTTTATGGCATTAAAAACAAGATTATGTCTATTTCGTTGGATAATGCATCTTCTAATATTAGTGCTATAACATTGCTTGTACAAGATTGCAATCCCCCTTTTCCAAAATTGTTTCACACCAAATGTTTATGCCACGTACTTCAATTAATTGCGAAAGAAGGAATACGTAAGGTTCAGGATGATTATATTACCCCTATAAAAAATGGGATCCTATTTTGCTCGACATCCGCTGCTAAAAAAAGAGCTTTTAAAACACTTGTTCTTTCAAATGGGAAAAAAATATAAGAAACTTTTATTAGATGTCGAAACTAGATGGAATTCTACTTACACAATGCTTGCACGTGCGCATGTTTTTAAAGAAGAGATAACGACGCTTTATAATACATATCGTGAAACACCAATTGAACCAGATCATTGGAAATTTTGTGCACACATGTTAAGATTTTTAAGACTTTTTAAAGAAAACACCCTAACCTTTTCTTCACAAAATCAACCTAATGCTCATTTGTCCCTTTTCACGATTGCTAATCTTGCCATGCATATGGATGAATTTAGATCACATTATGCATGCGTAGACATGGTGCCTGGAATGGAATATAAGTTCACAAAGTATTTTCATCCAATCCCTGATAGTTATTCATTTGCTTGCCTTTTAGTTCATTTTTCACGAAAAGAAAAATTTGAATTGCTAGTTGATTGCTTTTATAAATCTGTACGGTTTCCTACAGATATACCACCGACCGAACCAATTGACCCTCAAGGGTATATTAACGATACATATGATAGTTTTTATAATATCTATGATAAGTATGCTGCAAGATATAGATCAAATACATCTACAAATGTAAGCAGTAGTAACAATAGGGGTATAGGGAGAAATACTAACTATGTTCAATTGGAAATGTTACGAAACAATGTTACAGAAACCCCTCAATCTGATAATGAGTTGTATAGATATTGGACCACCAGGTTTGATTTTACGAATTATCAACACCAAGGTATTGAAGATATCATACGATGGTGGGGTACCAAAACTGAAGAGTTTCCTATTCTTTGCAGGATTGTTAAAGAGATTTATGCTATACCTATGTCTACAGTTGCAAGTGAGTGTGCTTTCAGCCAAGCGAGGTTGCAATACACGACTAAGAGAACAAGATTGACGGGCAAAGCACTTGGAGTGCTTGTGGCAGTTAAGGATTGGACAGCGGCGGATAAAAGGATGCAAGACATAGAGTTCAGAGACGAAGTGAACGTAGACGACATCTTCGAAGATTATTCGGATGATTACGAAGATATACTTGAACAAGAAATTGCGGAAGAAAACGAAAATGACGACGAAGATTTTACTTATGAATAAGACGAAGCTGGAGATGAATGATGTTTGTAATAGTTTTTTGCTATTTTGTATTGTAATTTGAAAACATTTGTACAACTCCTGGCCCGCACGAGTATAAACTGTGAACGGCTAAATTATCCAAAAATGACTTTACCTTTTATTATAACAACAACAAATGTATTATGAAATACTTATAACTTCATAAGATCTAATTTTGGTTTAAAAAATAATAACAAACACTTGTAAAATTTAAAACCAAATCACAATAGTAATCAAAATGTAATATTAAAATTATAACCGTAGAATTTGTAATATTTTAACATGATAAGATATAGTTTTGGTTTGTATTAGATCTAAAAACATAATAATAATATTCAAAATGTGATAATAACATAAGTAATATTTAAAATTTTGGACTATATAATAATTACAACACTAAAAAACTTAATAACCAAAACAAATTAATATTAACAAAAATGTAATAATAATTCTATAATAATATGCAATATCTCAATATTTTTTAAATATAACATTTTGGTTATAAAATAAATAAAATCAGCATAATATTTACCAATAAACCACCGGTTTTTTACAAATAAACCGTGGTTTCGCAGTCCTGCCGGGTTGCGGTCCTGACGGGTTGCGGTCCTGGCGGGTTGCGGTCCTGGCGGGTTGCGGTCCTAATGGACCAGTTTCACAGGTAGACCGTCAGTTCTTAAGCAGGTTGTCAGCTTTGAACCATGGTTCCTGAACCAATAGACACCTCTATCAATACTCAGAGTAGTATGGCCCAACGGTTACCGACTCTATTACAGATTTGAGTCAGCCTGCCTAATACATATTGATTTTGTTAAATTAGGACGAATACATATTGATTTTGTTAAATTAGGACGTTTATTTTTCACTTATTTTTCATTATATTTCATATCGTGTATATTTCCCGCTATGTTTCCTACACATGTCCACTATATGTCTCACCGCGTTCATTTGCAATTATAAATTATTGGTAATACTTTTTAACCATCTTTATATTATAAATGTTATTTTTTGAAGTATATTTATCAGACATTAATTTATATATATATATATGAACGTTACCAGTATAATAGCAATTAGATTATTTGTGATCTCCGCATATTTTCTTTTTCTAAATTCAAAATCGCCCCACTTGGTCCGATCTGATCGGTCCGAAAAATTAAGAAATCGATTTCGTTCCGAATTTTCAACCAAATTTTTTAATGGTCTGGTCTGATCCGCCTATTAAAAACGATGCAATCTTAAAAAACTTGAAACCGAGACCGGACTGACCCGATAAAACATGCCAGTTTGCAAGGGAGTTGTTAATTCTCTTGTATTGTCCAGCAAATTACAAGATCTTATAATGAAACAAGTAAATTTATGAATATATATAAAATCTAAAAATCTTGGTTAGTCACCAGACTTTTTCATGTGTATCAAATATGTCATTGATGTTTTTTTGTATCAAAACGATCACTTTTGTTGCCTTTTTGTTACATCCGTGGTCATTTACGGGTGACCACAGATGCAAATCAAGACAAACAAAAGAGACCACATATGCAAAATGAAACAAAAAAAATGAATGTTTTGATAAAAAAAACATCAGTGGAAAGAGAAAAGTTTTATTCGAATAATTATTATATTAATTATTCACAATTTTAAAAATAGATAAAATGTTCATTTACACTAACACTAATGTATCAATGAGTACATGTGTTATCTGTTTATGGCTAAGTACCGGTTAAATATAATGTCCACTACCAAATAACAATGCTTTTAATAATTTTTTTATTCGTAGCCCTCTAGTCCTTGCGAACTAGCTAATAGAGGACTATATTGGTAAGAAAGGGTTACACTTCTCAATTATGATGTGTTTGCGATCTATATGAAGTATCATCTGTCCGAATATGATATGACAAAACATAGAGAAAGAACATGACCAATTGACAAAATATATGGGGGGATCGCCTATTGTTTTGGTGGGTTAATAAATATGTTGAGTCGTAACGACAACTTGAGCTTACTGCCATAGAGTTAATCATTTATGAAATGAATCGATCGCTTATGTTTGAGATAGTAGATTGTTTAACCTTTAGAGGTCCGAGTGTTAACAATTGTATAGAGTTGAAACATTTTTCATTTACTCGCGTATTCATGCTGGTCTACCGTGGACATGTGTCATAACTAGGATAATGCATCGAAAATTATGATTGTTGGCAGCACTAGAGGTCCAAAGACAGGCTGGTGGGTGACTATCTACTTTTTTCATGTGGCAATTATTACAACTATAGATGTGAAAGGTAAGTGCCATGATATATGAACTGGGTTCCTTCTTCATATCCAATTTTGCTTCAATTTCTTCAGAGATAAAAAAAATAAAATTCCTCGGTAACTCAGTTACAGTATCCATGGTATTTATTTTTTCGAAGAATTTTTAATCGCTTACACCACCACTAACATGTGTTCTAATCGTCTGTACACGTTTGATTCATCCAAACAGCTTATATTTTCCTACTCCTTGGCTTACTCGGAATCACTTGTGATTCAGGTTATACATTTTTTTGCTTTAGTAGTTACAATAATCGGTTATTAGGAAAAGTAAAACCATAAATAAAATTAAGAATTTTTATAACGGTAGAGAGGTGACAGATTTTGCCGAATACTCCGCGGATGACCTAAATAAAATTAACTCCCATTTAGAAGAAAATGATCGAAATATCATACACAAATTTAAGTGTATAAGAAAGTGCATCAATTTTAAAATGCGCCCAACCCCTATTAAGACTACGAGTATTTATCAAACCCTGTTGGAGCCTAGTATTAAACCCTGTATGTCCCAGGATCATAGTTCTGATTATCCTATATTTGAAAGTATCTCTTTGGCTCTTGCCGACCGGTTTGACATTCCACTACTGGAGGTATAACAAGAAAATCTATTACACCAACCTCTAGTTTTTGCAGATTCAGGAAATGAAAACACCTCTATCAATCCCAAGCACGCTCAATCTTTTAGAAAATTATATTCATCATCCCTATGCAAATTAGTCGAGCTCTAGATAATAATCTGATTGACGTCGACTATATTTACCTTGACCTTGATTCCCTTTACCAATTTAAGATTATGTATGAGATTCCGTCTACCGTTAAAATTTATCTACATGTTCTTGTCAAGACTCATGTCTCTGCCATAGAAGAAGAGGTAGCTATTTATCAAAATCTCTTTGACTATGACTCCTAGTACCCATGCACCCATGCTAGGGAGATAATATTACATGCCTGGAAGAATGTAATCAAAATCAGCATGGCTTTGGACTTGCTGGGAATCCCTTCTATGTTTAACATTTTGCATTAAAAAGTCGGATAATTCGGTGTAATTCATACATGTTCTATTATCGAACAATCTCAAGAAAATGCAAAATGATAGTTGACTTCCTTGAGTCAAATAAAAAATATAAGATGAGTTTTGTTTTTATCAGTGGGGAGTGAGATCCTGATCATAAGAGGGGACCATCGTCCAACCAGAAATGGCTTGCAATACAAAAGGAATGACACATTCTTCCTAGCTGATGATAACATCATTCCTTATAGTTTTGCTCTACTTTTCATGGATTTAGATTATTTTTTCCCTAGTTTATATACTAGTTTAATTATATTTGTTTTCATGTTTTTAAGCTTGACTTGACTTTGACACATAGTACATAGATCTCTTATTCATCACTACTTTTGAAAGGAAAAATATCTTTACAAAGCTGAGCATTGGAAGAATAATTCTAAAAACATTTCATCATTGAAAATATGTTTTGATCCGGATTTGGGCTTATAGATAACCTAAGACGTTCAGACAAGATCTTTCTCACCTTAGAGAACCAGATGGCTCAAATCTTGGTTTCAATGACCCTTCCCTCAAACACCAAGTATTAGAAGTGTTTGATGGTTACCATAACTACTTCAGCCATGGAGCTTCTGTAGGTTTAAGGATCAAGTGGTTAAAAGGTTAAGAGAAACATGAATGGTAAAAATGATTTAATATGGATCAAATTTTCTACTAATCAAGAGAGTTTCACTGAGAGGACAAATCCATTTATCAAAAGAGGTAGTTCAGAGGCCTCGAACGATGTAGAGGATAAAGCCATTAACGAGGGTGTAATGATCTCATGATCTAGTGAAGTGGTTGAACGGATTCCGTAAAAGAGATCCAACGCTAAGGTCAGACCTATAATGATTAAGTACCTCGTTTATGTGCTTTCTCTATATGGACATAGCTCCAAATGGATTTCTAGTGTTTCCATTGACAGAGTTCTAGTTGATGCATGTGCCTGGCAAGTCGCCTTAAAATCCAATGTAGATGTTCTAGTGTTTTGCATTGGTGGCATCAGAAATAATCATTGTCATTTAGATTTTATTTTCCCAATGGTAAGTATCATGTTTGGGGCTTTCCAAACAATTTTTTAGAGGAATCATATGGTACTTTCTGACTTTACTAACCTTATAAAGTCTCCTTTGATAATGCTTAAATATATGGTCAAGACTCATGCTGAATTTACCAGAATTAGGAATTAGTTGATTGTTTCTAGGAACCAATACCAACTTAGGAGGCATGAATGACATGATTCTACTAACCACCTTAAGAAGACTGATGGACAAGAGGTCGCACATTTGTAAGACGATAAACGACAGTCCCGAGAAGAAATTACCCTATTGAAGAAGAATTTGAAAAGAGACTAGCGAATCAAAAGGTAAGGTTTTCAACAAGTCCCTTAACTTTACCATATGGATAATTCATGATCAAGTTGTGGAGATCATGAAGCAAAGTGACATCAAATTTTATGATTCATTTATTGACTTAGACTAAATTTGATTTTATAGCCTAGCTCTCAAGAAATCTTGACATGATGGGTGTGGTAAAGTATTAAGATTATGTATTTTTATAATAGTATTTTTAAATTTTTTGAAATGGTTGAATAAGATTAAAAAATCAACAAAAATAACTTTAAAAAAATGTTTTAAAAGAATAAATGTTCTTATATAAATACAGACCAATCTAATTTCCTTCATAATGATGAGAATAATTTATAGTAGGAGGGTATTTTGGATAGTTTGTGAATTGAGTATTAATTATTAAGCACTGAGTAGAGAGATAAGAGAGGTGTATGCTTGTATTTAATATCTCTAGAAAAAGTGCAAGCTATCAAATGAAGTTGGTTGAGGTATTTATACTGGTTTTGTGACCCATGGGCCTTCTAGGTCGGACCCTGAAGTTGGGTCAATCTTTTAAGCCCAAACCCTAGATGGTGCTAGCATAGAATTGAGTCATGATTGACTTAGTCAGACTGTTCATAATATGTTTGGTGTAAAATCAGTCTGAATTGCCCCTCAGGTTTTGGCAATAATGCCCTTCAAAAAATATTCGACCCTATCAATAGCCCCTTTAGGTCTTTCAAAAATATATTGGAAGAGCTAAATTATTCATGAAAAGACATGGATCGCTTCAGAAATGTCTTTTTGAAGAGTTGTCTATTAATGGAAACGAAACTTGGTCGGATCTGAAGCGGTTTCTTTTGGTAGATTGAAAAACCAACGGTAAGAATTTTGAGATCTACCACGTGTCACACTTTGATTCAACCTCTTAGCTGTTTTTCTTCCTTGATACTTGCACCTATCTTTTAAAAATAAATTAGGGTAGCTTAATAGCCCCTAATCATTACTTGAATCGTTTGATCTCCCCTATGTAAAAAACTCAAGTGGCTTTCACCTCTATATAAACCAATTTTACTCTTTTTTCATAATCAAGAACAATTTTATAGAGAGAGAAAGATTGAGTTTGTGATTTTGTGTTATATTTAGGAAGTTATATGTTCACACCTAGAACTGCTTTGATCGATGGGGGTTGGTTAAACCTATTTGACTTGGAAAAGACAAGAAAAGAGGCAAGAAAAGAGGCAAGAATTGCAGCCGAACTCCCTGCTTCTCCTGGTGGAGTAGTTAGTCAAGCGGTACCAGAACCAGATAAAAAAACATTATCGTCCAGAACATCGGTAACTCAAAAATCTTCTTTTATCCTGACATTATCTACACTAGAATTTAAACCTTCAGTTCAAGTATCCTTAGATTCTTCTCCTAAGGGTAAATCAGTTTCCAATACTAAGAAGCCCTCACCGTTTCTAGCCATGGGATCGGACACCAAAAATATCACACCCTGGAGAGTCACACGACTCTCCAAGTCTAAGGGTAACCCTTCTTCTTTGAAGAATGTTACTTTAGAAACCTTAAACCCTCTTGCCTAACCCCCTATGAATCTGGACAACTAGCCTCTCCATAATGAGGCCACCCAAATTGAGAAAGAAGTCGCAGGTGCTAAAGATACCCCATTCGAGACATCCAGGAAAATTGGGAATACCACATCGGATCGGACCAATAGAGGAAAAGTGGGACTGCCCAATACTGAATCACTTCCGGGGTACTTGGAAGGGAAAGTTGGGCCTAATTTTCACAAGGTCAATGTGAAATACTTACTGGCCCTCCAAAAAATAGCCTATATGTATACACACACTGCCGAGTTAGGTCAGATAAGAACAAAAGGGGTTCTCATAATATATTAAGGTGAGGATTCTTGTCACTCCAGAAACTCCTTTGGATTGTAGGGCTAACGAACTGGTGGTATACACCGAAGTGTTGAACTCGGGAATTTGTTTCCATTTGGACCCAGAAATAGTCAGGTACTTCCATCTAATCAAGCTTTGCCCAAGTCAACTAAGTTCAAACGCCTGGTATACCCTGCTGGTTAGTATTATTGCTTACAGCCTGTCAAAAATTCCAATGGTCGTGGAGCAGTTTGCTGTTGTGGATGGTTTATGTAGGAATCACCAAACCCCTTTCTATCACTACAACATGGGAACGATTACAATTTAGTGAATGACTTGTTGGAGGCTAAGAAACCTTGGAGGACTCAGTTTATTTTCGTAAGTGGAGCTTGAAAAAATTGGAAAAAGATCAACTACCAAACAAATCACATCGAATTGACTAGATATTGGAAGAGCTCAAGTAACGCTTGTTCGGATTTTCAGTAATATTTAATCTTTATGTTGTTTTACCGAACTGATTATTTTGTATTTTTGTAGTACTTTCGAAGATGTTCTTAGAGAATTTTGAGGCAAGAAAACCTACATTTGTCAAGTTAAATCAATGGCCATCAGAGAATTGGGGGCTTGACTTTCATAACTGCTTCACTTCTGGAAACATACTAAGGGCTCACTTGTGGAATACCACTAGAAGCAGAGACTTCTCTTGGGAACAATTGACCACCCCCTCCATCATATGTCATCCTTAGAAGGACTGAGGTAAAAGATGACAAATTTACTTACTAGCTCGAAGTAAAGCTCCTAGCCACCTAAACAAGATGAAGAATAAGAGAAATATTAAAAGCTAAGGTTGACCCATCCCACCAGATTCCCGAGGCATCCAGTTCGGAGAATCCTGAATAAATCAATGCCATGTTATTAGAGGCAGTTGTTGCAACGGTTGGGGAATCCAGGTGATCGGATAAGTTGCCTCAAGTAAAGAAGAAAGGTCACAAAAGGCATAAAGGGGGTGATGACTGAAGAGCCAGAAAGAGGAATAATAGTAACCTAGGGTCAGAGATAATCCTTCGCCCTCTGGTTGTTACTCCCACTCTTCCAATTGATGTTCCTCCACAAGTAGAGGTACCAGCTAACCCTCCTTCTCCGGTGTTTCCCCCAGCTAATCAGCCATCTATTGAAGGTGAGGTTAACCTAGATGACCTTCGCAATATGTACTTTAGTGATCTTGACGAAAATGACTTTGCTGGGTCATTTCCTCAAACCTCAATAGTCAATGATGTAACTTACAATGGTGAATCTTTTGAGGTATCGAGTGAGCAGGATACCCTAGGCCATGCAGTTTTGGGCTTCATTAGGCCAATAGTCGATCTGGAAAGACAAGCCAGGGAGCAGTCTGGGAACATCACCTCTCTTACCACAGAAAATCAAAACTTGAAAGATACTCTTTCTTCTTCACAACAAAAAGTGGAGACCTTAAAGAAAGAGAAAAAAGAATTGAGCACCGAACTGCGCCAGACCAAGAATACTCAAGGGGACCTCCAAACTAAGTATTCCACACTGGAAACTACCACCTCTGATGAGATCAAGGCTTTGAAGGAACAACAAACCAACAACACAAATACCATTACCACTTTAACCAGAGAGAAAGAGAAGTTAGAGAAACTTCTTAAAGAGAAAGAAGAAGAAGAAAATAATTCTCTAAAGAAGAATCAAACCCAAGAGATAGCTGCAGCAGTATAGAAGTATGCTGCAGGTGTAGTAAACTCTTTGGAAAAAAAGGGATGAATGTATCAAATCGGATATGATTCTGCTATTTTATGAGACCTTCCCAAAGAGAAACCTTGGTTCTTTGTGGAAGTTTGTATCATACGAAGAGATACCTTTCCACACCATGACAGATGGTGACAAACATGGCTTTTCTGCACCAAGTGATAGTGATCCCGATGAGGGAACTGATGAAAGCTCAAACACTGATGCCAAGAGTCCCAAGAAAGAAAATGGTAAGGAAAAAACCGAAGGGACCGAGCCCTAAGGTTATTATGTTTACTCTTTTTTGTTTAAGACTAAAGTCCTTGGATGGCCAAGGCAATTTGTTATCTTTTTTCAAATCTTATTTTGTGAGCCAAAGTCCTTGGATGGCCAAGGCTACATAACAACTGCTGGTGTATGGATTTCATTCACATATCTTTGCCAATGATCACACCTCCGGACCATATCTTTATCATCTGCCGTTATAGTAGGCCAGTAGTATCCTGCTACCAAAACTCTCATGGTTAAGGCCTTATAGCCATAATGTGCTGATCCTTCTCCATCGTGTAATTCAGATAAGACACTTTGAGATTCCTCAAACCCTAAATAATAGAGGAGAGGCATGCTGAAAGACTTTTTATAAAGAATTTCCCTTATTACCAAGAAACCACAAGCCTTGTACTTGATCTTTCTAGCTAAGACTTTATCTGACGACAAAATTCCATCGGAAATATACTGATGTATCCCAAACCTCCAATCTTTGGATTGTATGTCAGATACGCTTAAACTATCTTCAAATTCACCATTTTTTTCTTGAATTGAACTTATGGAAGGGCATTCTTCTATAAGAATCCATGGGTAAGATTTAGAATAGGCTATGGTGGCTAAAGAATCTACCATAGTATCCTCCGATCTAGGGACATGATCATATCAGATGCTTTTAAAACTTATGACAACTTTCCTTAGGACTTGCGGATACTTTATTAAATGATCTTTTTAGTTTGAGATAGCCCTTGAAGTTGATTAATAATTAACTGGGAGTCACTTACTAAACAGACCCTCTTTGCTCCACATATTTGAGCTAGTCTTAACCCACCAATAGCCGATTCATATTATGATTCATTGTTGGACGCCCTAAAACCAAATCATACAACATGATACATAATATCACCATAAGATGAAGTTAAACTAATTATAGCCCCACATCCCATCGCACTAGACCCTCCGTTTATTCGGATCAACCACTCTTTCCTAGGCTTGTTATCTTGCTCTTGTTTGTGAGGCCTTTCAGTATGAAACTCTACTAAGAAGTCAGCTACAACTTGAGCTTTAATCGCGGTCTGAGGCATAAAATCAATATCATAGTCACCAAGCTTAACTAACCATTTAATTATTCTTCATGATATTGTCAGCTTTTTGTAGCATATTCTTTAAGAAGAAAGATGTTCGAACCGTAATCGAATGTGATTGAAAGTATGACCTCATTTTTCTAGCTGTTATTACCAACTTTAAATACCTATTTCTGCTTCCTGCAAACTCTTGCTCACATAATAGACCGAATGGGGGTAATTATCCATTTCCTTTACGAGAACGACACCCACAGCATAATCCGACACAGAAAAATACATAAAAAGTTTCTCCTCTTGAATAGGTTTGAATAACATCTTGAGTGAAGACAAATGTTTTTTTTCTTTCAAGAAAGGCTTGATCACACTGCGGAACCAATTGAAGTCTTTAGCATTCCTCAAAACTTGAAAAAATTGAGCACACTTGTCTGATTATCTTGAAATAAATCTATTCACCGCAGCAAACCGCTTGGTTAACCTCTGGACTTCTTTAATACTTCGAGGAGGATCCATATCGAATAGAGCGTCTAACTGGTCTAGATTGGTCTGTATCCTCTTTTCACTTATGATATACCCTAGAAACGTGCTATATCAGATCCCAAAAATATATTTTTCCTGGTTTAACCTTTTAGGTTGATGGCTTCCAAGTTAGAAAACGTCTCTTGAAGATCGGATATATATTCTTCCTCTTCGAGGCTCTTCACCATCATATCATCTATATATACTTCTATGTTTATGCCAATATGACTAGCAAATGTTTTATTTACCAATCTCTGATAAATAGCTCCAGTGTTCTTCATCCCAAATTACATCACCTTATATCAGTGAAACCCTCTGTCCGTGATAAACATGGTATGATCTTGATTGTTCGGATTTACTTGTATCTGATTGTATTCTGAAAAAGAATCCATGAAGGACAACAGCTTGTTCCCTGATGTGGAGTCTACCAACTGATCCATCTGAGGCACTAAAAAATGATCTTTTGGACATGCTTTGTTAAGATCAGTGAAGTCAATACACATGTTCCATTTACCATTCTTTTTCTTGACTAAAATGGGGTTAGCAGTCCACAATGGGTATTTAGATTATTTTATATGACCCATCTTGGTCAACCGATCCACTTCTTGTACTATCACATCGACTTTTTCTTTGGAAAAAAACATTTTTCTTTGAACTACCAGTCCAACATCAGATCAGACTGATAATTTATGGCAGATTACTTCAGCGGGTACTCCAGATACATCATCATTACACCATGCAAAAATATGTAAGTTGTCCGACAAAAAAGACAATAGCTTTTGTTTCAAACTTATTGGCAGTTTAGTGTCAATCTTAACACTTTTTCCTTCTGCTAGGCAATAGATTTCAACTTCTTCTATATGAATTACACTAGAAGCCTCACTTGGATCATTCTCATATGTAGAAGGCTCCAGTGGTTGCTATTCCTGGTTAACTTTGACCGCCTCCAATGATTTTGAGCCAAAATCTGTTACATAGCATTCTTTAGCCACCTTCTGGCTGCTCCGGACGACACCCACTTGTGCACTCTGCATATTTTAGACACTGATGGAAAGTAGAGGCTACAACATGCATCATGGAAAGCTAAGATCTTCCAAATATAGCATTATACGATGTTGGACAGTCAACCACAACAAACAATACCTTCACTGTTTTCTTAAAAGGTCCCCTGCCTAACTTCCTCTCCAGATTCACCAATAACATCTACCGAACTCCCAATGAATCCCACAATAGTTATGTTTGATCGTTGAATAACCGATGGATTTTTAATATGTTTAGAAGTATTTAAAAACAATATGTTTGCCAAACTACCTATGTTTTCAAGTATCAAAGATTTATTGTCATCACCAGAAATATTATCCAAACCTCGAAGTGGAGAACAACTCTTTCTATACATTGCAGTATCTGATTTTACGGTAAGTGCAGTATTGATAAGTGAAGATATATGAGTTTTGAAGCCAGTATACAATGTCAGCAAGAGTGTGGCTGCAGCATAAAAGATGTATTTGAAGCTCCAAAAGTTGGCCTTGGCATTGGTAGTTGAAGCTAGGAAAATGCGCCCCTATTTCCAAGCTCATACCATTGAGGTTCGAGCTTTATTTCCATTGAATAATGTTTTACAGAGCCTAAATATTTCTAGGAGGATGATTAAGTAGTCAGCTGAATTTGGAGATTTTGACATCACCTTTTCCCCTCAGACATCAATTAAAGGACAAGCCTTGTTAGATTTTCTTATTAAGTTTTATTCAAGTAGATCGGATGAAGAGATTAACGAGGATGTTTTGACAGGTAATTCAATGTAGATAGTTTAAACTGATGAATGTTCTAGTATTTTGGGATGCAGCGCTGGAGTTCAACTAATTGCTCCATCTGGAGAAACGATGTTCCAATATATTAAATTTGGCTTTCAAGCTTCGGATAATGAAGCTGAGTACGAAGCTGCGTTGGCTGGTTTAAAGTTTGCAAAGATATGTGCGCAACTTCAGTACGATTAGAGAGAAATTCTCAATTAATACCGAAGAGAAACAAGACCACTTAATTTTATATCTTCGAGAGCTTCGAAATCTGGCTCTTCTGTTTGAACATGTTGTTCTAGAGCATATAAGTCGAAAGAATAATATAGTTGCTTATTCTTGGGAAACTGTTGCATACAAAGAATAATATCAATGGATTTTATTACATGAGAGTCCATCGATTTTAACCCATTATGAACAATGTGAGAATATTGAGGAGGTGTTTGTCACTCCAGACACAGAGCAAAGAGATTGGAGAACTGAAATTTTTAATTTTTTTATTAGAGGAGCGCTTCCTGAAAATTGGCTAAGAAATTGTTAGGTAAAATATTTGGTTATATAGTACTAGATGGGATTTTGTATAAAAAGGATTGAGTAATCCATTATTGCGATGTTAATGCAAGCATGAATCACATGAAGTTTTTTCAAAATTACATTATGGAGAAGGTTCAGCACATTGCGAGTTCAAGGTATTGACTCGTCGAGTTTTATTGGCAGAGTTTTATTGGCCGTCGATTATGAATGATACCAAGAATCTGGTTCGAAGTTGTGATACTTATCAAAGGTTTGCCAACTCTATTCATAAACCAGCTGTTCCACTTATGTCCATTACTGAGGACGTCCCATTTGATAGATAAGGAATAGATTTGGTGGGACCTTTGCTGATGGCTTCTGGAGGACGACAAATGATAATTGTTGTAGTGGATTATTTTATGAAGTGGGTGGAAGCTGAACCATTGTCGAAAAAAATGCCAAGGATGTGATTAAGTTCATTGTGAACAGTATTTGTTGTCGTTTTGGAGTACCTCAAAAATTACTACAGACAACGGTCCTTAATTTAATAACAAATAAATGGCCTCTTTCTGTGCTTATGGGGATAAAGAATTTTTTTTTACACCATTTCATCCCCAAGCAAATGGTCAGGTAGAGGTGACAAACAGATCCATTTTAGAATGCGAAGTGTTGAGTAGACTTTTCAAAGAAACAATCGTATTCGAAGTGCTACGTTCTCTAAACGCACTATAATAATCGAAGTGCTACGTTATCTAAACGAACAATAATATTTGAGGTGTTATGCACAACATAATTTTACTTTGAATAAGTAATATAAGTAATATTTCGAAGCATACATGACTTATGGAAATAAAGAATAAACAAAGCCTTTTTTGCATTCATTTTGATTCGATGAAAACAAGTCATTTCTTAAATGCCAAGTAGAAAGGCATATATTAAAAACAAAATATTAGAATGATTAAATGACATGCACAAAAAAAGATAGTAGAGTTACTTGTCTTTAGAGATTCTTTGGAATTTTCCCTTTGGTCAGAAATATTTTCCTCTGATTCTTGCTCTTCAGATAAAGAGCTAGGAAAATGATTAAAAGCCTCGCTAGGATGAATTTCGATGGGAATCGGGTCCCAAAAGTTGGATAGGTTATCTTTAGGATTTGTAGCATGAATCTCACGAAGAAGGTTGATGGATTTTTTCTCTTTGACATTTTTGATAGGTGCTAGCATGTCTTTCGCACATTCATTCTCAGCAGCGGCGACAAGAAGTATTTTTTCTTCATTGAATTGAGCTTTGAGAGAAGTCATGTCATCTGAAACATGAAACATATGGTCATTGTTAATAGAGATGATTTTGTTTCGGAAAATCTGGTATTTAATGATATTGTGAAAGAATTTGGTATTTTTATCACCAAGCTTAATCCAATTTTCTCTAAATTTTTGTTGAAATATTTTTCAGTATGGATGAGAAAGATAAAAAAAAGAGGAAGCCTCAATTTCCTTAGAGATGAGATCGGGGTTAAGAAGATCAAGAGCAAGACGGGCTTGGGTGGAGAAAAGATGGTCTTGGGCTGATGACAAGCTAGAGCTAATGTCACTAAATTCCTTTCGATTGAGGCATTTAAGTTCGAATTGGAAACAAACAAGATTTTGGGTTACTATCCGCATCCCAGAAGAATTGGAAGGGATATTGTAACTATTGGTGACGATGAATTTGAAAAAGGGAACGAGATTGCCACATATTAAAGAATTTGAAAGGTTTCCTCCTTTTTTGATGAGGGGAGCCGTGATTAAAGGTTATCGTAGTATGGTCATAAATGTGAAGGAAGCCAAAGTGGGTGAAGGACATAGGGAAATGATCATCCCAAACAAGGTTTACTAGGATACAATCAATTTTGGATTAAACAGGATGGGAATGTTGTTTATTGATCCAAGTAAAATAGATAACATTGGATCGAAGATCACAAAACTCATAGTCATAGCAACAACTATTAAAGTCATCAATAACAAATGAACAATTTTATGAGGAGCCCAATCGATCCTCAGGATTAAGAATAGCGTTAAAATATCCAAGAGAGACATAGGGGCTACCCTGGTCTTCGATAGCAATATAGACGAAAATGGGATCATGAGCTTTATTGAAAGCATAAATAGTAGTGAGGCAGAATGAAGACGGGGGACTATGGCTTTTAGCCATGTAATAAATGCATTGAGGGGATTTGGATGACATGGAAACTGTAATTATACTAGGTAACTATATAATCCAAATTCAACTAAGGGGATGGGAGATATGGTTAATAATAATATGCCAAAAATAACCATAGTTCTAATAATGTGAGCAACCTTAAAGTCTTGATTTTTGGTTTATACTAATATTAACAGAGATATATTATTACTAATAATGAAATCAGTAACATCATTTTGTCTCACGGGGTCATTGAGACCCCTCAGATTCTATGAAGCAATATTTATGGAGAAATAGACTTACAATGCATCAGACGATGGTCTTGCGGGAGGAAAACATCATTTTACCACAGTGGAAGCTCCAGAAGAGCCAAGCCTTTTGGAAGACGAGTCCACCTACTCACCACTAATAGCCTCCTTAACTTTATCAAGCGATATCGAATGGGGCCAAAATTCTAAATCAGGGTCAAGATCGGAGGGATCCGATTTCTCAAAAGTCATAGTCGGATTCATCAAATGAGGAATAACCTTGGCTACTTGTTTGCAAAGGCAAGCACTATGCCCCAAAACGAAACAATTGGCACATTGGGGGGGGGGGGGGGAGGGAGGGATGCCTTGGTACTCGAAGTTAGCCGTAATTTAAGGATTTTTAATCTTGAATGAGACCTCAGAACATAATTATGTACCCGCCGAAATCATAATACAAATATGAGCGAATCTTAATTTTTTTTCGTTCGGTTTGTTTGTCGACATATAAGGGGTCCCGATTGCCGACTCAATATTACTAAATCATTCCGTTGTGAAAAGTTCAAGAGGAATATTAAAAACTTTAAGGAAATAGCAGGATAAACAAGCATTCCACAAATCTGGAGTCCCCGTAGAGGAATCGTTCATAATAAAGGTATTATTCTCAAAAGTCATAGGGCGAAGGCCAATAACCAATGTAGATATATTATCGCGGTGCCCAACAACAATACTAGCATATAAAGAGTGAGCTTGAGCTGTATGGAGAGAGGTATAATTGGCGGTATCAATGGGGGCATTTTTAAAATAGGGGTTTTTTGAAAATATGGTAGTATTTTGGAGTTTATTCAAAACAATTATCCCTTTCTGGCCTTTTTCAGCATTACCAAAACTTTTGATTTTGGAATAGGTCTTGTAAGCTGGCCCATTATCTAACATACCTTTTCCCTTAGGAGAGGAGGGCTGAGAAGGGGAGGAGGGTTGAGAAGACCGAAAATGTTGTCTAGGGTTGAGGTCGTCAGGGAAGTTATCATCTTTGACGGTGGAGACCAGGTCTTGGTAAAGGTGCACAAATATATCAGCATCGCCGGAAAGGGGCAAAAAGTTGGAAAATGAAGATATAGGGAGGTCACAGATTGAGGATAAGAGAACCAATGAGAGGCTAGGTAGAGAGCCATAGAGGGGTGGAGAGAAGTGACATATAAGGCTCCCAGAATCAGAATGGAAAATGTTGGACCATTTGCCAGACTCCATATGGTATTTGGCAAGGGCTAAGGCATTCATCACATAAGCCTCATGAGTGGAGGAAATAAGAGGAGGCTTAGGGTGGATTGAGGACGAGAAAGTCAGCGTGATGTGAGGGTTATCATCATATATTTAGGAATGAGGGATATGTCCAAAGAGAGTGACTAGGGTTAAAGAGAGAGGCTGGAGGCGAATAGGAGAGAAAGTACCTGAAATCTCGGTAGGTTTGGCCAACCGGAAGAAGGGAGGAGATGGAAGAAGCATGATGAACTACGATCTATAAGTAATATTTTGATTTGGAGTAAAGTAGCGATTAGACCGCAGGTTAAAATATCGGGTAGAGAAAGAACTAAAAAGAGTAAATATAGATTTATGAGAACTCAGATTATAAGTCTAAAAAGAGATATCAGAGAGACTATAAAGCCTAATAGAGATCGAGAAAACCTTTTGACTTAAAAATTTAGCTAGTTTAGTGTAACAAGCAGATCTGGGTAACTGAGTAGGAGGAAGAGTCATGGTTAAAGAAGAAGAATAACTCAATGAGCAGATAGAGTAATTGGAATAGATGGAAAAGTAAGATTGCTAGTGAAAAAATAGGTAGGATTAAGGAGTAGGAAAGAAAGAGATTTACAGTGTCTTGATCCCTTAATAGAGGTCAAAGCCATAGAAATGCAAAGTTTCAGGTTTGGGGAGAGTTTGGAGTAAATATGGTGAGGAAGTTAACCCAAAAAATGAGACAGAAGAGAGACGGTAGGATTAATATAGAATAGACTGTGAGAAATGCTTAGGCATACGCACTAAACTGGCATGGCTAACCAGGCTAACTAGACCATAACTAGATTATTAGAATTTAAAGCTATGTAGAAAAAAAATACTGAGATTTGTACTGAGGTAATTAAGGTAAAAGTAAGGTAGAAAAGGACATGTTGGTTGAACTTTAGAACTGACATATTAAGGTGTTGCATTTTGAGAGGGGAGATTTTGACATGATATGAGTGATTGATACAGGGCACAACAAGGATCCAGGAAGAGGTGAGTAAAAAATCACGAGGATGGATACAACAAAGTTGAGAAGAACCTAGGAGGCTAGGTAAAGAAGCTTCAATATAAGCTTATGGAATGTACTAGATGGGTAGAAATTGGTGATTCTTATGCATGTTGAAGGAAGACAAACTAGATTTTAAAAATGAAATGGTAACATTAATGAAGGATTTAGATTTGATGGATTGGGAAGACCAAATGTAGATTATGGAGGAAATACTAGACTGCTGGATAAGAAAAGGAGACATCTTATCGAGATAACAAGAGATATAGTATGGAGGATTCAGGTAGAAACTTGATGGATCATACATGGAGAGTATAAATGAAAAGAGAACATTAGAGCAAGGCAACCAATCCAGTTGGTTGGATAAGGACCAGAAATAGTAAGAGCTATCTCCAAGACATGATGACAAGGAGGAGACGGGAGATAAGGTAATCATTTGGGCTACATTCTCTGGCTTTCCAGCCATATAAGATCACCAAGGCAAGCTTGCAACAAAAAACGTTACCGTTGGAATTCAAAACAAAAGAGAGGAGAGAACAACATCCAGATGGGCTGAAACAACCATTCAGATAACATAGTAAAATATTTGACTGTTTTATGAAGTCAATTAATTATGAAAGAAGCTATTATGAAAACTTTATTTATTATACTAAGGAAACACACATGAAAAGATATATTATGTTGATGTTGTATGTTGATGATATATTTACGGTTTGGATGAACTTAATGAAAACTGAAATTATGAAGAATCGGTTAAAAGGATAGTTTGGAATGAATAATATAGGATATGATAAGAAGATTTTGTGAACATGCGTTCAGATGAACAAAATAAGATGTGATTTATTCTTATCTTAAAGATAATACATACACAATATGCTCTGAGAAGTTCGTAATATCCAAAGCTAGAACTGATGAAACTTTCATTGGTGATCTATTCAAAATCATCACCATTCAAACACTAGCCAAAGAGAAATATAGAAAGTTCGTGCAAGAGATACCGTATGCTAATATCATTGGAAGTATCGTGTATCATAAAATTTTCACTACACCAATTCTTATATATTCAATTAGTGTTTTTAGAAGATTCTTATTTCATCTAGGGAGGCTCACTCGAATGATCTTAAATGACTCATGAGATACTTGAAGGGCACATTAGATGTTGGAGGATGTTATAATCAGAAGCATGTAGATGATGGCGTGTTGATAGAGTATGTAAAATCTGATTATGTAGGATACCTTAATACAAGGAAATCAATTTTGTGCTATTTTTTTAGATTGTTTGGTAGATTGGTTAGTTGGAGAGTTAGTTTACAGAAGATTGTTACATTTTAATCTACAAAATCTGAGTATAGATTACAAAGGAAGTCGTGTGGTTAAATAGATTGCTAACTGAGATCACTTAATGCGAGTATTCTTCACTGTATAAAGAATATGAAATTCTATCAAATGACAAAACATGTATATGTGAAGCCTCAATTCATCCGATATATGATGGAGAAAGAGAAAGTGAAGATTACAAAGATTGAAACCAAAGATAATTCTTTGGGATGCTATAATATAGGCAGTGTCAATTTCAAAGTTATATGAGACTTGGTCAAGTCTAGAATACATGTGAACTGCTTGTCTTCAACAAACGTTAGTTGAAATATTGATGTAACGGATACTAAAGTTACTGAAAGACTAGTTGAATAATTATTAAGTATATGTTTTAAGTAAATTTACTGGAAGATTGAACATGAAATCAGAGGTAAAGTCTTGAATTTAGAGGTTCCAGACCTTATGAAAGGGTTCAATTTCTGGAGGTTTCAGATTCAGTGTAATAGGTTTTATCCACTGCAAGGTTGCAGCCTTGATATAGAGTTTGAGTCTCAAATGAGTTTGGTTATTGTACAAAAACTCAATGCTTAGTAGGAGACAAGTCTCGATACTCTGGTAAGAGACTTTATGAAGTTATGTTTAGGTAAGTTAAGAGCTCTGACTGTCATCTAGAAATTAATCTAAACTGATTTGGTATATTATAAAGGGTTTAATTGAATAATAATTGATGATTTGTTAAGCTGCACTAAATGTACTACTTGATCACGTTTATTGATCTATAATAAACAATATATGATATATAATATACTTGTTGTATAAGTTGATTAAAGTCATTGATCTGGGTCTTATGTAATTTCCTTGATTTGTTGTAAGCATGGTGTATGTTTGTCCTAACCTACATTTTTCTAGATACTATATATACATATAATACAATGTTTGTGAAAAGTTAATCTCGTGAAAATATAATATTGATATTAGAGAGATAAAAAATTATTATTGAATATATAGATTATAGAGAGATAAAACTTTGTTTGTAAGAGAAAATGCAAAAGGATTAAGTGATTATAGAGTTGATGAATTCTCAAATAAAACACTTGAAATACACTTAAAAATTAATAAAAGCTGTAAGATATCATTGAAACTTGATATCATGTTTTAACAAGCTTGAACAATGCACATTTTATTTTATTTTATTTTGTGTTCTTTGAATTTTTGTGTAATTGTTTTATCTAAATAACATCAGATTTGTTCGTCTGTTGATTTAAGATTTATCCATAAAATAAACCACATAAATCTTTATGTTGATTTCATTTGTTGTCATTGTATTCTTGTTGAGAGCAGGGACATTGTTGCATGGAATGTAGTGGCAAAGCCGAAGTGCTAAAGCCTAAGAAAAATAGTTGGCTCAAATTTGTTTTAGTTTCTATTGATCTTCATTCTTTGTGTAGGTGAATCCTACTAAGCATAGAGTTTTGCGAATTTCATACCTAAAATATTTCATTGACACACATATATAATTAATTTTAGCCAGAATTGTTGGAAATATATAGACCACGTATTTTACTGCCTTATACAAATATGGATCAACACGCTCTCCATACTAGTATAATATTATGCGTTTTAGGCTTAAATACATACACGACATTATTTTATGTCCATTTCTAAAAAATCCATACAAATGGAGATATGTTTCTATCTATATGCAAGTAATATTTTTCATGCTGAACCAATGTGAAAATTTGGTGGTATATAAAAAAAAAATTGTTGAACAAAACATCATTTTAGTTTCTTCAAAATTGATTTGCGTATGCTCTCCGCATGAGATTTGAGTTCTATACTATAACTGAAAAATATATACATAGTATATTCAATTTTTATATATATAAATATGGACCGACCTGTGTTGTCGGATTTAAATCTGAAAACCTATGCAATTTTGTTTGTTTGGTCTATTTCTAATATCTTTGTATGCATATATATATTTATTTATTTATTTATTGTATCTAACCTAAAAAATATTTTTCAAAATTAAAATGAATACTAAACTTGAGGGCAGGAACCATCCCCACCCATATATTAATTAGGGTAAGGTAAATAATATGGAACCATGAATTATCATATTTGAAGTCGCTATCCAATGAAAAACTATAAGTAAATTCAGAATGTGGTATACATTTTTATTTATGTGTAGTTAAAATTTTAGATTAGAGATTTGATATAAATTAGCAATTAAATTTAATAAACGTTATTGTATCAATATCATAACTTTATAAAATGATATTAATACGATTGTGGATTGATTACAATCATCCAGTTGAGAAATTCAATCCACGTATTATAATCGGTATTTTTGTATGGAGGAACCCGCAACTCGCTACTTAATGAGTGTGTATAGGATAAGGTTTCGGTATGACATAAGAGCCTACAAACCAGCGTTAAAAAATAGACCACACATGTGACATGTTCAAACCAAAAAAACGTTTGTAGAAGGATTTGAATTCATAATCTTTGATCACAAACATGTTATACTCCACCAACTCAGCTGTCTATTTTTGAGTTTTATAATCAGTACCTTGGTTGTAGTAAAAGATCCAACCTCAATTGGCATATGAAAATAATTTTACTTTAAAAAAGAGTTTTTTTTTATAAGTGGCAATGTTTTCGGTCTTCGTCAAAATAAGTATTTTTGTTATTTTGAATTGATTTTAGTTTTATAAATATTTATATTTTAAAATTAATCTGTTTTGTTTTCTAAATTTGATGCAAAGTATTCTAAAATCGGATTGTCGTTTTTTTACAAAAATAAATAGATTCAAGCTATAGAATCTAAATAAATAGTATGTTTTATTTTAGATTTTATGTAAAAAAAAATTAAATATTAATAATTGTTTACATAAGTAGTGGTGGTCTATTCCAAAAATATTGATTTTTTAAATAAAAAAAGAGTAATTGGATTTAAATAGAATAATGGGTTAAGAATATAATTTTTTCTCGATATCCGATCCGAGCCGATTCGAAGTGATAAGTTATCCAATTTTTTTATTTTGTGTTTGATGGATGGTATATTTTGTATGTTTTTGACATATTATTCGAACTGATTTGAAGTGGTAAGGTATCACAGTTGTAAAATTTGAAGTTTATATAGCCTATTCATTTTTCATATGTCAAACCTAAACTAACATTCATATCTAAAACTAAAACTTAAGTCTAAAACATGAGTGTACGAATATGGAAGATGATATTTTGAGAAAGATTATACTTGTAGTAAAATAGACTATTACACCTTTTATGGTGAAAACCCGGTCTATCATTCTATTGATGTGTTGATGCGTAACATGTACGAGATATATCGGATTTCGAGATTCATTCGACATTCGCATCACATGAACGAGAAGAGTTTATAATAGTTTATTATATGATTTTTGTTTTTATTTTTCCTTTTAACATAAATCAATATTACCAAAGCTATATACGTATATAAATACTAGAATTTATTAGATAATTTTATTAAAAAGGAGCTCTAGAGTACGCCATTAACATATAAATAATAGTGTGATGCAAACAAGGGTGAGTTATCAAAGTTTAAGAAATATTGTGTTATTTATTTCTAATTGAATTGTTTTCGATGCAATCAATTTTTGTTATTTAAATTTAGATGTTAAACAAATGAGCATTAAGTATTTATGTTGATAAATTGATTATTATAAACAAAACTAAGCTCAATTTCTCTCTTATAAAAGATCTGAGTATTTATGTTGATAAATTGATTATTATAAACAAAACCAAGCTCAATTTCTCTCTTATAAAATATCTCAGGTGGTATATTGTCAATGAAAATAAGGTGGTATATTGTCAATGAAAATAAATTAGATTAATATTTAATTTATTTTAGTTAAAGATTTAATTAATATACTGCAGAATAATATCTAATATATAGTCAATAATTTAAGCAAATCTATCATAATAAATATTGTGATATTAATTATTGTAACCATCGTAAACTATTATAAAAAGAGAACAAGAACAAGAAATAAGATACATTGTTTCAGAAATAAAATAATTTTTACATGGTATCAGAGCGTAATTGATTTTTTCTCTCTCGTACAGTATTTGGGTGGTAAGTTTATTTTGAGAGTATTTGGGTGGTGTAAATTACTCTCTTTCTTTTGGAGAATATTTGGAGATTTCAGTTTCAGATTTTGTTTCTTTCATGAAATATTTGGATAGTGAAATTTTCTTTATGTCTTTTGGGAAATAATTAGAGATTTTAGTTTTAGATTTGTTTTCCTTTCTTTTGTGAAATATTTGGGTAGTGAGATTTTATTTCTTTCTTTTGGAGAATTTGGAGATTTTAGTTTTTTTATTTCAGATTTTTTTTCTCGTGGATTTTTTTCCTTGACTGCATCATGTGACTGGATAAATTCAACTCGTTTTATATTAAATTTAAAATAAAAAATTATTATTCTTGGGAATTTCAATTTCAATTGTATGAGAAAAGAAAAGAATTGTGGAGTCATATTGATGGAAGTCATCATGCACCTCTAGATGTTAGTGCTTTGCCTCAGTCGGAAATAACTAGAATTATAACTTTGATTCTTAGTTCACTTGAACCTCATCTTGTTCTTGCCTTGAAATCCTATAAAACCGCTGCAGGTATGTAAAATTACCTTAAAACAATTTATAATCACGATAACTCCGCTAGGAGATTTCAATTGGAATAGGGTAATTATACTCAAGGAAGTCTTTCCATCAAAGCATATTTTTCTATTTTTCAAAACCTTTAGGCTTTATATGCTGAATTTTCTGTTGCAGCTCTTTTAGCTATCCAAATAATGCATGCAACCAGTAAACAAGATCAGTTATTGATGAAGTTACGCTCGGATTATGAAATTGCACTTTATAATCTAATGAATCGTCTTCTCGTACCATCTTTGGATGCATTTTTATGTGAAATTCTTCGTGAGGAGAAACGAATGATAACTCATGCATATATTGCACATCAAGATAATAGTAGTACACATGTTCAAGTAGCTTATGCAGCACAAGAGAGAAATAAAAATAGAGAAATGTGTGCTATCAAACGCTATAACTGTAATTATTTTGGTCATATTGCTTGGGATTATCCCAAAAAGGTCCGTAGCTATTGCAAGAAATAGGGGCACATAATCTCTGCTTTCGCTACTCGTCTTGAACGTCGATAAGCTACTGCCTATCATGCCTTCACTAGTGCTTCTTGTTCTACTGCATTTCATACTGCCTCACCAATTTTTCTTATTCCTTCTCCATGAACTAATCCAAACACACTCACTTCTAATATGGTATAATAAATGATTATTTCTATTATTTCTGCTTTTGGACTCTTAGGTAATCCTAAATATTATTCCACATCATGGTATTTTGTTTATGGAGCCTCGTACCATATGACCAATGATGTTGTTCCTCTTTCTAATGTTAGAAATTATGATGGAAATATGAAAATTAATACTGATGGTAATTATATGTGTACTAGTGTTGTTGGTGATCTTTATTCCACATTTACAATTGTTTTTGTGTCTCTTAACATCTCAATAAATTTTATTTATGTTGGTCAATTAGTCGATAATAATTGTAATTTAATTTTCTATCGTTTTGGTTGTGTTGTGCAAGATCAAGTGTTAGGGAAGATGATCGTGGAATGTCCTAAAATGGGACGACTCTTTCCATTGTATAAGTCTCCTTCAACTGCTATACCTAGTTTTCCTATTTCATTTGCATGTAATGTTGTTGGTTCTCAAAACCAAATATGGCATAGACGTCTAGGTCATCCACATTCTTATTTACTTCGTACTTTGGTTCATTCTGGATTATTGGGAAATAAAACAAGTTCTTCTCTTGATCTTTCCTTCGATTGTACATCATGCAAACTTGGTAAAATTAAAGTTTTACTTTTTCCTCATCATGCATATCGTGCTTCACAATTCTTTGATGTTATTCATAGTGATATTTATGGGATTGTATCCATTGTTTCCCATGCACACTACACATATTTTGCTACATTAATTGATGATTTTAGTCATTTTAATTTCTTCAGGCTAAAAGTGAAGTTTTTTCAGTTATTAAACATTTTCTTGCACTTATTGAAACTCAATTTTCTGCAAATATAAAAGTTCTACGATATGATTCTAGGGGTGAATACATGTCACATGATTTTAAAAACTTTCTTCAAAATGAAACGATTCTTTCTCAGCATTCTTATCCTTCGACACCACAACAAAATGGTGTTGCTCAGAGGAAACATCGTCACCTTCTTGATATGGTAAAAAGTATTTTACTTGAATCATCTGTTTCTCCTCGTTTTTTATGTGAAGCACTTTCTACTGGTGTTTTTTTTATATTAATCGCCTAGCTTCTCCTACGTTAAATCAATTTTCTCATTTTTTAAAAGTTGTTTGGTCATTATCTTTCATATTTCATATATTTTTACTTTTGGATATGTTTGTTTTGTACACCTCCCTACTCATGAACGTCATAATCTTACTGCGCAATCTGTAAAGTTTTATTTTATTGGTTATGATATACCTTATAAGTGTTATGTTTGTTACGATCTTCACGCTCATCGTCTTTGGGTGTCTATGAATATAATGTGTTTTGAAAATCAATATTTTTTTCCATCGTATGTTGTCCGCCTTCTGCATCTTTATCTCTCGTGCCTAGTTTTTCTGATATACCAACATCTATAGAAAGATTTAAACCTGGTTTTGTGTATCGAACACGTAATTAAGATGAGACTGGTCCCACTTCTTATGTGACCCTTTATAATCTTATCTTGAAACCTGATCTTGCTCCGGTTTTTACAACTCTTCGTCGATTACTCGTCATTCTCAACCCCCTGATAGGTATGGTTTTTATTCCCCCATCTCTTTTGTAACTATTTTATCCAATATTTCAATACCCACTAGCTACAAACAAGCCATGCAACATGAGTGTTGGAAAAAAGTAACGTAAGTAGAACTTGAAGAACTTGAGGAGAATCACACCTGAGATATTGTTCATTGTCCTCCTACAGTTAAACCAATTTGGAGTAAGTAAGTTTTCTTTGTGAAAATTAGTTCAGATGGATCTTTGGAGCAGTACAAAGCTCGTCTTGTAGTGCTCAAAGGTAATAAATAATCATATTGGATTGATTATGAGAAAACATTTGCTCCTATTGCCAAAATGACCACAGTTTGAACGATTTTGGTTATTATTGCTTCACAATCCTGGTAGTTGCATCAAATGGATGTGAAGAATGCTATTCTTCATGGTGATCTTCAAGAAGATATTTACATGAAACTTCCATATGGTATGAGTACTTCTACTCCGCGTGATGTATGCAAGTTAAATCGCTCTTTGTATGGGATCAAACAAGCACCTTGAGCTTGGTTTGAGAAGTTTCGTCGTACACTTCTTTCTTTTAGTTTTAATTAAAGTTAATATGATTCTTATTTATTTTTCCAAACGCCGCCATCGGTTATAATCTTTTTCTTAATTTATCTGGATGATATTATCATTACTTGTGTTGATGGTAGTTTGATTACTAAGCTTTAACATCTGTTACATGAAACTTTCTATATGAAAGATCTTGGTCAACTTACATATCTAGGACAATAAATATCGTAAGATTAATCATTGTAACAGTTGTAAACTATTATAAAAGGAGAATGAAAATAAGAAATAAGATACATTTTTTCATAAATAAAATACTTTTATATAATTCGTAATTGTAGAAAAATGAAGCGTTGATTTATTAATACAAGATTGAATGATGTAGTTAAACTTTGATTAGATCATCATTCTAGTTGATGGTATTGTTATCCAGTATTAGTGGTATAAATTATATGTATAGTAGTTCAAACTTATAGTGATGTTTTATAACTTATTTTGAGACCATCATATATGTTCATATAAACCAAAATGTTATCCATAAAATCGTTGTAAAGAAATCATCTAACTTGCTTCCACCTAATTAGATTTTCATACGAACAATACGAAACTGCCCGAAGCCGCAATGGCCATCACCACGTACATTATTAAACGCATTTATAAAAGGTTGATATGACATAAACAAGAATTCTATGTATGATTTTAAATAAAAAATTCATAGTTTAATATCACTATTGTTACTCGTTTATACATCTAGTAAAGTTCGCCATGGCTTATAGTTCCACTTGTTTATGGTGTATGATCAAAACGCACCGATAGAGTTCAACTTTATCTCTATGTTTTGACCGATATTATAGAAGTTACACCTAGTGAGGGTTCACTAAGACACATAGCTCAACTAGTTTTTGTCAATATTTCAAAACGGATCGGTAGAGTTTTACTTCCTATCTGCATTTTGACTGGTGTTCTAAATACTATACTTAGTGAATGTACATTTACTTTTTCTAATCCTAACACGTATTCAAAATGATATATTTTTATTTAGTTAATGACAAACTAATAATTTATATTTTTGTGACTGAAGACCATCGTGATTACGTTTCTCTTTATGATCTAAAGTATAGTTGTTTTCAGATAAAATATTTCAAATCATGTCTTATAAATATGTTCATACATATTTATTTATTGTCCATGTCATATTTAACAATATTGTCTAATTTATATTTCAAGATCTAGGTCTTTGTTAAGTTTATTCGTACGATTATATATAGTTTTTTCATTGATTGTCCAATGAATAAATTTAATGCAAGTTTTTCTTAAAAACTCGTGAAACTTGTCCCAACATGGTAAACTATGCGTAGTTTGGAGCGCACAAGAATACTATATGGCATTAACTTCAATATTATTAATATATTTAAAAATTCAAAAAACATGTCTAAAGGAGGGTTAGAGATGTTATGCCTAATTTCGTAGAACAACATGTTTCCATATTCTGTTAAGTTATTAAGCGAATCACTTTAAACAATTCTTTAATGATCCATATTTCATCTCGACTAAACAATACACCTTATCCCAAAACAACTCAAAATTAACCCTACTCGTACCAAAAAATATTTTAGTGTTGAATAACCACTCTGTTGATAGTGGTCGTGTTTTCTAAAATGTATAATTTTTTTAGTTTATATGTGACAAAATTATCATTGTACGAAATAAACCAAGAGCTTTAGGTGTATTTAAACTGAAGCTTCATTTGCATATGGTTATTTATGAATCCATGTTAATCTCCAAATATATAATTTTACTCCATAAGCTCATAAATCGATCAATAAACGCTTTTCAAATTAATGTACTTCTTTGTATTTTTATAACAATTGTACTAATGTGCCACTAACGTGGCATGTGTACTTTTAAAAAAAAAACTTGTTCTTAGAGAAATTATCATTGGTAGGTCTATATGTGTCAAAAACTATGACTGGTTGTTTGTAGTGTTCTTTTCCATCAATAATAATACACAATCTAATATATAATTAAAACTGTTAACTTTCTCATTATAGATAAGTGCAAATCTAACTTAAATAGAGAACTTGGTGAGGTTACTCCAAAAATTTCAAATAAAAGCATTGTATAGCTTATTATCTTGTAGGTTGTTATCCATTATTAGTAATTTTAAAAACGTTCGTAATAAATCTACACTAACAAGTTATGCAAAGAAAATATATATAACAGCTTCACTTTTCTATTCGGAGGATCTATGCCATTCAAATTACTTTGGCTTTTTCATACAACGGAACATATGTGAACTAAATAGAATAAAAGATGGTAAGGTTTTCTCAATTAAATATAAAATGATAAAAATATGTTTAAAGAAAATAAATGCTTGTCCAAGTATTATAATAAACAAATAAATATCGTGAACATTTATTTTATTATAATTGTAAAAAAATCCTTAAGATGCCAGGAAAGAGCATTTCCTTGGAGTAATGCTGTTCCACGGAGTTTCGAATAGAGAATAACTAAAACTAACTGCTTTAAGACCCTTCAAAGTGTCTTTAAGATTAAAGATTCCATTATTAGATAAACTCCAAACAATTTCATCTTTAGTATTTTCTATGATTTTAGTTTTAAAAACTTTGTCAATGTTAAAACTTGTGAGGTATTTAAGCAATTTATTTACGTTCCATTCATTGTTTTCCCAAAAGGAACAGACTTGAATACCCTTAAACGAGCTATCGTTAAAGTTACGGTTTAGTTTGATTAGATGGTTAGAGCCATACCAGTTATCAAACCATAAGTCGATCTTACCTTCACCCAACTTCTACTTTATTCTTTCTTTAGAAAACTCCTTAATGTCATCCACTATCTTCCATGTTGAGGAGCCTTTCTTTAAGTAATTTAATTGTAGAGGGTGTCTTCCTTTGCAATAAATACTATGCATTAGTGTAGCCCACAAAGTGTTGTTTTCTCTGAAAATTATCCATAATTTACAGGAGAAAGCTTGTTGAATATCTTGTAGTCTTCTAATCTGTAAGCCACATTCACCATATGATTTACAGATGTTTTGCCAAGATTCCTAGTGGATTTTAGTTACTTCACTTGATGATCCCCACATAAATTTATTCAGCAGCCTCTCTATGTTATTGATGACTGAGCTTGGTAGCCAGCAGCTTTGAAGCCAATATTGTGGAATTGGCATTAGCACTGAGTTTATCAAGGTTAGTCTTCCTCCAAAAGAAAGTGTTTTATTATTCCAGCTTTCGATTTTTGTCTTGATCGTTTCTAGCAGTGGGTTGTAGTTTGATGTTTTGTTGTGAGGGCTGAGGGTAACTCCAAGATATGTAGTTGGAAAGTTGCTGATGTTGAAGTTAGTTTGAATATATAAGGCATTTCTTCTGTCTTGGGACAAAGTTGATGCAGTGGTAATGTTTGTCTTTTCCTTGTTTAATGATTATCCAGACACATCTTGATAGACATGTAAGAAGTTTCCAATATGCTCTAAAGAAGTAGATAAACTATTGAAGAAAATTAAAAGATCATCACCAAAAAAGAAATAGGAATGATTAGATTGCTTCTAGTTGAGTATCGTAAAGATTTGTCTTTAACAAAACAACTCATGTAAGCCCCTAAATAGTACATCCTCAGCAAGAATGAACAGACTAGGGGACAGATGGTCCCATTGTCTGATTCCTCTTTTCATTTTGAAGAAACCAACTGATTCTCTATTGATTAGAATTGAAACATTAAGAGACTGAATGATGTTAGGTATTAAAGAAGTTACTCTACTGTTAAAGCCATGGTATTGCAGACCCCTTGAGATAAAGAAGTGGGATAGGTTATCAAAAGCTTTGGTCATGTCCAATTTTATGATTATGTTGCCAGCCTTTATTTTTCTGTTGATGTCGTGAATACGTTCCTTTGCAATAAGGATGTTCTCATGAATCATCGTATCTTCGACAAATGCTCCCTGAAACTCAGAAATTAGTTTAGGTAGAAAGAAAAGACAATTTGTTATTTAGTAATTTACACATTATTTTGTTAAACATTGTGCATAGACTTATTAATCTGAACTGGTTCCAAGTTTGAGGAGCTTCAACTTTAGGAATTAAACATATATTAGTAGCTATGATTATCTTTGGGATTACTCGACCTTCAATGAAAGATTCAATGGCATTGCACAGGTCTATCTTTATGATATGCCAACATGTAGTGAAGAAATGCCTATTATAACCATCAACACCTGGAGCTCCTTCAGAGTTCAAGCTTTGTATTGAGCTCCAAATCTCATGTTCTGTAGGTACAACTAGAAGAAGAGCATTGTCAGTATTGTTAACAAGTTTAGGGATATAATTAAAGATTACATGATTCATGTATTCAGCTTGCTGATTAGGATTAGAATAATAAGGAGATGTTAGAATATTTTTGAAGTATTCTTTTGCAGAGGCTTTAATGGTTTCATTATTGGAAAACCATTCATTTTGAATTTTTATACGAGTCACTTTAGATTCTTTCTCTTTATTTTAACAAAGTTGTGATATAATCTTGTGTTTCGATCACTATCTTGGAGTCAGTTTCAGTAATATTTTTGTTTCCAGAACTCTTCTTCCATAGTGATGGCAATGAGGTGTTCTGCTCTAGCTTTCTCCATAGCTATTTTATCTTCATGACTGTTAGAGTTTAGGAACTTCTGTTCTTGATGTATTACACAGTCTTCTGTTTGGTTCACCTTATCAAAGATGTTCTTGAAGTGATTTTTGTTCCAACTTTTCAGTGCTGCTTTTAATCTTTTTAACTTATTCCAAAAAAATAAAAAGGGAGTATCCATTTATTGGGGCTTTCCATCTTGTATCAACAACACTTAAAAATATATCTTCAAGAGTCCATGCATTTAAAAATTTGAAGCTCTTAATGAGGTTTTCTCTTTTTTTATAAGAGATACACACAATGGGGTGTAATCTGAGCACGTTCTTGACATGTGAACCACCTTATTATGAAAAAAACAATTCAGCCCAAGCCTGATTAATTAGGATTCTGTCCAGGTGTTTCCACCTTGTCTTGTTAGTCCATGTATATTGAGTCCCGGCAAAACATGCATCCTTAAGAAAACAGTCTTTGATTGTATCATTAAGTGGAACTTTGGTTACAATAATTAACATAGCCAGCTTGTCCAGAAGGAGATGTCACAGTGTTGAAGTCTCCCATTAGCATCCATTCACCTACTGATTCAGCTATTTCCCTTAAGGTATCCCAGAGATGTAATCTATTAGATCTTTATCATTTAGCGTATATGCAAGTAACATAGAAATGCTTAGCTAAAAGACTATGCTTTATAAGTGTGTGAATGCATTGATCATTGTCTAGGATTATATCCATGTGATAATCAGTTGACCAGAATAACCATATTTTATTAGATACATTAGCAAAGAAGTTAGAGAGACTTAACTTTATAGATAGATATTCAATCTCGTTGCTTTCAACCATAGGTTCCTCTACATAGTAGCGAGATTTTTTTCTTTTTTATGATTGACTTCAGTATTCTTATAGTGCTCTTATTTCCCACACCTCTAACATTCCAACACATGGACTTAATAATTTAGGAATAATTATGGGAGATCATGTTGTCTATTTACAAGGGAGAGATTGTATTTTGAGTTGTTTCTGCCTTTTTTTTATCTTGCTAATTCAACTTCCTACTTAGATACTTTTGGAAACTTAAGTATGTATCTCTGTTGCAGAAAGTGGGTAAATAGGGGAGGCTGCCAGTATTGGTTCTCTCTGGTGTAATGTAGCCAGTGGAGAGATCATCATTAATCTCTTCTTCATCGAGAGATTTGATAGCTTCCACAATGTCTCCATCCGATCTTTCTACAACAGCATATAGGGCCAACTTCTCAACTAAATCAGGATTACTTATAGAATTGAGTTTAACTGGATTGGGATTAAGATCAGGTATGCTAGTAAAATTTTGATCATTCATTACATTATGTTGAACTGGTTTGAGACACAAATCAATGGTCTGTTCTTCTGCTTCTTGAGTAGCCAAAACATCTGCTCCAAAGACGTCTGATTCTTTTGTGGCCAGTTTATTTGATCTTTTGGTAACTTCATCAGTTAATTGGTTTGAATTTTGTAGATTCATTGTAGTTGGATTCTGTACTTGATCATCATATAAGTTGCTTTTTCCTTGGACTTGCTGGTCAATGATTGGTGTTAATTTTTTACAAGCTAATTTTCCATCCCCAACGTGATAGCAGTGGTCACAGTAGGCTGGAAAATTGTTGTAAATGAATTGAATCCATGCACCATAATTATCTCCAATGCCCAGCCACATACTATGTTGTAAATTTCTTGAAATATCGATCTCGACCCATGCCAAACAAGCATTGTAAAATGCTTTATTTTTGAGGGTATCCAAGATTTAATAGGATTCCCTAATGTTGAAGCTATCGAGTGGATAATGTCCTCATTGTACATGTTTCCGACAGTTTTTCAATCTTAACCCAGATCGGAACTATAGGGAATTCTTTATTAGGAGTGCAATAGGGGAGCCACTTTAAGATTCAGATTGAATGGTGGCCAACAGTCCAAGAACTGTGACTCCAAATCTTGCTGATATCATCTCTAAGTGAGAATTCTAGGAAGAGGCGGTGAGAGTCCCAGTTTGTATATGAGAAGTCTCTTTAAAACTTTCTTTCTTCAAAGAATTTGTCCAGGATTTGTTTTTAGGGATACCTTTTGAGAACTTTCCAATCAGGCTGAAGGTAATGCAATGCAGTAGATTTTCGATGATAATTTCGTTGAATTGCAGCTCAATATGATCATACTTGTACTTTGTCGACTCCGGTTTGATCTTGTTGTTTAACGTTAAGTTTGATCTTGTTGCTGCCTCCAGGTAAGATCTATTTGTCGAAAATAGTTTACAAGATTGATCCATGACAAATTTTGTTGTTACTGCATGTCTTATATCTGAGGAAAGCCACCAATGAATTATCGAAAATAGAGTTTCGATGATCTGCTATAAGTCCTTTAGGAAGAGACCAAAACAGAGAATTCCCCAAAGTTTCAACTAGAGATTTGAAGAGGATGATAATGAATTTCAAAGAATGAAATGCAGAAACCCTAATTCAGGAAGATACTTGAATTGAGAAGACGAAAAAAGCTTCAATAGACTCTGTTTTTTTTATGTTCTTGGAGCATAGCTTTTTTAACCTTGAGAGAAGTATAAAGAAAACTGACTCAAATTGTTGAAGGACTCGAGAGGAAGGGCTCGAGAGAAATATAAAGAAAGCTGGTCTAAAATTCAGTGATTTTTTATTTCAGTTTCTCTATAATACTTAACTAGTTTTCTATTTTTTTTCCTTGAGGGAACCCGCAACCGCTACTCAGAGTGCAATGAGTGCGCACTGGGTACAACCTTAGTATGACGCAATAGCCTACAAACCAACGCCAGAAAGTAAACCACACAAAATGACAGACTCAGCCAAAAAAGGGTATGTAAATGGACTCGAACTCATCACATTTGGCCACAAACATACCTGTCGGATTGTTTTTGTTTAAAACCCTTATAAATTTGTTTTGGTTAAAATAATTTTGAAATTCTAATAGTACATTAAACAATGATTTGAAAACTCATAAAAAGTATTTTACGAATTAAAATAAAATTTTAAAATAATAATTACTAAATCTCTTGAATTATAGCTAGGTCAGAACCTGTATTGGAAGTGAGTCCCTACTTCAGAAGTCAAACACTCGTTTTCATTTCGTGCTAGTCTATTACAAGTTGACCACACTTAGAGTTAGTGCTTTTTTCTTTTATGATATTTTATTATGTCCGATAATTAAATAAGTATCTAGTCTCTACTTAAAAATTATAAAACTTATTTATTATTTGAATATGATATGATCTGCTTACAACCACGAAAAGATATAAGAGTCGACCGACGTCAAGTGATGTCTTTATATGAGTATATTATGTTTCATGTCACTAAAAGCCTTTTCGTGGCATGAAACATAATATACCAGGCCGAAGATTTAATTGTAAAATGCCCAGTTTTCACAGTCCATTTTACAATTAAATCTTGGGCCCGGTAATAATAAATGCCCAGTTTATAAATTGGCCCATGATCGATATTGTTTGACTGGGCCTAACCCCTATTTTTCTTTTATTATTCACCTCAAAATAACAAATGATCTAACTTATCCTGCTCTTAATATATATTTTGATTCTACTTTTTAATTATATTCGTGTATTATATATATTATATTTAAATTAAAATCGTTATAAAATTATCTAGAAAAATAAGATAATCCAATACAACTGAAGTTTAATTATTTTTTATTTTTAAAAATAGGTATAAACCGGTTCAAATACCACACAAATACAGATAATATTTATTGAGATATTCTAATAGAGGGCGTGAATAAAAACTATATTTTAGTATATATAAAAATCTATCAAAACTATATTTAAACATAGGCTTTGAACAGTAACTCGTCCCTGGACTATCGATTTTGGTGGCAGATAGTCCCTGGATTTTCAAAAGTCCGTTCCTAGTCCATGGACTATTCAGTTTGGTGACATATAGTCCCTAGACTTTCAAAAATCCGTTGGTAGTCCCTGGACTATCCAGTTTGGATAAAGTTAGTCCCATGCGCATGTTTATTAAGGGGACTAACTTTATCAAAAATAGAAAGTCAAAGGACTAAAGTTATTGAAAATGAATAGTTGAAGGACTATTTGTCAAAAAAATTGATAGTAAACACATGCAAGGGGATTAACTTTATCCAAACTAGATAGTCGAGGGACTACGAACAGACTTTTGAAAGTCCAGGAACTATCTGTCACCAAGTGCGATAGTCCAGGGACGAGTTACTGTTCAAAGCCTTTAAACATATATAAAAGAGTCTTGGGCACCTAGAATATAATTACATTTAGAGTCATTAATATACCAAATAATACATGTGCCACTTGTTTATAACTATGTGCTACTTGTTTATAACTGACGCTGGTTTAATATTTGGTTTAGAGTTGTATAGTGATTCGATTAATAATTATTTTATCATAATTTCGTATTTTTTCGAACTGATTGAGAGAAGACTATGTAAAAAACGAAAAAAGGTCGTGGATTCCAAGTTCGACGCCTCTGACGCATATCCAATATATTTTGTGCCTAGTTTTGGTGATAACAAACGGGTGGAGGAAAAGTGGACTACCAGTCTAATCAATGGGAAAATGTAGTGATGGTCTGTTTGGTTAGCCAATTTGTCGCGTCATTTATGGGTGAGAAAGAAACTTACGGATTGTATGGTTAGTCACTCGTGAAGTCTTTTGTATAAATCTAACTTAGTTAGTAGCTCACTAATTTTGTTTTGAAGGTCCGAGTCGTGGCAAGTATAAAGAGCTTTGGTATTTTGGAGTCTCGTACGTACTGATGTGAGTTTTTCATTGACAGATGACATAACTATCATAGTGTCATAAATCATGATTGCATGATTGCTAGGATACGTGGACTTCCCAAAGTTGGTTGGTTTGTGATTTTATCTTGCCCTTGTCGAACTCTTTCTTTATTCCCAACTTTGCTAGATTTTCATTGAGATAGAAACTAAATTATTTTAGTAATTTGCATGTATTCTTTGCCATGAATCCCTTTCCGCTGAAACTTACGTCTCTTACACCACCATCAAATGGACTCTGTTAATTTCTTTGTTTTTCTGCACATATTTGAATCATCCAGTAGCTCATGCTCTTCAGCTGCTCGACTTCACGGACTCACTCAAAGTTAGGTAATACATTTTTGTTGTATCATAGTAACGATACGGTACTTGACGCGTAGCGAAAGTAAACTGATTGAGAGCACCGAAGTGCTTGTCATCTCAAGTGTTAAAATTATGAATATTGAAGCAATGCGACAAATGTCATAAAAATAGAAGATCACATGCATAGCTCACTTTGTCTACCTCTATTTTTATTCCTCTATTTACCAATTACCAACCAAAGTGGTACTTGAAGGACTAAGAGAGTCCTGATAAGGCTATACCCGTCAATCATTATATATCAATCACAAAAGACGAGGTAAGCTAGGAAAATTGCAAGAATTTGACCAAGTAGACAAAAGGACAATGAACAATAATGCAAGCCAGCCTAACTAAAATATTTGGTTAACACCGAGAAGGACGAATGGCTAAACGAATGATGACCGAGCGACAAGACCTCAGCCAGAATACGAGCGAAAAGACAATATAGTTAAAAAAATAAGGAATTATAGAAAAACGATAGCCGACGGAGAGGAAATAACAAACGATGGTCATTTAGAAAGACATGTGACGCCAAATATTATTAAAATAACGTGAGGAACGTAGGAATCAAGATTTATCCATGAATAACATGATGAAAGTAAAAACTGGTCCATAGATAATGGGAGTAATTTAATACTGATTACAATCTATAAATAGGCAAAGAACTTTAAACAATGATGTATGATCTTCAGAATAATAAAGAAGAGTATATTCGCAAAAGACTTTTTCTTTGTTCACTTCATATAATCAGAAATTCCTTTACCACCTAACAATTTAACGGTTAACATAAGAAAACATATTCAGGGTTCTGATTTATCAATTGGATATCATTAACTTAAAAATTGAAAATCCCAATACGAAATCAAATATGAAACCTCCAAAACAAATAATGGTTGTTGCGATGGATTATGAAATATGAAAATCACAATGTTAAATCTGAAAATCACAATACCAAATCAAATAAAAAATCACCAAAACTCAATTTAAACTATGAACAAAAGCACACACATTTACGTGAGATACTTACCTACTGGCTAGTGGCTATTGAGTCACAGATATGGTGGTTGGTACCGGGAACCATCAATTATTAAATCTGAAAAGAAACACTAAATCAAATCCAAAATCACAAAATCTCAGTTTGAACCATGAACAAAAGCACACACATTAATTTGACACTAGCCTACTTGCTAGTGGATACTAAGACAATGGGACAATGGTTTCTAATGAGAACCAATCAATCACCAAGGATGGAGAGAATCAAGATAAACTTAAACTGAGTTGGATTAGATTCTTTAAGCACCAATGACCATTCTTATTGTATGACCCAAGATACCGAGTTAGAAATATCTATTGAGGCTATTGAATCGGCCAAAGAAAATTTAAGGCTCAAAACTTGTTTAAATTTTACTTTATCAAACTTATTTGTTAAGTTTTTTTAGTTTATTTAGATATTGTATGATAGTGTCCTTCCCATTTATCGCTTGCATGAGGGTGTTGTTTATGATGTTTATGGATCACCCAAAATATTTAGGCTCTTAGCACCATAATTTTGTACCAATCAAATTATGAGCTCATTACTTCACACTCACTCTCATTGTTAGTTGCTTGGAATCCGAACTATATTGCGTGGTAAATGACCTATCCCTTAAGGCTTCGCCAAATAGACACCATCACTAAAACCTGAGCAACATGACACCTATGCTCCCCTCTGTATGAACTACCTAAGCTACAGGTATACATTCCTGGTTAGGCATAGGCTTATTAAAGCGGAATTTGTCAAATAATCAGGAAGTGTCGAGGGAGTTTATAGTCATTGTTGGTTTAAAATTTATATCATAATCCCATAGCTCAACAAAACAAAGAATCAAGCATCCCATAACTTATAGTCATTGTAGTACTCCTCGAAGAAAGAAAGATGTTTGAACAACAATAGAGTGCTCCTATTAATGGTATCATTTTTCTTGAATCAACTACTAAAACAAAGGCTAATTTCTCCAATTGTAGGTAATTTATCTTTGTGCCAATCAAAATATTACTTGTATAATATATTAGCCATGGTTTCTATCCACCTCTCGGATCAGCATGAAACTCACGAAGTAATAAAATACTATTAGGTAAAAACAAATTATGGGCAATGGCTTTGACAATCTCTTTGAATAGGATAATTAATCTCTCATCTTGTAAAAACTTTATTTGCACTCCTCGTACCATTGGAAATGATGGGTTATTTTTTAATACTTGGAGAAAAAAGAACATTTATATGAGTAACAATATATGAACCCATTTAAGGCCGTAAACCGACCAAAAATATTTGAAAATTTATTGATTTGGGAGGATGGATTGATGCAAATTCCTTAAATAGAAGCGGATCAACCTATATCTCCTTTTATTTAGAAAATATCCCACAAACTTACCCGATCGGATCCAAAAAGTGCATTTCACAACATAGTTCAAAACTTTGGTCTTTCCCTACCAAAAAGAGTTCAATATCTTGTGAGGTGAACGTGCATGACATTTCACCAAAAAGAGTTCAATATTAAGATATAGTTTTAAGTTGGAGCTTCAGTGAGCTATTTGAACAACTATATGTTGGAGCATTTCACTAATACTTTGTATCGGTTGGAATCAGTCGAGCCACTAATATAAATAAACAAATATCATTTTGACCAACTAATGTTGGAACACTTTACTTTTTTTAATAAACTGGATCAGACCGAGCCATAAATTTAGAGTTTTTCAAACCTCTTTACCAATTATGGTTGTAACATTAGTTTTGCAGCTATACTGAATCAACTTACTGTTTTTGGGAGATTCAATCTTCTCTTTGACAAATTGAGTTTGGAAGACTTTACTTATTCACCTAGGGGCTCAATAGTGCTGCCCCAAATCTAAATATGAAGCTTCCTCTCATATCGACACAACAGTTTAAATATAAAATAATGTATTAATGAGTCGTCTATGTAGTACCCTTAATAAAAAGTTCATGTACCACCGGGTTAGAAAATAGCATGCCACTAGACCATTCATCAAAATTCTAGAACCTATAGTTAAGAAATTGTGTATTAATTATAAATTTATGACGAATAGAGCCTTAGATGCTCGATATTCTACAAGTGTTAAAGTTATATTCATTTCTTATCAATGAGCTTGTATGTCCTAACCTTGATACTTTTGGTTACTATGTAATGAGCCTTCCAATCCGGTCTGAGTTTATTGATCCTACGATCTTTAGTATGGAAATAAACCTTTTATGAGGACCTTATATCCTACCTTAGACTCATGTGGTAAGACCCAAAAATCATATCTACTTTGCATAAGTTTCTAGTAGTGTAGAGCTCTCAAATGTCATTTTTCCTCGATTAATTCCAAACTAGCATTTCTTCCATCACCATTCCTTTATTAAGAGTAGTTGGCCACCCTAACATATGGTAATACAGTTTTTGGTGGAATGACTACATCTATGTTATATACTAGAGCAAATGGGGTTTCACCACTAGTGTTCCAAAGTGTTGTTCTTTATTCCCAAAACACTTCCTAAAGAAAGTTAGGTCATTAACCTGCAACCTTATTAAGCTCATTTTCAACCCATCTAAAATACTTCTATTGGTGACCTATACTTGTCAATTTTCTTAAGGGTGAAAAAGTGCTGACAAATGATGTTATATGTCTATGGTTCGGTAAAAAGAATTAATGTATACATTTTAAAACTGAAGGTCGTTGTCAGTGGTGACTTTGGTATTCCAAATCTGTTAGTAAACATTAGTTAGGATGAAATTTATGAAATCCTTAACTTTTAGATTTAATTTTTTCATGTCTTTACCCATTTTGAAAAGTAATCAATTACAACAGTAATATGTTGACGCCCTTCTAAAGCATTAGGTTAAGGCTTTACTAGGTCAACCCCCACCTATCAAAAGGTTAAGAGATATGTCTAGGCGAAAAATTGTATTGGCGAAAAACTAGGAGATAAAGTGTTGGCCCAAAAGTCGATATAAAATCATGTAAATTGGCTCAGGTGTTGGTCAACCCCCACCTGAGCGAAAAATTGTATTGGCCATTTGTTAAGAATTTGATAATTTATATTATCCATTCCTTTAAATTAATCAAAATTATTTCTAACGTTTCTTTTATTATTCGATCAGGTTCTTTATCAGTAGTTAAATACTCTTGTAAGGATACCTAAGGTTCGGGTTTGGGGCAAACTATTGAGCCTAATGAATCTGCCAATGAATGTTTTGCTCACATAAAGTATTCTTAATGAATGATTTCAAAGAGTCTCATATGATCTTTTAAGCCTTAAATATATTTAACCGAATATTCCTTGCGTGCCTCAGCTTTTCTCAAAGAATGATTTATTAGAATTTGTGAGTCACTAATCAACCGTATCATTTTTAACTCTATATACATAGGCTAAACTAAGCCCCATGCTAGCTTTATCATACTATAAATCATTACTAAATGATTGAAAACCAAAATGGATGTCTTGATGCATAAATTCTCCAGAAAAATCCATTAATCGAACATATGCTCTACACCTCGAATCACTAGACCGCCATTAGTTTGGACCAACCATTTTGGTTTCGGGCTATCAATTGAAAGCTCAAGTCTTTTGGCATGAAATGCATTTCAGAAACCAGATAAATCTTGAGTTATGATTGTGGTCCTCGGTTCAAAGGCTATATCAAATTCTCTCAATTCTATTGATCATGATGTTATATGTCTTGAAATGTCATGCTTTTAGATGATGTTTTACAGTATAAAGGAGGTTTGAACTAAAATTGAATTATTGTGGAAGTAAATACTTATCATTCTCACAGCAAAAATCAAAGCAAGTGTAAACTTCTCAGGTTTTTTATATCTAGTTTCTACTGATAATAATCTTTTGCTCATATTGTATAGAAGTCTCATAAAATTAAAGGTTTCTCTTATTAGAACAACACTCAAAATATAGTTTAAGATACCTAGCGAGATGAATAAAATATCTTCTTTTAATTATTTATAGAAAATATGTGAAAAATAAATATGCTCTTTTATCTTGTTAAATGTTTTGTCACACTATTCAGTCCAATATAAACTATTAACCTTTCTTAATAGTTGGAAAATGAAACATTATTAGATGAACTCAAAATAAACCAATTGAGTGTTGCCAACTTGACCGCTAAGATTTTCAATTCTTTAATAAACCCATATGTTTGCATCAAATCAAATTCTTCTAACCGCGTTAGGTCGGCCTCTTTTTTCTCCCTAACCATATAGCCAAAGAAATTTCTTAATGGGAACCCAAAAGGGAACTATTCTGGATTAAGCATGACGTTAATGACCCTTACGGGTTTTTATAGTCTCAATCAGGTCGGTAATGTATATGGACTCTTTGCATTTATTAATAAGCATATCATCAATATACACTTTAACATTTCTACCAATCTGATTAGAAAATGCATTGTTGAGAAACCTTTAATAAGTTTCCCTAAATTTTTTAATGTTAAGGGTTTATAGCAATGTAAACCTCGATCATTATGGAGGTAGAAATCTCTTAATCTAATCTGTGCATTTGGATTTGATTATAATCGAAGTAAGCATCCATAAAAGATATGAGTTTATTGCCTGAGATGGAGTCTACTAATGAGTCAAACCTTAGAACTAGAAATGGTCCTTAGGGCACACCATGTTTAAGTCTGTGAAATCAACATACATATTTCATTTTCCACTATTTTGGTCTCTATAAAAGATATTGAGACTCTATAATATGGCTTACACTGGATAATTGATCCATTCAACAACTATTACATCAAAATTTAAAAATAAGAAGTCCCTCATCTTCTGAGTTATGGGCCTGACATTGGGATTTACTGATATCTTAAGAAAGTTATATCACACAAAACCCAAGTTACGTCATCTATTAACAAATCAAAGATATCTAAATTGTTAGATAAAAAAATAAATAAATTTATCCATAGTATTGGATGTGAGTAAATTATTGATGTTTAAACTTGTTCTTTCTTGAAAAAAATAGGTTTCGACATCCACCCCGAGAATAAAAAAATCAAATGTCTCTTATCATATGTTTCCTTGAAAGTTATGTTTGATGAACTACCGATATCAATTAGGATTTTATGAATCTCTATCCTCTCAATAACAATATTTATTAAGACATCATCTTCATGTAGGACAATAAACTCCTTAGATCATCATCATAAAAAATTATAGGTTGATAAAGAGCTCGTAAATGCGGCCAAACTTTCTTCCTTAAAATTATTCTTCTAAACTGCAAACATGTCTCTTCTTAGAAGAATTAGTTATCCCTGCCATAGAGTCACCCTAAAGTCAGGTCTTCATCGAAAATAGTTCCTATAATATGGTTGTTTGGATCGAGGTCCAAATATTCATTAGACATGTCAAGAACTTATGCCATATGATCTACTACCATCATTATGGTATTTTATTTAAGGACTTCCATATGAATCCCCAACCCCCCAGCCCCAACCGGTGTTGGCTCGTTTCTCGACTATACTATGGTACCTGACAAAATAGATAACTTTAATTATCTATCAAACTTTTATTATATTTTTTAAGAGTGACACAATCTCTTGCCCAATGGACCATATCACTATTGAACTTACAAAATTGTTGTTCTTTTTGTCTCGAGGTCTTATTAAAGAAATTAATTTTATATGTAGGATATAGGTTCTAGTATAGCCACACTTTCTATTAGCTTTTCGTAGTAATAATGTTTTAGTACTTATCCATTATTATCTCGGCCACTATATAAATGACCCACGCAGAGTAGAGGTGTTTGGCCATGCCTCTACTTGTTTGCAGCTTGATTTTATTTCTATCTAGGTGGCATTAGGGACACAGGAACTAATGGTAATTGATAGTAAATTTTTGGTGTTGTTATTAATAAGATGACGATGTTTAGTAAATATATTGAGGTTGTTGGTTTGTAATTCTGTCGAAGCTGTCGATTTGTAATTAACATAGTCCCATGGTGTCCTCGATTTTGATATGCACTTATACATGCACCAAAAGTAATCCAAACTATTTTTTTTCTTGATGGCTTCCCCAATGATGTTCTAAGGAGGATCCACTGTCTAAACGACCCGTAAATAATACCTTCGTTATTGATGAGTCCGAATTCAGCATACTCCCCGGACAAGGACAGATCGGTCCAAAGCCTCCGGACCGGACATATCGGACAGATCACATGGACCGGACAGATCACTTCAAACACTATGACCATAGGACTGTTCGAACTATGACAAAAGTACTAAAAAACCTAAACACTTCTTGACTAAGCTACTTGCTCTCCTACTTAGAGCTCATGGGTCTTTGAACATGACCCGAGTCCATTAAACACGACCCGAAAGCCCATAAGGGCCCAAACATCACACTATAAATACCCAACCACCTGCATTAACTAAGGGTAAGGAGAATTAACTGCTACCAAGCTGCTTAATTATCTCTCTACTCCCTACTCTAAACCGTTTAACACCCACACACCACCGTTCAACACCCATACACCAATTAAAATTACCAGTCTACCCCCAGACGATTATTATCCTCACCAGTCATAACCTTCTAAACTATCCTTAATGTGAACAAAGTGTCGAGTACAATCTCTCAAATCTCATTACGTTATTACTTACAATACTTTATCAAAATCACTTTGATTTTATCTTTTAATCATGATGAAATGGTGCCAAAATAAAACTTATAATGTTTGAAAAATATTTATTGATCCTTGTGCCCCCTGAATAAATCAGGTCAAAGAAATACACTTAAAAGTTATAAATAAGGCTCGATACAAAGTTCAAAATCATCCTCGAAGCTTATCATGAAATTTCAGAACTACTCAAAATGATGTTATAGATTATAGGTCCCATCAAATTTTGTCAACTTGAACATATTGAACTTCTGATGCATTTTATCGGCTAAGATCTCGGGAGAAAAATATATCTTTTTTCGATTGTATCCATGAATGTAGTGAAGTCTCTGTGCTCCTTTATTCAAACCCGATAATAAAAACATGTCGTATCCATGTTTCTATAATCATTGTAAATAAACCCAAACCAAAACGCAAAATAAGAGTGTCTATTTTTTGTGGAAACCTTTGTTGTTGACGCAACTAAACCAATGCTAGGTGACAATCATCATGATAGTTGCCTGATTTTCCGTGGCAATGCTCATGTTTGTTGCAGCGATGTTGAGCTGCTGCACTGAATATACCTTATTGCAGTTAGGCACCTTAGGTTCAACTTGAGGGGTCTTCATTCAGCCCTGTACAATATGATATAGTTGGAATTGTTGTTTTTGTGTGTGCTTTTTTAGTGATTATATTTTATATAGATTGCATTACTGAAGCCATTTTAAACCTGGGTAAATAGGGCATGTATGCAACATGTCATATCATTGTGATTTCTGTTGTTGAACTAATTTGATTATAGTTTTTATCATAAGTTCGTGATTAAGGTTGTTGTGAGTATTATTAGCTATTAAGTAAACATATCACACATTGGTGATCCCTGTTTAGCATAGTTGATCATCAACATGAGAGTATCATATGTGTATTCATAAGTAAGTATTTGATTAAAATATGGATTTTATGAAGCCAACATATCATACCACAATGATTTTTTTTTTGGTAAATTGATGGAATCAAAATATCCCACCACAATGATCTTCATTGGAGAGTTCTTGAATTGGATTAAAATCAGATCAATATTGATTTTTTAAGCTCATGCTAGTACATGTTAATATATTGTTTATCGTCACTTATTATATTATTAGGGATGAACAATTATATTTTATGTATTTGCATTCATGTTTAAACCTTGATTTCAAGGTTATATGTCAAATACATGTGTGAATTATGAATTATTTATTATATATAATTTTGTAGTCATACCTTAAACTTATTAGTCAATAGACATTCCATTTTAGACGGTTTAGTTTTCCCAATCACTAAGTGATATGGTGTTAATTTTGAAGTATCATGATCTTAACCCGATATTAAGGACTACAAATCCCTAAACCCTTAATAAAGATAGTTCTCCTGAGATGATGATATAATTTGAAGAATGAGAAAAGTCAAATAGGTTGCGCTTGAGAATCATAACGGTGTGAAGACATTTGGGATTCCATGCGCCTGTCTCGACTAATATCTCTTATGGAACTGAGTATCTCAATGTAATTGAGAAACTTTTTGCTAATTTCTATAAGGTGGAGATTAATATGTCGTGAATGCTACTTTCTACCATGAATTTTAATAGAAAATAAAAATAAGACAACATATTTTGTGGGATGTCAACGATTGCCTCAAAGTTAAAAATTTATAAAATTGACATAAAAGAACTTGTAATAAGGTTTGCTTTCTATTTTCTCTTGCTGTAAGAAGTAAACTGTTAGTGAAATAACTTCTCATTCTACTTACGAGAAAAGAAGTGTTGAAACAAGAACGTCACGAGGTGCATATGATGAGTTCTCAACAATAGAGTATTTGACATGGCTTCCGGTTCACGAACAAAGACACCTAAGAAATAACCTGATACATGTTGATGTTTCTTTTGCAAAACAAACGGGACATCTCAAGAGGAAATGTGAAAAGTACCAAACTTATATAAAAATTAACGATAATCTTACAACTCTGATATATATTCAAAACTCAATTTAGTTACATTTGAAAGAAACACATGGTGGGTTGATAATGAGCCGAAGCCTTGATGGTGTAAAGTATCCGATAATTCGTGTTTAATTTGTATCATTTGTGATTATTAGTAATTTGTTTTTAACAAACATTTCTTATATTTGAAATTTATTATAAGAACTTTGATATTTTTCCTAAATTAAGCACCTTTTGATATTCAGTTTTATGAGAAATAAACAAATGAATCTTTCTTTACATGATAATGTGGTAGACACTTGATATTAACAACGAATAATAATTTTTATTTATTAAATAATATTAAGCATCACATAGAAGTACTAAAGATACATATATTCTAAGATCGAAGTTAAAACACTTGGTAATAACATTAAATGCGTTGTGTCTGATTGGTAGTGAAAACTATGATAAATATGATGGTTAGGATAAAAAAGTATCATGGATAATTTATAAAGTTCTTAGAAGAGTGTATGTTATTCCTCATAATACAATGTCAGGTTTCCCCAACATAAAAAGCATATATGTGAGATAAAACTGTATGCTTAAGGATAAGTTCAAAAGTATGATCTGTCATTAACTACTACTGCAATCACTATGGAGAGAGACCGTCAAATGTGCTTATTAAATTCTCAATAGTTATCATAAAAGAAATCATTAATACCTTACATGAACTTTAGATTATGCGCAAATCTTACATAAATAATCAACATGTTTGCGGATGTCCATATGAAGTGATGCCTTATTGGAAAAATCAAAAGAATCTTAGCAGTAAAATGGTTAACTATTATTTTATTGGATATTAAGAAAACTTATAAAGGTTTAAGTTTTTTTATTCCACTATAATTTTTTTCGAGATGAGAATATCAAGGTTCTTTGAGGGTGTTGAGTTTGTAATGAATAAACCAGGAACATATATTTATTTTGAGGAAGAATCCATAGAGATTCATGATTTACAATAAAGATAATTAGGTAATAAATCCATCATATTACCAAATTGAACTTTGTTGGGTGAATTGAGACTTAAAAAGTATTAGGTCATGAACTCATCACATCACACTACGTGATCTCTATTCCTAAATTAATACTAAAATATCCGATGATTTGGATTTAATTTCAGTTATTTAAGTCTCATTAGAATAAAAAGATACTCAAAATGATATATTTCTTTTCCATATGGAACAAAATTGAACTCTTCAAGATGATCAAAATCTACCTCCTCAAGAAGTGCTAACGTAAGAAATAATTCCCTTAAGAAGGTCTACTAAATATCAGAATAACATTATATCGTTGGCTCATATAATGTATCTTCAAAAAATATAAAGATACATGTGGTGTAATATTAAACAAATTTCTAATTTATGTAAATCAATGAAGAGTTTGATTCTTAGTTGTAGATCAACACTATAAATAGTCTAAGTCAATTCAAGATATTTTGGTATGAGATATTGTCCCGTTACCAGAAGGAAAAAAGTCTATTGGTCGTAAATGAATTTACAAAATCAAATAGAATTTCCATGGTGATGTAAAGAGACATAAAGCACGATACTTGTGGCAAAATATAGTATTCAAAACAAAGAGTTTTACTTTAAAAAGACCTTTTCCCAAGGCTCATAAATGACTTTCTTAGAAAAATTATGATACTAATTTTCAATACCTTTACTGTAAAAAGAGATAAATTTAGTATATGTTAATGTTTAGAGATAAACTTTGAGATTTAGGAAATATATATGACTTCATATGCTTCGGCAGTCAAGATAAAGTCTGATGTGTGCTCAAGTTTGTATAAGGCCAGCCACAACCTATTATTATCGAGTTGTTGGGAAGGTATGTAAGTAATCTGGAGATGGACCATTAGGAATCATCGAAAGGAATATTCGATATTAGCAACAAACAAAATGACACTATATTGACATATAGAAAGTTGGATAATTTGGAGAGCTTGGTATTCTAATTCAGATTTTGATACATTTTATGGATATATTTAGTAATACTTTGGGAAACGTATTCATATTAGCTAGAGGCACAACATTATTTGCATCCTCTACTACGGTAGTGAAATTTGTTACATGCTTTAAAATGTCCAACCAATCACAATAATTAAGAAGTTTAGTCATTATAGCACCAACATAAAGTTCTTTGATGCTATAATATGATAATAATTCTACAACTAAGTAGCAGGAATTTGGGGAAGTTTGAACATATAGCTATATAATTCATGTATGTTAAAGATAGTTACAAAGTTGTTATATTAGTATAGAGAGCATCTGTAAAAAACTCATGGTGGAAAATTCTAATACTAAAGTGACGGTACCTAAAATTTTTCATGAACACACCATTAGGATAGGTAATATTGTCTTAAATGATCATTGATTTTAGTAAACGTTTTGTAATAGGTCCTAAGATATATATTATTATCTTTTTTTATACATTTAAAGTAAATTATATATATATATAATACTTATATATGTTTCGTTAATAGATCTCCACTTAGGTAGGATAGTATATGTCTGTCTATGTGTGTGCGTGTGATTACTTTTCATATAATCCTTATCCTACACATCATAATACATCCATGTAGTTGATTGACAACGATAATGTGAACATTGTTGCGTTTATTTTCTCACATTTCATCGAAGAATTCTTTAGACATTTATCGTTCATTGTCATGTACATGACGTTTCAGTTCATCTATTGATAATAGATTTCAGGAATTCCATTAGGTAAATTCATCCTTTTGGTTACATATGATGATTCAAGAGGGAGATCATGATAAAGATATAAATCATGTATTTGGCTATTGTTGATAAACGGTCCAATTAATAAGTAATCATATAAATATAATACTTAGGAATTGGACTCGTAAATAATTATGGAGGTCATTGTGTAGATTTCGGTTGAATATCAAGTTTTGTGAAGACTAAACATAAAATTTATACACTAATTTGAGAGAATATAATTAATTAGGTTATGGTTCGTTGACCATAAAACGATACTTCGGGGCATAAGTGTTATTAGAGTTAAATTATAACTCTATTTGCACTAATATATAAAGAAAATATTCAATAAAACATTCTTTCAATCGATAATATATAGTAAATTCGTTGTTTAACTAATTAGAAGTTTTATACCTATATTATTTATTTTTTCTTCTCTTTAACCAAAATTGAAAGACTTGGTGTTATAGAGACAAGGAAAAAAACAATCTTACATGAGACAATTCAAAAAATATATACGTTATTATGTAAGTATTTTTCCTCGTGTTAAGAGATTAATTGGTTTTATGGAAGATTAAATATCTATCATTATCATGTTCTCTTAGCGAGTTATAAAACAAATTGTCAAAAAACATATAGCTTGTTAAATATTCATGACATTATCATATTTTTAGTGTTCAAAATTTCCGAATTGTGGACAAAAGTTATCAAAAATAATTATATTGTAAAAAATAAATATACGTAGATAAATGAAGTTGAGTAGTTTAATAATCTTTTTAGTATAGCTAGTTAACATGAAAACTATATTGTAATAAAAGATGGGAGTAATAGATGAACATACGATAGGTGTCAAAAGAGAACGGTAGTAGAAAGACAACGGTTGAGTTGTATTGTTTTTATTTTTAAAATATCAAATTATAAAAACATTCATTCAGTGAAAAAAACCAAAAAATTGTCGTGTAAATATAAAATATTTGAAAAATAAATAAATAACATTTAAAAAGTATATAAAAAGTTTAATTAGAATAATATATAAAAAGAAAATGATATATATAAAACAAATCAATATGATTTATAATAAATTATGTATGCCGGACTACTCGAATATATATATATATATATATATATATATATATATATATATATATATATATATATATATATAAAAGAAAAAATAAAATTATTGAACATTTTCTAAGATAATATAGCTATTATTATATGTCCAGAATTCATACCCAACAATATTACTTAGTTCCGCTCTATTTATCAACTCATGTATTGTTTGTTTTGTTGATGTTCAAATTGTCTTTATTTTTATAAAAGTACTTTTTTATAGGTTTTTTATAGTTAAAATTGTATGATGCTTATAAAATTTCATGGACTTATGGGCTATTCTAAACATTTGTATAGAATCTGTTAAAAAATTGAGTTAAATTAAAATATTTATAATATAAAACTCCAAAACAACTTATTAGATATTATTATCTTGATTACTCAGTTGGTATAGTACATACATTCGTTGCCACCCGTTATATATTTTGTTGTCTCTATTCTATTCAGTTCTTTTATAAACTTTTGTGTTTTTGTGCTTCTGTAAATAGCAGCGAAACAATAAACCAAAACCATAACCATTACTAAGCAAGTAAAAACACTAAATCCGATTTTGTTTATTTACATTTTTTTATTTGGTTATATTTGTTTTAGAAAACACTTCAAGAACAAACTATATAATACTCTATAAACAAAAGAATATTATAGATCAGGGACATATTCTATTTTTACTTACAGGACGAGAACGCTAACCTACTTATAACATGTACGACCAAATACTTTATGGTTAAAGACTGAAGAAGAGACCTAGATATTGAAAGTTAAATTGTTAAGAAATATAATATGCATATAAATGGTAAAAGAAAAATTGTGTGTATATATATAGAAAATATATACTTCGAGATTGATTGATTTGTATGCTTCTGCACTAGGGAACAACGATCCTGCACTATTTTGGACTAAGATTTCTATATAATTTCTCATAAATACAATTTTTAATCTAATTGGCAACAACCAAGGAAATGTTAAACATCTGACATCACTTAAATAAGTTCCCCAAACATATAATATAGGTCACCAAATTATAGAAAACATAACCATCACATATCATGTGAAGCAGGTTGTGAAGAGTTGAGCCGTGAAGTTTTGAGAAATGCCGATGAGATAAAAATTGAAAACAGTTAGTATATGAGTATATATATTTAAACATGTGCATAAGATATTAAGTCCCAAAAACCTACACACTCATCGATATAAATTTTGCAATATTACATAATATGTTAGGACCCAACAACATGCAGACCTATCGATATAAATTTTAAAATATTGCATAAGCAAATGCATTTTTTATTGCAGACCCATCTCCAAGACCTATTTGTAATAGTTTTTCAAAACATGGAATCTAGGAGGACATGCGGTATTTATACTGAGATCACATGATCCTCAAAGTTTAGGTCTTAACCCTGAGAGATGACCCTCCTTCTATTTCACTCACCTGACTGCTTTCGAAGAAAGAGCATTAACAACTAAACGATGAATATGCATAGGTAAAATATTTAAATTAGTATTCCAACACTAGGATACCATATGTATTTGTATAACAAGATTATAATATATTATATGAACAAAAAATGATTTGTGAACCTTTTAATTCTCCATATACTTTTATATATTCTATAGGACTTGTACAAAATGATTTATGAACCTGTTTACTTCAAAGTAATTTTACAACCGTATGCCAAAAAGATAACTTCATATGCGATAACTTCAATGTTGAATATTTACTTGCTTATCAAGCGGCTGAAGAGATACAACATTTGATTCATATAAGCATTAAAAAATAGTATGGGCAAGCAAAAAGATCTTATGAGAACCACATAAGGTAAACATTAGTTCTCATACTATTTTCTCAATAATCCTGACCATGTTCATACTTTCTAAAAGTGTTATCCTTCTTTATATCTCCATTCAAATTACCTCCAACTAATGTTTTATCTAGAAATGAACGGAGCACAAAATATCATCGGGTACAAAATCAAAACCCTTAAATCAGAGTTGGTCCGACCGGATGATCCAAAATCATTCCCTCAAATTAAATCAGATCAAACGTAGCACATTTAAGCTAATTAATGAAATAAAAATGACTCATTACAATATATTGAATAAATTTACAACGCTAACGACAACAGTCGCACCTCTGAACAAAAATATCATGGATAATAAAACCAATTAACAAATTTAATATTTGTTACCATTCACGAAATCATATATATATATTAAAAAAGGTTGAGAGACTATTTTTATCCAAATCAAAATCAAAATCTAAAAATCCATAGCTCAAACAATCTCTCATCCTACGGCAGGATAAAAACAACACGTATCACAACTAAATTATATAAAAACAATTAGAAAAAATAAGCAAAATACTGTTACGCTTCTCATAAACTCAGTGAAATAATATATTTTATAAAAGTTATGCATAATGTTAAAATGGAGATTAAAATTTGATAAAATATGTTTTCAAATAAATTTATAAATTAAGTTATTAAAATATTATGATGCAATTCAATTTATCTTTTTTTATAAAAAACTAATAAATATTTTTTATGAACTTTTGGATTTTTAAGGGATACATAAATATATTTTCAGAAATACATACTCCTAGTGTCCAACATCAATTATATAAGGTTTACATAATTATTTGACTGTTTGTTAGTTACGAATATTTAAAGTTGTTGTTCATATAAATGACGCATAACTTGGAAAATGTTATACCTCTAACATATTAGTTGATCCAATGCGGTATTAAACAGCAAGCCTAACCATAGACTAGTTAGACTGGTTTAACATCTCCAACCCGTATGGATCGACCTTTCATATGATTTTTTTGATCGTTTTTTCACTCAAATATATAAGGTTTAACCCCGCATGCTAATATAGCTCTACCTCTCATAGTTGTATGGTTTGACCCACGATACGCAACTACTAGGTGTCAACTTTTCAGTAGTTAGTCAAATGTAGTATTTAATAACATACTAAACACTTCATTATATAGTGTTTGTATTAAATTCTGCCATATTTGGCATACTATTTTACCTCGAAGAAGCATTATAAGTATAATTTTTTATTTGAGAAGACCATTATATTCTAAATTTTATTGTTTATTATTTCCTCCATTTTTTTTTATAATTTTCAACATATCTACACCCTCTCACCCATTTCTTACCTCATTTCTATATTTGGTTTGACCTACGATAGCCAACCACCAGTTTTATCGTCAATTCATTAAATGTTGAAAAGAATATCATTGAACTATCAGAAAACAATGAAAATAAAATATGTTCGATAATATAAACTAAACATACAACAAACTATTAATTAATTTTTTTAATGTTTTAAACAAAAAATATTATCGCGTTTATACAAGTTTTTAGATATTCATCAGAAATTTGTAAAGTTCAGATAAACTAAAATAGAAATTTGCAAAGTCTGGATGAACAACCAAGATTTGTATAGAATTTATAGCCAATAACCATAAATTTATATTTATTTTGTTGGTAGTTCATTAGTGAAAATTTATGATGATGCATTAATAAATATTATATTCATTCTTAATTTTAGCTACAAACCAAAAGGCATTATAATTATGATTGTAACAGTAATTGTTTTATTTGGAAACTTAATTTATTGTTGTTCATAATTTGAAATATTTTTTAGTACCAATAAGTAGTTAAAGTATTAATATAATATATTATTGATAGTAAAAGGAATCGACACACAAATATGACATGAAACAATAATTATTTAAAGCGCGTCGTTAAATGTAGTTGAAATGAAACTCGTCGACAGTGATGAGGGAGAATAAAAGACATGAGAGAATTGTAAAGAAGAAATATGTTAGGAGAGAATTGTATAAACTACTAAAGAAGTAGCCCTTATGAGAAGATAAAAAGGTACATGGACTAAAAATGTAATAAACGGGAATTAAAGCGTGTGGGACCCATAATTGTACTATAAAAGGGGCCACACACGCTTCACAGATCCCAAGATGAATAGAATATTACTTTCTCTTTCTACTTAACCTAATCCGCACTTTCTCTCTCTAAAAAGACTCCTAAACAAAATACTACAGATTATTTTGACACTAAAAGATCTTCGTATCACAAAATCACCCTCGGACACTCTAAAAACTCTTCAGACAATAGTATTATCGTAGAACTACATATGCATAGTTAGATCTGTTGTAGTATGTATTAGACAAGAACTGTTAAAACTTTATCATGAAGCTTGATCTGTTACTTGGTTGTAGAGATGTCCATTGATCCTAATGACAGAGATAGGTTGTCGAAGAATCGTGATCATCGTGTAGAATGAATTATGTGTTAAACTAATTAGTATTTTCTATTGACAAGCTTTTATGTATTAATGGACTATGAGTTATTTAAATCGTTAAATAATGGACTTTAATCTCGAGCATTTTATAAAGAATTAAGGTTTTCATAATTCTATAAATAAAATAATATATTTCTTTTAACTGTGTTGTGTGAGTGAGTGAGGAAATTTATGAGTACCTGTAGTTTTTGTGAGAAATGTGAGGTGAGAAATAAATAGTGAAAATAGGATTTTGTGAATCATATTATTTTTTGTTACAAAGAGTGGCTGAGTTCTTTATGTCTGAGAGTATTTTTGTAACCTATTAATAAAAAGAGTGTATGCTTCTTGTGGATGTATGATTATTTGCACAATCTAAATCATGTTAAAAATCTATCTTGTGTGTTTGGTTTTATTTACCCTTTATTTTATTTTATTCTCATCTTGGACATGCTTAATTGGTTTATCTGAAGATTCAATAATCCTATATGTACTCGTTATTTTAGCATTAAGTTAATGCTTTAAAAATTAAATAATCGTAAATATTCTCGTACTCACGTTCATTTTGTTTATTTATATGATCAAACCTGAATGACCCGAACATGTTTATATATTAAATATCCCGCCATAAAAAACCTTTCTACCATCTTTATATTTGATATTGTTTTTTAAATTTGGTAACGATCCTTTTTAAGAAATAACTTTCATCCTACTTCATTTAATGTACTAGATTTAAATTTAATTTCTAAATTGATAAACAACTAGTATAGCTATATAATGGTACTAAAATCTACATAAGACAATTTTTATTTAATATATATCATAAATATAATCTATGCAAAACAACCGTCTTTTATATTTTAGAATATAATTTAACAAAAATATTATTGAATTTTAAATATAAAATATAAAAACTTCACATGTACGATTAAAAAATATAAAACAAAAAAACTTCTACAAAAGTAACAATATATATAATATAAATAAAATGACATAATACAAACAAAAAGTATTTTATTTTATTATTTAATTAAAGAAATCACCGGATATATCTATGATCTTTATCGTCGAAAAACTTTGTTACAAACGAATTTTTATGTTTGATGTAGGAATGATGAAACATACATAAATTATTCCCTGCATTTCAATCTTACAAACTATGTAAACCAAATTTTACAACACCTAAAATGAATATGAACAATAACTTTTGCATTAACAAAATCTTATATTTCACTTTAAAGTTTGATGTCAACTCTAACAAATAATTCTCTATTAATACTTGGCTAGTACATATCTCTCTCAATCAATTCATGCTTCATGTGTGAATTTTGAACATGTGTTCAAAAAGTTATTCTTTATGAAACTGTATGAAAAATAATTTTACGATTTTATTTTTTATAATATTTTTTAAAATTATGTAAAACCCGATCCGATATGTAACCATCCATCACATCTAACGACCATATCAAATGGTCATAGTAGAATATTATCTTAAAGAATAAATGATCTTGTATATTTATAAAATTGGAATCTAATAAAATTATCATAAGATTAATATTAATAACCATCCAATTCGTAAGTATAATAGTTTTAAATTGAATTAATAAAATCAACTAATATATGAAGAAGCATACAATCAAAATTGATGTAGTGAGAGATTGTCATGACCTAAAAGTATATATCTGCGCGATGTCTTATATGTATGGGTGCTAGAATGTTTAGCCACATGCATATAAGACGTAATGATTGATACTGATCGATCATACTCTAAGTTTAATAGAGGATGAAAACGTAAAAAATAGTTGTTTATCCAACAATCTATACGAGTATATAATCTAAACAAAATGCGTATTGACACATAATAATTTATAGACAGTGTCGTTTGGTCGATTAAAGATTATCACGAAGATGGGTAAAAAACACCAGTCATCCTCCACGTTTGTAGCTTGTAACAAGTTAGTCCCTGTCCTTTGAGGCCGTAATAAAGGGGTCCTTCTCGTTTTATTGGGTAGAATAAAACCATCCTTTTCGAGTCCAGCCCAACATTTGTCCCCATAATACCCTTTGACCAGCCACATCAGCGATCCACGTAGGACGCTGATGTGGCAACCCTAAAACTTAAACCCGGCCCAACAACCAATCCTAACCCAATAACCCAGCCCAACCCTAACTAATAACCCGAAAACAAATCGAAACCCTCATTTACTCCAAATCCCTAATCCCTTCCTCTTTTCCCAATTATCCTAATGATCTTGATTTTGGTTTCTCTTTCTTCCGGATAGAAGAATTAAAATCAAGAGAAGCAAAGCGAAAACAACCATGGATCCGATTACAATCCCTGCAATCGCTCCAGCGGAGAGTTTCTTCTTCGTGTTCTTCGTATTGTTGGTGGGATTCTTATCATTTCCGTTGAGGACCGCATCACTGGCGACGGTACCGTCGGTAGGGCAAAGACCAAGCGGTTTCCCGCAGAGAGAGTTTCGCTATATCATAAATATGAAGTATATATTTGACTAAAACAAAATAATATTACTCTAATTCATTTGCCTTGGAAGTAAATATAGAAACCGAGCTGATAAATACAAACCACACAGATTAGTGCAATATTTATCTTTGGCATTTTAACAAACACCTTACAGGTAATCTACAACCAAATGGATCCATCTCTTATGTTCTTTCAGAAAATTGTATCAATCCGCCATTAAAACTGTACCAAGCTACTGCAATTAAGCTACGGATACACAACAATCAAGAACACGAGACACGAAAATGATAATAAATTAACCTTTCCTTTATTGTTCAAGCAATTGTGATCTTAGCACCAGCTTATTCTAGCTATTTCTTAGCTTCTTCAGCTTCATCTTTCGAAACCCCCTCCGTAAATTTCTTCGGTAATCCTTCGATCAGCTCTTTCGCTTCCTTCAAAGACAAGCTCGTCAAAGCCCTAGCATTGCTTGGTACCTCAGTTATCAATACACCGAATTCTGTCTTCTCTACCTCGACAGGAACGACTTCAGCAGCGGGGCCGGCGGTGGCGAATGCGGCGGCTGAGACGCCGAGTTTGTCTTGGAGGTAGTCGACGAGAGTGCGAGCTTCGGCGAGAGTGAGGGAGCTAATGTCGGCGCCGATAGAGAAACGCCGGGAAGGCGAAGCACAGTAACACGGTTAAGCTCGCAGTTCACCCCGACCCATGAGGAATGGATTAGGGATTTAGAGTAAAATATGGGTTTCGATTTGATTTTGGGTTATTAGTTAGGGCTAGGCTGGGTTATTGGGTCAGGGTTGGTTCTTGGGTTAGAAATTGGGCTGGGTTATTGGGTTAGAATTGGTTGTTGGGCCGGGTTTAAGTTTTTGGGTTGCCACATCAGCGTCCTACGTGGATCGCTGATGTGGCGGGTCAAAGGGTATTATGGGAACAAATGTTGGACTGGATTCGAAAATGATGGTTTTATTCTACCCAATAAAACGATAAAGACCCCTTTATTATGGCCTCAAAGGACAGGGACTAACTTGTTACAAGCTGCAAACGTGGAGGATGACTTGTGTTTTTTACCCTCACGAAGACCATATATAGTGGATCGTTCTCGCAAAAGACAATGCAATCACTACATAAAACATATATAACAAAAAAAATTCTGATTTTTTTGTAAAATATAAAATTATTACATAATTTACAAAACAAAATTAATATAAAAAAATATTAGAATCCTAAAATTACTCCAAATCCAAGTATTCTTCACTCACAAAAAATATCATAAATAATTGCAAGTAGTCAAGCAGAATAATTTTTTAATTTATTAAATAAGTAATTATCATAAATAATAAAAAATATTGAACTTAAATAAACTACTAATATATATTTGTCCAATAATAGATAATGAAAATAACTTTATATATATATATTAAGCCCACTATACTAGTAGACTTGAGTTGAAAATAATTAACCTCAATTTCTAAATAGTAGGTGTTGCGATCACGGCATGACTGACCAAGACGTTTGTGCGCGACTAGATTTTCTCAATCCAAATCTTCCAATGATGACTATGATACTTCATGAATATAAGACAATTATGATAGAATTTGTTGACACCATACGTCATAAAATGTTAAGGTTAATTATATGACTTGTCATTGCAGATCTCCAATGATCATATCATTAGCCGCTACGATAATGACGTGGGATTTTTTATTCAAAATATGCTTATGAAGATCGCGATAATGATATTTAAGGTACTCATGTCGTTGATAATAATTTTGATATGACATTTTGAAATCTAATTTAATTACTTGCTCTTGCAAATCCCTAATCATCGCATCATGTATGCTAGGATGACGATGTTAGACTTCACGATAGTCCCACGATAAAATATGATTTTTTATATGAGTTTATAACTTTAAATCATATGATTTCTCTATGCAAATATTTAATTTTATCATAATGAATGTGCGATATTTAACTTGATCATTTAAAACTGGCATTAGACCACCAAAACCATCAACCATTAAAACTAATAACATTTCTCCAAGATTATAATGAATCCCTCAGATCAACTGACACCATAAACAATTATGATACTCCTAAGGTTTATATACATTAGAACATTTAAGAGAAACAAGATATAAAAATAACATAAAAATCATATGTATAACTTTCAAGATTTGTTTTGTATTTTTGTTAAATCAAAAGTTCTTCAAATTAGTTCACAACCCAAATTTTATAGCTAATAAAAGAGAATATTTAAAATCACTCAAACTTAAAATATTATTAATTGATAAAAATATTTATAAATAAATAAAATTAATCAAACACAATAACTTCCATATTGACAAAATAGATAATTATCATAATCAAAATAAATAATTAAAGTTAGTCAAATTAAATGATTTATAATTAATTAATCATAGATAATAGAAAATAATTCAAAATTTCTCAAATCTCTGTATGCATTAAATTATCTTATGATAATGCAATAGTCTAACATGAGCATCACCTCACTAATAATGAAATAAACTCAGTTGGTCTCCTAATCTTATTTTTTCAAAAAAACTTTGTTTATCAAAATATTTTTAATCCATCTCCTTATAAAATCAATGAGATGATTTAAATATATCTGATTCAACAAGACACACATTACCAGATGTTTTTTCAAACTTTAGTTCATTATATTGGGATACTGGGTATATATGTGAAAATCGGACCCATAAATATTTAAAACAAAAGAACGAAAAATTATATTTTTAGCAATTAAATATAACATTATAAATAAACTCAACTAAAATATATTTATTAAAAAGCGTGCAATTATATCTCCGATGTAGGTCTAATGGGTCATATACAAATCGTATATGGACACTATTCCCGTAAAGATCACATTGTCGAATTGTTGAAATAAGCTCACTTAACCCCTTCTCGTTTTGATGAGTCATCCTCTTCAATGGTATGTATTGGTGATCCCATAAAAAAGCAACAATGATCCCGCAAGAAGTAATGGTAGTATCATAAAAGATGAATTATCGTAATCCGATAGCATGATCATCATTAGATAACCTACCAAACTTGTTATAAAAACAAGTATTTTGTTTGTACATATCGAGTCTCCATTGTACACATTTGAACGAACAGGTTATATTTTATGTGTTGTTATAATTAACTTTTTATGTAAAACTAAATGATCTCAACCACGATCGTAATAATATTTTTAGAAAAATATAATATTTTTTTAAACATGTACAATTTTTGATAAATCAAATAAAAGTAACCTAATTGTTTTTTAAAATAATCTTAAGAAACTCGAAAATATGTTTTGATAATTTGACAAGTAAATTACACATCTTTATATAAACGTTTTTACGAAAAAATCAAATATTCAACCGTTAAAACGATATAATTTCTAAAATTAGAAAAGTTTTGGATTAGAATCATGTTGATAATATAAATATGTACAAAATAACATCTTAATTAAATGTTGTATAATAACCATAAAAAAATTAATTTCAGAAATAATTTGTTACAACATCATGTAGAACTACACAAAAAACACAATCTTTGAATGTATTTTATAGGCTAAATATCATCATTAGTCCCTCATGTTTCGTGTTTATATCGAACTAGTCTTCTTTGTTCATTTTTGTCTTCCATCGGTCCTCTATGTTTTAGAATTTTGCATTATTAGTCCCCCGCACATGTGAGTATTGAGAAGCTGACATGTGATAGCCCAAATATCAACATTTTATCTCACTATTGGTCTCCTAGATAAAACCTTAATTCGAGAAACACGTAAGTCTTCCTCCTAAATCTCTAATTCTATAACCACATTCTTCAATTTATTAGGAAACCAATAGTAAGACAAAATATTGATTTTTGGACTGCCACATTTCAGTTTCTCATTATACACATGTGCGGAGGGACTAATATTGCAATTTTTTAAAACATAGAGACTAACGATAGACAAAATTAAACATAAAAAATAGTTTGATACGAACGCAAAACATGGAGAACTAATGGTTATTTGTAACCTATTTTTTTTATTATATTTGAAGACGATTTAGTATTGTTCATTTTAACTTTTTTTTATCAATAATATTAGACAATTATCAATGGATACCAAAAACATTTAGTAACTATCCAAAATAATAACTTTAGATGACAATTATATAACAATACTAAAATAAAATTATACTTACGAACATAGACTATTCAAATTCATAATGATGAATCAAAAATTTAAGTCTATTTACTCTAACCATAACAATTTCATTTTATATTTTGAAATTTTGATAGTCATTTGGTATATGAACAAGGCTCGATATAGTTTGATCTAATCATAATATAGTGGCGATTATCTCTTTATTTGTATGATGACTAATTAAAAAAAATTAAGAGATGTATATAATACTTAAAATTTCCATAGGGTTAATTGTTACATTTATAATTTCAAAGATTTGAATAATGATCGATTCTTATGAATAATCAAACAAATATATGAACTCGTAGATTTTAAAAAAACTACTCGATGACAACTAATTTCTCTATGTTGATCATTTAAAATATTAGATATTTTTAATTATACTATAATACATATGTCATTTTCAAAATGAACATAAATTTAGTATTATTTTAACACTATCTTGATTAAATCTCATAGTGTCTGTAATTATTTGTTTTGATCCGATAATTGTTTGCTTGTCTTACCTGGTCATGGGATGTTATGAATAAATCTATCAATAATATATATATATATATATATATTAATATTTACTCTCCGAAAGTGAATGTATGTAAAGCTTAACAAGAGGAAGTATTACATTAAGCTACAACGAGTATGAAACTTGTTATAAATAACAATAATCTAAAGGTTAACAACGGAAAGTGGGTGTTGTAGAACCTGAACTGAATATTGTAAATTACTTTGTGTCCCATTTCTGAGCAGAGGGATTCGATGCTTTGAAAATTTCCGACGTTCTTTTATTTCCTTATGTGGTAGATGACAACGTAAAATGCAACTCTCCTGTGATGGCCCGTCCCTAACGGGCGTGCAGTCCATGAAGCGGTATCTTTATTCCAATTATGCCAGTTAGCAACGACATGAGGTAGTTTGAGCTTTTAGGATGTGAAGTCCCAAAGTTTCTTGACATAACTACAATCAGTGAAGATGTGATTGGTGAATTTAGGATTGTTACTGTATAGAATGCGTGGGGGGCTTGTTTGGTAACCCCATGCAATGAGCTTATCCTTGGTGGTTAATTTTCCTTGAATGACCTGCCAAGAGATTAAGGGGTGTCGTGTGATGTTGTATTTATTTCAAAGTAAAGATGACCAATTAATAGGGGCATAAGATTGGCGTATGACTTTGTAAGTGCTTTTAATCTTGAAGCTTTACTTATTACGATTGGGTATCCAAATTAATGCATCTTAACGAGAAGATGGTGGGGGACATTGGTTGATTGCGCCTCTAATGTCCAATAGGTATTGACTGTGAATTCTTCCTCCAGGGCGAGTCATGAAAGGTCAGTTCCAAGCACACTAGTGAATTGGGGAAGAGTTATAGGTCATATTATATAGAGATAGATTCACCATTACCAATATTAACTTCGTATAGTAAGTCGGTAGTGCATCTAAGCTTGAGGATTTTCCTCCAACTCCAACTTAGGAAAGAACTAACAAAGAGGCCCCCATATACTTTTATTTTTAAGAATCTCATTAGTTGTCCACTGAAGTCAGATTAAGCCGACATCTTTATCAATGTGGACCTGACGTTTTTCTGGGAGGTCGCCTGAATCCATATTTTTAAGTCTAAAATCCCAAGACCGCCCTCCTCTGAGGGTAAGGTAATTTTATCCCATTCTAATTTGACCCATGCAATGTTTATCTAAGGTCTATACCATAGAAATATTCTTAAGAGCTAGGAGAGCTCAATAAGAACTTTGACGGGGATGATAAAAATGGATGCCTTGTAAAGTTGGCTCGCAAATAATACCAATTTGATCAGTTGAAGCCTACATGTTTAAGAGAGATGCTTAGCAGTCCATGAGTTGATCATATTAGTAACATTCTAGAAGAGGGGCCTGCTTTCATTGTAGGATAAGTGAGAGGAGATAAGAGGCACTTCAAGGTTTTTTATGGGGAGTGCACCTTCAATGAATCCCAGTTTCGAGATGATTTCCTGCTTAATAGTATTCGACGTTCCCGATAAGAAGACTTTAGTCTTGTTGTGGTTAAACTTGAGGCCCAAAAGGCAAGCGAATTCATCAATTCCTTCCTTAACAAGATCAATAGAGGATTTTTTGGCTCAAAACAAATCATGAGGTTGTCGCTGAACCTCAAGATTACTCTTGTTAATCTTCAGTTTTGTACACTTCAAGTGGTAACCAAAATGCCTATTATTTTGATTTTCCTTCATCATGATGGAGATGACCTCCATGAAAATAACATACAACTATAGAGAGAGAGGGTCATCTTGGCGCAGTCATTTTTTGCCTTTAAATGAGGAGGAACAATTTTTATCAATATAGATAGAGTACAAGGGAGAGGAGATGTACCCAATCATTTTGAGGGGAAGTTCCCTTGCATAAAGCCTTCTTGAGATCAAATTTGAGGGCACATCTTGGGGCGTTTCTATTCGTATGGTATCGATGAAGCAGATTTTGGGAGAGGAGGATGTTATCTATGATGTTCCTTCATGGAACAAAAGAAGTTTGAGTTAAGTCAATTAACCTCAGGAGAGAGTCCTTTATTCTGCTGGCCAAAAGTTTGGAAATTAATTTGTAGATAACATTACAACATGTGATAGGACGCTAGTCCGCATGGGTGGTTAGGGTGTCCGATTTTGGGATGAGCGCAATTATAGTCTCATTCCAGGAATGATCCATTTTTCCACAGTTAGAGAAGTGATGGATCACATTTCAAAAATCTTGGCTAATTCTAGACCAACGGGTTTTAAAAAAACTTGCGTTAAAGGGATCGAGTTATCGTTATCGATAGGAAGATACATTTTTTGATCTTTTTATTACTAATGGGCCTGAATATTTCGGTTTGAGCTTCATCAAAAAGCTTGCTAGTGATGAGATTTCTAACTTTAACCAGCACATGGTAGTTAGGAGGGCTAAGGGATCCTAACATGTTGGAGAAGTAATTTTTAAAGATATTGGTAATCAATCTTGAATGTGAGAATGAGGTTCTATTAGAGCCGCTAATAGAGATGATTTTATTTATCACTCTCAAGGATCTTATGCTATTATGGAAGAATTTGGAGTTACAGTCTCCAAGATTTAACCATATTTCTCTATATTGTTTCTTAAAGAACGACTCCTCGGCTCTACTAAGAGAGATTAAGTTTTTAAAGGCCTGAATTTTATCCTCTAAAAGAGAAGAGTCAACGGGATAGTCGACAATGCGAAGTTGGGCTTATAAGAGATCATTTCGAGCCTTGTTAACCCGGTTACTAATGTTACCATAAACTCTATTGTTTAAGTCGAAGAGTTAATATTGGACTCTAAAGATTTTATGGGTTATGATGGCCATGGGGTCTCAAAGGCAGGGTAAAGTCCAATTATTCAAAACAATGGAGGGATAGCTAGGGTGGTATTGTCGCATATTAAAGTATTTAAAAGGCTTCTTGATTTGGATGCATGGGGAGGTTAGGTGAATTGCAATGGGTGTATGGCTTGAAGTGCGGAGGATATTAAAGTGAGCGTATGAGGTTGGGTAAAAATCATCCCAAGGGACATTAACAAGGGCGTGGTAAATTTTAGATGAAACATGGTTATCAATTTGCTAGTTGGTCCAGGTAAATTGTGATCCAGAATACCCGAGGTCAATAAGACAACTTACATAGTAGCAGTTGTTAAAATCTCGCATGGAATTAGTCCAAATGTATGTTCTTCCTACCTTTTCATTACGTTGCCGGATGGTATTGAAGTCGCTAATAGCGACCCAATGGAGGTCGTTTCTCTTCTTTGCTGTGTAAGAAATTTCACTCCAAGTAGGCTATTGGTCTGATGGGTCATTAAAGTCATACACGATGATAAGGAATATGTGGTTGTTTCTAGAAATGTACATGAGTTTACAATCCACATATTGATAGAATATGTTTTCGATGTCGATTTTGAAGCCACTTGGGTTCCAAGCAGTCCAAACTCTACCATAGGGATGAACATCATGGTTGGTTTTATGGTACAAATAAGAAAACATAGATCTCATTATACTATCTACATTGTCTTTGTTAAATTTTATCTCAATTAAGAAAATTATATCAATACCATTGGACATAACATAATCACAAACATCATATTGTCTAATGGGGTCGTTACGACCCTTTACGTTCGATGTGGCAATGATCATAATGATAAAAAAAACCAGAAAAAACTACAAACATTAATTAGGGAGCCTCGTATTTTTCATATGTATAGTCCTTACAGTGGTACCAAGAAGGGCTGCTCTCATATGCATGGGAGGATAGGTCACTTTGAAAGTGGACTCGTCATTCCCGAAATCATCCGGGTTGATCTGGCCTGAAACTGTGCTTCCTCCTTGAGCAGAGTAGCTCTATCTTGTATTCATCCACACTTATTCAACACTATTACGAAGGTTGTCATAACTAAGGGGATCATGTTTTTGCTATTAGTGGAAATCAGTGAGATGTGCTGGTTGTTATCGTGAATAGGCTCCTTCCCTAGACACCTCATCCTACTATTAGAGATTGATATTTCTTCCATGTCGTGTCGGTTAAAGATGATGTGCCCAAATGTCTGATATTTTCCGCATGTTGGGGGAAGCCCTGGTATTCAATCTGAAGGTTATGAACCTTACCTAGACAACTTATGATTAGTGTTCCCGAGAAGATATATGCGGCTCTCATTACAATACATATACAAGAAAATCAAAGCCTTGCTGGTTGTCATATGGGTTTCAACATATATTGGGTGCCTCAGAAGCTGTCTAAGATACTTAGACTCTCTCAGTTCACAACTCATGCAGAAGCCTATGAAATTTGACCCAAATTTGTATTTATTTGATAAATTTTCTACTTGAGTTGTCATGAGTTCCCAGCGCTTCAAAAATATTGATGGTTATTGAAGAACCATAGAGACAGCTCAAGTATTTGGGTAGCATTGTCAGATGTTGAAAACTTGAAGAAAAAATGACCAGCGGGAGTTGGCTTACATTCTTCTTGGTCGTGAGACTCTTAAATTCTTGAAGCAGTGTTTGGACATAGTGTGATGTTATTCTCTTCGTAAGAAAGTACTCATATAGGAATGTATCCCATTCGGTTTGGTCACCAGCAAGTACAGTAGGTGGGGAACCAAGATACCATTGTCAATGTGGAGAGATGGTACCTTTTCCACGTTCATGCTAGAGCAAATATCTTGTTGAGGATCCACAACATGGGCCCATTATTGACGCGATAGTGGAGTCGTTTGAGGGTGAGAGCTTTTCTGGGAGCAGGGTTCCTATACATGACACGTGTTTAGGAGGAACATACCTGACTAACAATTTATCTACGAGCTCAAGGTCGGAATATGCTCCTACTGTATTGTTTACACCACGATAGCTCTCATAGAAAGGGACGAGAGGGACACTAAGGGAAAGCATTTGGCTTAAAGTGGACTGGGTGATGGTTTGGAATGAAATAACATGTGTGGTCTGGCCATAAGTGGTTTGATTAAGGGCAGTGAAGGTAGTAGCTGAGATATGGATGATTGTGGATTGATTTTGGAGTTACCTGGAGGTTGATTTGTGAAAGAGTGAATGTTGAGTATGAGTTAAGATACTATTGTAGTGATTAGGGTTTTCAATGGGTATTATTTGGGTTCTGTTGCGCTCAAAGATGTATTAATCCACAATACTCTCATAATGAGCTAGAAAGAAGTGGATGGGCTTAGGGTTCATAAAGGCCTGCTGCATGGGCATGGGGATGATGCATGTGTGGCTAAAGGTAGAACCGTAGGTTGGTTTAGGGTTTTCAAGTTGACTAGATTCAGGGATGGACGTTGTTAACAGAAAGAGCTCAAGAGGCACAGCCAATGATAGAGGGTTGAGGCAATGCGATGAGGTGAAGAGGTTAAGGCCATAGATTTATGGAGTACCTGAGCCTTGCATGGCCACTCTGGTAGATGAATCCGGGGAGATGAAGTTATTGGATCTCTTGTTTGAGGCTTCAAATTTTTTTGTGCTTCCATCTTCAAAAAGAATATTGGGGTTGCCAACATAGATAGCCTTGAAATTATTGACGTTCGAGGAAAGGAGACTGACTTTGTACTAAGAAGGATCTTCATCCTCATCGATTTGAATATCGGTGACGAGAGAATGAAATACAATCAAGAGAGGGGAAACTTCATGATCATGGGACACTGTGATGGTCATACTAGAGGAACTTTTGTGGGGGCTGGTACTAACAGAGGGGCTGAAGATAGGTGGTGGAACTGTATGGATCGATATCGGGAGCCCATGCAAGGGCGAGAGGCCACTGGTGCTAATGGGGGGCGGGGGATTTGGTTTGTGAGTTAAGGGGTGACCATAGATAAGGATAGGGAGGTGTCACAATCACTTACTCGGAGAAACGGAGAAACCATAGCCAAGAGTGTGTTTGGTTATGGCTTATCCTTAAACTTTTGAGTGATTTTCCTTAGCCCTCCTAATTTCATAGGCTCTTTTAGTTTTAGGTTTATTGTTGTTTCTGGTTTCTATCATTGTTGGTAAATGGAGGAGAGGTGGTTTAAGTGAGGTGTTTGAGTTCTTGGTGTGATGGTTATAGAGAGGTGGTTGAGGGAGTTCGCTGGTATATATATTAATTGGTTAGCATGGTTGGTTGAAAAATTAAGAGTTGGGAGAGGAATGGTGACTGTATGGCATTATTATTTTGCAGTAACAATAAATGTAACTTGGATTTTGCACAAAAATAATCTCCTCATTTTATGAGAGGAGAGAAACGCCTAAAGTAGAGCCTCTCTCGTTGGTTCCCGAAGGTTGTTGGCCCAGAGGACAAACCATCTATTTAGTAGAAGGACAAGAGTGTTTATTCTACGCGTGAAAAAGCCAAGGGGTAATACGAGAGAGATAAAACATAGTCGTTGGATCATTGAGATTTGTGGTGATCATGGCTAGCGCACCAAATCAGAGGGGAGGTGATGAGATTCTGGTAAGGAGACCAAGCCCCAAAAAAGAGGGTATTATCCTCTAAGGGGCAAATTGGAAGCTTATCTTTACTGAGGGTTATATCATTGGTGGCTTTGGAAAGCCAACCGAACAAGTTATCTCTGTAGAAGTGGAAACAGAGCATACCTTGGAGTTTGCACATGAATGCAGGCTTAGTGGTCTCAAGCCTTTTTTTGTGGCTAAGTGAGATGGGCCTTTCTTCTCACAGAAGGATGACTTGGTAGCTTGAGAGATGAGCGGAAGTGCCCGACTGAGCCCCTTGAAGTTCACCAAACCGAGTCTTGACTGATTTGAATATGAAATCAAGATTATCATCTCGGTGATAGTGATACTCTTAGTATGAATTACTTTGTACGAGTTGGTTATCTTAATCGAAGTAATAATATTATACTCGAAGGAGATAATAACCATTTCATAATCAAATTTCTCTACATCATAACGAAGATTACAAGTGTACGTATAATTTACATCATACTTAACATTGTAACCAAACTTAAGAGCGATACATTTTGACTATATTAAAAGAGTTAAGTAAGACTCGCAAAGGGGAAAAATAATCGAGAAGCGGCTGCAAAGAGTCATTATAGCATGCATAAAGATGTTAACCCGCAAGAGGGAGCCCTTAAAAAGATATTAAAAAATTATAAAATTGTACAGAGTCACCAGGGCATTCCTCTAAGACCTAATGGAACAAAAACAAGCGAAATACAATTTACCCAAATATAGTAAATATCAATTGGACCTAATTTACCAGCATATATACCGAGACTACAAAGGAGTTGCATCAATTAAAAAAGAGAATGAAATATATAAAAAGTTTAGATATAAATAAAAAATCTAAAATTTAGTTTCGAAAATCTAAGATATAAAATTTAGTAAAGTAACACATCTCGACACGACATTGATTTACATGCAATTTGTCTTGAATAATGGCCAGTGTAGCATATTCCCTTAAGACATATAATTCAAGATAGTTTGGAGTTCAAAGGTCTCACGAGTCCAAAGGAAAAGAAACAAAAATTGTTTGGGAGATAAAACTTGACCCGATCGGAATAGTCGACCAAACTGAGAAAAAGATTTCCAAAAACCAGGTCCTTCGAGTTGGACTTTAACCACATAAACCATTAAAACCAAAAAATCAAACATCATCATACGTACAAAGTTCAAATAAATAAACAAGAAAAAAATATATAAAAAAAATAAAAATGTATAAAAAAAACACAATATGAAAATAACAAGAAAAAAAACTACGATTAAAAAAACATAAAAAAAAAACTAAGAACACCGCTCTCTTTATTAATAATATTTTAAGGAGAAAAACGACTACTTAGTAAGATAAGCTCTCTTCTCTCACTAGATTTTCATCAATTGTTCTTCATCAAAACTCAAAACTCTTTAAAAACTCATTGTTTTCTGATTTCGTGTTATATGACTTTCTCATCAATACCGCAAGCCTCCTGACCATACACTCTCTTTCTCTCTTTATTTATGTATAAGACTTTGTATGGTCCTCGTCTCTTTTTGGTTGAACCCGGACAATGATTCATTATCCTCCAAACCCAAACAAAAGTACCATATGTAACCAGACTTACTATAACTCATGTCCAATTTAATTTCACAATTACACCCTCTAGCCACACCACAAACTCCTCAAAAAAGCTTCGTTCCACAAACAAAATGGTGAACAACCGAAAAAGATCAAAACCTAAACCAGAACATCCAACTCTTCCAGAAACACCCGTCCCCAACAAATAATCACTCTTTATACCAACATGCACAACGACGAGCTTTTACCCATTGCTTTCATTTCTTATGCCAAAGCTCATACGTTACATTGGTATATTTAGAAACCAGACTTTTCGTTAGTTTCGTTTTAATGGAAACCCATTCTACTAAGAAGTCTTCTCCCACGAGTTCCACATCGTTAAGTATTTTTACTCTCCTTACCATGCATGGCCTCCTTACCACCGTGCATGTATGCCCTCTTCTATCTGCTAGCTTCTCTCTCAAGAAACATTTAGCTTTCCGGCTACACTAGAAAAGGCACGAAGCCTTATTGAGAAGAAAGCCCCCAGTGCTAACATGAAAAAATGGAAGACCACAAAGAAGAGCCATTGGAGACCGATAATGGCACCCAAACACCAAGCTTGATTTCATCACTGCGACATTCATTAGTGATCATTATCTGTTCGAGTCAAATTGACTTGCGTTTTCCCCTCATAATTGTGGTGGCTTAAACTCAGGTAAAACTTCTCTCACCTCACCTGCTTACTCTAGAAAAGGCACGAAGTCTTATGGAGAAGAAAGCCCCCAATGCTAACATGAAAAAATGGAAGAGGACAAAGAAGAGCCATTGGAGACCGATAATGGCACCCAAACACCAAGCTTGATTTCATCACTACCACATTCATCGGTGATCATTATCTGTTCGAGTCAAATTGACTAGCGCTTTCCCCCCATAACTGGGGTGGCTTAGACTCAGGTAAAACTTCTCTCACCTCACCTGCTTACTCTAACCCTACCATTCCTGGTTTGAGCTTGAGTACCTGTAACAAACCAGTTACCGCCTGTTGGGATTTATCTAAACATGTTTTGTTATATTTATTTTAAGTATTGCATTTTGAATAATTCAAAATGTACGTTGTGGTGTTTAGGAGTAGTTGGAAGTTAGTAGGAAACTCCCAGGTCGTGCTGCTAGTTTGTAGGGATAGCAGTTAGTATCAGTTTCTATTTATGCATTGTATTTTCATTCCGTTTAATCACAATCCCAGTTGAAGTTTACTCAAATAATCATCTGTTTCTTTCTTTTATACAATTCAGTACTATCATCTGGTATCAGAGCTTTATATTTTTCTTGTTCAACGCTAGTATCTCGAAGGCAAGAAACATGGCAGAGTCAAGCAGCAACAAAGAAGGGAAAATAGGTCTGGTGTTTCTAATGTTATCAAGGACGAACTACACTGCTTGGGCTATGAAAATGAAAATATTTATGTAGGCTCACGGCGTATGGGAAGCGGTTGAATCCAAGAATCCAAAGACCAATGTGGAGGAGAAGATAGACAAACGTGCTATGGCCATGATTTATCAAAGCATCCCAGATGAGCTCCTGTTGACACTAGCAGAACGGAAAACCTCTAGAGATGCGTGGGAGGCTATTAAAACTGTCTCGTTAGGTGCTGAAAAAGTCAAGAAAGCAAAGGCACAGACTCTCAAGGCTGAATTTGAGTCTTTAAACATGAAGGATTCGGAACAATTGGATGATTTCTGCTTGAAGTTAAATGGCTTGGTGGCAAACATCAGGGCACTTGGAGAAACAATTGGAGAAGAGTATGTTGTAAAAAAATTGCTCAGGGCGGTTCCACCTAAATTCTTGCAAATAGCTTCAGCTATCGAACAATTTGGGAATCTGGAAACTATGTCAGTTGAAGAGGTAATCGGCTCTCTGAAAGCTCATGAGGAACGATTATCTGGAAAAGAGGAGAGCAAAGGAGGACAACAACAACTCTTGTTGACTGAGGAGGAATGGTCAAAACGAGAAAACAGCAGTGGAAAACTCTTGCTTACACGCGAAGAATGGCTGAAACGATCAAATCGAGGAGGACAACAGGTTGGACATGATTATCGAGAAAGAGATAATCAAACTGGTCGTGGCAGAATTGACAGAGGCAAAATAAGGTGCTTCAATTGTGGTGCCTATGGACATTTTGCAGCCGAATGTCGAAAACCAAGGAAGGATAGACTGCAACGAAGAGAGGCCAACCTGACGCAAACAGTGAATGATGATGAACCTGCACTCTTGATGGCGATGTATGCAGAAAGTGCAGATGGTGTGATACTGTTGACTGAAGGTGCAGATTCGAAAGCAACAGGAATGGAGGAAAATATTTGGTATTTGGATAATGGGGCTAGTAATCACATGACGGGGTGTTACGAAAAGTTTAAAAAACTGGATAAATCAGTTAAGGGACGAGTAAAGTTCGGTGATGGGTCCTTGGTAAAAATCGAGGGTAAAGGATCAATAAGAATCTCTTGTCGAAATGGTGAAACTAGAATGCTGGATGGAGTGTACTACATCCCCACATTGAAAAGCAATATCATAAGTTTGGGCCAACTTTCAGAGGAAGGACATCGAGTCATGCTTAATGGGGAGAGTTTGTGGATCTATGACAGCTGTGGGAGACTTCTTATGCATGTGAGACGCTCTGCAAACCGCCTCTACAAAATCCACATCGAAGGAACTCAAGCCGTTTGTTTACTCACAAAGGAGGAAGAAAGGGCACGACTGTGGCATTCACGCCTTGGACATGTCAACTACAAAGCAATGCAGCTAATGTCTAAGGAACAGATGGTGTACGGACTGCCCTCGATCACTCAGCCAAAAGAAATTTGTGGTGGTTGTCTTATGTCCAAACAATCTCGTAAGCCTTTTCCTACTCACTCAAATTTTACTGCTAAGCATGCACTAGAACTAATACATGGTGATCTTTGTGGGCCTATTTCGTCTTCCACTCCAGCTGGTAACAATTATTTTCTGCTACTTGTTGATGATTTTACTCGTATGATGTGGGTATACATGCTTAAAACTAAGGATGAGGCACTAACGTGTTTTAAGAAATTTAAACTGCTAGTCGAGAATACAAGGAAAAAACAGAACATTCAAGTTTTTCGCACTGACCGTGGTGGAGAATTTTGTTCAAAAGATTTCGAGGAATTCTGTGAGGAGACAGGCATAATGAGACACTATACGGCGCCCTACACACCTCAACAAAACGGTGTTGTAGAACGCCGTAATAGGACTGTGGTTGCCATGGCTCGAAGCCTGTTGAAAGAAATGGAGGTACCTGCAAAGTTCTGGGGAGAAGCTGTCAGGCACGCGGTCTATATTCTCAACAAGCTACCCACTCGAGCACTCTCATCCATCACACCGTACCAAGCCTGGTTTGAACGTAAGCCCTCTGTTGATTCTTTAAAAAAATTTGGGTGCATCTCTTATATGAAGATACCATCAGCTCACACACACAAACTAGATAGTCGTAGTAAGCTGCTTGTCCATTTTGGAAGGGAACCAGGAACCAAAGCCTGGCGATTGTACGACCCAGACACAGGGCGCATACATGTCAGCAGAGACGTTACTTTCAATGAATCAAAGGGTTGGACTTGGAATGCAGTCAGCGAACGAGATGCTCCTGCAGTGGGTTGGTTCACACTCGAAAGTTTTGAGGAAGATACACAAGACAGCTCTGAGCTCAACAGTCCTTTCATTCCTGTTTCGCCTCACACTCCTGTGTCATCATCACATACATCTCATGTGTCACCATCAACTATATCTCCTGTATGTTCATCCACTTCATCTGCAACAATCGAAGGATCCAGTACTAGTATGACTAGTACGGAGAGTGAGCCTCAACGCTTCCGACGCCTCTCAGACATTTATGCAAACACTGAAATTGTGGAACTAGAGGATGAGTTACTCCTGTCTGGCATTGATGAACCAGTTACGTATGAGCAAGCTGTCACAGACGAAGCATGGCGAGTTGCAATGAACACAGAAATTGACACTATTGAGAGAAATGGTACGTGGACGCTAACTGATTTACCACAGGGTCACAAGGCCATTGACCTCAAATGGGTGTTTAAGCTGAAACGGGACACAAATGGTGTTGTGATCAAATATAAAGCCCGTCTGGTTGCCAAGGGATATGTGCAGAAACAAGGTATTGATTACGACGAGGTTTTCGCCCCTGTGACACGATTGGAAACAGTTCGCTTACTCCTCGCTCTCGCAGCCAAGAACGAGTGGGAGGTTCACCACCTCGATGTTAAATCTGCTTTTCTAAATGGTTTTCTCCTCGAAGAAGTCTACGTGCGCCAGCCAAAAGGATATGTTCAGAAAGGCAAAGAACACAAAGTCTACAAATTATTAAAAGCCTTATACGGACTATGCCAAGCACCCAGGGCCTGGTATGCTCGTTTAAACAAGTATCTGTTTCACTTGGGTTTTGAGAAATGTCCTTATGAACATGCCGTATACACACGACGATCAGGCAAGGAATCACTCATTGTTGGCGTCTATGTTGACGACCTAATTATCACAGGCACCGGTCTTTTATACATTGTCAAATTCAAGGGGGAGATGAATAGAGAATTTGACATGACCGATCTTGGCAGACTGTCATATTACTTGGGTTTGGAGGTGGATCAAGGAAATGGTTTTATCGAAATCAAACAAACAACGTATGCTAGAAAAGTGCTTCAAAACGCAGGTATGAGTGAATGTAATGCTGTGAAATATCCCATGGAGTTTAAATTGCAGATTGACGCAGACACAAATGGGGAACCAGTTAACTCGACCTACTACAAAAGTTTAGTTGGAGGTTTACGCTACTTAGTGTATACTCGGCCAGACATATCATACGCAGTAGGGATTGTGAGTCGTTTTATGGAGAAACCTACAGTGTTGCACTTAAATGCTGTAAAGAGAATTTGTAGATATGTGAAAGGTACGTTGCATTATGGTCTGATCTACACTAAGGGACGAGGAAATTATATACTATCAGGTTTCTCGGACAGTGATCTAGCTGGTAGTGTTGAGGACAGGAAGAGTACTACTGGAATGGCATTCTATCTTGATGAGAGTTTGATTTCTTGGGTTTCACAGAAGCAGCGATGCGTTGCTCTTTCATCCTGTGAGGCCGAATTTATGGCGGCCACGACGGCAGCTTGTCAGGGCATATGGCTTCAAAGAGTTCTTAGTCAGATCATGGAAATCAAACCAGGTCCAGTTGTCCTGTATATTGATAACAGGTCAGCAATCAATTTAGCAAGGAATCCCGTCTTTCATGGAAGAAGTAAACATATTGACTTGCGATACCACTTCATTCGAGATTGCGTTGAACAGGGGTTAATCGTGATTAAGCATGTCAATACTAGTGAACAGCGTGCAGACATTCTAACTAAAGCTTTGTCAACAGTCAAGTTTGAAAAGATGAGAAGCCTGCTTGGAGTCAAGAATCTGGAACATGTTTAGATTAAGGGGGAGCATGTTGGGATTTATCTAAACATGTTTTGTTATATTTATTTTAAGTATTACATTTTGAATAATTCAAAATGTACGTTGTGGTGTTTAGGAGTAGTTGGAAGTTAGTAGGAAACTCCCAGGTCGTGCTGCTAGTTTGTAGGGATAGCAGTTAGTATCAGTTTCTATTTATGCATTGTATTTTCATTCCGTTTAATCACAATCCCAGTTGAAGTTTACTCAAGTAATCATCTGTTTCTTTCTTTTATACAATTCAGTACTATCACCGCCAACAACATCCTTCGTCTCTCGAACCTTTTCATATTCCTTCTTGAAACTGTCTTGCCAACAAACCAATTTCCTCCTCCTCAGTTCTATCAGACCACTTGCATGAAAGCACAAAACCACCTCAAACTGCCATGCATGATCATATATCTCTTACTGGGATTCAGTCTGCCCATGCAAACCCAAACCTAAACTCTCGATCATCTTAGACAACTTTAGACTATCTCCTTAGACGCGTTAGTGTTGCTAGGACCAAGCCCAACTCTATGATACCTCGCAATGCACTTCAAAATGCAACCCACTTCATCACTACCCCTGCCAGACCCAACCGTAACTCACATAAGAGCCACATACTAAGAAGTCGTCCTCCATTCTTCAAATGGGACCTTTTTAAGCTTAAACATATTCCATTCATCTAAGTTCCATCGATCCCTCTTAAACGCAATAGTCGTGGCAGAGTCTTACACTACTCTAGAGGGTATAAAGGTTATACTGCCACCCAAGCTTTATCCTCTAGACCTCATTTCGGCGCTCTGGTTCTGCATCTTACTACAACAACAGACCTTACACCAAATATTTTTTACAGTAACCCATTCGTCCATACCTTACCATTACCAATATCATCTAATCAGGTCTCCTTCTTTATCCTTATTTTGATGGATCAAAGCTAAGCTAGCATTGACAAGTGGTATACTATGTCGGTAGGAAACATCTAGTCTCTCCATGTTGAAGATGTAATTCTTGTTCTCCGACCGGAAACTATCTTAGGAGACAAATCTACGTGGGCTAAATGTTTAATGGGATACTTTCTTAGAAAGAAGCCCCTTAACATGTCCAAGCTATATAAACTATGATCTTGAGGCCACATTGATGAGGTCATATTTCCTTAACAGAGACCATTGTATATATCTGGAGGGTAGTTCAGACATATTCAGTACCATGCCCCACAAAACAGTATTACTTAGTTGCTACTCATTTCATCTCTTAGGCTAATGGGTTTTTAAACTTGACCCAAGCCCATGATTTGACCCGGAAGGCCCATGGATCATTAAAATTAGTATAAATACTCCAACCACTTTCATTAATGAGGGTGATCAGAATTTACTGCTAGCACACACCTTAATTATCTCTCTACATTTTACATTAAACATTAAATTCCCCAAAACATCTTTCCCATACTACCCTTTGATCAGAAATAATCTACACCAAATTGGCGACCGCAGTGGGAGGCGACACTGCCTAAATCGCAAATTCAAAACTAGTAACAACAACCAGTTCGGATGGATCCGAATGCACATAATACACCACCTAGGGGTGAGATTCGGTCGGTTCGGTCGGTTTTTTTACATATATTTAAACCAAACAGAAATAATTCGGTTTAAAAATTATTAAACCGATTTATTAAAATAATATCGGTTTTTTTCAGTTTCGGTTTTTTCGGTTTTGGTTGGTTTTTCGGTTCGAACATTAATGTGGTTCAGTCCGGTTTGATTTTTTTGGATTTTCAAAAAAATTGAGAAAAGTAAAAAAAATAAAAATAAAAATATTATAAATCTATTAAATTAATTATTAAACTTTTTTTATACATTTTTAATAACAAAATAATAATAGAATGTATCTTTATAATTTTGATACATTAAAATTATATTATTAATTTGTCTGGAAAAATACTATATCTTGTAAAATATCTAGTCAATATTATTTTAGACATAAAGTTTCCTCTCTTAGATTGAAAATTTTAATTATGGGTGACATTTGGTCCGGTTTTTTTATATATATATTTAAACCAAATCGAAATAATTCGGTTTATAAAATATTAAACCAATTAATTAAAGGGAAAAGTACCACTAAATACCTTTTCAAGTACGTAATCCTAAATAAGTATCCAAATATAAGACCCTTACACTAGTAGTAAGAAGCCAATATTTTTACCAAATTAGCCCCAATACTAGAAGAAAGAGAAAGTAGGTTATTATTAATACTCATCTCCTTCTCTTTCCTTCGATTTATTCAATATATGTCGGACTCTCTCTCTCTCCTATCTTTGGATTTTCATCAGCATTAACGCACCCAAATCTCCTTGCTGGTCTACTAAACCTTCTAGTAGGTTTGGAAATTGCTGGAATCATCTCGATTAAAGCTCTCTGACCGATTCTTTCTAGCTTTGGTGACATCCAAATCTTCTTTAAGCCAGAGACAGACTGGTTAGATTGCAAATCAACGCCAAATCCATCATCCGAATAAGGGGTTTTTTATGGAATCGATGACATTTCCTTTGATTTCACTCACTGATCGATCATTCTCTTGCCATTGCATTCTGTTTGTCCAGTCTCCAATCAAATAAGTCAATAGAAGCTGTGAAAGTTAGAATAAATCCGTCTAGCGTCATAGTCAAATGTTAGGCATGTACAACTCGTCTAGCGTCATAAGTATAACTCGTCTAACGTCATAGTCAAATGTTAGGCAAGAACAACTCGTCTAGCGTCATAAGTACAACTCGTCTAGCGTCATAAGTACAACTCGTCTAGCGTCATAGTCAACGAACATCTCACGTGATGTTGGCAAGTGCAACTTATCTAGCGTCATAGTCATGGAACATCTAGCGTCATAGTCAAGGAACATCTAGCGTCGTAGTCAAGGAACATCTAGCGTCATAGTCAATGAACATCTAGCGTCATAGTCAAGGAACATCTAGCGTCGTAGTACAGGTATCGTCTTCAACCACCGGACATGTAAGAACAAAACACCATTACAGACCGGGTTTCTCTACTCCACTCACACCCGGGTTTCTCGCGTGATGTTGGCAAGTGCAACTCATCTAGCGTCATAGGCAAGGAACATCTCGCGTTATTTAGGCAAGTACAACTCGTCTAGCGTCAGAAGTACAACTTGTCTAGCATCATAGTCAAATGTTAGGCAAGAACAACTCGTCTAGCGTCATAAGTACAACTCGTCTAGCGTCATATTAGACGAACATCTCGCGTGATGTTGGCAAGTGCAACTTATCTAGCGTCATAGTCAAAGAACATCTAGTGTCATAGTCAAGGAACATCTAGCGTCATAGTCAAGGACCATCTAGCGTCATAGTCAATGAACATCTAGCGTCATAGTCATCTAGTCGTCTAACGTCATAGTCAGCTAGCGGCATAGTCATCTACGAACATCTCGCGTGATGTTGGCAAGTGCAACCCATCTAGCGTCATAGGCAAGGAACATCTCGCGTTATTTAGGCAAATACAACTCGTCTAGCGTCAGAAGTACAACTCGTCTAGCATCATAGTCAAATGTTAGGAAAGAACAACTCGTCTAGCGTCATAAGTACAACTCGTTTAGCGTTATATTAGACGAACATCTCGCGTGATGTTGGCAAGTGCAACTTATCTAGCGTCATAGTCAAGGAACATCTAGCGTCATATTCAAGGAACATCTAGCGTCATAGTCAATGAACATCTAGCGTCATTCAATAAACATCTAACGTCATAGTCAATGAACATCTAGCGTCATAGCCAAGGAACATCTAGCGTCGTAGTACAGGTATCGTCTTCAACCACTGGACATGTAAGAACAAAACACCATTACAGACCGGGTTTCTCTACTCCACTCACACCCGTTCTGATTCCGAAAATACCCACCAAAGAACAAAAATCCTAGGCCATTTTCTATCTTCTAAACTTCGAACTCTGTTTTTCGAGCAGAGAGTAACCAATATCCATTTCCAAAGAACAAGAATCCTAGGACATTTCTCGGCCATTTCCATCCCCACTTCGTCAGTCTCTCTTTATCTCTTAACATATATAGTAACGAAACACGATTATAATGAATACCACTTCTTTTTTATATACTGTGTATATAATTTCGTTTTCGTCTTTCAAAACTCGGTTTCCGTTCTAATACTAAGTATGAAGTTTCAATTTGTATTCAACTACTTCTTTGATTCTTTGTTTATGCTGATATTTGAATACTTATTGAGGACTTGCTTTACCTTGGAGATGAAATGTACAAAGTTAGCTGATTTTTATGTTAATGTAGGGAAAGTCTTAAACAAGAGAAGCTGTTGTGTATACAATACAGACACCAAGGGTATTTCAGGAAGGGAAATATTAGCTGGGTATTAAAAAGGAATTAGTTTGGTGAGATGGGTATTTAATAGGCATAGAAAATAGTTGGGGTACTAGATGATAATAAGTTTGGTGAGAAGGTATTTAGTGTGACATTTCCTTTTATTAAAAAAAATCAATGTTTTCCGGTTTCGATCGGTTTTTCGATTTGGACATCGGTACGATTCGGTCAGTTTTGGTTCGGTTTATCGTGTTTAGATTTTCTCGAATTTGATAAAAAAATCTAAATAAATCTAAATAAAAAATTTACAATAAAATGGTTAAGTTATTATTAAATTTTATTTATATTTATAATTACAAAATAATAATAAATTTTATTTTTATAAATTAAAATAACTATAATCAATCTTTTTAATAAGTACTTTCAACATAAAAATTATAATACATAAAAATTATAAAAGATACTTAGGTTTCGAACCTGCGACACATGGGCACAAAAATTATAAGTAGTCTTTGGTGACCAGCTGGACAAGCCTAAAGAAAGAGTAGTATGTGGTACAAAATAAGTGTAATATATGTTTTGGATTCGGTCGGTTTTGGTTTAATTCGGTCTAAAATTCGGACAAACCAAAAAACTGACCGAATTTTATTCGGTTCGAAAAATAAGAACCGAAACCGAATTATATATTTTAAAAACCCACCAAAACGATCTATTTCGGTTTGGTTCGGTCGGCCGGTTCGATTTTTTCGGTTTTTACTCACCCCTAACATCACCCCTAGAGGTGGAATCGACAAAAGAGAATAATGAGTACATTATTGAGGAGCGAGATCAATTAAAGGGTGAAATTGAGGCTTTGAGGGCAGTAAAACTAGGAGAGAAAGGGGTTAAAGAAAAATCCAATGCATCGGCACTTCACCATACTGATAACCCTGGTGAGAGCGAGCAGTCCCTGAAGACTTATCTCAGTTAAAAAAAACACATCGATCCAAGCGTGTGGAGAGTTCCACTTTGGAATCCTCTAATAGCTCTTCTAATGATGCAGAGCTTGAATAGTCAGTCTCATCTAGTAGTGATGAAGGACGGTCGAAAAAGGAAATAAGGCTCACCAAAAAGCATTCAAGAAAAAGGGATAGACATGACAGGCTCAAGAAGTATCATGGAAAAATAAAGTGTTCAGCTGGTCAGCATATTGATCGTTTGTTGATTGATCCCTTTTCTTTCCAGTCCGAACCATATATGTTTGCTACTCCAAATGAAGATAATGTGTTTAGTCGTAGCCAAAACTGGAGACAATCACCTTTATCCGCAAAAATACTCTCCGGACATCTTCCTAAAAGATTTGACAGTTCCAAGACAGAAAAATATGATGGGAGTAAAGATCCGGACAACCATATTGAGCAATTTAAGAATTTTATAATGAACTTTAATGAGGCCGGTAGATTGTTGTGTAGGGGTTTCTCTCAAACCTTCAAGGGGAGTGCCCTCAAATGGTATAATAGTTTCCCTCAGGGATCTATAAATATTTTTGACATATTATGGGTTGGTTTTCGGAGGCAATTTGTTTGAAGTAAAGAGCTTAAAGAGAATGGAGATACGATCATCTATTGTTCCCAAGATCCAAATAAGTCTTTAAAAGAATACATCAACCGGTTTGCAAATACAAAGAATGGGTTAGCAGATTTCTTTAAACAAGTGGAAATTTCTTCTCTTAGACAGTGTTTGAATCTGGGTAACTTCGCTGATTCTGTGAATCGGAAAAAACTATGACCTTTAGAGGGTTGTTGAATCAGGTTGGGAAACAAATTAATGTTGAAGAAACCAAGAAGTCTAGAGTAACTCGCTAGATCAGATCCAAAACTACGACATCAACACCACAAACAACAAATCAGTACGGTAACAGATCGAAGGAAACTGGACAGGGTTCACACCGGCCTAGGCAGAATCAGTCTAATCATAACCAAAACCAGCAAATGAGAAATAAAAGGGGACCTTGAGTTCAACCAGAATGGTTTCCTGAGTTGGGAGAAAGTGTGGCTACGATATATGACAAAACTAAAAAAATAAGTGCACTTTAGAAACTAGTTGCACTACAGTCTCCTAGGGAAAATCGAAGTACATGTTTATGTAAATATCATAATGACATTGGGCATGATACCCATAACTGCATAGCATTGAAACAAGAGATGCAGAACCTCATTAAAAGGGGTAAACTTAGGCCTATGTTAAATAACAAGGAGGAGGAGGCCAGATAATTCTGTATCAAGCGCTAATACTCTCTCAATTATGCCTCCGGCTCTTCGTGGAACGTCTAGATAGGAGGACACTATGATGATTATTAAGAGATTTTATGTGGATTCTGAATACTTGGATCCTGATCCAACTCAAAATCGGGTAGGAGTGATAACGACGAAGAGCGCTATTGTTTCCAATCTGGTTAAATACTTTGAGATTTTAACAATATTTGGGGGAGATACTGTGACTGCACCTTCCAGTTCTTCAAGGAAGAGACACGTCAACAGTCTGTCTACCCGGTTGGATGGAAGGATGTCCACACATCAGTACCAAACTTCAGCTCCGTTCATAGTTTTTATGAGGATGACCTAAGAGACATTGCGGGACCTCATAAAGACATCATGGTAAAAAGGGCATCAATAGGAGGAAATGATATATGTTAGATCCTGATTGAAACATGAATTTTGGCAAACATATTGTTATTAAGCTCCTATAAACAGATGAGAAACCCCTCGGTTATCCAACGTTCGAACATAACTATTGTGGGGATTACAGGGAGTTCAGAAGAAGCGATTGGAGAATTCGAGGAAGAAGTATTGTTGGGCAAGGGGCTTTTTAAAAAGATGGTAAGGGTATTGTTTGTTGTGGTGTATTTCCCAACATCTTACAATGCAATATTTGGGAGAACTTGGCTCTTCAGGATGCATGTTGTGGCCTCTACTGTCCACCAGTGCTTAAAATATGTTGTGCATGGACAAGTGGGTGTTATCCGAAGTAATCAAAAGATAGCTAGGGAATTCTATCCAACAACCCTTGCATCGAAATCCTTGGAGGCAGTCAAGGTTAACAAAGATTAGCAGATATTGGAGCCTTCCACTGATGAAAATGAAATTGATGATCCAAGGGAGACTCCTAGTGCCATAATACCTAAAGAGAAAGTTGAGACTCATTCCCTATTTAATGGAAAAAGTGTTAAAATTTGTACCAAGTTGGCACCAAGTTTAAAATAAAGGTTATTATCTTTTTTATCGGATAATTTACATGTATTTGCATGGTGCAATGATGATGTCACCGGAGTGCCTACTAATGTAATTTGTCATAAGTTTTCCGTATGAGCTAATGTTAGGCCAGTTGTACAAAAAAAAGGTCAATCTCAAAATAAAATGTAGATGTAATTATCTAAGAAGTTGATCGGTTGACCAACCACATCAAAGAATCTCAGTACCCATTATGGACTACCAACCTTGTTTTGGTCAAGAAAAAGAATGGTAAGTGGCGTATGTGTATTGACTTCACCGATCTTAATAGGGCTTGTCCCAAATATCCTTATCATGTTCCTCGGATAGATGAATTAGTAGATTCTACCTCTGAGAACAAGTTCTTGTCTTTCATAGATGCATTTTTAGGGTACAACCAGATACAAGTAAATCTGAAGGATCAAGATCACACCATTTTTATTACAGGTAGGGTTCTTCATTGTTATAAATGTATGTCATTCAGATTAAAAAATGATGGGGCCACCTATCAAAGGTTAGTGAATAAAGATTTTGCTAGTCAGATTGGCAAAAATATGAAAGTTTATATAGATGACATGATGGTGAAGGGTCTTGAAGAATATGCGCATATATCCAATCTTCAAGAGACATTTTCCAATTTAAAGGCTGCCAATTTAAAATTAAATCCTGAGAAATGTGTTTTTGGGGTTCGGTCTAGAACGTTCCTGGGTTATATTATAAGTGAGAAAGGGATTCAACCTGATCTGTATCAACTAAATGCTCTATTAGTTATGGACCCTCCTCGGAACACTAAAGAAGTCCAAAAGTTAACCGGGCGATTGGCTGCGTTGAACATGTTTATTTAAAGATCATCAGACAAGTTTGTGCCATTTTTCCAGGTATTAAGGAATGCCAAATACTTTAACTGGTCCCCGCAGTGTTATCAAGCATTTCTTAAAATCAAGAAGCATTTTTCTTCACGCAAGACTCTCTTTAAACATGTTCAGGGGGAGAAACTTTATATATACTTAGTTGTGTCTGAGTATGCAGTAAGTGTTGTGCTAGTAAGAGAAGTGGATAATTACCCCCGTCTGGTTTATTATATTAGAAAAGGTCTCTTGGATGTTGAAATAATATATTTGAGGTTAGAAAAGTTGGCATTGGCATTGGTAATTACAGCAAGAAATATGACCGTACTTACAAGCTCATTCCATTGTTGTTTGAACATCTTTTTCTCTAAATAATATTCTTTAAAAGGCTGATATCTCAAGTAGAATGACCAAGTGTTCAGTTGAGTTGGGTGATTATGATATTGACTTTTCCCCTGAACATCTGTGAAGGCTCAGTCAGTGGCTGATTTCCTAGTAGCGTTTCATACTGATAGGTCCCTCCGGAAAATGCAAGAAAACGAGTCTAAAAAAGAATGAGTTGTCTGAACTGATGGTGGGTCTAGTACTATGGGGTGTGGGGCTGGAATTTTTTTAACTTCTATATATGGTGATACTATGTACCAGGCTATATGTTTTGATTTCAAAGCCTCCAACAATGAATCTGAATATGAAGCAGTTATAGTTGGTCTCAAGCTAGCCCTTATATTTGGGGCAAAAAGAGTCCGATTACTGAATGACTCCCAACTACTTATTCACCATGCTCATGGGCAATCTGAGGAAAAGAATGAACAATTGATAAAATATTTTCTCATGTTGAGAGAAGTTGTTGCAAATTTCAAAAGTATCTAGTATGAACATATCCCTAGATTGGAGAATATTGTGGCAGACTCTTTAGCAACTATAGCCTATTCTGAGTCGTATCCATGGATTATGATGCTAGATTGTTCATCAATACGAACAAGCCAAGAAAAAGGTAAAGAGAATAAAGAAAGTATGCGCATATTTGTCATTAACCCAAAGACGAGAGGTATGATATCTTTCAGTTTATTTCCGATGGGAATTTACCTCCGGATAAAGACTTAGCTATGAAGATTAAATACAAAGCTTGTGGTTTCATGGTATTGAAAGAAGTTCTTTATAAGAAATCATTTAGCAGACTTCTCTTGCGTTGTTTGGGATTTCAAGATTCCCAAAATGTTTTATCTGAACTACACGATGGGGAAGGATATGCACATTGTGGCTTTAAGGCCTTAACCAGGAAAGTCTTATTAGAAGGGTACTACTAGCCAACAATAATGGCAGACACAAAAGATATGGTCTAGAGGTGTGATCCTTGCCAGAAATATGGGAATGAAATCCATGTACCGGCAGTTCTTATGGAGTCCATGTCTGAAACAATACCTTTTGATAGGTGGGGTTGGATTTAGTTGGGCCTTTTTCCATGGCATTCGGTGGATATCGAACGATAATAGTTGTTATTGACTATTATCGTTAGCTAGAACCACTTCTAAGGCAGTTATAAAATTCATTTTATCCAACATATGTTTCAGACTTGGGGTTCCACGAAAGATCACTACATATAATGTGCCACAATTTTATAATAAAGACATGGAAATGTTTTACACCTCCAGAAGAATTCAACATTTTTTCTCTTCTCTGTTCCACCCTCAAACTAATGGAAAAGTTGAAGTTGTTAATCAAACAATCTTGTCCTGGCCATAAAAGAATCTGGAAGGAGCTGCAAGGAAATGGCCAAGTTATTTGCAAGAAGTATTGTGGGCTTACCGAACTACTCCTCGGATTGCTACATAAGAATCTCCTTTTGCTCTCGTTTATAGGATTGATGCAATTACACTCATATAAGCTACTTTACCATCTTTCAGAATCCAAAGAAATTCTAAATAGACCAATGATATGCCAGTTAGGAACCAACTGGACTTGATTGAAGATAGAAGAGTCAAAGCACATTTGAGAACAACACACTATCAGAGTTTAATGAAGAGCATATTTGCATCCAAAGTTAAAAGAAGAGATTTACAATTGGGAGACAAAGTTTTGAGGAACGTATTTTTCCACACAAAAGAAAAACAATTTGAAAAGTTGGCTCCAAACTGGGAAGGTCCTTAACTGGTATGTGAAAAAGTCAAGCCAGGGACATATAGACTTCAAGAAAAAAGAATCGGAACGTTAAAGCACCCATGAAATATTGGACATATGAGGTTATACTTAGAATAAAACTCTCTTATAAATATTTACCTTTTTTATACTTCAATGAAATATTTGGGGAGCATACTATTTCCTACCCTTGTGGCGGGGGGAGGTTTTAGCAAGGTGTCTAGGTTTTTCAATAATATCTTACGCCTTCTTCAAAAGTCTGGTGCAAATTTTCTGATCATAGCATGAGGTGATCAGATTAATTAAATACCTCGACTCTCAAATGAAGTATTTTTGAGTTGATCAGATTTATCAAAATACTTGATCACATTTAATTAAACACTTGTGATTTGAGTCATTCAATAATTACTAAACACCCATTTAACAAATCAGAAATATTGAAACCTATTTAAAATATTAAATATGAGAGGATAATAGGATTCATGCAAAGAAAAATGCAATATTAAAACTTGATTGGAACAAATCTGATCCACGATTCACAAAATTCCTTGACCATTCAACAACTTTGTTTCATAAGATAGAGATTCAAAAAACACAAGAAAAATTCCTTGGTCGTCCAAGGACTTTAATTTTAAACAGAAACTAACATCATAACCTTAGGGCTTTTTCCCGTCGGTTTCTTCATCACTTTTACCTTTCTTTGTACTTTTCAGTTCAGCACTTGAACTCTCACCTGTTCCTTCATCAGAGTCTTCTTCGCTTGAGTATTTGTGCTTCTCACCATATGCCATGGTATGGTAAGGTATCTCCTCGTAATGTACGTATTTCTACAAAGGACCGAGGGTTCTCTTCGGAGAAGTCTCATGGAATAGAAAAACCATGTCTGACTTAACTCCATTATATATTTTCTCCAAAGAATCCACTATTCCAGTAGCATGCTTCTCTATTCCTGCAGCTATCTCATGGGCTTGCTTTCTTATTAAAGAAGAATTTTTGTTTGTCATCTCCTTGAGAAGCTTTCCTAATTTAGCTTTTTCTTCGGATAAAGTTTTGACAGAACTGACACTGACATCTAGTTGCTCCTTCAAAGTTTTGATCTCGTTACAAGAAGAAGTTTCTAGTCTGGAATACTTGGTCTGGAGATATTTTTGAGCATCTTGTGACTTGCGCAGTTCGGCAGCTAAGCTCTCTTTTTCCTTCTTTAAGGATTTTATGATTTGTTGAGCAGTGAAGAGACTATTCTTCAAGCCTTGCTTTCCAGTGGTCATGGAGGTATGGTCGTTGTTTGTTCTCTCACTTGCCTTTTCAGATCAACTACCGGACGGATACAACCTAAGAGGGCATGACTTAGAGTGTCTTGCTCGCTTGATATCACATATGTCTCACCATTAGGCGTTACAGCATTGACCGTATTGGCATGAGAATAAGGCTTTGCGAAGTCGTCCTTGTCTAGATCACTAAAATACATGTTCTTAAATACATCCAGATTGAAATATCTTTCAGCAGTTGCCTGTTTGGAAGGAAGGAATGTTTGAGAAGGTAGCTTAGGCGGGATTTATTTTTGTGGAAAAGGATCAATATAAATATGAGGAGGAAGTTCAGAAGGACGCAGAATTATCTTTGACCCCAAGCTAAATTTCCTTCTCTTTGCAGCTCTTTCGTCACTGCTCTCCTTGCGTCTCTTATGATCCTTCCTTGTAATCTGAGGTGGATCATCTTATCCACCAACTTATTTAACTGTAACCTCAACTGCCTCCAGCAAAGCGGCATTCATTCCTCATTGGTTTTCCGAACTGACCCCTTCTGTGACTGGTTGAGATAGGTCAACTTTGGTTTTCTTCTTGTTGTTGTTTTTAATCTTGTCCATATGACTAGGGAATTTGTTTAGAGAAGGCAAGAAAAGTTTGAAATCCTTAGCATCAGTCATCTTCGAAATAACAACGACAGGTGAGGAGTGGTCAGCTGCTCCTAAGTAAGGTCCATACTCCCGAATGTGTTCTAAAGGTGAGACCTCACAAAGTTTCCAAAAGTAAAGAACTTGTGAAAACAATTTCTCCATTTCTCTGATGCCCATTTATTTAGCTTGGTATATTATCCTAGCCTGCTTCTAGGTGCTCCATAAACGTTTTTTCCAATACTACAACAAAACATAAGAATCAGTTCGGAATATTAACATAGTATCTAAGAAATCAATAAAAATACAAGCATGTATTACTTGAACTCTTTTAACGATTGGTTAGCTGGCTATGGTTTGTGTTGGAGTTTATAGTTTTGCAATTCTCCCACACCCCGTTGATAAAAAGAAATTGAGTCCTCCATGGCTTCTCGGACTCCAGTATATCGTTTACCACCTTGAAATCATTTCCCATGTTATAGTGATAAAAGGGAATATTGTGATTTCTGCATAGACCAGCCACAACAGCAAATTGTTCCATAAGTAGATGAAGAATGACAACCTAGAGGCCATTATACCATTCAGCAGTGTATACCATGCATTTGGGATCAGTTGGCTTCGACATAACTTAACTAGGTGGAAATACCTGACGATTTTTGGGTCCAGAGAAAACTGAAGGCCCCAATTGAGCACCTCAATATATACCACCAAATCATGGGATTGACAATCCATGGGGGTCTCATGAGTGACTGGGATTCTCACTTTGACATATTCAGGGAAGCCCCACTTTGTTTGGATCCAACCCAACTCAGCAGTATGAGTGTATCCGTAAGCAATATTTTGAAAAGCTATCAAATAATATACGTTAACCTTTTGGAAGTTTGGCCCCATTTTCCCTTCCAAACACTCTGAAAGTGCATCAGGATTGGATAAGCCCACTTTCATTATGGTTGTCCAGTCATTTTCATTATCCTCTGTCTGTCCGGACGTCTCGAATGGAATGCCTTCCAAAGTGTCCTCAATAGTCTCCTCCATCACGCTTGACTGCTGTTCGGACGGTTTGATATTTGTTGGGAGCTTTACTGTCTCCGAACTAGTAGGTTTCAAAGAAGAATGAGTACTTTTGATTTTGAAAAATGAGTTACCCTGTGAGGAGTGGATTTCTCCGCATCTGAACCCAAGGCCAGGAAGTGTGAAGGTTTCCTAACATTGGAAATTTCCTTCTCTTTAGGTAGAGGGTATTTGGACTCTTAAACTGAAGACCCTGATTGTACGGGAGATAGGGTTGGGACAAAAGGTGGTTTTCTAACCTTTGATGTATTTGATGATGATGAGCTCTAGTATGTGCTTGATTTTGTTCGACTGATTTCTCCATCTGGAGAGGCATGGAGTCCAGCTACAACTCTTACGCCTCTTCTTGCTCTTTCCAAATCAGATAAATTTAGCCAGCCTCCTCCCACCAATGCGTTTCTTGTTGTGAACATAAATTTACCCGAGCACAATTTAAGAGAATTATCAAGCTTTCTTTCTCTATAAGTTTTTGTGTTCTCAGATACAATAAAACAGTGGAACCAATTTATATAGAGATGAAGATGTATAAGTTTACCTAGAGGAAGACAAATCGATCAAAGTAATTATTAGGGGCTAAGAAGTATGGGGGTTACACCCTAAGTTACGTTGTAGCCAAGTAGGTATAGGAATCTAGAAGAAAAAATGGCTGAGAGGTCAAACCGAAACTCAACACGTGTCTCACTTTAAGAAACTGACTTTTGGAATTCTTAACTCTAAACTTAATCTCTTGAAATCCGGTTAAGATTTAGTTCAGATACGTATGACAGATCGGATGATCACCTTGAATACATACTGAGCTTTATTTTTTCGAATTAGCTCTTCCCAAATTTTATTTGCAAGAACTAAAGGGGCTATTGATGAGGTCGGATTTCGTAACAGAGACCATTGTATATATTCGGAGGGCAGTTCAGACATATCCAGTACCATTCCCTACCGAACAGTATAACTTAGTGTGACTCAACTAGTTGCTAGTCATTTCATCTCTTAGGTAATTGATTTTTAAACTTAACCCAATCCCATGATCCAACCCGGAAGGCCCATGGATCACTAAAATGAGTATAAATACCCCAACTATTTTCATTAATGAGGGTAATCAAAATTTACTGTGAGCACACACCTTAATTATCTCTCTACATTTTACACTAAACACTAAATTCCCAAAACAATCTTTCCTGTACTACCATTTAATTAGAAGTAATCTACACCACGCATGACTTGTGTGAGTGCAAGGCCACTGCCTTGGGCCAGTATTATAGCAAGTTTACAACGGCAGACAATGCCACCAACGTCTTTGAACTCTCACCTTGGTTTTTTAGCAGCAACTAGATCATTCTAAAGCATTGGGAGCCAATGTCATTTGCGGTTAACAATCCTTTGAAATCTATACCATCATGGGTTAAACTCCATGGCCTTCCACGTGATCTTGGTCGGAAACATGACTGAGTATCCGAGGTAGCTCTATGTGCACACCCATCTACGTGGAAAAGAACATGGCAGAGTAAGGCTTATTTATGCTAGAATTTGTATTTATATTAGTGCTACTATTGAGTTTTCATGAGTCATCGACATCAAATTTATGGGAAAAGTGATAAACTTACGTATCAAATATCAAGAAATCCTGCTTATCTGCAGCAAATGCAAATTCTTTGGCCACTATGAGGCCACTTCTGTCCCAACCAATGGCACCTCCCATTCGAACAACTCTATTCCTCCATGTCGACCAGGAAAATAACCAATGACAGATGGTAGCGGGCACATTAATAACGATAAGACTAGTAAATCTAAACCCAATTACAACTCATTGATTCATAGTATCTAAGAAGATCGAGACGATAACCTTTCAAACAGGCCCATTGAATATGGAAATCAGGTTTTCATCACTGCCCAAGTAGTCATCCATGATATGCCAAGCTATGATAATACCACGGAAATCATGTCCAACCGATCTATAATCCTTAGATTCGATACGGTAGCTCTAATCAGCTCCAAGCAGAAAAACAATAATATGGTCTTTGACGAGTAACCATTGTAAGTACCACCCATATTATTTAATGATAATATATGCATGGATTGTCAGAGGCTTGAACGACCCCCTCGGTCAAAAATATTTTACTAAGTATATATTCTCGAACCGTATAATGTTAATATTCCTTATTGAGACTACAACTAAAATATAAAACTTAGTAAAAATCTTGCAAAACACTCGCTCTTTTTGGTACTTTATCTTGAATCACGAATCTCGCTCTCAAGGAAGAATGTGCATTGCAGGGAACTCTATTTTATATAGTCTCACTTCGGATCACACTATTGATCAAATAATTGATTATGTGCTACAAAGTCGATAGCTTCGTATTTAGTCTTTTTTCTATTTATGATTTTAATAAACCAACGAACCGCATTCTCTTATGGAATGATGTGAACTTTTTGTCAACCCTACATCCCGAGACCACTTGGATTATCCTCAGTCACTTTAATGATAACCGCAAACGAGATGACCAAACTGGAAATGCGGACTTCAAGAATGCTTTCATTAATGATTTAATATCTTTTACAACCCGAATGAGCTCAATAACCTCCATTGGACGCACTTTCAATTTACATGGTGCATCAAGAAAATTGAAAACCCAACTTTCACTAGGATCGATCATGTTTTTGTTAATTGTCAATGAGACTCTCTTTTTCTTAACTCGATTGCCTATTTTAATATTTCGCGCACCTCTAGTCACACCTCGATTATGTTATTCTTATACACCCTCAAATCATACTCTAAGAAACCCTTTATATTCTTTAGCATATGGAAATCCTACCTAGATTACAAGTCCATCATTTCTGATAGTTGATTGCGTCCAGCCTCGGGACCACCTATATCATTTGTCCCAATAAAGCTAAACTGCCTCCAAACCTTTCTCTCTAACTTAAACAGTAGAGAATTCAACAACATCTTAGACAGAGTCAAGAAGGCTCGATTACCATCAACTATACCCAATGCGACCTTGTATTAAAACACAATGTTCTTAACCTCATTGAAGCACAAAAAAATACGTAAAAAGAATACATCTTCCTTAGCAAAGTTGATGAATACTTCTTCAAACAGAAATCCAGAGAAACCTGGTTTCAGCTGGGTGATCGTAATACTAATTGTTTTTTATAAAAATATTATTAATCGCATTGCCAATAATAAAATTGTTACCATTAACAATAGTTTTGGTCAACCTTGTTTCAACCCAGAGGTGTGGCTTGATGAGTTCAGAATGTTCAGACACAGCCCATTTCTTAATCCGGATAGGGGTAATTCGGAGAATGACATGCCACTAAATAATCCGGACAGGACAAAAGTAAAAACATCTTTTGACTAAGATATTTGCTAATCTACTTAAAAGATTAATGGGTCCTTAAACTTGACCCTGTTTCATAACTTGACCCGTAAGCCAATGGGTCCCTAATAAGGAGTATAAATACCCCAACTACTTTCATTAATGAGGGTAATGAACATTTATTACAACCAAGATGCTCAATTATCTCATTACATTCTACACCAAACACTTAATACTTTGAAACTTCACAAAACAGTTTACTAAACTACCCCTAACCCAAAATAAACCAAACTAAAATGGCGACTACAGTGGGAGTGCGAGGGTGCATGAATCTTGCATTCAAAACCAGTAGAAAATACTAGTTTAGATGGATCCGAACGAGCAGGGAACTCCACCACTTGTGGTATAGGTAGTTGGGGAAAACAAGGAATACACCATCGAAGAGCGAGACAAGTTGAGAGAAGAAATAGAGGCGTTAGGGCCATAAAACAAGCAGAAAATGGTATAAGGGAGAAGTCAAAGGCGTCAGCTATTCATCATACTGACAAACCTAGGGAGGATGATCCATCAGAAAAGACTCATTTGAGTTCTAAAAAGACCCATGTTAGTTCTAAGAAGACTCACCGGTCTAAGCCGGATGAAAGTTCAGATTCTGAGTCCTCTAGTAGCTCTTCGAACGAGGTTGAGCTTGAGGAGTCTTTGTCATCAAGAAGTGATGAAGCAAGGTCCATAAAGAAACAAAAACTATTTAAAAAATATTCAAGAAATAGAGATAGTCATGGAAGGCTTAAAAGGCACCTGGGTAAAGGGTCATCTCAGAGCCACAGCCATAGGTATGTTGATCAATTGATGATCGATCCGTTTGCTTTTCAGACCGAACCAAGTATTTTTGCAACGCCTAATGAAGACACAATCTTCAGTCGTAATAGGAATTGGAGACAGTCACATTTGTCTGCCAAAATACTGTCCGGAAACGTACCCAAAATGTTTGACAGCTCCAAAATGAAAAGTATGATGGAAGTAAGGATCCGGACAACCATCTAGAGCAGCTCAAGAACTTCATGATGAATTTCTATGGTGATGACAAATTTCTATATAGAGCCTTCTCCCAATCTTTTACGGGAGGTGCTCTTAAGTGGTACAATAGTTTACCCTATGAGGGTATCAGAAACTTTGATACATTCTGGGTTTCCTTCCAAAGGCAATTTATGGGAAGTAAGGAGGTGAAGGGAAATGGAGATACTATTATCCATTGTGCCCAAGAACCAAATGAGTCTTTAAAGGACTACATAAGTCGGTTCATAAATACTAAGAACGGGTTAGCAGATTGCGTCGAACAGGTGGCAATTGCTTCCTTGAGACAAGGGTTGAACCCTGGGAATATGGCCGATTCGGTGACCAGGAAGAAATCCATGACTTGGGGTGGCCTATTAAATCATGTGGGAAAGCAGATTAATGGGGATGAAACCAAGAAAACCATGATGCATCTTCAGGTGAGGTCCATCACAACAGCTCAAAACCAGTCCGGATATAAGGCTAAGGAGACCGGACAAGGGTCTAATAAGGCTAAGCAGACTCAGTCCAACCAGAATCAATCTCAGAGCCAGCAATCAAGGAGTAAAAGAGGTCCTTGGGTTCAACCGGAGTAGTTTTCAGAATTGAAAGAGAATGTAGCCACAATATATGACAAAACTAAGTAGGAAGTTCATTTCCGGAAACCATCATCACTGCAGTCCCCTAGAGAGAGTCGAAATACTTGCTTTTGCCAATATTACAATGATATAGGCCATACTCAAGACTGAATAACCTTGAAACAAGAAGTATAGAATCTTATTGAAAGAGGAAAACTGGGAGCGTATGTCAAAAGAAGGAGTGGAAATGGCCTGACAATGCTCCTCGGACAGGTTGTACAAACAATGTGGGAACTTCTTCCCAAGAAGGGGCAATGGTGATCCTTAAAAGATTTGATGTTGATTCTGAGTATTTAGAACCCGATCCAACTCGGATAAGGTGGGGGTCATAACAGAGCAGACCAAGACGGTGTCCGGACTGATCAGTTTCTTCGAGTCGCTCACCATCTTTGGAGGAGATACCATGACAACGCCCAGTTCTTCATCAAGAAAGAGGCATGTTCATAGTCTGGATACTCAGTTAGAAGGGGGCATGTCTTCTTATCAGTGCCAAACCCCTTTTCCATCTATAGTTTTTAATGAGGATGATTTAAGAAACATTACTGGACCTCATGAGGATGTTGTGGTGATAGGAGCATCTATTGGAGGCAATGATATCCGACGAATTCTGATAGACATATGCAGTTCGACAAACATCCTTTTCTTGAGTTTTTACAAGAAGATGAAAAATTTGGTCGTTATTCAATGATAAAAAAGAACCATTGTGGGCTTCACAGGGAGCTCTGCAGATGTAATCGGGGAGTTTGAGGAAGAAATGTTATTGGGCAATGGGCCTTTTAAAAAGCTGGTCAGGGTGTTATTTGTTGTGGTAGATTGCCCCACATGCTACAATGCAATCTTTGGAAGGTTTTGGATCTCTTGAATGCATGTTGTGGCCTCAACAGTCCACCAGTGTTTGAAGTATGCAGTTCAAGGTCAGGTGGGTGTTGTCCGAAGTAGTCAGAAGATAGCAAGGGAATGCTATACAACTCCATTTGCTCCTAAACTTTGGGAGCAGTTCAGATTAATGAAGATTAGCAGTTATTGTGGCCTTCTAAGAGAGAGGGTGAGATTGATGACCCCAGAAAGGCCCCTATTATTATAATACCAGTGGAAGAGATATAAACCCACTCCTTGGTAGAGGGTAGAAACATCAAGGTTGGCTCTACGATGGCACCAGAATTGAAAAATAAGTTGTTGTCATCTTTATCAAATAATCAGCATATCTTTTCTTGGTGCAATGGTGATGTAACCGGAGTACCTGCAAACATTATCTCATACAAGCTGTCAATCCGAAGTGATGTTGCACCTATTGTGCAGAAAAAGAGAGCTTTCTCTAAGGAGAAAGCTGATGTAATAGTCCAAGAAGTTGACCGGCTCACCAACATGGGGCACATAAAGGAGTCCCAATATCCTTTATGGACTGCCAATCCGGTGTTGGTAAAGAAAAAGAATAGGTAATGGCGTTTGTGTATTGATTTTACTGACCTCAACAAGGCTTGCCCAAAGGATCTTTATCTAGTTCCCCGTATAGATCAGTTGGTAGACTCAATGTTTGGAAACAAGTTGCTGTCTTTCATGGATGTCTTCTCTGGGTACAACCAGATACAAGTGGATCCGAAGGACCAAGATCATACTACCTTTATAACAGATAGAGGTCTCCGTTGTTACAAGGTGATGCCTTTTAGGTTGAAGAATGATGGGGCTACTTATCAGAGGTTGGTGAACAAAACATCCGCTACCCAGATTGGCTGAAATATGGAGGTATACATAGATGATATGATGGTTAAAATCTTGGAGGAGGATTTGCACATAATTGACCTTCAAGAGACATTTGCTAATTTGGAAACTGTGAATTTGAAATTGAATCCAGAAAAATGTGTGTCTTTGGGGTTCGATCCGGAAAATTTTGGGGTATATAATAAGGGAGAAAAGGATACAACCCGATCTGGATCAGCTTAATACTCTACTGGAAATGGATCTTCCTCAGAATATTAAAGAAGTACAGACACTCACTAGAAGGTTGGCTTTCTTCAATCGTTTCATTTCAAGGTCCTCGGACAAGTGTGCTCTGATTTTCCAAACTTTGAAGAATGTAAAATATTTTAATTGGTCTCCACAGTGCAGCCAAGCTTTTGTTGATATAAAGAAACACTTACCCTCACCAAAGACTCTTTTCAAACCCATTCAAGGAGAAACACTCTATGTATACTTGGTTGTGTCAGAATATGCTATAAGCGCAATATTGGTAAGGGAAGTGGACAACTACCCTCGTCCTGTGTACTATATAAGCAAATGTTTGATAGATTCTGAGAAGAGGTACTTGAAGCTTGAAACATTGGCACTAGCCTTAGTAATTGCAGTAAGAAAAATGAGGTCGTATTTTCAGTCTCATTCCATCATTGTCCGGACATCTTTCCCATTGAAGAATGTTCTTCAGAATTCAGACACATCAAGTAGAATGACCAAGTGGTCAGTAGAGTTGGGTGATTATGACATTGATTTTGCCTCACGAACTGCTATCAAAGCTCAATCAGTTGCTGATATCTTGGTGGAATTCCACTTGGACATGAGCTCTACAAAAACTTCAGAAGAAAAAACCAAGAAAGATTGGGTAGTCCGGATTGGTGGAGGATCATATACAATGGGTTGTGGAGCTGGAATTTTCCTAACCTCTCTATATGGTGATAAAATGCCTCTAATAATGAGTCTGAATATGAAGTGGCTATAACTGGTCTTAAATTGGCTTTCCTATGTAGGGCTGAAAGGGTTGGGTTGATGAGTGACTCCCAACTTCTCATCCATCATATTCAAGGTCAATTTGAGGCCAAGAAGGAACAGTTGATCAAATACTTACATCTTTTGAAATAGGTGGCAGCCAACTTCAAAGGTGTTTGTTATGAACATATTCGTAGGTCAAAAAATACACTGGCAGATTCATTGGGAACCATAGCATATTCAGAGTCCTATCATTGGATTCATATACAAGAATTCCCATCCACACAATCAAATCAAAACAAGGAAGAGGAGGAAAGCTTGAGTATACAGGTAATTCAACCTAAAGATTGGAGATTTTCCCTTTTTCAATACATTTCTGATGGAGTTTTCCCTCCGGATAAAGTTATGGCAAAGAAAATTAAACACAAGGCTCGTGGTTTCTTGATCGTAAGGGAAGTTCTCTATAAAAAAATATTTCAGTAGACCTCTTCTGCATTGCTTGGGGGTTGAATAATCTCAAGTCATTTTATCTGACCTACACGATGGAGAAGGATCAGCCCATTATCGGTACAGGGCACTAACTCGGAGGGTATTGTTGGTTGAGTACTACTGGCCATCCATAATGACAGATGCTAAAGAGATGGTAAAGAAGTGTGATCAATGTCAGAGGTATGGCAATGAAATTCATGTGTCAGCAGTACCTATGGAGTCTATTTCTGATCCAGTACCTTTTGCTCGTTGGGGATTGAATTTAGTTGGGCCTCTGCCAATGGCGTCCAGAGGGTGCAGAACTATTATAGTTGCTATTGATTACTTCTCGAAATGGATAGAGGCGGCTCCTTTGGCAGGAACCACTTCGAAGGCTGTCATTAAATTTATCTTATCCAATATATGTTGTAGATTTGGGATTCCTCAAAATATTACCACAGACAACGGGCCACAGTTGGATAACGAGGATATGGAGAATTTGTGTGCTTCTAGAGGCATTTAACGCTGTTTTTCTTCTCATTTCCATCCACAAGAAAATGGTCAGGTTGAAGTTGCTTACAGGACCATTTTGTCTAAATTAAAAAAGAATCTAGAAGGAGCTGTAGGGAAATGGCCAAGCTATCTGCAAGAAGTGTTGTAGGCATACCGAATTACTCATCGGGGATGGATGCCATTACCCCCATAGAAGCTACCCTACCATCATACAGGGTCCATAACTATTTCGAACAAGCTAATGAGATAGCAATTAGGAATCAGTTGGACTTAATAGAAGAAAGAAGGGTTATAGCTCACTTGAGAACAGCCCACTACCAAGGCTTGATGAGGAGTAGGTTTGCTTCCAAGGTCAAGAGAAGAGATTTTCAACAGGGAGATCAAGTATTAAGGAAAGTTTTCTTATACACCAAGGAGAAGCAGTTTGGTAAGCTGGCTCCGAACTGGGAAGGCCCCTATGAGGTCTCCAAAAAAATTAAGCCTGGGACATATAGGCTTCAGGACAAAGAAGGAAGGGTTTTGAAGCACCCATGGAATATTGAACATCTCAGGTTATATTTAGAATAAAAGTTGTGTGTAAATATTTACTTGTTAGATATCAATGTAAATATTATGGGGCATACTCTTTCCTACCCTGGTGGCACGGGGAGATTTAATGAGGTGTCCGGTTTTTCATTTAATAAAATGTGATGCGTTCTTAAAACATCCGGTGTGGTTTTACTACAATTTAATTCATGTACAAATCATTGGATCTTTTGTAGATCTGATAAACCTGTTTGTGTGATGACCATTAAATATATGTCATCAGAGATATTAAACACTCTCACTATAATGCTTCTAAAATATTATGTGCTATTTAAACATTGAACATTAAAATTTAAAGGGAAGAAAGTGTTAAATAAAGGAAGATTTGATAAATAAACCTATTCAGACTTTAACCAACAGGAAAAAAAACATGCTTTGGCCATCCAAGGACTTTAGATGTTTTGAAAGACTTATCCGGACTCTGACCATATGACATTACAAAATATCCCTTGGCCATCAAAGATAAGCAAGGGATTATGAAAACGGGCCCTCCCTCCCCCTTCTTCTTTATCCTTTTGATGCAAGTTCTCACCAGTATCCTAAAGGAAAAAAGTAATCACCGTGATTTTGGCTTCCATTTGAAATGGCATAAGTTGAAAATCATCAATCTCTATTTTGCATATGATTTAATGAATTTATGTCGTACAAACGTTAATTATGTTAGCCTCGTTAAGGAAGATTGAGTAAATTTCTCCCATCGTAGGTCTCCACGTTAACCATACTAAAAGTAACATTTACTTCTCTGGTTTCTCTGAGAATATTCACTAAAATATTATATCCACCATTGGCTTTGAGGAGGGATCTCTCCCGGTATGATACCTTGGAGTCCCTCTTATTATCACATGTTAGACCTATAATGAATGTAGGTCGCATTTCCAAACGATCATCAATCGCATCAACTCTTGGACTCCGAACAACTATCATATATCGCAGACTCCAGCTGATCAACGTCGTGCTCTTTATGAGTCAAGTTTATCGGTCGTCGGGTTTTATTCTCCCAATGCGTGTTCTCAAAGATTTAAACCAACTCTTTTGTCGTTTCCTCTAGTTTAGCCCTGAAATGAAAATCTCAAGTCCCAATTTCGTTTGGCCTAAAACCACCTTACCCTTCCAGAAGGACAACCTTGGGATTCTTGACCTCAAAAGTTGGGATCGGGTGGCCACTCTTTAACATTTTCGGACCACAACCTCGAGTCTCTATAAAATCCAAATTGCGGACAGCTCATCCGCCTCCATGTGGTTCGACCGTTGACTCTTTAACAGTTCTATTGTCAATCGTTACGGTCAAAGTATCATCCATTCAACCAGGATACACAAAAACATAAAAGTTTCATATATAATTTTGGATGGTACCTGGAACTGGGCAACCTAACCCACTCAAGCTAAATAAGGTGAAGACATAATTTTGGATGGTGCCAATCGCATCTAATTTCATATATAATTTCAGATATAGTTTCAGATATAATTTTTGATGGTACCAATCGCATATACTTTTGGATGGTACCAATCGCATCTAATTTCAATTCGTGAAGCAATCCAGTAACTCCTCCACTTAATAGGGGTGAAGACATTAAGATATGGTTCCGAAACCAGACGAGTAAATTTTTAATTCGCAATACTTAACATTCTATAAGATCTTCGGGTCATTGTATTCCCTAGTCCAACCTAGTTTGGAACAAGTACTATATTCTTGAATTGTCTGGCTGACCACTGATGGAAAACTACCCACGAAGGATAAACTTCTAGTCTGGCATACAACTCCCTACTAAATTGTGTACTAATGCAATTTTCACCGAGAATCCATCAATCATCTATTGATGAAATGTCTTTTTTCTCAGACGATTTGAGAGTTAGGTTTCCTGCAAGCTTAATTTCCATAACATTAACCGCAACTGGCCAGCTTAGCTGCACACAATCTCAGGCTGGACTCTCACCCCTAATGGTCTATAAAACATTTGGCCTACGACTTTATGTTCAATACTTTTTGTTTTGTATGTCATTTTTAAATATTTTTTCATAAAATATTAATATAGGTCCTACCAAAGATGCTTTCAAATTATTTTAAAATATTTATTTCAAAAATTATTTTCTTTTACTAAGAAAATATTTTTCCTACGACCATACAAATAATGTTCAAAAGCATTAAAAGAATAATTTAAACAAATAACTGAATCGTTTTATAAAGTGACAAACACATAAGTTTTTTTAGCAATATAAAATGATTAAATAACAATTTAAATGTTAATGATTAAATAAGGTGTCAAATAAGTGGCATTCGTCATTTCCAATCAAAGCATCGAAAATGATGTATTTTCGACTCGTGATATACTTAGTGGTAAATAAATATAATTGTTGTAAAGGCCCACACATTTTTTTTATAATTTTACCTCGTGGATTTAATATATGCCATCAAGATCAAGTTGTTCGAAGTTTTTCGAGTATTGGTTATTACTTGGTAAATCGGTATGGACCTCTGGGTATTTGTCGGAATTTAAATGGATATCGGCAAGTCTACTTGGTATGTTATACCTACAACTTGCCTGTTACTGTTAGACTTGCATAAACCAAACAGTAACCTGACATATAGGTTTATATTATTATTATTATTATTATTATTATTATTATTATTATTATTATTATTATTATTATGCGGTGGACCGGTTTAAAATTTGATTATTATTATTATATGGTTATAAATATTATAAGTGTTGTAATTATTTTATAAATCAAAATCATATTTTAAGTAAAATATTTTCAATAATATAATATTTTCAATAATATTAAATAAAATATCTTAATTATCAAAACATAATCAAACAATATCAGAATCATATTATAATTATCTTGTTTACGATATACATGCCTTGATTATAGAATTTCGATTTAGTTAAGACATACAAATTATTAATTTTATAATCGTAAAAATATTTTCGATAATATAATAATTTAAAATCAAAATACAAGATGCTTAATCGGTTTATATTATTTAATATCTATCTAATATTAAATAAAATATCTTAAATATCTAAATATAATAAAAAAATATAAAAATGATATTACAAGCATATTATTTACCATATACATGCTTTTATTATAGAATTTTGATTTAAATAATATGATATTTAAATTAAAATACAATAAATAGCATAATTATTTCGTTTATATGGTATATGTCTCAATTATTAAAATTCAATTTAATTAAATAATTCAAATTAATTTAAAATAATATTATAAAATACTAGATAAGGAGTGCCTTAAATTGGTCTTCTGGTGGATAATCTGGGTAGGCTTATTTGCCTAACCTGCCACCTGTCAGACCTGTTTACCTATTAGACATGCTTAACATGACAGACCTCTAACCTATTTAAAGTTGTTAAATGGATTTGGTGGGTCGTAGGTCTATTTGCCATATTTGTTGATATAAAATTTGTTGTTACCAAATACTTTCATAAATGTGCATAGTTATAATTATTTAATAAGGTTAATTGGATATATAAATAGGACTATTCTTCTTTTATGAAAATTATATCAAAACCAATTTTTTAAGTTATTTATTATCCTTTAAATATTGAATGTTATAAAATATTTATATCAATTTTTTTGTTTTGGTTTTGAAAAAAATATATATTTATTATCATTTTTTTTCTAAAAGAAAAGGCGATGAACTGATAAAGGTGGAGGAACTTGACATCGCCAAAATAATTGTTTCGGAAGCGAGAAGAGTAAAAACGACAATGAACTAACAATTATTTTTTCAATAATGATATAATTTTTTTATAATAGAATTTTTTTCCAATCATCTTATTTTCAATGATTATTCTCTCATTTTTAGTCTATTTTCATTTATTTTTCGTTTTTATTCCAACAATCAAATCACATCTTACTAATACTCACACAATCATATCTGATTACTCTTTATGTACAACAATTTTGATTGTATTGAAAGAGTTGTTAGGATTTTGTGATTCAAGGAATCTCAAAGAAAAAAATCAAAAAAATTAACACCATAATCATCTATAGCAATAATCGGTTTGAAATTTTTTGTTTTGCGAAAAATAGAGTTGTGTTGCAATTGCAAACTTTTTTGTTCTTAGTTAAAATTTTGTGTTTTATACCTATGAGAAGTAGACATTTTTACTTGAAAAATATATTTTCAAAACTTACAAAAACGAGTGTAAGTTACATGTCAAAATACTTACTTGTCAAAAACATGCAAGTTTACTTGTAAAAACATATCATTCGAGGGTTGCAGAAATGAGTGTATTTTACTTACGAAAACACTTGTGAAAAATATATATTTTTATTCTGAAAAATATGGTATTCAAAACTTGGGAAAATGAGTGTTAATTTGCATGTTTGTTAATTTTTTTTAAAAAAACTTGCTCGTAAAAATAAACATTTTTAGTTTTGAAAAACATAATGTTCAAGACTTGTGAAACGTATGTGCAATAAGAATACATGTGGAGAGTTTTGACTAATAGTAGGCACCGATTCTTCCTTCGTGAAGCTCTTCAACGACGTAGGTTGAGTCTTCGAGAATAGGGCACCTTAGAACTGGCATGTTTAAACTATGTTGATATAATGTACCGTCTAGTCATACAAACATAGGGGACCTTATTCTAATGATTTTACCATTTATTTTTCTTGTAAGTAACATTCTTTTAGTTAGGTAAACTTGAATGGGGTTCGCCAGCTAGGAGGTTCGTCAATAAACATGACCTTTGATGCTCATTCTGCTGATCTGGTTGATTTAGACCCAAAAATGACGAATTACTCAATAAATAGATCAACTTATCCATAGAAAGAAAAAACATCTACCACTTGGTGTTCAACCCAAGGTGCTTGTTCGTACTTGACTTGTTCAAATTTAGTGGCTTTATTACGAAACATTTTCGGGTAGAGGATAAGGTTATTTTTTTTATTTTTTCCCCGATATAACACATGATTAAAAAACGGTTGTGAATTAGTTGTGAGTTTTATGCAACATGATCTACATATATTATAGAGTTGAAAGTCTCCTATGGTTGTTTTATATTCAGCCTTGTTACTTGATGTTGCGAGTCTGAACTTGATTGATTCGTATAGAATGTCCTACATATGGGATGTTAGCTTTACTTTAGTTATGAATCCAAGATTCTTGGAGCCTGCATCAGTTTGGAGTATTCATATGGGTTTGAGATTATCCTTAAAAAGGGTTGATATTTTTTCTCGGAACTCATTTAATAACTCTAGCAAATCCTAGGTCGTGATGACAGTGTGATATTTGAACCCTATGTTAAAACTCCCCAAGTTCCATTGACGATTATGTTAGTCATCCACATAAACCCGGCTTATGTAGAACATATTTTAAAGTTAAAAATGTTATGATTACAATTGGATGGGTTTAAAAAATATACCTTTTTTTTTCTAGCATTTGGAAAGCTTCTCCAAGTGTAAGTATCGAGTCCAAACATGAAAAAATGATTTTCTCATGTAGTAAATGGTTTTTTTAGCTGACTTCTTATTCTCTAACTTGTATTATACTGATAGCATGGTCAGGTAGTGTTAGGTACAAGTATAATGTTTCACATGTGATCAAATTTTTCAGGACCTCTAGAGAGAGTAGATGCTCCTTAATTTCTATTAAATATTCTTCACATTCCAACGTCTAGTTGAATCATCTAACCCCTAGGTGCCAAATATAATATTTTTTACTCGGTTCACCCAAAATAAGCTACATTATAGAAATGCTACATATTGTTGACTATATTATAAATGAGTGTTTACAATAACACAACAATTCAATGAATATATAATGATACATTAGGAAAAAAACACATTAGGACTAAATACCATAATATAAAAAAATCCCTAATAAGACAAAAAACATAATAAAACCAAATCCTTAACAAGAAAAATGCTATCATTTCCAATGGGTCGCCACAAGTCTGAACTGGATAATGTACTATCAGGTTCCATACAAACATAACATGCTCGTGTAGTATCATATACTCCTCGATATTGGTGAATATATTTGTATATGTACGATGACTAATTGTTGTTAGGAAATAAAAAAATATCCAAAAAAGTTCAAAACCATGACAAACAAGAATTACTTAGGTCTAAGCTTAGCTACTTCCAGCCGAAACAATGGTCGAAGTTGGAGAACATCTGCTAGATGAAGGTAATTGAAGCTTTCTCTATTTTTCTTTTCAAGTATAAAGTTAACAAAAAGCAGTAAATTAAACACACAAGAAGAGATTTAATATGGGTCGAATCATGAAGAAATTCTCCATCCAGCGCACCAATCCTTAAAATAAAATAGGCGACCCATTGGAAATTAGAAGTAAGGATAATATTCATTTATTAGAATAATATTAATAGATGATTAATCGTGTTGAAGCTGGAATATTCGAGGCATTAGAAGTAAGGAATCTATAAGAAGGCTTAAGTCTATCATTCTCAAAGATCAGGTCAAGCTGGTAGCCACTCAAGAGCGTCTTATCAATTCAAATAATTTAGAAAATATTACATTAAAGATTGGTTTTCAAAATTTTATAGCTAATGTTTCTAATAAAATTTGGTTTTTCTAGAGTGATGATTTTTCAGTTAAAATCTTACTTGATCATCCTCAATGCTTACATATTGATATCTCTTATACCGATTTAGATAATAAGAAACTGTTACCAACCTTTGTCAAAGAAAAAACATGATAGATCTTTGGAATACTCTCAGACATGTCTTCAAACCCACTAAGGAATGACTAATCTTGGGAGACTTCAATGTTATTACTTCTACCGATGAACAAATAGATTGCTCTACTTCTGTCATAATAGTTTAGAATATTTTAATAATGTTATAAGAGATTGTCATCTAATAGATGCTGGCTATAATGGATCAAAGTTCACGTGGTCCAACACCTCCAAATGGGAGCAGTTGGACAGAGTTGTCTACAAAAATGCTTGGTATAAATGTTTTAAAGATACTAGAGTTAATCACATGGTCGGAACCTGCTCTGGTCATGCTCATTAATGTGTTTCAATGGATAATGATTTCTTAACCTTTGTAGAGAACAACTAGAATCAAAGAATGGAAGGTTATTCTCTCTATATTTTCCACCACAAACTAAGAATACTTATTTTAGAAACATCTTAGATAAAGTTCAGGTAATAGAGGAAGCAGTTAAAAAATCTTAGATTGAGCATCAAGAATCTAATACATTGACCACTAAAATGGAGCTTGCTAAGGCTAATGCTCTCCACCTTCAAGCCTTAAGAATGAAAGAATCCTATTGGCAGGAAAAATGCTATACCAATTGGCTCAAGGAAGGTGACAAAAATACCAAGACTTATCATTCCTATGTTTCTAAGAGGAGAAGGAAAAATTCAATCAACAGCATCAAAGTAGATGGAGAATGGATATATGACAACAACCTAATTGGTCAAGTGCTGAAACTTACTTTAAAGAGATCATGGCCAGTTATCCCTACTCAAGTTTGAGGGATGAAAACAAAAAAATGCAAGATAATATTTTCAATAATATTTCCAAGATGATAACTGAAGAGGATAATGACTTAATTTTTCTTTCTCCATCTAAATATGAGATATATAACATCATCAATAGCCTCAATCCTTCTAGTGCAGCTGGTATGGATGGCTTCAATAACTGTTTCATCAAGACTTGTTGGAACATCATAAAAAGTAATCTTTGTCTTGCCATGTGCTCCTTCATTCATGGCCATAATATTCCCCAAAGAATTATGTCCACAAGTTTTTGTTTAATCCCTGAGTCTATAAACCATTCAAACTTGAAGAATTTTAGACCCATTAGTTTGTGCACATTACTCAATTGAACCATGTCTAAGATTATGAACAATATGCTCACTGATTTGAGTTCCAAAATAATATTAGAAGCTCAATGTGGTTTTGTTATTCATTATAAAATTTTGATTGCCAAAGAGTCGGTTCATGATTTAAGCAGGAAAACAAGGTTCCTTCAAAACTAGCAAGATGTCTCTGGTCAAGTCATCAACAAAGACAAGACCAAGATTATCACATCTACTAGATTTCTCAACACTAGATTATCTACTATTACTAACTAAACTGGTTTTAGTTTTGATTTTTTTCCTATAGAATACTTGGGCATTACTCTAACGACCAACAACAGGGCCAACAACTACAGATCTCTCTTAAATAAAATTAACAACAAAATTCAAGATTGGGAGAACAAACATTTATCTCATGGTAAAAGATTGGTGCATATCAATTATGTGTTTCTTGCAATTTTTATGTTTGGGTTCATAGCTGTTATTTACCTAATAGTATCATCAATAACTCAACAAAAATTTCAATAAGTTTCTATGAGGCTCATCTACTAATGACTAGAAGATTCATTGGTCTACTTGGTCTGCTATATGCAAACCCTTAGCTGAAGGAGGGTTGAACATCTTAAGGTTACTGACATTCACGACTTTTTTATTTCAAGCTATGGGTTAATTTAAGAGAGAACAAAAGTTACTGGGCTAATCTCATACACAACATCTACTGCAAGAATTCTCACCCCTTCAAAGAAAACTATAACAACAAAGGCTCTCTCACTTTGAAAAGGTTTGTTGCTATTAATGATATTGTTGAGCCTAACACTATGTGGAGGCTAAGTAAAGAAGAGATGGATTTTTGGTTTAAAAATTGGCATGACCAATCTTATTTTATTATATTGGATGAAAAAGAAGATAAAAGTCAATTCCTCCTGGCTTGGCAACTCATAGAACATCAACAGGTTCACTGGTTTTTTTTTATCTCGAGCTAGAATAAATCTTATCAAAGTTAATCCTATTAACTATAACAATGAGGATATTATTCTTTGAAAGATCTTTAAGGACTCACAAATTCAATATAAAAAATGTACGGAACCGCTTAAGAAAATATCATAATCAATCAAACATGTTTAGCAAAATATGGAATGTTATCACTCTTATGAGGTTTTTTTTCCTACTATGGAAAATTATAAATAGTGACATTCCTATTGATTCTATCATGCAAAATAGGAATTTTACCACTTTTCGTAAGTTTCAAATATGTGATTCATATTAAACTCTTAACCATTTATTTGTTTCATGTAATTTTTCTTGGCCTATTTGCTCTTACTTTACTGATGTGTTGAATATTAAGATTGATAGGTTCATGATTACAGCTAACATGATCAGAAACTGGTTTTGGTCATCTCACAAGAAGGTTCATTTAAGACATGTATTTCCATCTTTAATCAGTTTGGTCATTTAGAAAAACAGGAACAAAGCTAAGCTCAAAGTAAAACACTATTCTATCATATCATTTATCAACTATATTAAGCATTTTTTATTTTCTCTTGATAATACTAACTTGCTCAATCCTAAGAACTAGGATAAAGACACTTAAGCAGTTGCTGATCTTGGTTATTTAAATTATCTTAATTTTAAAAGAAAGCCAAACTCCTTACTATCGAAAGCCCCAAATCCTAGTACACTTAAGCTGAACTTTGATGGATCTTATCTTCGGAATGGTGATTCTAGTGGTGGATTTATCATACGCAATAACTCTGGAGACATTATCCTGGGAACCACCAACTTATATGGTAAGTTTACTCCATTAGTGGCTGAAACTAGAGTATGGCTCGATGGTCTCCTTATCTGCAAAAGCAAAAGTTGGTTAAATGTTACTATTAAGTTGGACTCTTTAGTTCTGGTTAATCTGTTTACTAAATGTAAATATCCATGATACTTATCCCATATTATGAAATACTGCAGAGACCTGATATCTCCTTCAATTATTATAGCTCACATTTCCAAAGTCCAAAACCAAACTGCAGATTGGCTTGCAAAATGGACTCTGAAATGCACACTTGAATGTATAACCCTATTAGAGAGTATGAGTCTATGATATATTTATTATAGCCAATAAATTTATAGCATCTTGCTTCCTCATGTATTATTATATAGGATTTACCTCTCGTCGCATGTTATTTACTAACACTGTTTGAATGATTTATCCTGACTAATTCGTTAGATTTTATAGAATTATGAGATTTCAAAACATAAAATCTGGTGTGGCAAATTAGAAGATCAGTTTTTCATACCTGATTAAGCTTTTTTTCTCTGTAGTTGCCTCGCTCTGTCCTTATGCCCTGTCCCCTTTAGTTCTCTGGTAATCAAAGCATTTCATTAATCATTTATTACCATGAAAGAAAATTCGAATTTTTCGGAAGATTTAGGACAAAACACGATTCATCCCAATTACTTCAATTTATTTCGTCTAACTCGTACTTCTTTAGTTATTATATATTTCTTCGAATTCTGTCTTGGGGAATCTATCATCTATCCATGATCATCAAATTTTTCAGTCCTCAACGGAAAACATCAAAATCAAGGTTCTTGTTTCTGCTCCCTGACGAAGACAAAAGATATTTATACTTCTTTAAGGATCAGAGAGCAATGTATTTAATTCTTCGAAAGATGGCATTTCTTGAAATTTCTCATCTAATTTTAAAGCGTATTCAAAACCTTTTAGTTCTTCAAATTAGCTAATTCATCGTCGCCTTTGAGGTTATTTCAATTTTTTTTCTAAATCTCAAAGTTTGCTCCAAAATTGCAAAAATGAGAACACAAGATAGCGGAATTTTTTTTATTTCAACTCCAAATTAAATTTTAATTCTTTTATTTAAGTCCATCTTGTTTGACCTCTGTATCGCCTCTAGAATGGAATTCTAACTCATATTTTTATTAATCAATCATTTATTTTGGTTAAAAGAATTTATCGACCCATAAAATGTATGTACTCTCACATATACATACTTTATAAGAAAGCGGACTTGAATATATAATAGATTATATGTTTGTTTTTTCTTTGAAATTTTATTGACATAAGCTATTGAAACCGGAAAGGTTCATCTAAAATGAAATATAATTAATTAAAATAATGCAAAATATTTAAATAGTGGCATTTCATTATCAATTTTGTAATACAAATCATTTTTATATGAACGCAGGAACGTGTAGGTTTCGAAAGATGTAGACTCAATGTCTAAAGGACTTTTAAATGACGAGTCCCAATCGTCCTTTAATAAAACATGACCGGCCCAATGGCACCAACCACTAGAAGATGAATTGACAATATGTATCAGAATCAACCACATAAATATGATAACGTATTTTCCGCTGGTAAAAATAATAATATAAACCGTTAAATAAGATGACATTCGTCATCTCTAATGAATTATATATATATAATATACAATGGTTATAAAACAATTAAACATTTAACCCCAAGAAGATGTCATTCATTATTTTCAATAAAACTATACAGAGACAATATAATTTATGGTAGATTCGGGATAAGTAATATACGAAAAATGTGAGATTATAATGTATAGTAGATGCATGATAAGTTGTACATGAAAAATGGGAGAAAATATAATAGATGATACATGTAGGATAATATAATACAAATTAAAAATCATGATCGGTTATTAGTGTTTGGTTTCTATCAGAAACCTATCTTTATGGTTTTTTTTTTCCAAAATCGGTCATCTATGTTTAAGAATGTTATATATATAGCCATTGTCGTATACCAATTAAACATACGATGACATACGGAACCCAAAATTATAATTTTTGTTATTACAAATACGATCATTAGACATTTCACACCCCAAATCTCCCTAAAATCGATTTGATTTTCGGGCGTAAAATGCCAAGTGATCGTATAGTCGCAATAGTGTTGATCTCCGATCCGTTTATCATCAAGAATGAGTATTTAGCGTGTGAAATTTCTAGTGATCGTATATGTAACAAAAATCTTATAACTTTGGGTGCGACGTGTCACTGTATGGTTAATTGGCACGCGCCAGTGATCATATATGCAACATTCTTATACACAGGTCACCGGTTTTGGGCACAAATGAATCTTAGTGACAGGTTTGTAACAAATGTCAAACACCGGTGACCACTCATAGTTTTTAGCCTATAATTAATGAGAGATCATGTATTACAAACAAACAAAATACGAGACTATGGATTACATATAAATGTTCACTTGTGATCCGTTCTTAGATTTTTAATCAAAATTAATTTTGTTTTTATTTAAACTCTCAACCATTTGTAGCATATTCGTATCATTCCTTTATTTGGGCATTGAACAGTATATCGTCCCTCGACTATCGCGTTTGGTGGCAGATAGTCCCTTGACTTTCAAATGTCCGTTGACAGTCCCTGGACTATCGCGTTTGGATAAAGTTAGTCCACCAGATCCTCGGATCCATGAGAGGCTGCCACCTGTCCCCATAGTCTCCAGATTTTTGTATCACCACTAGTCCCTTAAGTTTAGGTCAAACCCAAAATGTAGAATATTACGGATAACTAAACTCAAGGGACTAGTGGTGATACAAAAATTTGGGGACTATGGTGCCAGGTGGCAGCCTCTCATGGATCAGAGGATCTGGTGGACTAACTTTATCCAAACGCGATAGTCGATGGACTATCAACGGACATTTAAAAGTCAAAGGACTATCTTCCACCAAACGCGATAGTCGAGGGACGATGTACTGTTCAAAGCCCCTTTATTTACATCTCTTTGACAAATAGTTGTATGTTCCATGATGAATGAATGTACTTCAATTATACTTTAGGGATACTAAATTACTTGTTTTTTTTATTTTTTAGAAATATAGTAAGATCTTAACTAGTAAAAGATAAACACATCCAACTACTTTTGATTAATACCAATATACCTCTTAACCATTTTTATTTCTTTTGTTTTTTTTACATTATATATTTTTCAAATCATAGGTCCAAAAAATCTTAAAAGGTCATTGGTTTTCTTTTTTAAGACAAACAAAACTAGATCCATGAAAGATATTTTGGATGTTTTTTGTTTTTTTTACATAATTACGTGTAATTGGGTTGTGAAATAATTTTGAGTGTGTGAAAAAATAAAATAGTACTTGTTTTGTGAAAATTCGTGTTACGTGGGTGTAAACAACTCAATATTTTATAGTTGCTAAAGTATGTGCATTTTTGTATTGAAAAAACTTGTTTAAACAAAATGGATTGTGTTTAAAGGTGAGAAATTATGTGTTATTTAATGTGCAAAAAACAACTTTGTTTTACATGCGTAATTATGTATAAGTGTATTACGAAAATAAGAAGAAAGTGGTTGTATAAATAGGATTTTTAGTTGTAAAATAAGTCTAATTGTATGAAAAAATAAAATACAATTTATTTTTATGAAAATAAGTGTTAATTAGGTGTGAAACAATTAAAAATTTTACAACTGCTAAAATATGCATATTTTTTGTGTTGAACATTATGGGTTATTGGGGTACGAATTTTTGTTTTATCTAATTGTGTAATTAGGTGCAAATGTGTTATGAAAACAAAAAGAAAATAGTTTTGTAAATATGACTTTTGGTTGTGAAATAAGTTTGATTGTGTGAAAAAACAAAATAAAACTTATTTTTTTGTGAAAATAAGTGTTAAGTGAGTGTTAAACAACTAACTTTTTTGTAGTTTCTAAAGTTTGTGTATTTTTATGTTTGAAAAACTTGTCTTTTCATTAAAAAAATAAAATTCTTTTTTTACTGCATTTGGTCGCGAAAATAAGAGTAATTTGATTGAGAAAAAGTTTCGTAAATAGAACTTTGGTTATGAGAAAGCAATTGTGTTTTATTTTTGTTATAACATTTCATACCCAATTCACCCAAAACACCCTGCACCAATATTATCTCCTTGCTCACCTCAGTACCAACAATATATTTAGACTCGGTAGTAAATAAGACTATTATGTTTTTTAAATTAGAACTCACCTCAGAGCTGTACCACCCAAAGTATACATATACCTGGTAGAACACTTTCTCATATTAATATTCTCGACCAATACGACATCAATAAAACCGTGCAACTTCACATTAAACTTATGAAGCAAAAATAATGTATTTGTAGTACCTTTTAAATATCAAAGTAACCATTTGATTGCCTCACAATGCCGTTTTATTGGGTTACTCGTGTACTTACTAACCACTCCACTTCATGTGTAGTATTTGGTCTGTTTCAAGCCATGGCATACATAAAAACTCACCGAATCACCGATCAATAAGGAATTTTCTTCATATAAGCGTCATTGTCAGCTTTTTTAGATGACTTGTCTTTGATTAGTTCAAAATGGCTACCCAAAGGCTTTTCTACTCGTATGGAACTCTTTATATTAAACCTCTCGAGAATATCATTTTATGTTTTGATTTTCATAACTTCAATTTACCATGATCTATATTCCTCGTGGTCCTCATACCAAGAATTTTTTTGAGTTCATAAATCATTCATTACAAGTTGCATTGAAAATTGTTTCTTTAAATTATTTATTGTATCGCAATTAGGTCATGTAATAAGAATATTATCTACATACAACCATAAAAATATATGTTTTCAACCCTTTTTATGTCGCAACAATAATCTGATTCACATCTAGTGAAATTAATGGTACCCACAAACTTCAAATACCACTGTCTTGCAGTCTTCACATTTATCTGGCGTATATATAATTTATTTGCATCCACAATTCTTAAAACCAATCTCGTCGTATTTAGCTTCAAAATTGAAGATAAAATATCGCTATAGTCTATACATTCCTTTTATTGAAAACCTCTTCACAATAATTAAACATACATTCTTATTTATATATCGTTAACCATTCTCATATCTAATCGATGTTGGAATTTTGGTTGCACCTAGCGAATCCTCATCTCGAACAAAACACCACTTTAGACTTCTCTCAATTAACTTTCATTTGCTTATTTTAATCTGTTTATGAAATGGTTCATCACCTAAGCAATAAATATTTACAAAATGGATCTATCAGCTCACTCTAATTGAGTATGGTTGGTCATCATGTTTGACACTCGAGAATTTCACCGACACGGCACTTTGCATGGGTTTCGAGCTCTAATACCAATTATTATGAATCAATATTAAAAATAAATAAAAGAAAAGAAAAAACATGATAATTTTGACTTGGTTCACCCAAAATAAGCTACGTTATAGGAATGCTACAAAAATTTCACTATATTATAAAATAGTGTTTATAATGACTAAAAATTTAATAGGATGGATGAAATATATAATGACACACTAGGACAAAAAACATTTTAGGAATAAACACAATAACATAAAAAAAAATCCTTAATAACACCAAATCCTTAATAAGATGAACGCCTTAATTTCCAACGGGTCACCACAAGTGTGAACCATACGATATACTACCAGGCCCCACACAAACATAATATGTTCGTTGTAGTTCCATATACTTTTCGATATTGGTAAATATCGTTTTATTCGTACGATGCCTAATTATTGTTAGAAAAATCAAAAATATCTGAACAAGTTCAAACCCATGACCAATAAGAATTACATAGGCCAAAGCTTAGCCACTTTTAGCCGAAGCAATGGCCAAATTTGGTGCAAAATCTGTCGAGAGGCTACATGAGGTGATCAGAGCTTCAGCTATTTACCCTTTCAAGCATAAAGTTAAGAATAATAAACAAAAAGTAAATTAAACACACAACAAGAGATTTAATATGGTTCAAATTGTGAAGAAATCCTACATCAAGGGGCAATAGTCACAGTTATATATTTGAGGTTACAAGAAGACTCTTCAAACTTTGAACACTTAACCACGCATATTTTGTTACAAAACATTATAAGCTTAGAAAATGAACTATGTATCTAAGAGTATTTCTTCAAGTGTTAATCTTCTACCTCACTATACTTTTTGAAACAAGAAAAAATTGAAGATATTTCTCTTACTATAATTTCTTTAAGTCTTTCAGTCACACTACAGAGCTTCAATATTCTATTTCATATTATATATACTCAATGACGAGCAGAGCACACCTGACTCACAATAGCGCTTCGGTAGGTATAGACCTTGCACAATTAAATGAGAAAATGACTCTTGTTACACTAATGCTGGTACGGTTTTCGTGTAGTGTCTACCTTTCCTGACGTACCACTATCGAGTAATAACAACTTTTCTTGACGTACGATTTTCGGCTAGAGTATGTTTTTACTTTTTGTCTCTACTTCAAATGCACACTCCTGATTAACCCATATTAATCAACCAGACAGATCTTTCATCATTTCAAAATCTTCCCACACAAATGATTATATTCCTAACATAAACATAGAAGAATATCCGGAAACTTTCGGCAAAACCAGTTATTACAGCTTCGATCCAACATTAACAACCTGCACCTTCGGCTTCAATATTACCAAATAATATGCTTGTTTTTAGTTATTCTCAACTCTTAGATTCCATTAGACTTCTCTACATCTAATTCTGACTCATCATCCAGCCACACAGAAAGTCAGCAATTCTAACCCCTTCAGTTTTGAGTTATTCACATTTTTCTCTTAAAATTCGGCTGAACGACACCTTATTCCAACTTGAATTAAATTATAATGTATGTTTGGTTTTCCTTAATATTTTTTCTATAAGCTATTAGAACTGGAGAAGCCATGTATTTTGGCTATAAAAAAAATATTAAATAAATAAATAATATTCTTATAAATATCTGGAGTATATCAAGAAAGTTGGCACCAAAATCATAACAAAACAAAATAAAAATGACCGACAAAGAAAAGAAGTTATTATATTAAACTAAAATGAAATATAAACTATTTAAATCATATTAATATTTAAATAATCGCATTTCATTTTCAATTCTGTAATAAAAATCATTTTTATATGGACGCAGGGACGAGAAAAGGTTCCGGAAGATGTAGACTCAGTGTCTAAAGGACTTTTAAATGACGAATCACAATCGTCCTTTAATAAAACATGACCCCCCATGGCACCAACCACTAGAAGTCTAGAAGATGAATTGACAATATGTTTCAGAATCAATCACCGAAAAATGACACCGTATCTTCAAGTAACAATAGTAATTTAAACCATTAAATAAGATGGCAGTGTTCATTTCCAATTATATATATTTTTAAAAAAATATACAACTATTAGAGAACAATTTAAAATTAAGGCATCATTATTTTTAGAATTTAATTATATTCTAATTACAGAGTTTTGGTTAATACTAATATATTTTTTAGTATATTTTTTATATTTTTTTAAAATATCATATCTGTTAAATATAGTTTTAAAAAATAATCCAAAAATATTATTGGTTTTGTTTTTAAGACGAACAAAACTGGATACATGAAACATATTTTTTGTTTTTTTAAATCTTTTGGTTGCGTAATTACGCATAATTGGATTGTGAAATAAGTCTGATTGTGTGAAGAAATAAAATACAACTTAATTTTGTGAGAATAAATGTTAATTGGGTATGAAACAACTAACTTATTTTGTACTTACTAAAATATGTTCATTTTTATATTAAAAAAATTGTTTTAAAAAAATAGACTATGTTTAAGGGTGTGAACTTAAGTGTTATTGGGGTGCGAAAAAATACTTTGTTCCAGTTACGCAATTATGTGCAAATGTGTAGCGGAAATAAGAAGAAAAATGTTGCATAAATAAGACTTTTAGTTGTGAAATAAGGGTGATTGCGTGGAAAACAAAATACTTATTTTTGTGAAATAAATGTCAATTGGGTGTTAAACAAATAATTTGTTTTGCTACTAAAATGTGATAATTTTTTGTGTTGAAAAAACTATTTTTTTATAAAAAAAATGACCGAATTCAAGGGTGCGAAATATATATTTTAGCAAATCCGGTGAAAAAAGACGTTTTCTTATGACTTAATTATCTTCTAATACTATCAAAAAAAATTATCTTTTATTTTCCTATCTTTTTTCTAATGGATATTTCACTTCTCAATCTTTTTAAATTTCTTTATCTTTTTCCTCCCTCTTGCTTCCAAGAGCCGAATCAAATCTCACTAACCAGAGCAACATGTGAGATTGCACTTTATGTTCATCGAATTCTAAGATGTTGAAAGACAACATATACTCCACCTATCTCTGAAATGCAGAAGAGAGAGAAACACTCTCTTCAATAAGTTATAACGGCTAGTTTTCATCCGATTTCACGTTGGCTGTTTCTTTTTCCGGTGGATTCAGGCCACATTTTCGGAAGAACTTTCGGATTGTATTTGTTCAGCTACCACGGAAGTCTTTTTTTTCTCTTTCGTTTTAAAGTTTCGCCTAAAAACTTTAGCGATAGTGTATTATGAAGTTCAAGACAGACTTCTCTCCTCCCTCTCTATATCATTAAACGTTACCTATTACATTCTAATCAGCCTTTTCTCTTTCTTGTCGATGGAGGCTCAGTTCTCTCTCTTGAGTTGGAAGGATCTGACGTTTGAAGTGAAGGTCAAGTTTGTGGTGATTGGTTTATACTCACTGCTCAGCGTCTCTGGCATCTCAGATTTATTCCAAACTCTTGATAATAACTCTAGTCGATCGAGTGTTCGTTAGGTTTTGGTCTTGTCGGAGTCGGTCATTGATCTCTTGGTACGTCTTTTCCTCTCTCTCTTTCGTTATTTATAGGTAGCGCAAGCTTTGATTTCGGGCCTCGTTGGAAGGGTTGGTGTTGGTGCTGGCATCCTTATTTGGATCCATTTTATCGGGGTGCTCCTTACCGTCGAAGGTGATTACGCTTTCGGTTACATCGGCTCCCCCCTCAGTGTGCAAATTGTGTTGTCTTTAGGCACTCCTCCCGTCTTTGTAAAAAAGGAGCATCCAAACTCCCTTCCAATCCTTCCCCGTTTTTTCCTTCGGAAGAGTCTGATCCTTCTGAGACTGAGCCGGAGTGACTTAGTGGACATCAACTTGCTTCCCTTGAAGAAGTCAAGAAGGTGGAAAGTGGTGAAAAGATTGACTCGTCTCCTAAAAGGCATCGTCTCACAAATACTAAGGATAAGGGTATTTTAGATTTGTCCTCCGACAGGACCATCGCCTAAAGTGGTGTAAGTCTTCTGATTTATGAATATTGCTTCTTGCAATGTTAGGGGACTAAATGACCCTGTTAGGCAAAAAGATGTTACTGATTTTATTATAAGTAATAGTATCACCTTATTGATTCTAGTTGAAATTAAAGTCCAATTGTATAAAGTAGATTCTATTGTTAGGAAAATAGCTCCTTTTTGGCATGTCCTTACAAATCACTCTTCGCACCATCTAGGTAGAATTTGGATTATATGGAACCCTAATGTCATCACTATATCTAGAGAGTCCCAATCCCCTCAGTATATTCATTTTTTAGCTAAGTGTCACAATTTTAATTCTTCTTTTAGATTTACTGCAACTTATGTTGTCAATGAAGCTGTGGATAGAGTTCCCCTTTGGAATGAGTTGTCTATCATTTCCATGGTAGACAAGTACATTCCTTGGGATTCACTTGGGGATTTCAACGTCATTCGTCACCTTAATGAGCGTATAGGTTCCTATGATAATTGGACTTCTGCTATAGATGACTTTAATATTTTTTGCTTCCATAGTGAGCTCAGTGATCTTCGATCTACTGGTTTCATTTCACATGGATTAATAAACAGCCTGATTATCCGATTCTATCCAAGATTGGTCGAGTCGTTGTCAACCCTGTTTGGGATGATCTCTTCTCAATGTCTTATGCTCACTTTAGTTTTCTTCGATCTTTTGACCATACAACCGTTACGCTTAACCTCATGTTGTCACGTCTTAAGCATAAAAAACCTTTCAAATTCTTCACCATGTGGCAATCTCACCTGATTTTCAAAGACATAGTTAATAAAAGTTGGAATATCCCCATTGCTTCTTCTAGGATGAGTTTGGTCACAGAAAAACTTCTTAGGCTGCAGTCCGTGCTTGTGGGACTCAACCGTAAAGAGTTCAGTGACATTAGCTCCAGGGTTGTAATTTCTCAAAAAATACTATATCAAGTTCAACCCAATCTCGCTTGTGATCCGCTCAACCATACTCTTATTTTGGAAGAATGCGAAGCGTCATCAGCTTTTATCTTTCTACGTAGAGCCGAAGAATCTTTCCTTAAACAAAAATCTAGAGAAATTTGGATCAAGCTTGGTGACAAAAACACTAAATTTTTCCATAATAGTATTAAGGCTCGACTTTTCCGTAATAAGATTATTTCCATCAATAATGAGAACATAGTTATTGTCTCTACTTCTGCTAGTGTTTCAAATTTTTTTGTAAAATATTTTGAAAACTCTCTCGGTACCAGGCATTTTTTCGGTTATCCAGGTGTGGAAACTATCACCTCTCTTCTAACCTCTAAAGTTACTGATACAGATAAGGAATTTATGATTCGTGAGATTTCTTGCGATGAGATAAATCCGCTCTGTTCTATATTGACAGTAAAAAAGTTTCGGGTCCTGATGGATTCAACTCTTGCTTCTTCAAAACTAATTAGAGAATTTTTGGCCAAAACATCTGTAATGGTGTCCTTGACTTCTTTCATTCTGAATCTTTTGAGGCCTCTTGGAGCTCCACGTCTATAGCTCTCATTCCTAAAATGGACTCTTCTTTTGGGCCTGCCGACTTTAGACCCATTTCTCTCTGTAGTTTTAGTTACAAGATCATATCCAAGATCTTAGCCAACAGAATCAAGGATTCCTTTCCTTATCTTATTGATAATTCCAGTCGGCGTTCGTAAAAGGAAGGAATATCTCTGATAATATCATTTTATCTCAAGAAATTCTGCGAGGTTACCACTCTAATTGTAGAGACAAAAATGTTGCTCTCAAAATTGATCTTATGAAATCCTTTGATAATGTCAGACGACACTTCATCCTTGATATCCTTGTTGCGATGCATTTCTCTGATAAAATGATTACTCCATTTGGAATTAGGCGGCTGCCCTCAAGCCTTTTTGGTCTATCATCAGTAATAACAGTTACTCCATTTGGAGTGACTGGATTAAGATGGAAAATATTAAAAATAATAATTTATGGAACCTCCCGATGGGATCATCTCCCTCTTGGATCTGGAGAAAAATTATTCGTCTCCGTCCTTTGGCTTGTAAATTGTGTAGGGTGGAAATTGGAAATGGTTCGAGTACCTCTTTATGGTACGATCCATGTCTCCTCTCTTCTTCATTTGCTTCCCACTACGGTGAAATTATCATCAAGGATTCTAGACTTAAGAAAAACCTCAAGGTCGCGGATATCATTCTCAATGGGAATTGGAACTGGCCATCTAATATTAGATCAACGAATACTCGAAATCACGCTAACCTGTTGGAGATCCACAATATTATTCTCTCCCTCCCTCCTCCTAACATGTTCTCCAATGATATTGCCTACTGGAAGGCGAAAGAATGATGCACCTCCTTCTCCATCAAGGACACGTACCAAGTCATTCGGTTTCCTAACCCTAAAGTAGGGTGGGCCGGGTTAGTTTGGAATAAATTGAATATTCCTCGTCATTTCTTCATCTTATGACTCACTATATTGGGAAAAAATGTGTGTTTTATACTTGTGAAAAGTAGACATGTTTATTTATCGAAGCATGATTTTCAAGAATTACCAAAAATAAATGTATTTTATCCGTAAAAATACTTACTTATGAAAAACATACATTTCGTGTGAATATATATATCATTTAAAATTTGAAAAAATGAGTGTATTTTACTTATGAAAAAAATCACTTGTGAAAAATATTATATTCAAGATAAAAAACATGACTATAATTTAATTGTAAAGATACTTAGTAACGAAACAATTATTTGTACTTTTAAAAAACATGTTCAATACTTGTGAAAATACTTTTTTCTAAAAAAATAAACATTTTAGTTGTGAAAAATATATTATTCAAGACTTCCAAAAATTAGTTTTTTTTTACTTTTAAAATGTAGACATTTTAATTTATGAAAAAATAATGTTCAAGATTTGGGAAAAATAAATATTTTTTAATCGTGAAAATTAAACATATTTACTTATGTAAAATATGATGTGTAAGACCTACGAAAATAAGTGTACTTCATTTTCAAAGACTTAACATTTTTATTTGTAAAAATTATGTTGTTCAACTCTTGCGAAAGTGATTATATTTTTTGCTTGCAATTTCTTTTGCTTGTGATAAAACTATATTTTTACTTGCGAAAGACATGTTCAACATTTGCGAAAGTGAATGCAAAAAAATTTACGAAAATTAATTGAAAAAAACATTTTTAAATCATATCACTCATGATTCCTGTTTTGTTCGTCATAAATCAAACATATTAGCATTTTGATATTTTTTTAAATTACCGCTATAAATATACAAAATTTTAAAATAAAAATACAAAAAATAGAAAAAACTAATTTTAGCCCATCCATTAATGGATATGTATGTTGTGTTTTGTGCATTGTCCTGTGTTTTTGTTAGATTTTTAATAGATATGAAATGATAATTATAAATTAGGATGATTAACTCACCTAGAAACTTTCTTTTTTTATCTATTTGTATGAGATATTTTCTTTGTTAATATATATTCAAATTTAATTTGTAAGGTTTATAATAGATCTCTAGATTATAACGTGCTAAAATTATTCATATAATAAAATTAGTTTATCTTCAAACAAACTAATAAATATAAAAAATATAAAATTATATATATATATATATATATATATATATAATTTAAACTTAAATAAAAAGGATTGCATAAAATTTACAGAATTTTATAAATTTATTTTAATGTATATTTTTTATTATATATATTTTAATGTGGCATCATACAAAAACTATATACCACAAAAAAAATGAGAGATTAGAATCATATTTTAGTGAATAAAATTTGTGCTAAAATGCCAAAGTTATATCATGTCAAATGGTCTATTTGAAAAAGTATCCTACTGAAAAGACATGGCTCAAAGAGAAACCCTAACAGAAAATTGGAGTGAACTAGATTGCAAAGCAATGAGATGCCTCGATTGATTCACTTCCTGTGTTTATATAATAACTTACACCAATCTAATTAAGGTAACGTTTCCTAAATAAACGAAACGACTCCTAAACAATAGCCACTAATTACGGAGTTACATTAAACACTCCTAAACAATAGCCACTAATTAAGGTAACGTCTCAACACCCTCCCTCAAGGTGGAGCATGAGGTTCAAAAATGCCCAGCTTGCCAAGAAGATAATCAAATTGTTTCTTTCCAAGGGCCTTTGTAAAAATATCCGCCAATTGTGCACCAGTAGGAACATATGACGGAGCAATCAAACCATCGACTACTGCATCCCGAACAAAGTGACAATCAACCTCAATGTGTTTGGTGCGTTCATGAAATACCGGATTTTTGGCCATATGGAGGGCTGACTGACTATCACAAAAAAGCTGGATTGCCTGAGGGTGGTGCACGCCCAAGCTCAGAAGCAACCCCTTCAACCATTTGAGCTCACAAGTAATGGCTGCCATAGCTCGGTACTCCGCTTCTGCAGACGAGCGAGAAACTGTGTATTGCTTCTTGGTCTTCCAAGAAATAGGAGATTGTTCAAGAAACACAAGCCATCCGGACAAAGAGCGTCTAGTTATTGGACATGCTGCCCAATCAGAGTCACACCAACCCTGCAGAGATAGATTACTATCTGCACGTAACAAAATACCCTTACCCGGAGTACCTTTCAAATAACGAACGACTCTCAAAGCTGCCTCCCAATGCTCAATTTTGGGCTCCTGCATAAACTGAGATAATATATGAATCGAGTAGGCCAAATCTGGACGGGTCACTGCCAGATAAATGAGCCGACCCACTAATCTACGATATGATTCAGGGTTCGATAAAAGCACCCCGTTTGCGAGACCCAATTTGTGATTTTGCTCAATCGGGAAGCCACATGGCTTGGCTCCCAATAATCCAGCCTCCGAAATAATGTCAAGAGTGTACTTGCGTTGACACAAGAACAAACCAGCTGAACTCCTTGCCACCTCGATTCCGAGAAAATATTTCAAATTGCCAAGATCTTTCATCTTAAAACAGTCACTGAGATAGGCTTTAAATGCCTTAAGTGCAGCGGAATCAGTCCCAGAAATAATAAGATCGTCGACGTACACTAGCACATTTATTTGAACATTGCCCTTAGTGTAAGTAAAAAGGGAATAATCAGAGTAGGATTGCAAGAAACCGTATCCTTTAAGAGCCGTGACCAACTTTGCAAACCAACATCTCGGAGACTGTCTCAACCCATAAAGAGATTTTCGTAACCTGCAGACCAAGTTTGGATAAGAACTCTCAAATCCAGGGGGAAGTTTCATATAAACCTCTTCCTCAAGATCTCCATGCAAAAAGGCATTGTGAACATCCATTTGATGAAGTTCCCAATTTTTCGAAGCTGCAATAGCCAAGAAAGCGCGTACCGTAGTCATTTTGGCAACCGGAGCAAAAGTCTCATTATAATCAATACCTGTTTTTTGATGATTCCCCAAAACTACTAATCTGGATTTGAGCCTTTCAATATCACCGCTTGAGGAATACTTGGTTTTGTAAACCCACTGACTTCCCAAAGCACGCTTACCCTTTGGAAGAGGTTCAAGCGTCCACGTACCATTTTCCTCCAAAGCCCGAATCTCCTCCTGCATTGACTTTTGCCAACCTACATCTTTCATAGCTTCTTTGAACGACTTGGGATCATTGCTCGAAATAATAGATGCAAGAAACTTCTGGTAATTCACAGAATAATGGTCACAATTTATATAATGTGCTATGGGATAAGGGGTACCTGAGGGATGCTGTGGAGACGGAGTGGCGGAAGATGGACTTTCAGCTATAACAGTATGAGTAACGAAGTCTCGTAATAGAACTGAAGGAATTTTATTCCTCATCCCCCTTCCCATAGGAACGGACTGCCCATTGCGTGTATTATCAGGTCCTGGTGACTCGGGCCTATCAGGCAAAACAACTTGTGACTGAGAAGGGGCCTCTGTTTGTGCTGCTGATGAAGTCTCGGTATGGACCTGCCCACCCTCCCTGAAACCTGGGTCCCGATCTGCATCAAAATGGGATGCTTGATCTTGGTGGGGTTGTGTTCGGACTTGTGGGTTAGGCAAATCAGCATTAACAAAATCAGCAAAATCATGATCAACTTCAACATGTGCCGTAGGCACAATATTTTCTGGAATAATATTTGCAGCACCTGGGTTATTAAACGGAAAAATATCCTCAAAGAACTTGACATCTCGAGAAACAAACGATTCCTTTCTGTCCAAATCAAACAATTTCCACCCCTTCTTTCCAAACGAGTAACCCAAAAAAACACATTTTCTACTTCTACTTGCAAATTTGTCATCACTGGATTTTTGATTATGAGCAAAGCTAAGGCAACCAAAGGTGCGTATTTCCTCATATGAAGGAGGGGTACCAAATAGAATTTCAAAAGGTGTTTTATTGTGTAAAAGAGGAGAAGGAGTGCAGTTTATTAAATGAGCAGCAGCCAGAACACTTTCTCCCCAAAAATAAATAGGCAAATTTGCTTGAAAGCGTAATGCCCTCCCGACATTTAAAATATGTTTGTGTTTTCGTTCAACCCTCCCATTTTGTTGTGGGGTCCCCACACAGGAAGTTTGGAACAAAATACCAGTTGCAGAAAAGTAGTCAAGCAAGCATTTAAATTCTGTACCGTTATCACTTTGAACGACTTTCACTGTTTGAGAAAATTGTCGATCTACCATTGCAATAAAAAACATGAACATACGAAAAACCTCTGTTTTATCAACCAACAAATAAATCCATACAGCTCTTGAGAAATCATCAACAATAGTTAAAAAATATCGAGCTCCACAAGAAGAGACATGTTTATAAGGTCCCCACAAATCACAATGTATTTTCTCAAAAATTCTAGTTGCTTTATTGTCACTTAATGTAAATTTGTCTCTTGGATGCTTAGCACGGAAACATATTTCACAAGCTTTATTTAAACTACCCTTAAGACTACCAACCGGAGGAAGTAACTTTACTATTTTTGCTGAAGGGTGTCCCATCCTTTTGTGCCACAACTCCAAAGTCGATTCTGCTTTGTTGACAGACACATGTTGTACTGAATCACCTTCATCTCTAAAGAAGTAGTAAAGTCCATCTCGCCTAACTCCCGTCCCAATCAGCTCCCTGGTGTGGTCCTGTATAGCACACATATAAGAATTGAATTGGACAATACAATGTAAGTCATCATTCAATTGTGAAACCGAAAGTAAATTGCAATTGAGTTTCGGCACATATAGAACATTATTAAGAGTTAATTTATCTGATAATCGAACTGAACCAGATTTTGTTGCAACGACAGATTCACCATTAGGAAGTCCAACTGGACAGTCAAATAATGCCACAGTGTCAAATAACCAAGACAAATCACCGGTAACATGATGAGTTGCCCCAGTGTCAATGATCCATGACTTCGTGTCAAACTTACCACTCAACCTGTCATCCTGAACAGGAGCATTACCAATTAAGCCTGCAAGAGCTTTCCATTGTTCTGGTGTGAAGAGTTGATCGGTGGCGCTTTTAGTAGAGGATACTCCAATTGTACTGCTTGTTGCATTAGCACGAGCGGAACCACGCCCACGACCAGCCTGCTGACGACCACGACCAGCACCCACATCAGCCTTGTTTTGATCCAACCACCCCTGGGGATATCCAACTATTTCATAGCAATTATTTTTGTCATGACCATGCTTGTGACAGTGAGGACAAGCAACGAGAGACCAACAATTCGAAGACTCATGCCCCGTCTTCTTGCAGTGGCTACACACAAGCCTGTCCGTTTTTCCGCGGCCTCTTCCTGTGCCAGTAAAGCCAGTACGAACAGCGAAACCAAGAACCTCTGTTGGGTTGTCTTCTGTCACTGACTTGGCAAGCCGCACACGTTTATCTTGTATCGCCAGTTGGTACGCTCGATCAAGCGAAGGTAAAGGATCTTGAGAAAGAATATTGGTACGTAATTGAGCATACAAGTCAGTGTTGAGTCCCATCAAGAAGTCATGTAATTTACCTTGTTCTCGTCTTGCTTGGTGCAAAGATGCGGCAGTACAAGACTGACAACAGCTGCAAGTAATTAGTGGTTCATGCTTAAACAATTCTTCCCACAATACATTCAGTTTCCCGTAGTAAGTTGTAACCGACATAGATTTTGGTTGCTCACACTTTGCAATTGAAGTCTTTAACTGTTGAATTCTTGGACCATTAACCATAGCATATCGTTGCTTAAGATGCTCCCATAAACGTTTCGCATCACGAAATTTAGATAGGGTACTCTTTACCGTAGGATCGATTGTGTTGGTAATCCAAGAAACCAACATGGCATTAATGGTGTTCCAATCAGATTGGGTATATGGAGGCGTCGGTTTAGTGATGGTACCGTCCAGAAAATCGAACTTGCGGCGTGCCTCTAATGCTAATTGAATATCTGAAGCCCAATCATCGTAATTGTCTCCGCATAGACGAGTGGGTGTGATGAAGTCGCCTGGTCGGTCTCCCGTGCCGAGAAAAAATGGTGAATTCATCTCCCTTCTTGGTGACGATGGTGATTTTTCATCGTCGCCGGCCATTGTTTTATTGTGTGTGTATGTCAGGCTCTGATACCATGAAAAGACATGGCTCAAAGAGAAACCCTAACAGAAAATTGGAGTGAACTAGATTGCAAAGCAATGAGATGCCTCGATTGATTCACTTCCTGTGTTTATATAATAACTTACACCAATCTAATTAAGGTAACGTTTCCTAAATAAACGAAACGACTCCTAAACAATAGCCACTAATTACGGAGTTACATTAAACACTCCTAAACAATAGCCACTAATTAAGGTAACGTCTCAACACCTACAAATGTTAAATATTGATTCTAAATAGAAAATATTTATGATTGATTTTTTAAAAGATGTAGTTGTGAGATTTGTGTTCTATTTTTACTCTTTAAAATTTAAAACTTGAAAACTTCTTATAAATGTGAGCACGAAAAATATAATGTTAACGAACATATTTTTCAGATGGCGCAATATAAGAATTTTTTTAAATACGGAAAATACCATAAAAATAAATATAAGAAAGTTTATATACACATACATATGGTTCTGATATAAATAATAGTTCGTTCGATAAAAGACGTTATTTATTATAAGAACTTAGTGTATTTGAAGAAAGAAGGTGAAAAGTACAAAAAAAAATTATGAATGCTAAATTTAATCTCACTTATATGGTATATTCAAAGATCAAATTAGTTTTAGTTTCAAACAATACTTGGACAGTTGATACGACTACAAACATTTAGGTATTTATGTTTTTGCACATTATCATATATCCGCCTATTTGTATTTAGTTTATTTTTTTTATTCTCTGGTGGAGGTTTTGTATTTTATTTTAGGAGGAGTATTATATCATTTCTATTATTAGACAAACTTGGTTACTTTTGCCTATTTAAAAGTGGTAGTTTATGACTTTATTTACAAAAAATGTTGTTATGTCTGGAAATATATTGACAAATGATAATTCCGATTTATTAAATATTATAAAATATCACAAAGACGTAACAGACGTAAATGTATCAAGAAAACTAAATTATAAAATAAAAATTTAGCAAAATTTTTACACATGCGATTATGTCATATTTTTAGAAATAGAATTGAAAATCTTTATGTATAAAGTTTATTTAGGTCTCTATATTTTTTATACTTGAATGTTTGCATCAAATGTATCAAGACAAATAGACTAAGGTGAACAATAAAGGTATATAGAGCAAAATAGGTTTTCGACTTGTTATATATGGTTACATGTGGACTACTTCCTAAAACTTCATGGAGTGGCTAAAAATATTTAGTATCGTTCATTGATGATTTTCTACATTAGAGTTATATATATCTTATTCACGAGAAATCAGAGGCTATTGACGAGTTAAAAGTCTTTAAGACCAAAGCTGAACAACAATTGGTAAGGAGATTAAGGGGATCATATGGGAATGTAGTGGTGAATTATACAAAAAATATGTCGATTCGGTTGAACAACGTCATAATCCATTTGTAAAATTTATACGGGAACGAGTAATAGTTCATTAGTATAAGATGTCGGGTTTTCCTTGCATTAATTTTGTATATGAGTGGCATAACCATACACTAAGGAAAATAATCAGAAGTATGTTAATCAATTCAACTTTACTTATATCATTCTCGGGATAAGCAGTAAAATGTGAGGCTTGTCTTTTTTAATATAGTTCCAATGAAATTAATTGCTAAAACACCCTATGAACCATAAAATCAGTGTAAAGTTAAGTTATAAAACTTATATGTTTAGGGATTTCCAACTCAAGTGAAGTCTCATTAGTCAATTAAAAAATATTTTAATCCAAGCCCGTTAGTAGTTATTTTATTGGATATCCTAACCATAATACAAGTTTTAAGTTTTATCATCCTTCCAACAATGATGTTTTTAGATATGTTTTGACGAGATTTAATCCAGGAGGTAAAGTTGGACAATGTGATATTTAGGTCAATCATCATTTTAGACCAGTTAGAATATCTGGATACTCAAGATGATATTCATCTTCCATATGGGGATATTATCAAAGATTAACAAAATAAAAAGTTCTAATAAACCAAAATAACATTGTCCAAGAGCATCAAACTCTACCTCATCAAGAAATGAAAACGAAGGAAAGTGTAACTTCATAAATATCTATTAGAGAAAGATAAAATGTTATATCTTCAGATTATATAGTATATTTTCAAAATCATGATGGCTTTTATACTCTAAATAAAAATAACCATTTAAGAAAAGTTATGGAATCTTTTTATTCTTACATGTAGATTGACGCAATGAATAAAGAGTATAAATCAATGCAAGATAACATGATGTAGGAGCTTGTCTTATTACCTGAAAGAATGATACCCAATTTTATTAATGAATTTTAAAAATTAAATAGATTATAAGGGTAATATAGAAATACATGAAGCACAACTTTTGGAAAAAGGTTATACTCAATGCAAAGGGATCAACTTTAAAGACAAGCCTTCTTTATAGTCTCGTCAAAGGATTCACTTTAGAAATCAAGACACCAATTCTCTGTTTCGATCATGATCCTTCTCTATTAAGGCAACATGGTTACTTTGTCTCCAGTAATCTTCTTTTATATGGTATAAAAATTTAAGAAATCTATTTATGGGCCCAAATGAGTATATGTAAAATGGTACCACAAATTCATGAAGTTGTTATATTATTTGGATTCGAGATAAATTCACTAGAGGACCGTGTGTATCAAACCTTTGGTTAGAGAAAATTAATATAAGTATGGTTTATGTCATGACATCTTACTACCCACAAACAATAAATATTTTTTTTTATCAAAAAATAATTATATTAATAACATGTTTCAATATTATGGGATGACAAACATCACAAGAAAAGAAACCTCAATTTCTAAAGGTGAAAACTTTAATATCAAACAGTTTTTAAATATAATACTAGAGATTACGAAATGTAAAATATTTCCTATAACTCACATGTTGTAAGTCTTATGTATGTTCAAGTGTACGAGCCCATATATTATATTTGTTGTGGGAGTGTTAGGGAGATATATAATTAAATCGTGTATAGAACATTAGAATCATATCAAAAGAATTCTCTTATATTTAAAACAAATAAAACATCAAAGATTAATGTATAAGAATTTAGATAAACTGGAGATTATATGATATTTTGATTTGGATTTTTTTCGGATGTGAGGATTATCACCGCTCAACTTCATGCATCATATTCTATTTTAGTTGGATATATAGTATCATGGAAAATTGTAAAGAAACACTCATTGCATCTACCAGTATGGCGGAAAAAATATTATATGTCTTGAAGCATCTAATCATGCCCTTTAGTTTGCATAATTTAGTCACGGACTGCAAATCATGGGAGAGACAAAAAGACCATTTCGAGTATATCATGACAATAATTAGTATTTCATTATTATAATAGTAACATGAGTTCGATTAAGTTCAAGTATGTAAATATCAAGTTTATTATTATATGTATATGTGTATATGTGTGTGTATGTATATGTGTGTGTGTATGTATGTATGTGCGCGTGCGTACGCACACACGTATGTGTGTGTTATGTGTACGTGTCTGTGTATGTGTGTTATTTGTTCTTGTTTTTAGTGACTTCACGTACTCTAAGATAAGTAGATATCTTATTAATTAAGACAAGTTAAGAATATGCTTCATTATATTCTATATTATACTTATATTACGCACCATGATAGATCGATGTAGTTGATTTTTTGCAATATTGTGATTATTAATGAGTCCATCATGATTTTTAAAGCAATAAAATTTACTCTAGTCCTATGTTTTTAATGATCATGTACATAATTTTTAAGTTTGTGTATGTGATGGTATATTGCGAATGTTCATTTAATGGAGGTTTATATGATGATCCAAGTGGGATATTGTTGGAATTTTTCTATTATGATAGATCGTCAATTGCGTTATTAATGCATTTAACTATCGTCAATATTATTTCAATAACAAAAAATAAAATATTAATTATTCGACTAATATATAAAATATAAATTATGAAGGAAATCATATCGATACCATGTGTATTTCAGAAACCATGAATGATTGGTTCAAAAAATAAATAAATTTAAAAAAACTAAAGTTTTGAAACTATTTTGTGAGAATAAAATAAATTTTGGTTTATGGTTTTTAAGCGCGGTAACGTAACAGGTTTTGGTTCTCATTTAAAATAATTTGAGAATATAAAAGTCAAAATTCTAACACTATATAAAGAGAAGCTGTATGAATGATACAAGGCTCGATATTTGTATATACAGTTTGTATTCTTAAGAAATAATATTTTTAGGTTATCTAACAAAATCAAAAGTTAAAGGATCGAATCTTTTTTTTTTCTCTTTCACAGCAAATCATTTAGTAAGATCAAGTTACAAATCCTTAGACGATTCAAACTCGGAATAAACAATCAACAAGTAGAGAAAATGAATCTAAAAAACTGAAAACATGACTTCATCATGCAAGTACATCTTCCGTGTTCAAGGATGACTCAAAATTTTATGGGTGTTAAGTACATAAAAAAAAACAAGTTTCCAATATAACCATATTTTAGAATTTTATTTTGATTTGTTGGATTGTATTTTATGAAATAAATATCATGTGAAGCTTCATTAAGTTTATTTTATTTTTTGTTATGATAACACTTCCATTTTATGTAAAAACAAATTGGATAATCTTGAGGTTAGAAACATGTTTTTTAAAGCAATTAATACTAAAAAAGAAATAAAATAGAAGAGATAAAAACAAAAAATTGTACTTGGTTCAACTAAGATGGTTACGTCCAAGGAGCGTTGTAGTTGTTTTCACTATATCATAAATTAGTGTTTCCAACGACATAAAAAATTAGGATATGTGGAGTATCAAATAAAAAATTAGAATAAAATAACACATTAAGACAAAAAAAAACTCTAATAAGACACAAACCCTAATAAGATTAAAGCTAAAGACAAAACTTTAATTCTTTGTGGGCAACCACAAGTGTAAAATGGTCCATTTACTACCAAGCTCCACACAAATATAAAAATCTCTCACTTTGAGACTTTAACACCACAACACGCTATAAATCCACTTTGAAATTTTTTTAACACGTCAATCACTACAACAATTCTCTTAACCAATCATCAAGTTGGAAAACCAACTACACACAACTTTAGTTTCTTAAGGGTCGAAGATTTTGTCAGCATATCTGTTGAATTCTTTGTTGCATTAATCTTTTCAAGTCTCAACTGGCTATCTTCTAACAAAGTTCGAATGAAATGATTTTTTATATCCACGTGCTTGTTTCTAGAATGGTATGCCGAATTCTTCACTAAGAAAATAACACTATGAGAATCACTATCCAAAACTTTATTTTCTTTCTTCATACCTAAATCACCCAAGACACGTTGTAACCATATTATCTCCTTTCTCACCTCAATAACATTGACATATTCATATGCAATAGTAGACAAGACTAATATCTTCTTTAGATTAGAACCTCAGCTCACAAAGATACCACCCAAAGTATATACATACTCATTAGTACTATTTCTACTATTAATATCACTAGCCAAGCTAATATTAATATAACCTTGCAACTTCATACTACAACGTGTGAAGCAAAGTGATGTATTAATAGTAATTTTAAATACCTAAGTAACCAATTAAGTGCTTCTTAATCTTCCTTTCCTAGATTATTCACGTACCTACTAACAACTCCCAATGCATGTGCAATAGTTGGTCTCCTATAAAATATAGCATACATAAGAATCCCAATCGTTGATGCATAAGAAATTTTCTTCATATAAGCCTCGTTATTTGTTGTCTTCGCTGGTACATCTTTGGTTAGGTTAAAATGGCTAACCAATTGTGTACCTACTATTTTTCCACTCTTTATGTAAAATTTATTTGTAATATTGTTCACATATTCTCACTGTAATAACTTCAATGTACCATGATTGTCATCTCTCATGATCCTCATACCGAGAATTTTCTTTGTAGCTCCCACATCTTTCATTGTAAATTTCTTTGATAGTTGTTTCTTCAGCTCATTTATTTCCTCACTATTATGTCTTGCAATAAGCATATCATCCATATATAACAACAAAAATTATAAATGTTTGTTTCATACCTCTTTATGCAACAACAATCATCTGATTGACATCTAGTGAAACCGGTGGTACCCATAAAAAAACTTTAATCTTCATTTACCATTTTATTTTAGCTTGTTTAAAATCATAAAAAAAATTCTTCAAATTATAAACCAAATTATATTTTCATTTTCTTATTAAACTCGAGGTTGTACCATGCCATGATTAGTCACCATACTAAACTCGAGGTGTGTATCAAAAACTTCATTGGTATTACCTTTGTATCAAAATGGTCACTTTTGACCGCATCTGCAAAAAAACAACAGTGACCATAGATGCAACAAAAGTGACCAATTGAATACAAATGTAAAACCAATGGCTTTTTTATACACATGACCATTTATGGAGACTAATAATGGGTTTTAACCTAGATTAACCTAAATGAATGATATTTTGCAGCCACAATTCTCAAAACCAATCTGATTCTATTTAGCTTCACAACTGGTGAGACAATATCAATATTTTCTACATTTTTGTTTAAATTGAAAAAAATTTCACAGAAGTCGAGTTATGTTTTTATTATCATATAACATTGATCATTCTCATATCTAGCCGATGTGGGAGTTTTGGATGCACCTAACAAATCATCATCTTGAAAAATGTATAACCTCATCACAATTAACTTTCATCCTTCCATTCTAATCAAATTGTGTCATGATTCACCACCTTAGCCAGAAAACTTTACAACAAATCTATATGCTCACTTTGATCAGACTACATTGTCTGAGTCTTTGAGCATGGTTGGTTTATCATATTCGACACTCGAGAATTTCACCTATAAGATAATCTACCTAGGTATGTACATCTAATACTAATTATCATGAATTGATACTAAAAATACATAAAAGGCAAGAAATAAAACATATTGTTTTTGGTTCATAAATGGCTACATATAAAGAACATTGTTGTTTTTTCACTATATCATAAACGAGTATTTACAATGATACATAAATATAATAGGGTGAGTTGAATATATAATGATACGTTAGGTCAAAAACACATTAACACAAAAAACTCGAATACCAAAAAATCTCCAATAAGTTAAAAATCCTAACAAAACAAAAAGCTTAATTCACAGCTAGCCACAAATAAATGTAAACCGAATCATATACTATCTGATTTCATACAAAGATAACATATTCGTTGTATTTACTCTCATATAATGGTGACTATTTTTACCACACAAAAATTAAAAAATTAAAAGATATCTATAAAACTTTTAAAAACAACGATATTCATCGTTAATTTATTATTTCGTGATTGTCAGTTTTTTATGCTCGATCACGGGATGTTATAAGTGAACCTATCGATAATATTCTTATTAGCTGCAATTAAAGGTATTATCGGTTAATACTGGGTTTGTAGGAGAATTTAACTTGTTCTTATGAGATCCAAGGTATGTTTTAATTGAAATTGATAAATACGAACATTACGCACAACTCTAGAGGAAAACTATTTGGAAAATTGGTTAGTATTCCATGAAAGATTATTTGGAAAATTGGTTAGTGTTCCATGTTTCAAAGGTTATATAATGTTTGAGTGTTTTGTAGTGAGAGATTTAAGGTGCCTGGTTGTATTAAATGTTCATTACCCTCATTAATGAAAGTGGTTGGGTATTTATACCCTTAATTATGGGCCACATGGGCTTTCAGGTCAAACTTATGAAACCGGGCCGAGTTCAAAAACCCATTAGTTTATTAAGCAGATTAGCAATTAGCTTAGTCAAAAGGTGATTAGTTTTTAGTACTTTTGTCCAGTTCGGATGGTCCAGTGGGTGGCTTTTGTCCGAATTGCCCCTATCCGGTTTCTACAGTGAGTGGTGAGAATTTCTGGACTCATCAGTAGCCCCTTTTTTAGGTTTTGTCGAAGGCCTTTTGTAAGACCTAAAAAATCTCCCTTGAGTATTAGTTACATTCTGCGGACTGTTCAAGTACTATGCTCAGGATTTATCCGTACTGAAAACTTCTCAGAGTTCAAAAGTTTTGTTATGGATCGTGGGACACGTGTCATCTCCTAATTTGCCTCACCAGCCGTTTTTCTTCTAGAACGACGCTCCCACTAATCCCAAAAAGTAACATCTTCATTTAATGCCCATGACGTTAGCGCCGTCTTCAATCATTACTTTTATCTTTTCGTATTCTCCTAGGTTTTTGGCATATTTTTGTCTCATTAATATATATTACTTCATTTTTCACTGTTTTACCATCTTCATTACTCTCTCATTCCTTCATCTTAAAGATTTCACCTCTCTTTTCAAAATTCTTTTGGTGTGAGTTTATGTTCACAGCAAGAAACGCACTGTTAAAAAGGCGGGTGGCTTAATCTCTCGGAGTTAGAAAAGGCACAAAGAGTTGAGCGAGAAAGGCGCATTCCTACAGGTCTTCCAGTTTCTCTAATCGACAAGTCTGAAATGCCATCTTCAGAACCTGATCGAGGTTCATCTTCTGCTAGAAGCTCCAAACCCAGGAGGTTATTTAAACCAAGTCTTTCACCCATCATATCAAGCTCCTCGATTCAGGAGTCACAACCTACTGTGGAACGGGAAAAATCTGTTACAAGCGCAAATAGACCCTCTCCATTCATAGCTATGGGATCAGATGCTGAAAATTCCCCAGAAAAATTCACACTTCGTCGAAGAGGCCGCTTAGTAAAAGGCCAGGCTGTTGTTCTGCAGTCTAAGTCTCCGAAATCAGGGCCCCCTAAGTCTGGGGCCAAGGACAAAGCTACAGGGTCAGAGGCATCCATCAAAGTCCCTAAGGATAAATTGTCTAGTCCGGAGGCTACTGGAACAAGCCTTCGAAATGAACCCTCCGGATATGAGCCCCAGCCGGACACCAGACCACAAAGAGAAAACGATGCTCAGCCATCCGGACAGCTCACTGAACCAACCACCAACACTCCTCCACCAAAGACAACTGACAATACTTCCAAGGTGATGGAAGAGGTGATGGAGGACAACGTTGAAAAAGCCCCTTTTGAGACTGATGTCTCCGGGCAGACGGGGGAAGCTGCCACTGCGAAGAAGGGCAATGGTAAAGAGAAGATGTGTTTAAAATATCTGGACCTGCCAGAGTCCCTTGAAGGCAGAGTGGGACATTGCTTCCACAAGGTGAGCGTAAAGTATCTGCTAGCCATGCAGAATATTAACTACGCCTTCATTCGTACTGCTGAATTAGGCCGGATCCAAACGAAGTGGCGGATCCCCGAATCTGTCAAAGTGAGATAGTTTTCTACACATAATTGTTCAACTAGGGGCTCAGATTTCCCTTGGACCCAGAGATCGTCAGATATTTTCATCTGATAAAGCTCTATCCAAGCCAACTGAGTCCCAATGCTTGGTACACCCTCATGGCTTGCATCATGGCCTCTAGGCTCTCCGGAATCCCGCTTCCGATGGAGCAATTTGCTGGTGTGGCCAACTTTTGCAAGAATCACATCATCCCCTTCTACCATTTCAATATGGGTGACAATTTTAAAGTGGTGGATGATCTGCTCGAATCGGAGAAGAATTGGAAGACCCAATTCTTGTTCATTAGTGGAGCTTGGGAAAATGGGAAGAAGATTAAAGCTGGTGTCAACCCAAGCATGCTTACCAGCAGATGGAAATTCACGGGTAAATATTTCATCATGTTTTCTTTTTTTTCTTATAAAAAGTTTGTTTACTTAAATACTCTTCTTCTTCTTTGGGTAATGCTGCCGAAAGAGTTCTCCGACTACTTGGAGGAGGGGTAGAAAACTTGTGCCAAGCTGAATGCTTGGACTGCTGATAAATGGGGAAATCGCTTCAACAATTGTTTTACCGCTGGCAACCTGGTGAGATCCCACCTCTGAAACACAACCTGCCGGAGAGACTTGTCTTGGGAAGAATTGACCATACCACCTCCTCCAGGTGTCATCCTACAGAGGACAGATGAGAAAGATGGGAAGCTGGCCTTGCCGGACAGAGCTAAAGCCCCAAGTAAGATGAAGGGAAAGAAAGGAAAGAAAAATCCAGATGTAACTGAGGTCAATCAAGGTGGTGTTGAGGAGATCGTCCTAGCAAACCAGGAGGTCCAGGACCAAGGAGGAATTGATGTTGGTCTGCTTCAAGTGGTGGAAGATGAGAGTACCAAAGAGGAAGTTGGACTTCCAAAACCCTCAAAGGCTCCCAAAAACGACCGAAAACGGGGAGCAGATGGTGGAGATAGGGAAGCCAAGAAGAAGAAAATCTCCAAGGGGGATAAAGTAGCTCTCCGGCTTCCGGAGTCTCTTCCTCCGGTCGACCCAACATACCCAACACAGGCATAGAAAATCCAAAGTGATTTTCACATCGGAGAGGGTACCGGAGGGGATATTAACATTGATGGAGTAGACATCAGTGGTATTCAAGGGATTTGCCTTTACTTTGGAGACCTCAAGAAAGACGATTTTACTGGCCCTTGCCTCCCTCCAAGCTCTTCGAACATGGTTACTTTCAATGGTAAGTCTTTTTCTGTTTAAGGGGAGAATGATATGGTGACCCATTCCTTGTTGAGAAATATTCAACCGGTGCTCAAATTGGAGAGACAAGTGCGAATTCAATCTACTCTCATTAACACACTCAACGCAGACAAAGAGAGCTTATCCAACAATCTCCTTAATGCCAACCAGAATGTTGAGGCATTAAAAAGAGAGATCGAGGAGTTGAAGAAGGGGAAAGAGGACTTGGATACCAAGCTGGTCACTTCAGAGGGGCTTAACAGAGAACTTCAAACTAAATGTTCTAGCTTGGAGAAGTATCTCTCCACTTCGAAGGAGGAGGTGAAGGCTAAGGACAATATCATCCAAACCCTAACCAATGACAAAATTTCGCTCGAAGATGTTGTGTCTAGAGTTAACCAGGAGAAAGATGATTTGATAAAGGAGCAGGAGAATAAAATCCAAGCTAAGATCGATGCATACACCAACAAGATGATAGATTCCCAAGAGGAAAGGTATGCTGAAGTCAAATCAGACATGGTCTTGCTCTTTCATCAAAAATTTCCGAAGAGGACACTCGGAGATTTATGGCGATTTGTGGAATACGAAGACCTCCCTCACCACACTATGGCCGATGGTGATAAGCACAACTATTCCAGTGGTTATGATGATACTACTGATGAAGAAGAAGGGACTGGAGAGATTCCTATCGAGGAACCCAAAGACCCCAAGAAGAAACCAGATGAGGATGGAACATCTAAGGAAGCTCAACCTTAAAGTTTTAACTATCTTTTTATTTTCCTTTAATTCTTGTGTTAGACTAAAGTCCTTTGATGGCCAAAGAAGTTTTGTAACCGTGTCCGGCTCTTTTCCGGATAAACCTTGAATATCATTCCCCGGTGTTAGCTAGGAAATTTTACCTTACACAATTCTTGCATTATTTTATAGTTACCCAATTTCGATGGCTAATGTTTAAAATAACCCTTAGTTATTTTACAAGTATTTTAAAGTGAGAGTGTTTAAATTCTCCGATGACAAATGTTTAAATGGTCATCACTCTACCAAATCAATCCGGTCTGTCAGTGATACTTTAAAAAGTTTCAAAGAAGCTATCATTCAAACCACTCCGAATTTTTCAAAAAGGCATTGAATTTCATTAAAAAGCCTGGACACCTCATTAAAACCTCCCCGCGCCAACAGGGTAGGAAAGAGTATGCCCCCTAATATTTACATGGACTTTAAACAAGTAAATATTTACATAATTTTCATTCTAGATACAACCGGAGGTGTTCAATGTTCCACGAGTGATTCAAGATCCTTCCATCTTTATCTTGAAGCCTCCCAGGCTTAAGCTTTTCACTGACCACATAGGGTCCTTCCCAAGTTAGAGCTAGCTTGCCGAACTGCTTCTCCTTAGTATGTAGGAAGACTTTTCTCAACACTTTATCCCCTGGTTGAAAATCCCTCTTTCTGACTCTGGAAGCAAACCTGCTTCTCATCAATCCCTGATAGTGGGCGGCTTCAAGATGAGCCCTAACTCTTTTTTCTTCTATCAAATCGAGTTCACTTCTGACTGCCACTTCATTAGCCTATTCGGAAAAATTTTGGACTCTAAATGAAGGAAGAGTTGCTTCTATAAGAGCTATTGCATCCATACCATATACCAAGGGAAATGGGGATTCCTGTGTAGCATCCCCAGGAGTAGTCCAGTAGGCCCATAGTACTTCTTGTGGCCACTTTCCAGCAGCCCCTTCTAAATTCTTTTTAAGACCGGACAGGATGGTCCTGTTTGCCACTTCAACCTGGCCATTCGCTTGTGGGTGGAAAGTAGAAGAGAAGCAATGCTGAATGCCTCTAGAGGCACAAAAGCTCTCCATATCCTTATTATCGAATTGTGGCCCACTATCTGTGGTTATCTTTTGTGGAACCCCAAATCTGCAGCAAATATTAGATAAGATAAATTTTATAACAGTTTTTAAAGTAGTTCCTGCCAATAGGGGTGCTTCTATCCACTTTGAGAAATAATTGATGGCAACAAGAATAGTTTTGGACCCTCCGGACGCCATAGGTAGAGGTCCCACCAGATCCAACCCCCAACGAGCAAAAGGTATTGGCTCAGAAATTGACTCTAAAAGGACAGATGGGATATGAATTTCATTACCGTATCTTTAGCATGAATCACACTTCACCAATTCCTTGGCATCTTTCATGATAGAGGGCCAGTAGTATCCGGCCAACAAGACTCTTCTGGTTAAAGCTCTATAACCACAGTGTGCTGATCCCTCAACATCATGTAGTTCGGACAGTACTATTTGGGACTCTTTAATCCCCAAACATCGCAAGAGAGGTCTACTAAAAGACTTCTTGTAAAGAACGTCTCTTAGGATTAAAAATCCACGAGCCTTATACTTCACTTTCCTTGCTACTACTTTTTCCGGAGGCAAGATGCCATTTGAGATGTATTGAAAAAGAGGATACCTCCAGTCTTGAGGTTGACTCAGTTGTATGTTTAAACTTTCCTCCCCCTCTTTGCTCTGATTGAGTTGAATGGATAGGCACTCTTGCACGTGAATCCATGGGTACGACTCAGAATATGCTATGGTTGCCAATGAGTCTGCTAACGTATTTTTCTGTTCGGGGTATATGCTTATATGTGATATCTTTGAAGTTAAGTGCCACTTCTTTAAGAATGAACAAATATTTAATCAGCTGCTCTTTTTTTTTTGCCTCGGATTGACCTTGTGCATGATGGATACGAAGCTGAGAATCGCTCATTAACCTGACCCTTTTGGCTCCACAAATTAGGGCTAACTTTAGACCGGCTATGGCAGCTTCATATTCAGACTCATTATTAGAAGCCCTGAAAGCAAAACATATAGCCTGGTACATTTTGTCACCATACAGAGATTTTAAACATATCCCGGCACCACAACCCATGGTACTTGATCCACTATCAGTCCGGACAACCCATACTTTCTTAATCTTTTCACTTGATGCTTGCTTAGTGTCTCTGTCCAAATGGAATTCAACTAGGAAATCAGAAACAGACTGATCCTTGAGTGCAGTTCGAGGGGAAGAATCAATATCATAGTCTCCCAACTCTACTGACCATTTGGTCATTCTTCTTGATACGTCTGCCTTCTGAAGAACGTTTTTCAAGGGAAAAGATGTTCGGACAATGATAGAATGAGACTGAAAGTAGGGTCTCATTTTCCTAGCAGCAATTACTAAATCCAGTGCTATTTTTCAAGTTTTAAATACCTCTTTTCAGCATCTATCAAGCTTTTGCGGATGTAGTACACCGGACGAGGATAATTATCCACCTCCCTTACTAGCATTGCACTTATGGCACAATCAGAGACTGCTAAATATATGTATAGTGTCTCTCCATCAATAGGTTTATAGAAGGTTTTAGGGGAGCATAAGTGTTTTTTAATTTCATAGAAAGCCTGGTCGCACTATGGAGACCAGTTAAATTCTTTTGCACCTTTTAAAGTTTGAAAAAACGGGGCACACATATCCGAAGACCTTGAGATAAAACGGTTTAGTGCAGCTAACCTCCCTATCAATCTTCATACTTCTTTAATATTCCGAGGAGGCTTCATTTGTAATAAAGCACTAAGCTGGTCTGGATGAGGATGTATCCCTTTCTCACTTATCACATACCCCAAGAACTTTCCGGACTGCACTCCGAAAATGCACTTTTCTGGGTTTAACTTTAAATTAACTTTTACCAAGTTGGCAAAAGTTTCTTGGAGATCTGCCGAGTGTAGTTCTTCTTCCACACTGTTTACCATCATGTCATCAATGCAGAATATCATGTTTCTTCCAATCTGATTAGCGAAAGCTTTGTTCACCAACCTCTCATAGGTAACCCCAGCATTCTTTAACCCAAAAGGCATCACCTTATAACAATGAAGGCCCATATCAGTAACAAAAGTTGTGTGTTCTTGATCCTTCGGATCCACTTGAATTTTATTATACCCGACTAAGGCATCCATAAAGGACAAAAACTTGTTCCGAGACGTGGAGTCCACTAACTGAGCGATCCGAGGAACCGGATATAGGTCTTTTGGGCAAGCCCTATTAAGGTCTGTAAAGTCGATGCACATACGTCATTTCCCATTTTTCTTTTTTACTAGTAACGGATTGGTTGTCCATAAAAGGTACTGGGATTCCTTTATGTGCCCCATCTTAGTAATCCGGTCAACCTCTTGAACTATGACATCAGTTTTCTCCTTAGAAAAAGCTGTCATCTTTTGTACAACAGGTGCTATATCTCCTCGGATGGATAGTTGGTGTGATATAACATTTGCTGGTACTTGGTTACATCAACATTGCACCAAGCAAAAACATGCTGATGGTCTGTTAAAAAAGATAACATTTTGCTCTTCAGTTCTGATGTCATCTTAAATCCGATCTTGACTTTTCTTCCTTCAGCTAGAGAGTGAGTTTCAACCTCTTCAATTGGTATTAAAACACCAGGGGTCTCTCTGGGGTCATCAATATCACCCTCTCCCTCAGAGGGCCCCTCCAACTGCTAATCCTCACTGATCTGAACTGCCCCCAAAGTTCGAGGGGCCAAGGCCGTTGCATAACAATCCCTTGCTATCTTTTGACTACTTCGGACAACTCCCACTTATCCTTGCACAACATATTTTAAACATTAGTAGACCGTCAAAGCCACAGTATGCATCCTGGAGAGCCAAGATCTTCCCAAAATGACATTGTAACATGTGGGATAATCCACTATAATGAAAAGTACTCTGACCATCTTCTTAAAAGGGCCCTTGCCCAACAAAACCTCCTTCTCAAACTCCCCGATCACGTCCGTTGAGCTTCGAGTGAAACCCACAATTGACCAGTTCGAACGTTGAATCACTGCTGGATTCTTCATTTGTTTATAGGAAGTTAAAAAGAGGATATTGGCTGAACTGCCGGCGTCCACCAAAATTCATCTAATGTCATTGCCCCAAATGGATGCTCCTATTACCACAACATCTTCATGGGGACCAGCTATGTCCCTCAAATCATCTTCATCAAAAACAATAAAGGGAAAAGGAATTTACGATTGATAAGAAGTCATGTCTCCTTCCAGTTGAGTAGCCAGCGTATGAACATGCCTCTTTCTCGAAGAAGCAATTGGTGCAGTCATGGTGTCCCCTCCAAATATGGTAAGTGACTCAAAAACGTTGATGAGCCCGGACACCCTCTTGCTGTGTTCTGTGATACCGCCCACCTTATTCAGGGTCAGATCGGGATCCAAATACTCTGACTCCACATCGACCTTTCAATTATCACCATAGCCCCATCCGGAGCCGACGTCCCTGCGTTGTTTGTTGGGCCAGTCCGATGAGCATTATCAGGCCTATTTCCACTTCTTCTTTTAACATAATCACCCAACTTTCCTCTTTCAATCAAATTTTCACCTCTTGCTTCAAATCGATGCAATCTTCTGTGTTATGACCAATATCATGATGATATTGGCATAAACAATCGACTTTCCCTAGGATATTGAAGCGCAGCTGGCTTCCTGAAATGTACTTTGTATTTTGTTTTATCATAGATGGTTACCACATTCGCTTTCAACTTGGCAAACCACATCGGTTGAACCCAAGGCCCTCGCATATTTCTGGATTGTTGGCTCTGAGCTAGTGCTGGGTGGGATTGAGCCTTGGCCCTGTTGGGACCCTGTCCGGCTTCCTTAGCCTTGTACTCAGCCTGATTCTGGTTCTGGTTTGGTGCAGCTGGGGCCGATCTCACCTACCTATGCACCCCGGTCTTTTTTGTTTCTTCTAAATTGATTTGTTTCCCCACTTCATTCAGTAACCGCCCCACGTCATGGCCTTCTTTCTAGTTACTGAATCAGCCAAATTACCAGGGTTCAAACCCTGCCTTAGAGAAGCTATTGCTACTTGTTCAAAGCAATCAGCTAATCTATTCTTGTTGTTCACAAAGCGACTTATATATTCTTTCAAGGATTCATTTGGTTCTTAGGCACAATGGATAATAGTGTCTCCATTGCCCTTCAATTCCTTACTTCCGACGAACTGCCTCCAGAAGGCCACCCAAAAAGTATCAAAATTTCTGATGCAGCCCTGTGGCAGACTATTATACCACTTCAAAGCCCTCCCCGTAAAAGACTGGGAGAACGCTCTACAAAGAAACTTATCATTATCGTCAAAATTCATCATAAAGTTTTTGAATTGTTCTAGATGATTATCTGGATCTTTACTCCCATCATATTTTTCCATCTTTGTGATGTCAAACCTCTTATGAAGGTTTCCATAAAGTATCTTGGAAGAAAATGGAGATTATCTCCAATTCCGGCCACGACTAAACACAGTATCTTCATTGGGAGTTGCAAAGATACCTGGTTCATCATGAAAGGCGAAAGGATCCATCAACAGTCGGTCTACATGTCTCCGGCCATGGCTGTGACCATGAGATGACCCTTTTCCTAGATGTATTTTCAACCTTCCATGCTTGTCCCCCTTTCTTGAATACCTTTTGACCAACTTCTGCTTCTTTTTAGAACGGCCTTCATCGCTGCTGGATGACAGGGACTCCTCAACTCCATCTTCGTTCGAGGAGCTACTAGAAGATTCTGAATTTGAATCTGAGCTCTCTACCGGTTTAAACCGGTGAGACTTCTTTGAGCTAGCATGAGTCTTTTTAGTACTTACATGGGTTTTTGCCGATGGGTCATGCTCCCTTGGATTGTCAGTGTGGTGAATGGCTGACACTTTTGATTTTTCTTTTAAGCCCAACTCCACCCTTTTAGCAGCCCTCGAGGCTTCTATCTCATCTTTCAATCTATCTTGCTCTTGAATCGCGTATTCATCATTTTCTCCCACCACCTCTTCCAAAGGTGGTGGTACTTCGTGCTCGTCCGGATTCATCCGAACTGGCTTTTCTTGATGGTTTCGAATGCTAAATTCAGGCACCTTCTCCTCCCACTGTGGTCGCCAATTTGGTGTGGATTATATTCAATTGAGGGTAATTTGGTCAGATATTTTGTTGTGTTTCAAAGGTATTTAATGTTTGGGTGTTTTGTAGTGAGAGATTTAAGCTACATGGTTGTATTAAATGTTCATTACCCTCATTAATGAAAGTGGTTGGGTATTTATACCGTTAATTATGGGCCATATGGGCTTTCAGGTCAAACTTATGAAATCGGGTCGAGTTCAAAAACCGATTAGTTTATTAAGCAGATTAGCAATTAGCTTAGTCAAAAGGTGATTAGTTTTTAGTACTTTTGTCCAGTTCGGATGGTTCAGTGGGTGGCTTTTGTCCGAATTGCCCCTGTCCGTTTTCTACATTGAGTGGTGAGAATTTCCGGACTCATCAACACTCACAATCCTTAGAATGTGAGAGGAATTGGGAATAAGTGAACAATATGAAGACTCTAGACAATAAAAAGGGAAAACATATATTTTATTGTTATTTAAGAACCCATGATTATGGCAGAAACGTTGGTTCAATCACTAGAAAGCTTGGTAATCATTCCGGAATAGCAAATATAAGTATCAAAATTTGGATTGTTTGGAAAGAGGACTTTAAAGTTAAAATTATTATCAATCATGAATAATTTTTATATTTAAAAGTTAGTCGTAATTCTATAGCAGTGGTGTTCTTAGTTTAAGTGTTGTATGTTAAAGGCTCCAATGAGATAAGCGTAGATCTTTAGAATGACTTAAGAGAAATAGTTGATTAGACTATACCTTGCATAGTTATGCGAGATTTTAATACTATCACAAATTATCATGAGAAATTAGTTTGCTATACCATATGTTTGAGAAGTATGGATGACTTTAATAATGCAATTCAAAACTGTTTGTTAGAAGACGTTGGGTTTTCAAACTATTTACATAGTCCAACACTAGAAAATGGAATAGGTTGGACAAAGTTCTTTACAACTCAATCTGAATGGGTCATTTTGAGACTACAAAAGTTAAACATTTAGCTAGGTCTGGCTCAGATCTTTCCCCTTTGTGCATAAATCTATCACCTGATAAAAAATGGTTAAGTCATCTTTCAAGTTTCAATATACGTGGACATTATATGTTGATTTCTTAAATGTGGTTGAATATAACTTGACTAAAAATATGTTTGGTCCACCAATTCTAGTTTTATGGAATAAACTAAAAAGATTAAAGCATAGATTGAAAGCCTGGAATTGTGATACATTTGGGAATATCTCTGATGTTGTATTTTAATATATGGAAGTAGTTAAACATCTTGAAAACAACTTTAAGGTTAGTCAAAGTATGGAAGATAAAATCAGGTTTTCAATAGCTCAAGCTTACTACTTCCAACTTATGGCTATGAAGGAGTTTTATTAGGAAGAAAAGAATGGGTGAATTGGATAAAAGATGGTGACATAAATACCAAGTTCTTTCATAACTATGTTTAAAAAAGGAAAATATTTAGATTCATAGCATTATAGAAATAGTCAAATGGATTTTAAATCAATCTGCTATTGGAAAATTAACATAGGATCATTTTAAGAAACTTATAAGTAATCATTATCATATAATATTATTGGAGGAAAATAAATATACAAATTTGGTAATTGATATAGATAATGAAATGGAATTACCTACTGAAGAATAAATCCTTACTTCTATCAAAATCTTAAGCTCCAATAGTCCAGCTAGTGTTCATGGATCTAACACAAAAAAAATCAATATTGTTGGCCTATTATTCACCACGATCTTTGTGCTGCTATTATAGAATTCTTTAAAGATCATCAAGTTCCTCATGGTGTTTTTTTTATATTGTCATTATCATAGTGACAAAGGTTGAATCACCTAAAAATGGAGTGAATTCAAACCTATTAGCCTTTGTACAGTTTTCAATAGAATTTTATCCAAATTCTTAACAAAAAACTATCAAAATTGCTACCCATAATCATATCTGAAACGCAATGAGGTTTTTTAAAATGAAGAAACATACACAAAAACATCTTATTAAGACAATAAATTTCCCATAACTTCAACATAAAAGTAAGACGTGGGAATGTAATGCTAAAGATTGACATGTCAAAGGTTTTTGACAGATTCTTGCATAAATTTGTCTAAAGTATTATAAAGGATTTTAGATTTGAAAAAAGAAAGATGGTTAGGTGGATTAGAAACAATATTAATTCATCACAGTTTTTTATAATCATTAATGGATTATTGAATAGTTATTTTAAATCTACCAACAAAGTTAGATATGGGGACTCTCTATCTTCAAGTCAATTAATTATAGTTGAAGAATATCTTATCATGGGTCTTAAACGTATTTTTGAAGATAATAGTAGACTACACTACGAATTAGGTAGCTAGATGATCATGCATTGCCTTGCATTTGCAGATGACTTCATAGTATTTGCAAATGATGGTTTAGCTAACGTTAGGAAAATCAATACTTTCCTAGAACATTATGAAGCTATATCGGGTGAAATGATTCATAAGGAGACAACTATCTTCATTACTCCAACCAAAATGATTTAAAAAAATGTTAATGTAATTGAAATATTAACTGGTTTTAGACATGAGAAGCTTCTCTTCAAATATGTTGGGATTCCAATACATTCAAATGACAAAGCTACCAATTTTGATGAACTTGTTACAAAATTAAGATCAAGATTACATGATTGGGATGAAAAGTTGTTATCTTTTGGAGGCAGACTTACTTTGATTCAATTAGTTTTATTGTCTATTCCTATTTATCATATACAAAGTAATCAAATTCAAATATTTGTGATTCAAAAGATTAAGAAGATGTGCAACAAATTTCTTTGGGTTTCTATGGAGAAAAAGCTAGCTTGGAATTGGGCAAGTTGGATTAAATTTGATAAACGTTATGAAGAAAGTGGTCTGAACATTAGGATTATAGAGGATTCTCATGAAAATTATGGTTTAAATTCAGAAAAAACTCTTCAACATGGTATAAATTCATGCATTCTTTATATTGTAAAAAATATTTATCCTATAAAAGTTAAGTTAAAAAATAATAGCTCCAAAATTTGGAAAATAATTTTTAGAATTCACGAGATAGCTAAACAATATACCTTTTAGAAATTAGGCAGAGGAGGTATAAACTTTTGGATGGAAAGTTAAAGTGATAAAAATATCTTTTGTTCTATTATCAACTTTAATATAACTCTTTGAAGAGCAAGGTGTGAAATTCTGGAAGGATGGATGTTGCCAAGCTCAGAACAGTAGTATTAGCTTCAACTATAGAAAAGGAAACACATATCAGAACCATTACTTCTACTATCATTTGTTGGTCTATTTAGAATGTTATAAATAGATTTAAACAACAAGATCAACAAATAACGACAAAATTAGTTATAGAATTTACTTTCTACATGATTTCTAAGCTAGATAGAGCTTGACTTTAAAAAATATATACTAGAAAGGAGATATAAACATTGCTTCTAACTTGGAATGTTTTCAACATTAAAAAAAGCCAAGTATTTATATCTTAACAAAATAGAAGCCTCAAACATAAAATAGACTCAAACTTAATACATATGGAGCCAGTTTGATATATGGTGAATCAAGTGGGTGAGACATTATAAGAAATGACAACGGTGATATTATTGTTGCTAACAATCTGTCATTTTAGCATAATGTAGAGCACTTAATGATAGGCTGGTAATTTGTAAAGAAAGAAATTTAACACAAATTAATATTGATATTGAATCTACTAGTTAATCGAGATTATTATTAACGGAAAATCTCTTTATTATATGGATCCAATGACTAATAGTTGTAGAATTTTAATAAAAATGGCATGACTATTAAGCACATATTGAGCGAAAAAAATGAGAGTACTAAGTGGTTGGAAAATAAGGATTTAAAGAGTGAAAGGAGTTTGGATTTTGATAAATACTTGGCTCCAACAAATCTTGGAGCAATCAAGTTCATGGAAATGCTATATATTGGTTATTTAAGTTTGAAAAATTAACAATTAGGTTAGAAATATCAAGGAGGCGTTTAATCTCATTTCAAATCAATCTAAACATAATACTTTAGATAAAGTAACGAAAATATATACTATAAAATAAGCTATGAGCGATAAATCAAATGATTGCATCCTATATAAATCAACAAATCGAAAATCATAATGGTCTTTGTTAGTGTGTTAAAAGGAACATAATAAAGAAACTTAACTCTTAGCTGGAATCGGTATCCATAGAAGTCTCTTGAGTTTGTTTCAAATACTTTTATCTTTTAAAAGAAAAAAGAGGATTTCTTGAAGAAATAATGATGAATCTATGAACGACAAATCAAAAGATTACATACTACGTAAATCAACAAATTAAATATCAAAATGATTTTTGTTCGTGTATTAATATAAATATATATCATAATCTTAACTTTTAGCTAAAATCTGTGACCATAGAAGTGTTCCGACTTTGTTTCATAAGATAAGATAAGATTCAAGACAAACTTGTTTTTCCTTAGATTTTGGATTTTGGTCATGATTTCGTGGGAACATTTTTACAAGAGCATTATGCACTGATGGAAGTAGACAAAAAATAAGAGACTGAGAAAGCTCAATCTCAAATAAGGGTTCTTAGAAGAATTTTGCCTCTCTGAATTCGATTAAAGGTTTCAAAATAAAAGTTGAAGGGGATATTGAAAATTAGAATTTTATAGTTCATTGAATTCAATATATGATTTCGAGATAATAATTCAATGGTTGGTAATTATAGAACTAATTGCATTTATTAACCAATAAACAACATTAACCTATATAAATACACGGAAATGGAGCAAGTAGCGACATTTTTAAATTTAGACAACCAATTTTGGACTAAGTATAAATTTTATTATTATAATTTGCATTTGATGTATAAATAAGTTTCAATACTATGATAGAAATCACTTTATTTTGACGTTGGGACGAAAATGTGTGAGAATATGGAGACGCAATTTCTAAAAGATTTTTAGATGACAAAATCACACTTGTATTTTAATAAAACATATTTATATGGAGCCAATCACTACAGTATGAATTGATTATAAAAAAAACTTTCATGTATTGTGCTATTTGATCATGTCTTATTGGGCCTTATAGTTACAGGTTGCACGATTAGACATAGTGTGTTTGGCTACCTCGTGTTGCGCGGCCCAGAACATTGAACTTGACCAAGGGGTGAAGTCATATCTGTTTGTGTGCATTACACCGATCATGTTTTTAGGATTGTTTGGTCGTAGAGCGTTGAACTACCATATACGGCTTGGCCAAACGTAGGGTATGTTCTGAAATTTAAGCATAACCTTATGTTTGTAGGTATGTTAGATAAAAAAGATTTTGAGATAAATATGGATATGACAGACTGAGGCTTTTGCAAGATTGACGTGTTTTTAATGAGGCGTAGCCGACCTCATGGTGTTTTAGTTTTGGATGGGTCCGTAATAGAAGGGGGTATCTAGTGTAGGGAATGGGTACGTCAGAATTCTATTGGAGCTCGTTGAGGCTTGTAGAAGTAGGAGGAGATCCAATCCGAGAAGTATATGAAGAAGTTTAGAAATGACAATGACGTGGTATTAGTGAACTGATCATTAACTAGTTATTATTCTAAATTTAGTATTCCTAGGCATAAAATATTGAAAGAGTACTATGAATCATGAAATAGTTGAGAAGATCAGTCGTAGCTTACTTGGAGTAAGGGCTATACTTCTCACTATTAAACAAAACAAGAAGTTGAGTGAAAGAGTTTTTGGGATAACTATCATCGTCAACAAGATCCTCTGGACTTTCGGTTGTCAAGGAAATGTAGGTGCCGAAGGTGGAGCTAAAGTTGAGATGAAGTTCAAAAATAAAAGTGAGGATGTGGATGCTTCTACGGAAGCTGTTTCAGAGATAGGTTCGGACTAGAGATTTCCACAAGGAGTTCAACCATTGCTGGGTTTGGGACAAACACAACACACAACACACAACATAAAATAAACAATATACACAACAATACTCACAACACACAACACACACAACAACACCCACAAGCCACAAGGCACAACTCACCGGACATCCCACACACCACACACCACACACCACACACATTGCACAACAAACAATATACAACACACAACACACACAACAACACCCACAACCAACCATACACCACAAAGAATACACATCATACAAAGAAACATCAAACACCACACACCACACGTACCACACAACACACAACATGTAACACGCAACACACACCACACAACATCACACATATGACCATACCACACAACATACAATAACACAACACATAACATACAACACATAATATCACCCACAACCTACAACCCACAACACAAATACATTACACATCATACACCATAAATCATATAAAACACAACAAACAACACACCACGCATAACACATAACACACATAACACACAACATAATGACACGTAATAATACATAACACACAACACCCAAATACACACAAAACACACCGCACCACACCACACAGTACACATCACACAACAGAAAACACAAAACACAAAACACATGACATTCAACACACAATACACAACATATAAGACACTGAACATACCGCACACCGTACACCATACACCACACACCATACAACATACACCACACACCATACAACATATACAACACGCCGCACACCATGTAATATATACTAGATACAACACATCGTATACCACACATAACACACAACATACATCACACGCCATATAATACACTAAACAACATGTAACACACACCACAGACCATACAAACACACCAAATACCACGCACCACACAGCACATAATACACACTACATACCAAATACCACGTACCACACAACACACATAACAACATAGACCATACAATACACACCACACATCACACAACACACACAAAATGCCAAACAAACTAAACCATACACCACACACTCTGTATACCATGCACTACAAATTGCGCAAAAAATACCACACTACACCATAATAGAACACACCATACCATAACACCACAGACCACACAAAACACAACAACATAATACAAAATACACAAACATAAAACACAAACCACACAACACACACAAGAACACTTGCATCCTCCAACATACAAACATACACATCACACAACACACACACCACACACATACACTACACACAAACCACACACCACAGAACATATAACATACAACACATAATACACATAATACACAATATACAACATACAATATACAACACACAACACAAATAACATACACAACACATACATCAATATCCATAGTCCATAACATACAAAACTCACACATACATACAGAACACAAAACATACAACACATAACACACCCATGCAATACACAACACACAACATACAACACACAACACACAACACACAACACACAACACACAATAGAGAATACACAATAGACAACACACAACACACAACACACAACACACATCACACAACATACAATACACAACATACAACATACCACACGTTACATACCATAAGCGATAAAATATACAACACACACCACACATCACACACTATAGAGTACACAACATACACAACGCATAACAAACCACACAAGATACATCATACACCATACAATATACACAACATACTATATATATATCACACATCACACCACCTTAGACGATACAGCACTACTAATACTTAATACATAATACATAATACTTAACACATAACATACAACATATAATTCACAATACACACCATACACCACACAACATACACCATACATAACACACCACACTACATATAACACACACTACATGTTACATACCACATAACGCACACAACACAACAAACCACACACCATACAGCCCGCACCATATAATAAACAACACTCAACTATACAACATATCAATATACTATACAATCCACACACTATAAACCACACTACAAACAACATAAACAATACTATCCACAATCCATAACACACACACACCAAACAACACAACACGATACATATCATACACCACATAACACATAAGAGATTTAACACACTATACTCATTAAACAATATATAACACACTGCACACAACACACCACCATTCTCACATCAGACAATATACACCATATATCATACTTAACATACCACACACCTCACACCTCACATCTCACACCACACACCATATACCATATACCACACATTACATATCACACACACACACACCATACAACAATACGACACACACTACCGATTACATACAGTACACATCATATAATATACAATACACAACATATACATAATACACAATATAACATATAATACACAACACACAACATACAAAAACATGATACATAACATACACCATACACCATATAACATATACTATATACCACACATCATACATCACAAAAAACACAACACACAATGTACAATACATAATATACAATACGCACTATACAACATACATCATACAATATACAATATACATTACATAATAGATAAGATATCACAACTAAAATATCACATAATACACACCACACATCACACACTATACATCATACATATACCACACATCATACAATATATAATGCCGCATTTCACACATCATACATACAACACCACATAATACACACCTCATACCATATAACATATTTAACTTACCATACTCAATAAAACAACATATAAAACAACTAAGTATATGTACCCAATAGGATAAAGGCATACGATGTTTTTGTTAATATAAAAATACAACCTCTAATAAATGATGTTTTATTATGTAGTTTAATTACTTATTTTATGAGCCTCTAAATACTACTTAAATTCAAAAATCGATTATTCACCTTCATTATCAGTATGGAAAACCTGACGGTTTACATTGTTCTGATTACAAACCATTGTATACATTTTTTGAAATAACAAATTTACTTTACTTTTTTACTTTATAACTAAGTTTGACGTTATAAAATATTATATTCTTGATAACGAATTTGATGATTCCTGTCATGAAAATGAGCGCTTACAATCTTCAAGTACAAACTCAAATGCTCGAGTGTTATATGTATCCTTTATGTGAAGTTGTATTCATACTTCTAGTGTACCATATCATGCAAATCTTTTATTATCCCTAACCGTTACAATATATGAAAATGATCATTTGTATTCTAAACGGTTGAACTTAACTAAGAATCATCAATAGAGAAACAACAAGATAATCGAATGGTTTGTATATGAAGTGCAAATAAAAGGGATTTTAGATATTTGTTAAAAATATACCGGTTAAACTAAAATTCTCTAAATAAATCGAAGCTTATACATCGTCATACATTATAATACAATATAAATATAAGATTTTCAAGATGTGGTTAAAATCTAGTAGCCTTAACTTGAGCTTGGTTTGGTATAGCTGAGATAAGACTAAACCTCAAGCTAAAAGTGGGTTCAATTACGTTTTTAGATTAACATGGTGATTAAGGATATATTAGTCTCATAGAAGTCAGTTTGATACACTTTTCCTACTTATATTTATAAAACAGTGAAGCATAACATATATATTTGATCACGCCTCTTTATTGATACTTTGCATCATTACATTTTAGACTTATATTTTACATGTATAATTCATGGTAACATTTTGTACAGTTAATTAAGCTTTATATTCTTTCATGACCTTCTTAACTTCCTTGTTACATCTGGCATGTTCATTTTGAATTTTTGTTTATCATCAAAAGTTTATGTATACTTCCTCTTAATTGCTTTCAACTAAGAAGCGATATTTTGGGCAAGATACTTTATAGAGGCTAGCTTAATACGGAACATCTTAATATAAGCTTTATCATTTTGGGCAAATAATTTCCTTAACTTTTTTAGAAATATTTTCCCATTGGTGATCTCATATGGAACCGCATCACAGAATGTTAATGAAATTTTTGGGTTCATGATCTCTAGACTTATCATGTTCAACTTTTCCTAAGCCTCTAAACGTGTCTTCTCCATATGATAACTCTCATCAGTCAGAGGTTTAGGTTCATCGACCCTTAATGTTAAGTCATAATCATGCCACATCAAGTGCAGCAATGTATCTTCCTTCCATAGCTCAAAGTTACTCACATCGAGTATGGTTGACTATTTTTTCTTCTGGGCTATAGAGATAGGTATTCGCTATCATAACAAACAACTAACAATACATAAGAAATTATCACTTTAACACGTAACATTTAACATATAACCATAACATAACACAACATACTCTTACAACATCGATAAATTACCTTTGGGAAAAAATATTTATTTATATATGTACGAGTTTGATAATAGTCAATGTTGATCATACTAATAAATCTTATTAAGAAACCCTTCATTTGGGCCGATTTTCCTAGTTCAATTCTCAATAACCAATTCAGAAATAATTATCTCATGTTTAATATTAATTATGTCAACTATTAAACTTTTTTTGGACTGATTAAAATTCACATACTTGTGAATAAATAACCTATCAAAACTCTAAAATAAAATGATTCCCCAATATGGATCACTTTGACAATATATTGGATCCTTAATTATTTATTCAAGTTCATACAACATAACACATGTTAATCATATTGTAAAATATCATACAATTACATCAACGTCTAAAGTCCAAACAATAATGTAGTATTTTAAGGCCTTGTTTGCTTAAATTTAAGAAAATAAATAAATATTTTTGGAACAAGTCCTGAGTTAGCCTCAACCAAAATTTTCCTGATTGCGATTTATTTCGACCATGACTGGTTTGATCAAGGAAAACTAACATAATATGTTAAAAATATAAATTTCATTACTAAATATTTATCATGTAGCTAATGATAAGGTTATATACCGATGGAACGTCATTAACATTATTAAGAAAAGGTAATGATTAGTCTCACCAAGGTAAAGATATTGGTTGGATCTGTCATTAATGCGTTGGCTAGATAAAGATCTAAAATATGAGATGGAAAAAGAAAATAAGTAACACAACTAAGTAATAAAAACACTATGTTAAATTTTATTATTTTAAGTTTGATGCTTTCGAATATGTTTTTAAAAAGTTCATAAATGTTAGTTTCAAAACAAAATTCAAATTACACGTTAAAAATGCACAACACCCATGATTAAAAATAGTTTATATTAAACGAGGAAGCTAATATAATTTGCAAACAACTCAACTATAGGTCTTTCATTAAGTCTTGGATAAATGGTTTGCATTCTCCTGGTTGTGGTTTGGATGGTGCCATGGTAGTCGCCAAAAATTGTTAATTCTCTTAAACTATGGTTGGTAACATTGAAACTTGAAACATATCAACTATAAAAATAAAAGAATAAGAACCATAATAAGGTATCTAGAACAATTACTTCATTTTAATAACGTATAAGCGTTTAATAGAAAAACGAATTACGTGCATGAACAAAAATATTTTTATTTAATAAAGTAATTGTGAGCTCTTTTGAAGGGTCAACTGTTGGTGGTGCATCTTTAACCAGTATATAAGTTGTATAATCTTCTAATTAAAAGGAATTGAATACATGTTTGAAAGCGGTCGAGATTAGTTTGCCACAATCTGGTAACGTCATCCAATTTCGTAACGGTGCATTTTTTCTAATATTTTAATCGGTGTAGTTTTTGTTCAACCTCATGATCATCTTTAAAATACGTGGAACTTAAATAGTACTCTTTATCAGTTCGTTTACTAAAGATGCTCTAATAAGTTTTCATCCATTTTTCTGTTAAATAAACAATAAGTGATTGCTCTAAATCCATAATTTGTGTCAGGTTTAACGCTGGTAATCATTTTTACGAAATGCCACATAAATTATGGTATGTTCAATAAAAACCTCATGTCAGTAGGGTTAATTTATTGGCATGTTTGGAATAATTTTACCAATATTAAGAAAACTCATTGGGTTGGTTTAACAATAATAGATGATTTTGGTTTAATATTATTCACCGCAATCAGAGTTAGTTTACCTTTAGATTTAACTCGTATTTGTTTTGTTGTCGTGGAGTTAACGGCAGAATTATTACGGACTGTTCTAGTGATGGTTCCAACGGTAATACAAAATATATCGATCGATGTTCTAAAACTAGCAATAGGTGTACTAATCTTTGGAGTGTCCACACTATCCCCATAGGATTAACCACTCATTTTCGGCATGTTTAAATACAATGGTTTCTTTTTAGTAGAATTAAAAAATGAGATTTATTGTGTCTACCACGACCACGATCACGAGTAAGACCCCGTATTCTCACCATTTCGAAAGGTCCGCACACAAGAGGAGTACAAGGGTCCAAAACCCGTGTAAAGTTTGAATCCAATGACTTTGTCCACTCACATCAAATTATCATAGCTTTGCACTGAAAAATTCAAAGTTCACATTGACTTATTCTTCCCTCGTTAGTTTAGCTCGAGTGGGCATTTCTAGTCTTCTTCATTACTCATCTATAATATGGGTAGGAACATACCCATCCCCCTTTTGGATGGACACTAGTTCGTGGGTATATAGTAATGCTTCTGCCATTCAAATGATACAATCGAATGTGGATTATTTATCTCTGGTTTTTTCAAAACATTTAAGACTACCATATATTATCGTAGGAGCAGATGCGAATCGTAACGTCGTAGTAAATTAAAAACTTTCAACTTCAAGAATTTATAAATAAGAAGACACTGACTTAATTTGAAAGTTTATTTTATGGTTGAAAGTTTCATCATAAGTAAACCATGCACTTTCTCCCCAAATAGTTTGAATTTCAATTGGCTTGTCCATATAAATTTCTTCAAACTAACGTGCGAGCTTTCTGCCCTATTAAACGCCGTGTTTCCAAAACGCATGATCTTGGGAACATATGCATGAATAAACTTTTCTTTGTATAGTGAAATCCATGAGTCTAGGATTTAGTCAACCGCCTTCTATTGGTTTTTGAATATACTCGGATGATTTCAGATATTTGAGCTACTAAACCTTGACTTTAATCCGAAGGGAAATTCGCACCAAATCTCTATAATGAAATTTTGAATAGGAAAATATATTAATTGTTGACTAAGCTAGCTGCTAATCACTTAAAACCATATTACTAATGGATCCTTAAACTTGACCCGACCTCACGACCCGACCCAATAAGCTCATGGGTCAGTAATTAAGTATAAATACCTCAACCATATTCATTAATAAGGGTAATTAAAATTTATTACAAGTAGCCAGCTTAATTATCTCTCTACTCTCCACACTAAACACAAAACACCACAAAATACCAAAACACCTTTTTAAACACTTTATGAGATTACCCTCAGGCAGAAATAAACCACACCAAATTGGCAACCATAGTGGGAGCACAACAGTGCCTGAATTTTGCATTCAATACCAGCAAGTAAAGCAATTCGGATGGATCCGAATGAACATAATGTTCCACTTCCAGAGGTGGAAAGTGCAGGAAAACAAGGAATATAACATCAAGGATCGAGACCAACTGAGTGAGATAGAGGCGTTGAGAGCAATAAAACAAGTAAAAAAAGAAATTAAGCAGAAATCCAGAGTGTCAGTACTTCACCACGCTGACAATCCTGGAGATAATGAGCAATCTTTGAAGACTCATCTCAGCTCAAAAAAGACGCACCGATCTAAACCTGTTGAAAGTTCTGCATCTGAGTCCTCCAGCAGTTTGTCAAATGAAGCAAAGCTTGAAGAATCATTATCTTCAAGTAGTGATGAATGGAGATCTAAAAATAAAATGAGATTAACTAAAAAGTATTCAGGAAAGAGGGACAAACATGGCAGGCTGAAGAGGCACCATGGTAAGAGGGTCAGCTCACAAGCATATTGATCAGCTACAAATTGATCCTTTTTCTTTTTAGTCCGAACCGGGTATTTTTGCAACCCCTGATGAAGATATCGTTTTCAATCGCAACAAGAGTTGGAGAAAATCTCCTTTGTCCACAAAAATACTCCGGACATCTTCTGAAAAGGTTTGATAGCTCCAAGATGGAGAAATACGATGGGAGTCGAGATTCAGACAACCATCAAGAATAGTTTTAAAAATTTACGATAAATCTTCACGATGATGACAAGATTTTATGTAGGGTTTTCTCCCAAACTTTCACAGGGAGTTCCCTTAAATGGTATAACAATCTCCCTCAAGGGTGTATAAGAAGTTTTGATACGTTATAGGTTGTCTTCCGAAAGTAATTTGTTGGAAGTAAGGAACTGAAGGGTAATGGGGACACCATTATCCATTGTTCTCAGGAACCAAACGATTCCCTGAAGGAGTACACAAATCATTTTGTGAATACAAAGAATGGGTTAGCAGATTGCTTCGAACAAGTTGGAATTGCTTCCCTTAGACAAGGTCTAAATCTAGGGAATTTAGCTGATTCTGTGACTCGGAAGAAGGCTATGACCTGGGGTGGTTTATTGAACCAAGTGGGAAAAAATAGATCAATGTAGAAGAGACCAAGAAAACAAAGGTACACCGTCAAGTAAGGTCTAGCACTACAACAACAACTCCTCCAGCCACTAACCAATCAGGTTATAGAGCAAATGAGACCGGATAAGGGTTCAATCGGTCAAGACATAATCAATCCAACCAAACTTAGAGCCAACAAACAAGAAGTAAAAGGGGGCCTAGGGTTCAGCCTGAGTGGTTTGCTAAGTTGGGGGAGAGTGTGGCTACAATCTATGATAAAACTGAAAATGAGGTGCATTTTAGAAAACCGGCGGCGTTGCAGTCCCCCAGGGAGAACTTGAACACTCGTTTTTGTATGTATCATAATGATATAGGCCATGATACTTAGGATTGCATAGTATTAAAAGAGGAGGTCTAGAACCTTATTGAGAGGGGAAATTTTAGAGCATACGTTAAAAATCAAAGTGGAAATAGGTCGGATAATACGGAAAATAATGCTCCCCGGACGGGCCCTTCAAACAATCTTGGGACATCTACACAAGAGGGTGAAATGGTAATTATTGAAAGATTTGATGTAGACTCTGAGTATCTGGATCCAGATCCATATGGAAATTAGGTGGGGATAATAACAGAGAAAACTAAGACGTTGTCCGGACTGATCAGCTTCTTTGAATCGTTAACCATTTTTGGAGGAGATACAATGACTGTACCTTTTACTTCATCAACGAAGACACATGTCCACCATTTGTCCACCTAGTTAGATGGTGGAATATATACCCACCAGTGCCAATCCACACCCCCATTCATATTTTTAGATGAGGATGACCTGAGGGACATTTTAGGACCTCATGAGGATGTAGTGGTCATAGGGGCTTCAATAGGGAAACAATATACGCTGAATTCTGATTCACACTGGCAGTTCGGCAAATATCTTGTTTTTAAGCTCCTACAAGAAAATGAGAAACCTAACACTTATTCAACATTCAAACAGAACCATTGTAGTCTTCACACAAAGTTCTGTAGATGTGATCGAGGAGTTCGAAGAGGAAGTGTTGTTGGGCAAGGGGCCCTTTAAAAAGATGGTGAGAGTGTTGTTTGTTGTTGTGGATTGCCCAACATCGTATAATGCAATTTTTGGGAGGTCTTGGCTCACCAGAATGCATGTTGTGGCATCTACGGTCCACCAATTCTTGAAGTATGTTGTCAAAGGATAAGTAGGTGTTGTCCGGAGCAGTCAAAATATAGCCAAAGAATGTTATGCAACAGCTCTTGCCCCTAAAACGTTTAGGGGCAGTCAGATATAATAAGGATTATAATCTATTGGATTATTCTACTGAGGAGAATGAGATTGATGATCCCATGGAGGCTCCCAGTGTTATAATACCTATCGAAGAGGTTGAAACTCACTCCATTGCAGAGGGCAAGAATGTTAAAATTGGTTCGAAGCTAGCACCGGAGTTGAAGCACCGGTTGTTATCTTTTTTAATGAATAATCAACATGTATTTGCATGGTGTAACAGTGATTTTACCGGAGTACCAGCAGATATTATTTCACACGAAGTGTCAATCCGGAGTGAGATTGCACCATGTGTACAAAAGAGAAGGTATTTCTCCAAGAAAAAAACAGATGTGATTGTCCAAGAAGTTGACCGGTTAACCAAGATGGGTCACATCAAAGAATCTCAGTACCCTTTGTGGACTGCCAACCCTGTGTTAGTCAAGAAGAATAATGGCAAGTGGCGTATGTGTATTGATTTCACTGGCCTCAATAGGATATGCCCTAAGGATCTTTATCTCGTTCTTCGAATAGATCAGTTAAGGGATTCTACATCTGGAAACAAATTATTGTCCTTTATGGATGCTTTCTCATGGTACAACCAGATAGAAGTAGATATGAAGGATCAAGATCATACGAATTTCATTAGAGACAGAGTTCTTCATTGTTATAAGGTGATTCCCTTCGGGTTGAAAAATGTCGGGGCCACTTATCAGAGGCTGGTGAACAAAGCTTTTGCTAATCAGATTAGCAGAAACATGGAAGTCTACATAGATGATATGATGGTTAAAATCTTGGAGGAAGATTCACATATATGTGACCTTCAAGAGATATTTTCCAATTTTAAAGCTGTAAATTTAAAGTTGAACCCTGAGAAGTGTGTATTCAGGGTCCGATCTAGAAACTTTTTGGGCTACATAATACGTGAAAAAGGAATCCAACCTGATCCGTATCAACTTAATGCCTTGCTCGTAGTGGACCCTCCTCAGAATGTTAAAGAAGTTCAAACGCTTACGGGAAGGTTGGCTGCGTTGAATAGGTTCATCTCAAGGTCATCAGATAAGTGCGCTCCATTCTTCCAAGTATTGAGGAACACTAAAGATTCAATTGGTCTCCATAATCTGACTAGGGTTTTATTGAAATAAAGAAACATTTGTCCTCACCTAAAACTCTTTTCAAACCTGTTCGGGAAAAAAAGCTCTATGTGTATCTAGTTGTGTTAGAATATGCAATGAGTGTTGTGCTAGTGAGGAAGATGGATAATAACCCTCGTTCGGTGTATTACATCAATAAGAGTCTGTTAGATGCTGAAAGAGATACCCGAAATTGGAAAAATTGGCGTTGGCCTTAGTAATTTCAGCAAGGTATATTAGACCATACTTTCAAGCTCATGCCATTATTGTTTGAACCTCTTTCCCTTTGAAAAATATTATTCAGAAGGCTGATGTATCAAGCAAAATGACCAAGTGGTTAGTAGAGCTGGGTGATTACGATGTCGATTTTCCCCTCGAACAGCAATTAAAGCCCAATCAGTGGCTGACTTCTTGGTAGAATTTCATGTTAATAGATACTCTAGACAGGAATCAGGAAGTTGTTCTAAGAAATAATGGGTAGTTCAAACTGATGGTGATCAAGTACAATGGACTGTGGACCTGGAATTTGCCTAACCTCTCCATATGGTGATAGAATGTACCATGCTATATGCTTTGGGTTCAGAGCGTCCAACAATGAGTTTGAGTATGAAGCAGCCATAGATGGTCTTAAACTAGCACTCCTATGTGGGGCTAAGAGAGTTCGATTAATGAGTGATTCTCAATTACTCATTCACCATGCTCAAGGACAGTCTGAAACAAAGAAGGAACAGTTGATTAAATATTTTCTTATATTGAAATAAGTGGCAACAAACTTTAAAAATATTTGCTATGAGCACATTCCTAGATTAGAAAATACTTTAGCAGACTCCTTAACAACTATAACCTGTTTTGAATCCTACCCATGGATTCTTGTGCAAGAATGTCCATATGTACAGACAGATCAGAAGATAGAGGGTGAAGAAAATATGAACATACTTGTTATTCAAACTAAATATTGGAGATATACTCTTCTCCAATACATCTCTGATGGAGTTTTACCTCCGGATAAAGCTATGGCAAAAAAGATCAAGTACAAAGCTCGCGGGTTTTTAATAATAAGAGAGGTTCTTTACAAAAATTCTTCGAGCAGGCCTCTTCTACATTGTTTAGGGTTTGAAGAATCCCAATTTGTATTATCCAAACTACATGATGGGGTTGGTTCTGCACACTGTGGCTATAGGACTTTGACCCAGAGAGTGTTGTTCGCAGGATACTACTGGCCAACCATAATGGCAAAGGATAAAGAAATAGTGAAAAAATATGATCCTTGTCAGAAATATGTTAATAAAATTCATGTGCCAGCGGTACCTATGGATTCCATATCTGAACCAGTACCCTTTTTCAGATGGGGTATAGATCTAGTAGGGCCTCTTCCTATGGCATCCAGTGGATGTAGGACAATCATAGTTGTTATTGACTATTTCTCTAAGTGGACAAACGCCACTCCTTTGGCTGGAACTACTTCGAAGGAATTATCTTATCTAACATATGTTGTATGTTTGGGGTTCCCCAGAAGATCACTACAAACAATGGGCCATAGTTTGATAATAAAAACATGGAAGCCTTCAGTACCTCTAGAGGAATTCAACATTGTTTTTCTTCTCCTTTCTACCCTCAAGAAAATGGCATGTTTAGGTTGTAAATAGAACTATCTTATCCGGATTAAAGAAGAATTTGGAAGGAGCTGTAGGAAAGTGGCCAAGATATTTACAAGAAGTATTGTGGGCCTATCGAACTACTCATCGAGCGGCCACACAAGAGTCTCATTTTGATTTGGTACATGAGATGGATGCAATTACTCCCACAAAGGCTACTTTACCATCACACAGAGTCGAAAACTATTCTGAACAAGCTAATGATGTAGCAATCAGGAATCAATTGGACTTGATATAAGAAAAGAGGGTTAAAGTACATCTGAGAACAACACATTACCAAGGCTTGATGAAGAGAAAATTTGCTTCTAAAGTTAAAAGAATGGATTTTCAAACGGGGGACAAAGTTTTAAGAAAATGCTTTTTACACACCAAGGAAAAACAGTTCGGTAAGCTGGCTCTAAATTGGGAAGGACCTTAGGTGGTCTGTGAAAAGGTTAAACCAGGAACATACAGGCTCGAGGATAAAGAAGGGAGAGCTCTAAAGCATCCATGAAATGTTGAGCAGCTCAGGTTATACTTGGAATAAAACTCTTTTGTAAATATTTAATTTTTAAATACCAATGTAAATATTAGGGGGAATACTCTTTCCTACCCTGGTGTCTGGGTTTTTTTCTTTAAAATATATGATGCCTTCTTCAAAAAATTGGAGATTTCGTTTCAGTTCGGATATTAAATGCTTATTTAACACCCTGACTCTCAAGACTTCTTGAGTTTATCAGATATGCTTAAAGTTTGATCACATTTCTTAAACACATGTGGTCGAAGATGTTGGATACTTATGTTCAACACTTCTGAAATATCAAAGGCTATTTAAATATTGGCCATAGAAGATTTAAAAAAATATTAAACAAAAGGGAAATATGATGATTAAAATCTCCTCGGACTCAAGCCGATCACTAGTACAAAAATTCCTTGGCCATCAAAGGAATTTAGTATTTCAAAACAAAAAAGAGTACATAATATGACCTTAGGGCTTGTTCTCTTCAGATTTTTCTTCACCACCATCCTTTTTTGGACTTTTGAGTTCAACACTTGAACTCTCACCCATTCCATCATCATCATCAGAAGAGTCTATTCCACTAAAATAATTACGCTGGTCACCATCTGCTAAGGTGTGGAAGAAAATGTCATCATACTCTACATATTTCCACAAGGGACCAAGGGTCCTCTTAGGAAAGGTCTCATGAAACAATATGAGTATATCATACTTGATCCCATCATCCCTCTTCTTCAAAGAGTCTACTATTCCATTAGCATAATTCTTTATGCCTGCAGTTATGGCTTGAGCTTATTGGCGCTCCAGGGCCTCTTTCTCTTTGGTCTTCGCTTCGACAGTATTCTCCAACTTCGCCTTCTTATCGGACATAGTTTGGATAGTACCATCCCTAGTTTTCAATTTCTCCTTCAAAGTTGTGAGATTTTGTGCTCCTTCAAAGTTGGAATATTTGGTTTGGTGCTCCTTGTTGGCCGCTTCTGACTTGAGCAGTTGGGAAACTAGCTCTTCTTTCTCCTTCTTCAATAACTCTATGCTTTGTTGAACACTGAGAAGATCATTCAACAAGTTTTTCTTGTTTGTGGTTAGAGAATTGATGGTACCAATTGAGCCCTTACTTGTCTCTCTAGATCAAGCACTGGTCGGATATAACCTACAAGGGCATGGCTCAAAGTATCTTGCTCCCTGGATATTGCATAGGTCTCCTCATTATGAGTCACCATATTGGAAGAGCTGGGAGGACTGTAAGGCCCTGCGGAGTCATCTTTCTTTAAATCATTGAAATAAATATTGATGTTATGAAAGGAATCAAGATATACCTCATCATTACCATCGCCATCAACCTGTCCGGAATGGAGGTCAGTTGGAATTTCCTCCTGCAAAGTAGGATCGATATGAGCTGGGAGGAGGATTTCAGGAGAGCGAAGGATTATCTTTGCTCCCAGAGTGACTTTTTTTTTCGTAACAGCTTTCTCATCACTATTGTCCTTACACTTTTTGTCCCTCTTCGGAGGCTTTAGTGGGTTGTTTGACCCACCAACTTCCTTTACATGCACTTCAACTACTTCCAGCAATACAGCGTTAATACCTCCTTGGTTCTCCGAACCGGTCCCTTCAGTAGTCGTTTGGGCTGGATCTGTTGAGGCCTTCTTCTTCTTGTTGTTCTTCATCGTACTGGGGGATTTGGCCCTGGAAGGCAAGTATAACTTGGCATCTTTGGCCTCTGTCCTGTTTAAGATCACATCTGTAGTGTTCCACAGGTGAGACCTTACAAAGTTTCTCGATTTGAAACAGTTGTGGAAGGCATTACCCCACTTCTACGAGGCCCACGCATTCAGTTTGGCACAAGTATCATAACCTGCCTCCAAGTGATCTGAGAACTCCTTCGGAAGCACTAAAAAGAAATATGAGTTAGTTCAAATTAAAAAATTAATCTTTGAAAGGTAAAAGAAGAAATAAAAGAAACTCAATAGTGCTCTTCAGGAATAAGAACTGCATCCTTTAGGGTCTTTCAGACTCTGAAGGCTTTGTCATTCTCCCAAGCCCCACTAATAAATAGGAACTGCGTCCTTCAGGGTATTTCAGACTCTAAGAGATCATCCACTACCTTATAATCGTTTCTATGTTGTAATGATATGGTGTTTGCACAAGCTTGCCACAACAACAAACTGTTCCATCGGTAGTGGGATCATAGACAGCCTGGACGCCATGATGCAGGCCAGAAGAGTATACCAAGCGTTGGGGTTTAGTTGGCTAAGGCACAGCTTAATCAGATTGAAGTATCTGACTATCTCTGGATCCAAAGGGAACCGAAGTCCCCAGTTCAACACTTCTGTGTAAACCACCACTTCATTCAGCTTGCAATCCATTGGGGTCTCCGGGGTGATCAGAATCCTCACTTTTGGAAACTTTGGGATTCCCCACTTAGTGCGAGTCCGACCTAGCTCAGATGTGGGAGTATACATATAGGAAATGTTTTGAAGGGCCAACAAGTATTTTACGCTAACGTTCTTGAAGCATGGACCCACTTTTCCCTCCAAGCTCTCCGGAAGAGCATCTGGATGAGACATACCCACCTTGGTCTTGCCCTTCCGATATGGAGTTGTATCTTCTGTTTGACCGGACACCTTAGCCTCAAAAGGGGCTTCTTCTATACTGTCTTCCATAGTTTCTTCCATGAATGTGGAAGACTGTTCGGATGGCTTTGAAGATGGTTGTTCGGATGGCTTTGCCGATGGTTGTTCAGAGGGTTTTGCAGATGATAGTTCGATTAATCATGTTTCTGCCAGGGGCTGTTGCCCGCATGGTTTAGCCTGTGGAATAGATTTTATTGCCTCCGAACTAGAGGGATTTGATGATGTGGGAGTAGATTTTGGTTTAGACTGATGTGTGACCCCACGAGGTATTAAATTCTCTAGAGATTTTTTTAAGTTTGACCCCATTACGATGAAAGGTGAGTGATTTCTTACGCTAGAAACAGATTTTTCCTTCGGTAAAAGATTTTAGGACTCCTGGACTGAGGACCCAGATGTAAGAGTTGAAAGGTTTGCTACAAATGGAAATTTCCTAACCTTATATGGTTTTGAAGAAGATGAGCCCTAATCTGTATTTAATTGTGGCTGATTACTTCTTTCACTTGTTGAAGCAGGAAGACCAGCAGCAATACGTTTGTCTCTCGCTACTTTTTTTTCTCTCTCTAACTCAGATAAAATCAACCAACCTCCTTTTACTAAGGCGTTTCTAGCTGTGAACATATAGAATTGAAGAACAAATTTGAAGATGAACTGAGCTTTCTCTCTCTAAGAACGTTTCTGATTTTTGAAGACAATGAGACAGTAGAAAGGTTTATATATATAACAGTGAAAAAGGGCAGTTAACTACTAGAAGCTAAATCAATTTTAAGCAATGATTAAAAGCTGCAATGTGTGAAAGTTATAGCTTATGTAACTTTCTAGCTTAGTGGGTAAAAGATTCTAGGAGAAAAACGACTGTGAGATCGAACCAAAGACTTACACGTGTCCCATAATTCAAGAAAAACTCTTAGAATTCTGAGTTGAGAAATCAGTTCCACCAAAATACGAAGAGAGTCACTCTTGAAGAAAAACTTTTGCAGTTCGAACGACACAAACAGATCGGAAAATGTTGGTATTGCTTTTCTGAGTTTTAGCTCTTCCAAAGATCATTTGCAAGACCTAAAGGGGCTACTGATGAGTTTGGATATTTGAGCTACTAAACCTTGACTTTAATCCGAAAGTCAATTCGAACCAACCCTCTAAAATAAAATTCCGAACAGGACAAATATATTAAGTGTTGACTAAGCTAGATGCTAATCACTTCAAACCATATTACTAATGGGTCCTTAAACTTGACCCGACTTCACGACCCGACCCAATAAGCTCATGGGTCAGTAATTAAGTATAAATACCCCAACCACTTTCATTAATGAGGGTAATCAAAATTTATTACCAGTAGTCAGGTTAATTATCTCTCTAATCTCCATAATAAACACAAAACACCATAAAATACCCAAAACACCTTTTTAAACACTTTACAAGATTACCTCCAGGCAGAAACAAACCACACCATACTCCATATTTGCTTAACCTCTCGTTCATTTGGCCAAAGGTCGACAAATTGATGAAATTATTCCAAGCGTCCACAAACTTGTTAAATTCTTTACCATCATTAAGTTTTTTTTTCAAGTATGTTCTTGTTAATATAGAATTCATATAACATGTGACTCACAATCAAAATTAGTTTTTATATGTTATTCATCAAAGTAAATGCATGATCCATTTTTATAACACAAGGCAACTCACAATCGTTTTTTAACATTTGAAAGTCATTCGTAGTTGTCCTGCTTCTCTTTTGCGATGAATGTGAATTCAACGCCAAACGTTTTGTTGGTCGTTGTAACCCCAACTATTTCAAACAACGGTACCTGATAGAGGAGGATAGTTGATACATAATAGAAGACTGTAAGAACTCAATTAAAGAAACAAAAACAGTAGATAAAAACCCTAACCCTCGGGTAGAGAGAAAAAAAATTCAGAGAATATAATCCCAAATTTAATTTATAAAATTCTGATGAAAAAATAGGGTATGTGATGCTTTATATGGAAACTATTTAAAACCCTAATCCAAAATTACGAAAATTACATAAATGTCTTAAAATAAAACAAAAAGAACAAATAAATATTTAAATAACACTTAAATATAAAAATTGCTTTCTGAAAGATTTATCGATCGAATTTCAGTATCAAACTTATTGACATGTTAAATTTTTAAAATCTGACGGGCTCGTTGATATCTTCGATTTGAGTACATGTTTGATCCAATTCGAATACCTGAGCGAAAAACCAGTCAGTCTGCACTCTTAGCTACATCATCCTTCTTCGGTTGCGAAGAATTTGACGTCGAATTCAAAACGTCCAAACATTGAAAGAAATGTACTACAACATTCTGATTTTCTGCCAAAAATTACGAGCCACGGTCCTTAATTTCTGAGAGAGAATCTGGGATAGACTCTTTTATTTTTCCGCTACAGTTGAAACTTATCGCATGTTTTTTTTTACGGGAACAACACTTCTCTAAAATTCTCATATGAATTTCGGTGTCATTACTGTAATTGCCGACGAGAATTCTTCCAAATATTTCACCATTGTAGATAGAATATTCCCTATATAATCAAACAATGACTGACTTATAGGATTTAATCCCCTGAGGTGCAATGTGACGCTAGAAAAATGCAGCTCAGCAACTTATTCTTTCACATGCAAACAATTATCATGAACTTTAGCATCAAGTGCTCGCATAACCTTCTCAATTTATTGCGCAAGTTCCCTAGTGGGAGCCAAAACCAAATCCTGAAACTCGACAAGACCATAATCAACTTGTTACAAGATCTTAGAGTAAAATGTTTTTGTTTTTCTAGTTTCAGACTGCACATGCTATATCAAATATAGACACTTGCAGAAAGGAATAATTCAACTTTTTCTAAAGTTGATGTCTTTTGCTTTTTTTATGACAGTTTGTTCTTCATTTTTGTTTTATTCACAATTTGTAATAACATTTTTACTCTTTGTTTTATGAGGCTTTGGTGGTTTTAAAATGTCTCTAAATACTTTATAATTTTCAATAAATACATCTTTCGTAATACTTTTTTTCTTAATTTTAAATTGTCCTAAGCATTTTGAATGATAGGGTCATTAGCCACCAATTTAATTATAGATGAAGGATTTGCAGCTATTGATGTAAAATTTGGTTTTGATTTTTTTTCTTTTGATGAAAAAATTGGTTTCGAAATTTTTATGTTGCAGAGGGTTTCAATTCCTTTGTACCAACGCTCTTCTCTTTGATTTCATGATCATGCTTGTCGTAGACCACCTTGTCAAATTTGGGCTCATACATTGTTTTAGCGAAAAAAATGGTGGAGGCTAATAATTGGAACAAGCTAAACGGCTGCAAGAACACAATTAGGGAAGCGAAATAGTATGTATAAACCCTAACCTCATGTTAGAGTAAACAAAAAGATTTAGAAAAAATAATCTCAAATATAATTCAAAAAATCTGACAGTAAAATTACGGTTTTAGAACCGTCTATAGAAGTATTCAAAACCCTACACAAATATTACAAATAGTTCTTAGTGAAATAAAATAAATCCCAACCTAATTTCAAAGCGATTGGATTTATTGAAATGTTTTAAATAAAAAGAAAAAATAGAAAATTGCCAAAAAAATACGAAAACAAATAAATTAGGCATAAAAACTAGATTTTTGGGCCTAAACTACATCACTCGGCTTTATCTGGTGATTCTTTCAAAATTCGTTGGGCTTCTCGACGCGTTCAATTTGAGTAGTCGTGGTGCCTAATTCTGATACACGAGTCTGAAATAAGGCTCGTTTTCGTTTGTCCAAAAGGGTCATATAGACTTGGGTATGTGCTACTACATCATCCTCTCCTTCTTGAGAAGAATTCACCAATGAATTCTCAACTTCATCATCATCAGCGGCACCAGGTGCTTCACGTTGAATACATCATGGGTGTTCGTGTGGCTGTATAGCTTTAGCCTGCATGCAATGGGATTAATCTTCTCAATGATTTCAAACAAACCTATCTTTCTTGCAGCTAGTTTGTTGTATTCATGTGCAGGATAACGATCTTTTTTCAAAACTGCCCGTACAAAATCCCATACTGCAAACTCCATCACTCGGTGCTTCTTATCTGCGGAAACCTTGTACTTCTTATTTGTTTCTTCAAGGTGTTTTCTTATGTTCTCATAGATCTCTCATTGATAAGTGATGACGGTGTCCATCCTGACTGGAACCTTGTCAAGAGTTGGGAAAGACAAATCCATAAGACTTTGTGGGTTATAATCAAAGACTACCATGAAGGGGGTATACCCAAAACTTTGTTTGTGGTTTCCGTTGGAGGCGAACTCAATATGATAAAGTTTGGAGTCCCATGCTTTCAAGTTCCCGGAGACCTCCGTACGCAATATGTTACCTAATGTTCGATTAGTTACCTCGGTTTGGCTGTCTGTCTGTGGGTGATACATGCTGCTAAAACTCAGATTTATGTTTGTAAGGCGCCACAAACTCCTCCAAAAGTGTCTAACAAAGCACGTATAGAGATCGGAAACGGTATTCAAGGGTAGGCCATGTAAGCGGCACAACTCTCATAAGTATAAATTAGCAACATTCACAGAATATGTGGTTTTATTGCAGGATTTAAAGTGGGTCATCTTATAAAACCTATTAACCACCATAAAAATAAAATTATTACATATCTTCATTCGCGGAAGTTGAGAGGCGAAATCCATGCTGACACTTTGCCTTTGGCCATGTGGCAAACCTGACAGCCAACCACAAAATGGATAACATCTCTCCTCAAATACGGCCGGAAAAACTGGTTGGATATAGAGTGAAGGGTTTAATCTCTACCATTATGCCCCTCATTTTTTGTTTCATGTACAATCAGTAACCTCGAACTTCCCTCGGGAATACATCGGTAGTTACCTTTGAAGAGGTACTCGTTGCTTAGTGCAAAATCATTTCTGAAACCTTGACGTCCTTCAAAATAGGACCAAATTATAAATCGGTAGCCAGTAGATCCTTTAATATCTGGAATCCCACAGCTTTACCTTCCATACAAATCATCATACTATGTCGGCTTAATGCATCAGTTACATGGTTAATTTCCCTTGAGTTTCGCTCCAGCTAACTTCTAACTGAAGTAGGCTACTGGTTGGTTAAGTACAGCTCCAATGCTTAACTGGCACGCATCACAATGCAGTTCAAACTTTTTAGAAAAATCAGGTAGAACCAGAATAGGTCCAGTGGTCAATCTTACCTTAATCTCTTCAAACGTAGTAGTTTTTTTATGGGTCCAACGTCTTGTTGTTCATACAATCTGGTAATATGAGAAATGATAGTACTGAAGTTATAGATAAACCTTATATAGAATGAAACCAGCCTATGAAAAGAACAGACTTTGATGATAGATGTAGGTAAAGTCCACTTATGGACTTTTGCTACCTTCGGATCATCCATTGACAAGCCATCTTTTGAAACAACATACCCAAGGAATGGAACCGAATCTTTCATAAAAGAATGCTTGTCGAGTCCCCCGTAAAACTTATATTGCCTCAAAACAACCAATACTTCCCGTAAATACTAGAGGTGTAACTCCTTCAGAGTATTATATATCAAACTATCATCAAAATACACAACTAAGAACTTTCAAATTAAGGGGTGAAGTACCTGATTCATAACCCTCATAAACGTCCTAAGAGCATTGGAAAGGCCAAATAGAATGACAATCCACTCAAACAGACCTTCACGACTTTTGATGGTTGTTTTCCACTCATCTACCATGTGAATACGAATCTGGTGATACCCGCTCTTCAAATATAGTTTCATAAAAACTGTAACACCACTCAACTTATCTAATAAGTCATCAAGTTGAGGAATAGGATACTGATACATGGTTGTGATTTTTTGATAGCTCAGCACTCAACACATCCTCATGGAGTCGTCTTTCTTTTGTGTTAATAGTGCTGGAACTGCACAAGTACTTAGGATTTCACAGATATTTCCTCTAGTCAATAGTTTTTCCAACTGTCTATGGAGCTCCACATGATCCTTTGGGCTCATCCGGTAATGCAGTCGATTTGGCAGACTAGCACCTGATACTAGGTTCATATAGTGTTGGACGTCTCTTAATGGATGAAGACTTGTAGTTATAACAAAAACTCCTACTAATAGCGGGCGAACGGTGCTTAGTTATCTCAGCCAAATGATCATCATTACATTCTTTAACGACTAATAGATAAACAACTTGTAGCACTAGCATGCTCTATTTATACTTTAAGAGCTAAAACATTCTTACTTGACTCTTGTGATATAAAAAGTGCAGATTTTGGAGATACCTCTTTAGATGGTGTTAATATGAATCTAATGTTATTACATATGAAACTATAATGGGTTTCCGTACCATCATACATGACACTTCTATCGTATTTCCATGGCCGGCCTAGCAATAAGTGAAAAACATCCATAGTAATACCATCACACCATGCTTTATCATTATAGTTACTCACAAGAAAAGGACACCAGACATATTTTACATATTTTTACCTCATTACCTTTTTTAACGAGGTGAGTTTGTAAGGGTTGGGGTGGTATTCTGTCTTCAAGGCCAGTTTTTGCATAGCCTCCTTGACAATCACAATTTTACAACTTCCTGAATCAATTATGAATTTACATACTTCCCCCGATAGTACAAGTCTACTGGAAAATAATATTTTACAACCAATCATCACCATCACATCTTGCTTTAAGTGTAAAACATACACGCCTTAGGACCAACGCCTGCCCAATATCCACGCTGGTATACTGGTCCGACTGAATCTCATCAATAGCATCCTCCAGTTCCTCATTAAACTATGGCTCACTTTCCTGATCGATATTAGTAGCTCCGGTGAACAAACCCATTGACTGATATGGTTGTTGTTATAATTTGTGACACTGCAAAGAAATGTGCCTTGGTTTGTGATAATCGTAGCACTTGACCTATGAGGAAGTACCTGCGCGGTTAGGGACCTGTGAGTAAGCAACTACAGGAATAAGGGATGCAATTGAGACTGTTGGGTTAGGACTTAGAATCCTCGTTTTTGGAAACGAAATTGACGTTGTACTGATAGTATATCCTTTGAAAGGCCTTCGCGAAAGGGATTCATTTAGATGTAGAGCACGCTCAAATGCTTGAGACACATTCACAAGGTCGAACATATTTAGTTGGTCCTGAAGGTGTTGTCTCATTCTACATATATAGCGAACTAATTGATCCACTGGATTAACAATATCAACACGATTTTACAAATTGAAATGTATTCGTCAACGGTACTTGACCCTTGTTTAAGATTTTGGAATTGCTGGTACATTATACGTGCATAATTGTAGGGAAACAACGCAGCTCTCAAGTGCTTCAGAAATTTAACCAAGGTTGTTATTTTCGACTTACCTTGCCTCAATTTATTATGCTTTAGCTGATGCCACCAAGATGTAGTTCGGCCTCAGAACTTAGTTACAACCAACTGTACAGTACATGTTTTGTATCTAACACCTCCTTAAAATCAAGGACTTTCTCCACTAAGGCAATCGAATCTAAAAACTAATCTGGTTCGAGACCCCCTTGGAACTCTAGGATCTCAATTCTGAATCTTGACTCCCATCGGTTGGTTGTGTTCTGATCAAAATCTCTCGCTGGTACTTGATCAAAGACCTGCTCATATTAGTCTTAAGGGTAATATTGACCTATACCTTGTTTTCTTCGAGGAGCAAACGGAATCTGTTCTAGTCGATCTCCCTTTCTAAGATCCCGACAGTTGGTTGTTCTAACCTGGAGCTTAAAATTCATTGGTTTGTTTATTCAATAAACTATGCATACCCTCTTTTACGCTCCTCATCTAGTCTCCCAACGAATGCATTTGTTCATCGATCTGCCCCAATCGATTTTCTATCTCCTCTCGATCGACTGGCCGAATCCAACTCATCAAATCCGTTTTATTTGTTGATCAAGTATATTGGTATTCTATTTTGATTCTCCCTTCTATATTTCTTAAATAACTCTCCCAAATCCTCTACTACTAACTCCGGTCTAGTCATGACTTGGAGCCAAAGTAGCTTGGCCTTCGTTCATTGTGACCTTGCATGAGGGAGGCCGTGGGATTTTGGACTTAAAACTCTTGAATCATACAGCTATCCTCAAGCACATGTGGTCCATCATTAGTAATTACTCTAACTCTATCTGAAATGTTTGGGCAACAGCAGGACCACCTCCTTCTGGTTTGATTCTTGGTTGCTCTCTACTTCACTTGCATCTTTCTACGGTCCCTCCATCATCATCGATTCAAGGTTAGGTAAGCATATTACTGTTTCAGATTTCATCTCCGAGAGGTGTTGAATCTGGTATCTCAATAGGAGATCAACTAGTGTTGCGAACACGAACAACCTTTTGGAGATTTGCAACATTATCCTCTCGCTCCCTACTCCATGCATGCACCTGGATGATGTCCCTCTCTAGACCGAGAAAACTAAAACTTATAGCTTCTCGATCAAAGACACATGTACTGTCATCCGAACGTTCATCCCTTGTGTTGGTTGGCCGGGGTAGGCCTGGAGTAAATCTAATATACCTCTTCATTCTTTTATTTTTTGGCTCGCCATCAATGGTAAACTTACCACTCGAGACAAACTTCTATCTTGAGGGATCGGTACCTCCCCTTCTTGCGTCCTCTGTAACGACGCGCACGAAACTATTAATCATATCCTCTATGATTGTAGTTGCTCCTATAACTGATGAGAGCGCACTCGCACTAAGATTGGGATCCCATACAATAACAATTCCAATTTGAAATTTTGTCTCCTTGAAGCCTCCAATTACCCCCCCCCTCGTGCTCAAGTTCTCGTCAAATTTGGCAGACCTGTTTCAGTGCTATCATTTATCTTATGTTGAGAGAACAACATTATCTTTGTTCTCTCCCGAGTTTGGCCTATGCTGTCTTTTTCCGTTTATTTGTTGATCTTCGTTTCCGTTTTATGGAAATCAAGAATCGTTGGCTTTTCTTAACCACCCTTTACTAACTTAAAGTTGTTTTTGTTATTGATTTCTCTACATGACTTAGTTACGTTCCATCACTACTGCGACCACTCCTACAAGATTTACGGTCATTTATCTTTCGTTGTTTGCTATTTTTGTTATTTACATTTCGACCATGATATGGTCCTTGTCTATTTTTCTCTTCTAATAGGTTTTATAACATACTTGTATGGATTTTTTTTTTTTTTGTTAATGTAATTATTCAACTAAAAAAATCACTGATAATATAAATTATAAATAAACAAACAAACCACGACTTCAAAAATATTCATGTCTATAATAATTTTGAATATATAAAAAAAACAACTATATAAATTAATTTAGATTTTTTTTCGGAGAGAATCCGAAGCCGCTAGTTAGAGTGCAATGAATGCGCATATGATAAATCCTCCGTCTGACGCGATAACCTGAAAGTGAAACAAACATATTTTATGATTCATATTCGACCACGGATAACAATATAATCTTAAACCTTCAAAATTAAAGGGGCATTCGTTATTTCCGATTAATTATATATTTATATATACTTGTTGGAAATTGTATAAAATGATCAAACAATTTAAAATTTAATCATCAAATAAGGTTTCAAATAAGTGGCATTCGTCATTTCCAATCAAGAACACTATCATATGATTCTTAAATAGTGGTAATAAATATAATTATTGTAAAGCCAGACACTATTTTATATATAGTTATGGTACTACCACACATTATTTCTACAATTTCACCTCGTGGATTTAATATTTATTATCAATATCGGAGTTCTTCTTGTATTAGTTAATATTGTACTGTGATTGTTGATATAAAATTTGTTGTTACTAACCTACTTCATAAATGTGCATAGTTGGAAATATTTATTATCGTTAATTTTGGTTAATAAATAGTAAAATATTAATTTTTATTAAAATATGTTATTTTGACTGTATTTGTAGAGTATTTTCATGGTCAGTTTTTCTACGACATATACCAATCTACTGCAAATATTGTTCACTTTACAAAAATAGGGTTTTAGTCTTTTATTGTTATTAGTCATGTATTAATTGTACCGTTTTCCTATTGACAATGGATACAAAGATTCCATTAGAGTTGCACATGTATTCTTGAGTAGTAAGTGACGGTACAAGTGGAAGATTTTTGGAATATATTTATTTAATATATTTATGGATCGGAAATAATTTGGATCGACATGTTAAATAAACATATTTGGTTATTGTCAAAAGAAAGTCCAAATTAAAAGAAATCGATTTAATTAAATAATTAATTGAATTTGATATATCAGTGAAAAATGCGTTATGAACCCAAGTGTGGTAACCATGTTCATGTTGAAATTCGACACTTTGAAGAAGGGGCTCCAAATCTAATACTTAAGCTTGAATTGATAACTGAAGGCGTTATGACCCAAGTGTGGTAACCATGTTCATGTTGAAATTCGACACTGAAAAAGGGGCTCCAAATCTAACACTTACGCTTGAATTGATAACTAATGCTCAATTTACTAGGTTATGGACCCCGGTCACAACGAAGTAAAATAATTTATAAACCTAAACAATCGAAACCGCTTCTTCAGTGATTGGAAGACCTAAACATTTCTTTCAATATTCTTCTTTTCATATTCTTCAACGAATATCATCGAAATTAAAAAAAACTAACAAAGGATTCACCCATAAATAGACAATGGAAAACGCAAACCAGTAAATTCTCATCGTTTCCTGTTTTCTTTTACAAAATTGTCATTTATTTTTCTATGATTTGAAAGACGATTGTTTATTACATACACCGACATAAATAAAAAACAACTTACATATACAAGATGATACAAGTCAATTATTATTTTAAATAAATATTTATTTAATCCAGTTAATTTAATGTAAACTTTTATATATTTTTTCTCATTTTAATTTTATATTAACATAATATGATCAGTGTAGCCACGATTAAACACTATGGTGTCCTGGACCTTATGGCTATACACTATGGTATCCTAGACCTCACGGCATCATAGAAGAATGTTTTGCATTCTTATAAACAAATGAGAATTTGTAACGTGATCTATTGAATTCGGCTATATAGTTTTAGTTCTACATATAATACTTTAATAATTTCAGTTTTTATAATAATTACATGTTATTTTATTAGTGTGATGAGAGAATAAATAACAAGAATAAGGAATCTTGGGTTTTGGACCTGATGTAACTAAAGCTTAAAATCTATAGAGAGAATCTAGAAAGAGAATATATTAAAGAATTGTTTTCCTACCAAGAATAAATGGGCTCATTTTTATAGTGGGGAAGGTGAGACCCATTTATGTCATTGGTAGTCTTTTATTATTTCACAATTAGTCATTTACAAATAACTTTATTTACACATTGTCTCCTATTAAATAATTAATACAATAATAGGCATATTTCCCTTTTCCTTTTTTCAATTAACTCCTTTTCTATTGGGATCGGCGAATTACTTCCTTATCAGTAGCCCTCCAGTCTTCAAGAGCATTGGGAATGAAGACTTGTAAATAAATCATTCTGATACACCTCCGACGACTGCCTCGGTAACAAGAGGCCCACCCTGCCTCGGTATCAAATGACCACATTGCCTCGGTATCAAATGATCACATCGCCTCGGTATCAAATGACCATCCGCTTTCTCCTGAATGATGACCGACCCCCTTTGTTCGTTATTAAAGCTTCAGGAATGGCCACGAATCGTCCCCGATGCGAAAAGAGCTTATTATGAGTCCATCTAAGAAGACCGGCGCACAGAGCCCTTTTAGCATGCCCAAACCGGTAAACTGGGCTTGGAAGGAAAACCGGGTACACTGAGCCCATCTAGCATGCCCATCCGACCTAGTCGGTGCAGACCTATGATGCTAGCCTGACTAGCGCCTATGGCGTGCTCTGTTGGGCTAGACCTACATGTGTCGACCCCTTACTCGAAGCGTGCTCGTCTGTACATCTCTCCAAAAGAATCTTCACCTTCCCGCTGCATTTCGTCGTTTGGACTCTCCTATGCGTAAAACAGTTCAGGCAAGCTGCCTATAAATACTTCATTCACTAAATCGCTCTCAGAGAAATTCTAGAGAGAGAAAGCCCTGTTCTGACCATTCTAGAGAGAGAGCAAAGTTTTTGAAAAGTAAGACCCCGAAGCCAAAACAAAAACCGAAGAAGAAGACCTAGCCTACATTTGGGTTTATCGACTAGGCTAGAATTGGCTACCGAGCTGAAGAGTACCGAGCTGCGGGATTAATCTGGAGTTCAGATACGAAGCCCTTCGCACCCGTACCTCTCCCTCACGACCCTGTCCTTCCTAATCCTGTTCTCGCTGAATCCTTCATTGTACCCAACCCTGTTGGCGCGCAAACCCCCGAAGCCATAGTCATCTCCTCCAGCAGTAGCTCTCCATACTCCCCTATCGCTCAGTTCGATCGCCCGACGCCTTCGTCGGTAAATTATCCTACTAGTTTAAACCTTTTTATTCCTAGATGCCAAGGCAAGACTAGTTTTCTACAATGTGAGATTCTTGTGCCTCTCCTTCACCCGCGGGGGCTAACTCTCCCGAAATAGTACAGCTGACTTCCACCATTCGAGGATATCAGACGAGTGTCAACACAACATGTACCCCTTTGGGCGTTTCCCAAAGGGATCTAGACTGTCGGAACCTGGATATCGAGCGCGCCCGTCAACAGCGGGTGGAAGAGTCAGAGCTTGCTCGCACCAGTAGTAGTTCTAGCTTCATAGAGCCTCTTTCTAAATCGGTCGATCCTCCAGCGGCCGGCTCCCCTAAACCCAATGCTCTCCAATCAGAAGATGCTAGAGAGCCAGAAGCAGCTGTCTTAGCTACTGGGGAAAGTGATGCCGCTGCTGGCAACGCCGTTGTTCCTCCCGATGAACCTCTTCCAGCGGAGATCGAAGCTGCTATGACCACTACTTATCATCGGTTGTTGCCAAGGGACAACATTATTTCCCTCTTTGAAAGAAAATACCTTTATTTCTCTGCCGCGGAACAGTCAGAGCTTCTGATCCGGTGGGGGATCCTGGAGTGCGTCACCGTACGATTCCCCGCTCCTGGTTAGACGCCCGTACACGTTCGGTGACGGGAGATCGTTATTTTCACAGAGCTCTTCAACTGGGGCCTTAAGTTTCCTATGGATCCTGAGATCGCTCTGTACTTTAAGACCCTTAGCATCTGCCCTAGTACGTTATTTTCTGGATGCTTCGCACCACTCCTACGTTATTCTCGACCACGTATTTCAAGCATTGATGGATAGTGGACGTTACCGCGTACATTCGTGACAGTCATGACCTGTCAAAGATCGCATTATGGGAGGCCGGTGCATCTACCACGACGAATAAAACAGTGATCTTCTTCTAGAAAGGCCCGCGGCCTAGTTGAACAATGCCTTCGAACTCTCCAATCACTTCTGCTGCTGAACCTGTGAACCCGATGATAGTTCGGTCCGAATGTGTAATTACTGGAGGTGTCCGAAACTTAGAAAATATTGACGCAAAGATTATGTTTACTGAGCTTTCGGTGTCTACAAGGATGCGTCGGACTTCTTCCCCCGCAATGGTCGGCCCGATGACAACGGTGTCTTCGTGAGGACCGGCTATGTCACGCATGTCGTCGTCGTCAAAATACAAAATCGGTGACGGGATGCCTTTTGAGTGGGGATAAGGACGAGCTTCCAACTGAGTTGCTAAGTTCGCAATATGTCGCTTTCGGGAAGAGTGTGTCATCCCTGCCATCAAATCACCCCCAAAAATAGTCAATGATTCAAAAAATTGACAGAGGTTGCTCACATTTCCTTTGCTTTTCGCAGATTCTTCTTCAATGACCCCGATGAGGTTACGACTGACATCGGGATCAAGATACTCAATGGAGACGTCAAATAGGTCGGTCACTTCGGAGATTTCCATGGTTGTCTGTGGCTTCTGCACCGTCACAATTTCTTTTGAAGTTGTGCCCTGTGGCACTTTCTTTTTCACAAACTCGATTAGGTTTCCGTATTCTATCAGCATTTGTATTTCCTTTTTTAGAGCGATACAATCCTTGGTATCGTGTCCCACGTCTTCATGGTATCCGCAGTATCAGTTGTTCCTATTTTCCCAAGGCGTTGGTATGGGAAGGGTCTCTGATACATCCAACTTTTCTTAGTCTTTTCATAGATGGTGGAAACGCATTCTGTTATATGAGCGAAGTAAGCAGGTCGAATCCATTTATTGGACATCGTTCGTGACACCACCTGGTTGGTCTATTTTGTCCTTTGGCCCTGGGAAGCCAGAGGCTTGATCGGTATTGTCTCTATCTTCTTTCATATTCTTGATGTTCTCCCTCTTTTTAAATTTATTCAATTACAATCTCTCATTGGTAAACAATGATCCATCAACTTTTAAATCAAATTAGTAATGTTTAACGATAGAAGAAGACAAAGATATATAAAAAATCAATTTTGGGAGAGAAAGATTAAACCAAATAAAATATAAATAAATTATTGCAAAAATAAATTGAATAAAAAAAATAAGAACACTCACACATTCAATCGAGTTTTATCTGTGATTCTAATGTTGGAGAAATTGAGATGTATATGTGGATTACATCTTCCGATTTATAAATATTTTAACTTAAAAGTTTCCTTAAAAATAGTCATTATCCAACATTTTAATTTAAAATTTCCTTAAAAATAGTCATTATTTCATATTTTAAAATTAAATTTTTCCTTAAAAATACCTACTATCCCAAAACAAAACTATATAAATTATCCCATATTTTACGGTAAGCTGGAGCCAACGCCTCTCCGGACTGATACGTACATTCGTCACTACTTGTAATCGTGTACATATATATATTGTGATAAATCTTAATGTGCATAATATTTCAAAATATAACATTAGATCTTGTTACAAACTCTCTCATTTAAACTAACAATCATTTAAATCAACTACACCTATATTAATAGTGTGTCTCTAAAAAACCTATGGCGAAACTGCCTTTGTTAGAAGATCTACTACCATAGAGCTTGTGTTAATGTCTTATATATATATATAAGTAAAAGTTCGAAGGGTTACTTATACTTTTCCAAAATCTGGTAAGCCTACTGGAATACCTTAAGAGGTAATTTTCTTATCATTTTCCCACCAGCCACTAATGAAGAGAATTGTATCTTCCATAGTTTATCAGCCTCTACTAGATCATCAACCACCTTGCATGTTTTCCTCATATTGAAGAAGTAGAATGGAATTTTGGAGTTGCCAGACACCCACATGATAGCAGCGAATTCCTCCATTGGCATTGGGGGAGAGCCTGAGTAGATTTGGAGGGCTCAGCTGGCCGGGTTGTATTATTTCCTTCTTTACTCAGGTTCCATAGGTAAGAAATGTTTGCTAGGCAGCTTCCCAGAGGGATTAGCACTGCCTTTGGATTTTCTGGTCGATCTACATGGATAATTATCTTCCGAGTCAGAATCTATTGGTTTAAAAGTCAAATAATGCATACGGCTAGTGGCTCATTGATATTGTGATGGCCTCGATGAATGGCTCTGTGAAGTACATGATTGGGAGGTCGAAGAGGGTTTTGATGGGATATTATATCTGTTGTATGGAAAAATACCTATGTAATCGATTGATAGAATAACTGTAACTATGCGCTCGGAAGCAAGTAACCCAATAACAACCCTTTCTTTCTTATTCTCTTCTTTTAGTTTAAACATATTCAGCCAACCATTCTCGGTCAAAGATTTTTTAGTGGTGTACATGCAAACACCAGAATGTCACCGAAGATAGGATTCACGGTGGTTGAAGTGGTAGATGATAAAAAAAAATTGACCGATGTTTAATTTTATAATGATGATAAGGAACAGCTTCTCTCTCTTGTAAAAAAAGTTTCTCTTTCTAAAATTCTCTAAACTGGAAAAGTGAGAAAAAAACTTATAAAGAAATTATATAAGTCTGTTGAGTACCCTTTTTAGGGAAGTGGAAATGCTACCAATAGTTATGATCCCTAAAGGAGTGGCAGTGGTTTCAACTGTTGGCATGTCTCATCTATGGTAAAGAAAGTATTTTGCTCCAACCAAATAGTGACACATGTCACTAAGTACGATTGAACAATCGTCATACCCAAATCAAGTCATCTAATACGATTAGAATACGTTCCTTATCAAATTTGAAGAACAATAAATAGTCATGTTCGAAGAGATAACACAAACTCGATTCGAATGATTATTTAGTTATCCTTACCAAAATGTCTTTGAGAGGACTAAGGAGGCTATATGATGTGGTCAGAAATCTCTGAGAATGATATATATGAGGAGGTTAAAAATATTCGAAGGACATTTCTGACATAATTCAAATACCATTTTTCCAATTTGATTTAATTATTATTTACAATAATAATGTATTTACTTACTTATTTATTTTTGGGCCAACTAGGTTTTTCGGAGTTTGGGCTTTTCTCATATGTATGTTTTTTCCCATTATACACATTAACATATTCAATATAAAGGAATTTTCTCTCTCTAAATAATAACTGAAATAGATCAATTATCTCTCCAGTCTCTACCTATATTTATTACTCTTTCACGCATTACCAAAAACCCCTTCAACCAAAATCTATCACCATCAATAGTGACCTTCTATAGCATTATTGGTAATCATATAAATCCCTTGATCTAAAGGATTTATGAATTAATTATTTACAATATACTCAAAAATTAGGGTTTTAAGTACAAGTTGGGGCTCACTTTATTTATTATATATTTTCACCCTTCGGTATCCTTGATTCCGACCGCCACGCCTCTTCGAATAAATGTTTATCCCTCAAATATGTCATACTTTGATTAACATTACCTCGTTCAGGTGTTTGATATCTCTCATATGAGTCTGAAACTGGTGATTCACTAGACTCCGAAGGTATATACTTATGCTTATATTTTATTTCCTTTCTAGAAGAACGATAACTTCTATCATTTTAAAATTAAACTTCTCGACGACTACCTCTTCTTCTAAGATCTTCTTCTCGAGTCTCATCAAAATAATTTATCAAATTTCCTCATTCACCTTTTGAACTTTGGATCAGTCTCTTACTGGTTTAGCCAACATTTATTGTTCCTTCTAAAGTTGCTGGTCATTTAGCTTACTATTTTGTCTAGTAATTGATTCTTTTGATCTTCTAAAGCTAACTGGCTACGATGATCTTCGAATTGTTAATCAACTTGAGCCTTCCTCTGTTCCAGACTTGGTTTTACTACCACCTCTTCAACGAACACTGTTGGATTCACTTGCGCAAGATCAATCGATCACGACTATTCAAATGTAAGTATTTAATACTTTGTGGTTTTAGATCCGAAATCTAGGTACCAAGTGTACCTCTCACTATGTTCGCCACTGATCACTCTCGGAATGACCGGAAGTGAAAAGATTATATTCGGTCTAAATTAATTCATAGGTTGACTGATTCAAGTGTCAAAGTATAAGTCTTATCATTCATTCCTTTTGCAATATAAAGTACACCTATTTATAGGAGTGTCAAATAACAGACACACACCCCATTTATATGATTTTTCACCTTATTATATTACTGAATAATATATATTACACTTTTAGTCTATAGTTTCTTTCGCACACAAAAACTCACTTATACACTATTTATACTCCCTTAACCCTTCTAAATTAATCATTTAGGCTCGAATTATTTATACATTTATCACAGATGATCTATATTTACATGGAATGTTGATTATATATAAAAGGTTTATTACTTGGAATGAATAGGTTACCAATGTAAAATATACCATGGTTTGAAAATATAAGTGTTTAATTTGGATGCGTTATCTCATCTAAGATATTTTTTATTTATTTGTTGAGCTAAAAAATGATTGATTGTGTATTCTTATTTTCTAGAAAATATCAAAATATTTAGTGAATATGCATAATAAATATCATCATCTAAAATAAGAAGAGAACAACTTTTTTTGGGCTAGATTTCTACGTCTGCCTTTCCAATTTTATAGCAAATTAAGAATTTAATATTGTTATTATGTGAGGTCAAATGTTTGGTGAGATAAATACTAGCATCGTTTTTTTACTTTGTCTTGTATAATCAATAAATTTCATATTTTTCAATATTATATACTCTAGACATTATGCATGTTAGAATGTCGATTATTTTATTAGAATTTGGAGAGGCGATACATCATTTTTACTTGTGATCCCACAACACACAACTTGTTTGGACTGTTATGGTTTTGTTGAGCCTGGTAATGCATAAATTGGTTCACATTTGATCTAATCTGATCAGTGGCCATTGGAAATAAACGCAATTTTTTAAAGGTTTTAGTTTTTGTCTAATTTTTTTTTTCTATCTTATTGGGATGTTTTGTATTATTAGGGTTTTTTAGAATCACATAAATACTTTAGTCGAATATGAAACTACCAGAACTGAAGATCGGTAATGTTGGTATGTGCGAGAGTTGCATCTTTGAGAAGCAAAACAAAGCCAACTTCGTCAAATGCGATCGATGTTTGAAACCAAAATAAAATAAGTGCATGCTGATTTGTGGGATCATTTTTAGTTCCATCACTTTGTGGTTCATTATATTATCATATTCATTGATGACCAACCATACAGATATGAGTTTATTTTTTTTTTAGTTTTTTATAGAAAAATAATGTAATTGATATATTGGAAGATGGAAAGCCTTGGTAGAGAATGAAAAATGTGGGAAACTAAAATGTTTAAGATTATATAATGAGGTTGAGTATGGTGGTAGTTAGTTCAGAAAGTATTATACCTAAAAATAAAATCATAAGAGATAAAACCATTCCAAAAACATCACAACATAATAGGATATTTGAATGCATTAACTAGACCCTATGATGAATGTATTAGAATGAGTTTGCGTGGCGTTATTTATATTTTTTTATATTGAATAGACAAATAAAAAAAATATTTATACATTTTCATGTCTAATATTTTTTATTCTATGACAAAATAAAAGTATTGAAATTAATTTTTTTAATATTTGAAAACAAAAGACACAACAAATTCACTTTATAGTTTTATGTGAATTAATTTTTTTAGTCGGTACAACATCAATAACAAAAATAAGAAAAATGCGAAAATAAGAAATAGATAAAATAATATATATATATATATATATATATATATATATATATATATATATATATATATATATATATATATATATATATATATATAACAGAATAAAATAGGACACCTATAGAAAAAAAAAACAAATTGATAAAAAGAAAGAAAACAAAAAAAAAATTAAACACTAAAAGATATTTTAAAACATCAAAATAAAAAAAAAATCGAAATAATATAAAAGAATAATAATGTACGAAACAGAAAAAAACAAAAAAAACAAAAAAACAAAATATTTATTGTAATTTTTAAACTAATTTCTTTTTAGAGAATCATGTTTGTTATTGATTAAATCAAATATAAAAATGTTTATTAAAATATAAAGTTGATCCAACAATTCACATAAATAGGACCGATAAAAGAAACACAAATCCAATCGAAACTCAATGAAAACCAAACAAATTTTCATCGGTTCGGCTTGGGGTTGTCTTTTGAAATTAAACAGGAACCAGTGGATATATTCTAATACCTTTTAATCGATTAACATAATTCATATCGTGGTTCAAAGGAGAATGTTTGGTTTTGTACCCCTAACAAATTCATATCTCGATACTTTTTCTCTTTTCATTTTCTTTCATGATGTAAAGCATAAAATCGAATATCGTAAACTTGCTTGAATCTTGTCATGTAGTTTTTTTTAATTATGCTTTGAATTTTTATATAAAAAATAAATTTTTTTCTTTTATCGTTTTGAGATATTTGGTAGTGGGTTTGTCTGTATTTTCATATGCTAGAGTGATCTATATTATATGTAATTTTTACCTATAATTTTATATTGTTATATCATTCTTTTGAAGTATTATATTCGGTATTTTTTAATAATAATAATATCATATTATCATAGATTATTCTTACAATCTATTTATAATTTGTTGGTATGTTTCGTACAAAACCCCTAAGGGGTAGCCGAGTTGGTTGAGTATGGCATGCTTGTGACCAAAGGTCATGAGTTCGAGTCCCTTTACATACGCTTTCTTGGCTGAGTCTATCACCTTGTGTGGTTTACTTTCTGGCGTTGGTTTGCATGCTATCGCATCAGACTGAGAGTTTACCTGTGCGCACTCATTGCACTCTGAGTAGCGGCTGCAGGTTCACTCTGGAAAAAAAAAAAGCAAACTACTACGTTTGGTCGTAGTAGGGAAATTGTGAATAAGATTATATGATTAACACCATATGAGCAATTTTTTATCCATACGAACTTGAATTATTTTCATGTTAAAAATATAAAACGGTTAAAGTTTTTTACGAGTTCCGTAAACTAGAACTAGATCTTTTATCGGTTCGAACCAAATCGAAACACCAGTTTTATTAGCCTAGTTTGGCACATTCTAAAATCGGAGAATAAACCCTCTACACATGGCTCAAAACATAGAAAAGATTAATTGTATTTAAATATTATCCTCTATATATATATATATTAAAATCGTTCATGGTTTTTGTGAATAGTGTTATCTAGGATATACTTGGTTGAAAAAGATAGAGAGAGTCTTCCTCCATCCCTCTTCTAAGGCTCTTTCGCACGGCTAACTGCTCCCTATCACCCATTCAAATTTCTCGTTCGATCTTTCTCCAGCAACCGCCTTTACATTCAAAGATCGTTAACCCTCTTTTTGGTTCATTTTACGCCGCCGCAGTTGCTACCATCGAGGGCTGCCTCCAACCTCCATCATCTAATACCTCTCATGTTGAAGCTTCCAAGGATACCCATGTCTCCCTAATGATCTCTAAACCCTCCATCCCGGCCTCTTCACCACCTCAAACTTCTCTTTCGAATGATATTTCTCTCCGGATTGACTGCTTGCGCACAAGAAACCCCGATCCTGATTACCTGAAAGCTACCATGGACGTTTTGACAACTGCCCTGCCTTTGCCAATGCCGCCGCCGGCCTCCAGCCGTCTCTCTCGACATGTCGTCATTGTTAACCACTCAGTACCTCTTAACTTTCGCATGTTGGTACCGGGAGATCAGCCCTCTTTTTGTTCGATGGGCTTCAATATCTTTCCCGCTTCTTCTGGGCCTTCTGTTGGACCCACTTCCCAAATCTCTAAACCTCCTAGCACTCTCATACCAACCTTTTCCATGTCGAACCCTATCTTCAGTGGGCCTGCAAGCCCATTTCCCCCTATTACTTCCAAATATCATATTTCCAGTCTACCCAAACCACACCTCAACTTCCTAAACATCCTAAAATGCCCTCATTTTTCCAATTCTTCTACGCCGTCTTCTAGAAATTACCTCTCATCCTCCACCAACCCCATCCATTCAAACTATCATTCCAAAAATCCATCCACCTCTCACAAATTAGGTGTATCACGTCCGCTCTTGATTTCCTCTCACCGCTCCTCTTATTTACCACCTCACAAATTTGGAGGTAAAGGTCCTCGTCCTAGAAGATTCAAAGATATTTTTTCCGACCAACACCTTAAGAACCCGAACTTCTTCAACCCCTCCCCCGTTTAAATCATCTCCCTTCCACCTTAAATGCTTCCATCTCTACAAAAACCATCCCGCTTTCCCGATCATCCAACTCCCAAGTTTCCTCTCATAGATCAAGCTCAACTGTAAACCCGTCTTCTTCTTTTCCCTCCGATTGGGTTACTGTAGTCTCGGGTTCCTCCAAGCCTTCAACACCCCTTGTCCTCGAAGCTCTCCAAAATGACTTTAACGGAAACACCTTGATTATGGATGACGATGCCATCCTTGGAACTCTGGATTCATGGAAATCTTGGTTATTATGATACTTTATTGAGGAATCTCCTAATCTTTCCCAACTTAAAGCAAGTATCATTGCAATTTGGGGGAAGCTGGGCCTTGAGGAATTTAAATATCTCCCCGAGGGTTACTTCTTTTTCAAGTTTTACTCTTAAGACATTGCTAAGAATATTTTGGAAAATGCACCATGGCTCTTATTGCGGTCTCCTTCTTGTCCTCAAACATTGGGATGCACTCACGAACCTTTCGAAAGATCCTCTTACGGAGCTCCCCATTGGGGTTAAAATATTTAAGCTTCTTTTGGAGCTTTGGACCTAAAAATCCCTTAGTCGCATCGGCTCGGTTCTGGGTATTTCTCTTTACGGCGACAAACAGACCGAAAGAAGAGACAAACAAAAATTTGTTCGTACTTGTATTTTGATCAAAGCAGGTACACATGTACCTACCTTGATCGATTTTGAGTGCTTGGGTAAAATCACTTCGGTTAAATTGGAGTACCAGGGACTCCCGCCCCAATGCACTAGATGCATCGTCTTCGGCCATAGCACTAGATTTTGCTATTCCATCATTCCTGGGTCCCTTCCTTATGTTGTTCATCCATTTACCTCCAGACTTCCTTCATCCTCCATTACCTCCGTTGAGTTTGACCCCTCTGAAGAGACGACCCCTCAGATTGCGGCTGTCGAAAGCGGTGAGGAATCAGATTTCCCGACACGTAGATCCACCCATCGTGGAATGGTCTCTGCTGGACACTGTCATTTTCCTTCTGATAGGGCAACCTCATAACCCGTTGTAAGTATTTAATGTTTATTTCTTCTTGGAATGTGCGTGGGTTAAACGACCCCATCAAACAAAAAGATGTCAATGATTTTATTATGAGTAATAATATTTTGATCATGATCCTTGTTGAAACTAAAGTTTATTCCCAAAATGTCATCCCCATTATTAACAGAGGGGCGTCGTATTGGCACTATTCTACTAACCATGAGCATTACTCGCTTGGTAGAATTTGGATCATCTGGAATCCTTGTGTCATTACCATCTCGAACATTTCCTTTTCCTTCCAATACATCCATTGTTATCTGAAGCACCTAAACTCGCATATTTCCTTCTGATTCACTGCTATTTATGCTTTCAACGAAAGCTCTGAAATAATCCCCCTATGGAATATCCTTCATGCCACTTCCTCCCAAGACCCGGGCGTCCCCTAGGTCTCTATTGGGGATTTCAATACCGTCCGTTGTCCGGAGGAGAGACATGGTTCGTCCAACACCTGGTCCCCGGCCATTGATGATTTTAACAACTGTTGTTTTAATTGTGACCTTAGTGACCTTCGCTCTTCTGGCTCTTTCTACACCTGAAACAGTAAATGCCCTAATAATCCCATTTTCTCCAAGATTGATCATGTCCTAGTTAACAATGACTAGGACGAGGCCTTTCTGAACTCTTTTTCCCACTTTGGATACTCTCGTTCCTCTGACCACTCTATTGTTACCCTTGACTTTGGGATGTTCCGTAAGCGTAAAATGAAACCTTTTAAATACTTTAATATGTGGCAGTCTCACCCTTCTAATACTGATATTATTTCTTCTACCTGGAACCCCACTTGCCCATATCAGGGCATGAAGATGGTCCCCTTTAAACTCAATAGACTCCAGTTCACCCTCTGAAACCTCAATCGAACCGCTTTCAGTGACATTAGCCTTAGAGTTTCGACCGCCGAGTCTAACTCTTCTCCGTCCAAAACCTTCTGGCTAATGATCCCTCCAACCCCCTCCTCATCTCTAAGGAGATTGGGGCTTCCTCAGACTATGTATTCCTGAATCGAGCTGAAGAATTCTTCCTCAAGAAAAAATCCAGGGAAAACTGGCTCAAGCTCGGGGATAGGAACACCAAGTTCTTCCATAATTGTATCAAAGATCGTTTGACTCAAAACAAAATCACTTCCATCATGAACGTTCATGGTAACTTTATTTCTTCCCCTAATGGCATCTCTAATGTCCTTGTTAGGCATTTTAGCTCCCTTCTTGGGACGAGAAACCCTCCTGGGTATACGGGTCTTTATAGAGTCGCCTCCCTTATTTCCTCTAAGGTAAATTTAACGGATAGGTCTACTATGACTCGTCCGATTACTTGTGATGAGATTAAATATGCTCTTTTTAGCATTGATAATAACAAATCCCCAGGCCCTCACGGTTTTAACTCCTCATTTTTTTAAAACTCGTGGTCCATCGTGGGTAACGACATCTGTAATGGAGTTCCAGACTTCTTTAACTCTAATAAGATGGACCCATCTTGGAACTCGACTTTTATTGCCCTTATCCCTAAATCTGATTCCCGAAACCACGCATCTGACTATCGCCCCATCGCTTTATATAATATCGTCTACAAAATCATATATAAAATATTAGCTAACTGAATCAAAGGTGCCTTCCCTTACTTGATTGACAAGTCCCAATCGGCCTTTGTGACTGGTAGGAACATCTCGGATAAAATCCTTCTTTCTCAAGAGTTGCTCAAAGGTTACAATCTTAATTCAAAAGGAAGAAGAGTCGCTCTTAAAATTGACTTAATGAAAGATTTTGACGATGTTAGATGGCACCTTATCCTTGATATTCTTGTGACTATGGATTTCCCGGCTCAAATAATAACATGGATTATCCAGTGTATTGCTACTCCTACCTACACCATTAATATTAATGGTGATCCCACTGAGTACTTCTAGGGAAGGAAAGGACTTAGACAAGGTGACCCCCTCTCCCCCTTCCTTTTTATCCTTGTCATGCAAGTTATCTTTGATATCATCAAGGAGAAGAGCAATAACCCTAATTTCTATTGGAAATGCCAAAAACTTAAAATTGTTAATCTGTGCTTTACGGACGATCTGATGATCTTCTACCACGGTGATACATCTTCGCTGCTCCTTATCAAAGAGGACCTCAATGACTTATTCCACCTCTCTAGCATGTAAATTGGCCCACGAAAAAGCTATATTTTCCTTTCTGGTATTAATCCCACTCTCAAGACTGACCTTATCAACCTTGGTGGTTTCAATATTGGCTCTCTCCTTATGAAATATCTTGGAGTCCCCCTGATTACCAGCCGCCATTCTCACTTAGACTGTCACCCTCTTCTCCATAATATACCGACCCGCATTGGCTCTTGGAACTCCAAGTACTATTCTTACGTTGGTCGCCTTCAGCTCATGAAATATGTTCTTTTTGCTGGGTAAGTATACCGATCATCCATTTTATCCTCCTTTCTATAATTGTAAAAGATCTCACCCAAATCATTCGTCGTTATCTTTGGACCGACCATGATTGGAAAGTCACCGGTGCTAAAGTAGCCTGGACTACTGTCATTGTGCCCCTGATTGAGGACGAGCTTGGGATTCTAGACTTAAAAATCTAGAATCAGGCGACCGTCGTTAAACATCTCTGGTCCGTACTTCTAAATCTATCTGGAACGATTGGATTAAGACTGAAAAAATCAAAAGCAACTGCTTCTGGGTCATGCCTCCTGGCTCTTCCCCCTCCTGGACTTGGAGGAAAATTTTATCTCTCAAGCCTCAGGCCAATAATCTTTTCAAGGTGGCTATCGGGAACGACAAGAACACTTCCTTCTGATTTGACCCTTGGCTCCTCTCTACCTTCTTGGCAAATCACTTGGTTTCATAATTATCCGCGACTCAAGGTTTGGTAAGAACATTATTGTCGCTGACTTTATTTCTGAGGTTCGTTGGGTTTGGCCTCAAAACAGGAGATCAGCGACCGCAAGAAATAGAAACAAACAAATCAAAATCCGCAACATCATTATCTCCCTTCCTACTCCTTGCGCTCTCATTGACGATATCCCCTTTTGGACGGCTAACAAAGGATCACCCTACTTCACGATAAAAAATAATTATAACGTCATTCAATCGTCTATCCCCTGTGTCGGATGAGCGGGATTAGTTTGGAATAATTATAATATTTCTCGTCCCTCTTTTATTCTTTGGCTTGCCATTCAAGGCAAGCTCACTACCTGGGATAAGCTTCTCTCCTAGGGGGATTGTTACCCCCTCTATCTGCGTCCTTTGTAACTCTGCAGACGAAAATATTAATCATATTCTCTATAATTGTAGTTTCACTCGGAGCCTATGGGACTATGCTCGTCTTAAACTTGGGATCCCCTTCCCTAATAACTCCAATTGGAACTCTAGGCTCCTTGAAGCCTCCAATTGGTCCTCATTTAGTCCTCGCCACCTATGGTATGCCTTCTTTAGTGCTATTATTTACCACACTTTGGGGGAAAGAAACAACACAATTTTCGGTTCCCCTCCGAGACTAGCCTCTGCTGTCTCTTACTGTTAGCTTGCGGATCTCCATTTTCGTTTCACGGGAACCAAGATCGGTTGGCATATTCACACGTAACTCTACTAGCTTAATGTTGCATTCTCCTATTGTTTTTCTTCAGGTTGTTGTTCCCTGTGGTCCTGGATGTCCTCGCTTCCCACGTACCCTCTCCCAACTCTACCATTTTTCCTCCATTTCGTTTCTTTTGACCTAGTTTCGGTTTTTTATGTTCTTCTTACTTTTCGGCGTTAAGACAAACCTCGGGGTATGCGCTAGGAACTTGTACGAACATCTTTACCTTTAATGCATTTAATTCAACAAAAAAATAGAGTGTTATTCGTTCTCTATTAGAAATTTTTTATGTTTATCTATCAAAATATATTTTTATAGTTTTACGGAAAAAAAAAATTATAAAAAAATTATTTTGATTTTAAGAAGAATAAACTTTAAAAAAAAGTTCGAGATATTTTTTATAATCTGTAAAATATAAATTACAAAAATAATTTCACGTCAAAGCATGTTATACTATGGCAAAAGAAATTAAATTATTTTTGAAAAAAATATAATAGAAATAAACTAAAATTGTTTCACTTGTAGTTTTATATTATTAATTTGTTTAGTCCATATAAAAATATAAAATAAAAGTAATAATAATAAGAGAAAATAATAAAAGAAAAACTAAAACAATGAAATAATCAAAGCAAATGTAAAAAAATTAAAAAAAATTGAAGAATATAGAAAAAAACAAAGAAAAAAACCAGTGTTGCTGAATAGTTAAAAAATGAACTAGAAAAAGATAGTTCAAAAAATAAATTTTAAAAAACTAAAAATTAAAATATTAATTAAAATAAAAAGTTAATAAAAGAATTGAATAAAAAGGTAAATTAACTAATTAAAAATTAGAAGAAAGAGAAAAATGTAAAAAAAAACAACGTCTATAAAAAAATATAAAAAATAACAAGATATCTTTTTTTGTATTTTTTAAAAAATTAAATAAAAACTAAATGAAGACTTACAACATCAACGAGACATTCTTGATCGGAGAAAGATAATTGCAATTAAAATCCAACATTTTATAGCGAAATACAATAAAAATAAGCTTATTACAACGATAACCGGAATACAACAAGAATCACCAATATCAAACACATAAAATAAACAGATCTTATTGATTTTTTTCTAGGTTTTTTCGTTTCCAAGAAAGACTCGTGTTAGTGTTGGTATTGTTGCACATCCGTTCAAGATCTTTTTCAATTTAAGTCATAAGGAATTTTTTCATCATCCAGAGCCTCTCTATTCATCATCAAGAATGGTTGATCGAGTTGAAATAACAAAGTCTTCACAAAGATTCAAATGAGAAGATTTGAATCTACAAATAATTTTAGGTACCTACAGTCTTCAGATTAAAGAAATAGAGAAAATTCTCAATCAATAGCAACAAGAATCTACACATATCATTATTCATAGCCCAGAATTAAAGGCCCCACCAAACCCACAGAACACAAAAAAGTTTAAGTCTCAAAGTTCACATCTTTATTGAAATTCAAGAATCAATATCATGAGTTTCATCAAAATGAAGCAAAAAACAAAAAGCATCCTGCACAAAGTTATGAAAAGAAATTTACAGCCATAAGGATGAATCCAATTTACAAGGAGATTCCTCATTGGGACCTGAAGTACAACCTAAAATCATATTTGGACGTTGTTAAGCCAATAAGTTTAAGAATGAGGGGCTACATACACCAATAAGCTTCTTTTCCAAAGACTTCTTCAATGTAGTGCATTTCTCATATCAAGATAATTATGATTTACTTAATAAATCTAGATTTACTTTAAAAAATAAATTTTATCCAGGAAGACCTCAATTAAGAGTTGTTCAAACATTTATAGAAAAACAAAAACTTATATCTGTTTTTTTATAATAAACACATCCGAATTGAACTTGTTTTAATAGATGTTCTAAAAATCATATAGAAAAGGAATCTCTGGACTATTGGTCAGCATTCGATGAGGCTTCTAAAATGAGAACCTCATTTCAACCCTAAAAAGGAATCACATGTAACCCTAGTGTGGGTTACATTTTCAAGATTTCCTAAATTTCTTTATATTTCTGATACAATTAGTATTATAGCTAAAACTTTAGGTGAGCCTTTAAACATTTTCATCCAAAATAAATATGTATGGCTAGACATAACTAGTATCCGGCTTGGATAGAGTTGGACATATCCAAGCCTCTCAAAAATAAAATATGGATTGACTTTGGAGGTCAAGATGGATTTTGGCTGGATTTCCACCATATTGGTCATAATTAAAGATAATGTAACAAATATAAAAATAAAAATCATACACAAGACTTGAATAATAATTCTAATTTGGGACAAATTGGAATTAATCAAAATAATATACCTATCAAAAATACAGAAGTTGACAATCCTAAAGTAAATCCTTAACAATCAGTGACACAAAGGAATACAAAGAGAAACTAATTTTGTCAACTTTAAGGAATTAGAAAAATCATCAATGAATCCAACATTGATGGGTTTGAATATTATTGGAAATGAACTCTGGTGTGGATAATAATTGCCTGAGGGTAGGCTGGTAATTTCAGTTGGTGTTTTATGGTGGTGTGTGGGTGTTAAGTGTTTAGAGTAGAGAGTAGAGAGATAATTAAGCAGCTTGGTAGCAGTTAATTCTCATTACCCACAGTTAATGCAGGTGGTTGGGTATTTATACCCTGATGTTTGGGCCCTTATGGGCTTTCGGGTCATGTTTAATGGATACGGGTCATGTTCAAAGACCCATGAGCTCTAAGTAGGAGAGCAAGTAGCTTAGTCAAGAAGTGTTTAGGTTTTTTAGTACTTTTGTCATAGTTCGAACAGTCCTATGGTCATAGTGTTCAAAATGATCTGTCCGGTTTGTCTGATATGTCCGGTCCGGAGGCCTTGGACCGATCTGTCCTTGACCGGGGAGCGTGCAGAATTCGGACTCATCAGGAGCCCCTTTTTTAGGTGTTTGTGCAAGTATCCTTGCCAAAGACCTGAAAAACAGTCTGATGTCAGAGGTAGTTTTAATCCGGACAGGTCTATGGGTTTATCCGGACAGATAAAGCTTTACGAATTCAAAACGGTTTTTGCCAGAGTTCGTGGGACACGTGTCGCTCTCTGGTTGGTTGCTTCAGCCGTTTTTTCACCTTGAATCTCGAACCCACCTTCTTCGAAAAGCAACCTCTTTAATTACAGGTGGTGACATCAGCGTCATCTTTTAATCATTGCCAAACTTTTCGAATTCTCCTAGGAATCAACTGCTTTTTCAGATTTACTATAAATACAAATTCATTTCTACTGTTTTACCATCTCCTTCAAACTTACTTCTGTAAAAAACTCTCAAAGCTTTCTCTCTCTAAAGCAAAAAATTTAGTACAATAGTTTATGTTTACAGCGAGGAACGCTCTTGTCAAAGGCGGGTGGCTCAACCTTTCTGAGTTAGAGAAGGCTCAAAAAGTCGAAAGAGAGAGACGGATTGCTGCAGGGTTACCTGCCTCACCTGTTGACAGACCTATCACTTCTGCATCTGAGTCAGATCGTGGCTCGTCCTCTTCCAAAGGTACCAAGCCTAGAAAACTATTTCAAACCACCCTCTCCCCCATAATTTATGGTTCCTCAGTTCAGGAATCGGTGCCTACAGTCGAGCCAGGAGTCACAGCCACTAGCCTTAGAAAACCTTCTCCCTTTCTTGCAATGGGATCAGACACGGAGCGCTCTCCTGAGAAGCTGTTTGATAAGAGGAAAGGCCGGCTGGTTAAAGGCCAAGGAACCAGAAACACCCCCTCAAGATCGGGGGCAAAAGATAGCAGCACCGGATCAGAGGTGCCAATTAGAGCTCCTAAGGACAGGCTGTCCGGACCGGAGGGCTTCAATCCAAACCTTCAACCAGAAACTTCTGCTCCAAACACTTTACCGGAGAGCAGAAGTCAAAGGGGCACTGAGGCCCATCAGTCCGGAGATAAGGCTGAATCAAATTTGAACCCTCCCCCCACTACAGCTGCTGAAATCCCTTCAACGATCATGGAGGAAGTGATGGAGGACTCTGTTGAAGAGGCCCCATTTGATTCTGAGCCCTCCGGTCAGACTAGCAAAGAGATAGTTGCCAAGAAGGACAAGGGCAAAAAAAAAGTTGTACTTGAGGCATCCGGATCTGCCGGAGAGCCTAGATGGAAAAGTAGGGCCTTGTTTTCACAAGGTCAGCGTTAACTATCTTCTCTCCCTACAAAAAATCAACTATGCGTTCATCCACACTGCTGAGTTGGGCAGGATGCGTTCAAAATGGGGTATTCCAGAAAATGTAAAGATCAGGATCCCTATACATCCGGAGACCCCCATGGATTGCAAGTTAAGTGAGGTGGTTATGTTCACAGAGCTGTTCAACTGGGGGCTCAGGCTCCTAGTAGACCCAGAGATTGTCAGATATTTCCATCTGATCAAACTCTGTCTGAGCCAGCTGAGCCCGAACGCTTGGTATACCCTTATGTCATGCATCATGGCATCAAGGCTGTCCGGGATCCCTCTGCCCATGGAGGAGTTTGTTGCAGTGGCTAGCCTGTGTAGAAACCACCACATCCCCTTCTACCACTTTAACATGGGGGATAACTTCAAGGCGGTGGATGATTTGCTGGAGGCAGAGAGGAATTGGAGGACCCGGTTCCTGTTCGTCAGTGGTGCCTGGGAAAATGGCAAGAAGATAAAAGCCGGAGAGAACCCAAGCTCCTCAGAAGCAGGTGGAGGAGTGACCGTAAGCATCTTGCCTTTATATTTTTTTCTCTCTTGCCTTTTCTTTTTTGACCTACTTTTTACTAATTTGTCTTACTTTTGTTTTAGCAGAACTGCCCAAGGAGTTTAGTGACCACTTGAAAGCCGGGCAGGTCACTTGTGGCAAAATTAATGCATGGGCTGCTGAGAACTGGGGGAACCGATTCCACGACGCTTTCACCAGTGGAAATTTGGCAAGGTCTCACCTGTGGAACACCACAGGTCGGAGAGACTTGACCTGGGAGGAGCTCACCACCCAACCTTCTCTAGATGTTGTGCTCAAGAGGACCCATGAACCAGATGGGAAACTCGTCCTACCAGGCCGGGCCAAAGCCCCGAGCAAGATGAAAGGCAAGAAGAAGAAGGGAAAAAGGGTGATGGGCGATGCCAACCCTACTGATGCTGAGAATGATGCTCCAACAGTCCCGGAGGGGCCAGCCCAAAGCCAAATCGATGCTGCTCTCTTGCAAGTAGTGGAGCAAGAGACTGAGAGGCAGGAAACGAATCTCCCAAAACCTCCAAGGGCTTCCAAGAGAAATCGCAAACATGGAAGCGAAGGTGCAGACCGGGAGGCGAAGAAGAAAAATACTTCTAAGGGAAACGAGCTTTCTCTCCGGGCTCCGGAGCCTTCTTTCCAAGTTGAGCCTTCTGACCCAACGTACGCTGAAGAGATTCCGGGGGACTTTCACACTGATGAGGTTGAGGGAGGAGATCTCAACATTGATGGAGTGGACATCACTGGTCTTGGTGAGCTTGGTGAATACTTCCTCAACTTCCCCAGAGATGACTTTGCAGGGCCTTACATTCCTCCGAGCAGCTCCAACACGGTCAATTTTAACGGTAAGACTTTTATTGTCTCTAGTGAAGAGGATACCATAGCTCACTCCTTGTTAAGCAATGTGCAGCCGGTACTTACGTTAGAGAGACAAGTCCGGGGTCAGGCAGACATCATTAAAGACTTTAAGTCTGAGAAGGAAAAGCTGTCCGAAGACCTTCGCACTGCCACCTCCAATGCTGCCATGTTGAAAGAAGAAAACGAGGAGTTGAAGAGAAGTTAAAAGACAAGAACCACCAAAGTCACCACTTTAGAGGAAACCATCAAAGACCTCGAGGAGAAACTGTCCGGTCTGGAAAAAGACCTTGCTACCTCAAAGGGAGAAACCAAGGCAAAGGACAAAGTCATTACCAACTTAACCACTGATAAGATTGCTCTTGAGAATGCAGTGTCCAAGGTTGTCGAGGAGAAAAATACTTTGTTACAGGAGAATGAGGCCAAGATCCAAGCCAAGATCAATACTTATGACAACCAGATGATCAAAAGCGAAGAGCAACTGCTTGAGAAGGTGAGGTCTGACATGGTTCTACTCTTCCATGAAAAGTTTCCGAAGAAGAACCTAGGGGACTTATGGCTTTACGTTGAGCCTGAAGACCTCCCATACCACACGATGGCCGAAGGCGACAGGTATGGCTACTCCAGTGACTCCTCAGGTGATGAAGAACATACTGGGGAGAGCCCAGATGAGGAGAAAGACGATCCTAAAGGCAAGAGGGTAAATGAAGGTGAGCCATCTTCAAAGGCTCAACCTTAACTTATGATCCACTTTGTTCATTTTCTATCCAGACTAAAGTCCTTGGAAGGCCAAGGCACTCTTTTTGTAATGGTGTCCGGTATTTGACCGGACAGGTTTTTTGTTGTTTGACTTTGATCATTTAAAAGTCCTTGGAAGGCCAAGGCAATTTCAAGTTATTAATTTCAATGAATATTTCTGTTCTGTACAACTATCATCTTCTTTCATTGCTTGTTCTAATTTTGATAGCCAGAGTTTAAGTAGCCTTTAGCTGTTGCATTGTGAGAGTGTTTAAGTTCTCCGGCTAGAGTTTAAATAGCCCTTAGTTATCTCAATCCGGATAGTATGACAAGGGACAAAACTTTAAAAACACTTAGAAATTTTTTAAGAAGGCATCAAATTTTATTTAACAGCCCGGACACCTTATTAAAACCTCTCCGTGCCACCAGGGAGGAAAGAGTATGCCCCCAAATATTTACATGGATGTTCAAACAAGTAAATATTTACACAAGTGATATTCCAAGTACATCCTGAGATGCTCGATATTCCAAGGATGTGTTAGAACTCTACCATCTTTGTCTTCCAACCAATAAGTTCCAGGCTTAATTCTTTCAACAACCATATACGGACCCTCCCAAGTTGGGGCCAACTTTCCGAACAGCTTTTCTTTAGTGTGTAAGAAGACCTTCCTTAATACTTTGTCCCCTGGTTGGAAATCTCTTCTTTTAACTTTGGAAGCAAACCTGCTTCTCATCAAGCCTTGATAGTGTGCAACTCGAAGGTGAGCTTTAACTCGTCTTTCTTCTATCAAATCAAGTTGACCTCTGATTGCCACCTCGTTAGCGTGTTCGGAGAAGTTATGAACACGAAAGGAGGGGAGAGTTGCCTCTATGGGAGCTAATGCATCCATCTCATAGACCAAAGCAAAGGGTGACTCTTGTGTTGCAGCCCCAGGTGTTGTCCGGTAGGCCCACAAGACCTCTTGTAGATAACTAGGCCACTTCCCAGCAGCCCCTTCCAAATTCTTCTTTAAACCAAACAATATAGTTCTGTTAGCCACTTCAACTTGCCCATTTTCTTGTGGGTGGAAAGGTGAAGAAAAACAATGTTGTATACCCCTTGAGGCACAGAAACTTTCCATTTCCCTATTGTCGAACTGTGGGCCATTGTCTGTTGTTATTTTCTGTGGGACACCAAATCTGCAACAGATGTTGGATAGAATGAATTTTATAACAGCTTTTGATGTTGCCCCTGCTAGGGGTGTTGCTTCTATCCACTTCGAAAAGTAATCTATGGCCACAATTATAGTTTTGTGTCCTCCGGACGCCACAGGGAGAGGCCCCACTAAATCCAATCCCCATCGAGCAAAAGGAATGGGCTCAGAAATTGATTCTAAAGGAATGGCTGGTACATGAATTTCATTGTTGTACCTCTGGCATAGGTCACACCTTCTTACCAATTCCTTAGCATCTTTTATAATTGATGGCCAATAGTAACCGGAGAGTAAAACCCTTCTTGTTAAAGCTCTAAACCCACAATGGGCTGATCCCTCACCATCATGCAATTCGGAGAGAACCACTTGTGATTCTTCATCCCCCAAACAGCGCAGGAGAGGTTTACTATAGGACTTTTTGTACAACACTTCTCTCAATATGATGAAACCACGAGCCTTATGTTTCAATGTTCTGGCTAGTGACTTATCCGGAGGCACGACACCATCGGAGAGATATTGCATGAGAGGAAACCTCCAGTCTTGAGGTTGTTTCACTTGTACTTCAAAAATTTCCTCTTCTTTACCCTTACTAAGTTGAATGGAAGGGCTTTCGAGCACATGGATCCATGGATATGACTCTGTATATGTTATGGTTGCCAATGAGTCTGCTAGCTCATTTTCTGTCCGGGGAATATGCTCATAGACAACACCTTTAAACTTAAGTGCTTCATTTTTGAGGAGTAAATACTTCGCAAGTTGCTCCTTCTTAGCCTCAGATTGGCCTTGGGCATGGTGGATAAGTAGTTGGGAGTCGCTTAGCAGTTTGAGCCTCTTAGCCCCACAGATGTAGGCTAACTTTAACCCAGCTATAGCTGCTTCGTATTCGGACTCGTTATTAGATGCCCTGAAAGCAAAACAAATAGCTTGGTACATGTTGTCTCCATACGGGGAAGTCAAACACACCCATGCACCACACCCCATAGTGCTAGATCCACCATCTGTTTGGACGATCCATACCTTTTTATCTTTTATGTCAGTAGTTTGCTCTGAATCCCTGTCGGAGTGGAATTCACCCAAAAAGTCTGCCACAGCTTGGGCCTTGACTGCTGTTCGGGGAGCAAAATCTATGTCAAAGTCCCCCAATTCTACTAACCACTTAGTCATCCTGGTTGAAATGTCTGCCTTTTGGAGGACATTCTTCAGAGGGAAAGAAGTCTGGACGATGATGGGATGAGCCTCGAAATAAGGCCTCATCTTCCTGGCAGCTATTACCAAGGCCAATGCTAACTTTTCGAGTTTCAAGTAACGTCTTTCTGCATCTACCTAACATTTGCTGATGTAGTATACTGGATGGGGATGACCACCGACCTCTCTTATCAACACAACACTGATGGCATAACTTGAAACTGCCAAATATACGAAGAGGGTCTCCCCATCAACTGGTTTAAACAAAGTCTTGGGAGAGGACAGGTGCTTCTTGATCTCATTGAAAGCCTCATCACACTGTGGGGTCTAATCGAATCCTTTTGCATCCTTCAAAGTTTGAAAGAAAGGTGCACACCTATCCGAAGACCTTGAGATAAATCTGTTTAAGGCAGCTAACCTCCCCGTTAACCGCTGTACTTCTTTAATGTTTCGAGGAGGTTCCATTTGGAAAAGAGCATTTAGCTGGTCCGGATCGGGTTGTATTCCATGCTCACTTATGATATAGCCTAGAAACTTCCCGGACTGCACTCCGAACACACACTTTTCTGGGTTTAATTTCAAAGTCATTTTTACCAAGTTGGCAAAAGTTTCTTGGAGATCGGACAAGTGCAACTGCTCATCTACACTCTTCACCATCATGTCATCAATGTACACTTCCATATTTCTTCCAATTTGATCAGCAAATTCCTTGTTGACTAACCTCTGATAAGTAGCCCCAGCATTTTTCAAACCAAATGGCATTACTTTGTAGCAATGAAGACCTCTGTCAGTGACAAATGTGGTATGCTCTTGATCCTTTGGATCTACTTGAATCTGATTGTATCCAGAGAAAGCATCCATAAAGGAAAGCAGCTTGTTCCCAGAGGTGGAGTCTACTAACTGATCAATCCGGGGAACTGGATACAAATATTTTGGGCAATCTCTATTGAGATCTGTGAAGTCAATGCACATGCGCCATTTTCCATTCTTCTTTTTCACCAAGTCAGGATTGGCAGTCCACAAAGGGTATTGAGACTCCTTGATGTGCCCCATCTTTGTGAGCCTGTCAACCTCTTGTACAATGACATCAGCCTTTTCTTTGGAAAAAGCTCTTCTTTTTTGAACCAGTGGACGGATAGGTGATGTGATATCACTTCTGATGGGACCCCAGTAACATCAGCATTGCACCAAGCAAAAACGTGCTGATGGTTCTTCAAAAACTTTAACATTTGATCTTTCAAAACAGGTGGCATTTTAGACCCTATCTTGACACTTTTCCCATCTTCCAAACAGTGTGTTTCTACCTCTTCAACTGGTATCCACACTCCGGGGGTCTCTCTGGGGTCATCAATTTCACCCTCACCCCCATAAAGGCCCTCAAACTGCTATTGTTCATTAATACGGACTGCCCCCAGCGTTCGAGGAGCCAGGGCAGTGGCATAACATTCTCTTGCAATCTTTTGGCTGCTCCGGGCGACTCCAACCTGTCCCTGAACAGCATACTTCAAGCATTGGTGGACTGTTGACGCCACTGCATGCATCCTAGAGAGCCAAGACCTCCCTAGTATAGCATTATAGCAAGTGGGACAATCCACCACAATAAAGAGTATTCTGACCATTTTCTTGAAAGGGCCCTTGCCCAATAACACTTCTTCTTCGAACTCTCCGATCACATCTGCTGAGCTGCCTGTGAAGCCCACGATTGATCTGTCCGAATTCTGAATTACAGCTGGATTTTTCATTTTCTTGTACGTGGTTAGGAAAAGGATATTGGCTGAGCTTCCAGTATCCACCAGGATTCGTCTTATGTCATTGCCCCCTATAGATGCTCCTATGACAACAGCATCCTCATGAGGGCCAACAATGTTTCTTAAATCATCTTCATCAAACACAATGAAGGGGAATGAGTTTGGTGACTGATAGGATGTCATGCCTCCTTCTAGCTGGGAGGCTATAGTATGAACATGCCTCTTCCTCGAAGAAGCAATAGGAGCTGTCATAGTGCCCCCCCCCCCCCCGAAAATTGTAAGTGACTCGAAAAACTTAATGAGCCCGGAGTCCGATCTAGAACATTCCTCTATAGCACCCACTCTATTTCGAGTTGGATCAGGATCCAAGTACTCAGATTCCACGTCGAACCTTTCAATTATAACCATGGCTCCCTCCGGAGGAGCATTACTTGGACCAACCCGGTGAGTGTTATCAGGCCTGTTACCCCCTCTTCTTTTAACGTAAGCTCCCAGCTTTCCCCTCTAAATCAAGTTTTAAACTTCTTGTTTCAATGCTATACAGTGATCAGTGGTATGACCAATATCATTGTGATATTGGAAAAAAGAGTTATTGCGATGCTCTCTGGAGACTGTAGTGTTGCCGGTCTCCGGTAATGCACCTCATCCTTTGTTTTATAAAAAATAGTGGCCACACTTTTTTTTCACTCTGCGAACCACTCCGGTTGTACCCATGGCCCTCTCTTGTTTCTGGATTGCTGACTTTGAGCAAGAGCAGCTGGTTGAGACTGAGCTTTTTCCCTACCATGCCCCTGTCCGGTTTCTCTTGCTTTGTTCCCGGACTAATTCTGATTGGGATTTGGTGCCACTGGGGTAGACCTCACCTGCCTGTGCACCCTGGTTTTCTTTGTTTCATCGACGTTTATTTTTTTGCCAACCTGATTCAGCAACCCTCCCCATGTCATGGCCTTTTTTATGGTCACTGAATCAACTAGATTGCCTGGGTTCAAACCCTGCCTTAGGGACGCTATTGCTACTTGTTCGAAGCAATCAGCCAACCCATTCTTGGTGTTTACAAAACGACTTATATACTCTTTCAAGGACTCATTTGGTTCCTGGGCACAATGGATTATTGTGTCTCCATTGCCTTTTAGCTCTTTACTCCCTACGAACTGCCTTCGAAAGGCTACCCAAAAAGTATCGAAATCTTTAATACAACCCTGAGGCAGGCTGTTGTACCACTTTAGAGCACTCCCCGTGAATGACTGGGAGAATGCCCTACAGAGCAGTTTGTCATCATCATCAAAGTTCATCATGAAGTTTTTAAATTGCTCCAGATGGTTGTCCGGATCAATACTGCCATCGTACTTCTCTATTTTGGTGCTGTCAAACCTCTTGGGGAGGTTTCCGGAAAGAATTTTAGAAGACAACGGAGATTGCCTCCAATTCCTTCCACGACTGAGCACAGTACCTTTATTGGGAGGTGCAAAGATACTTGGTTCATCGTGGAAAGTGAAGGGATCCATCAGCATCTTGTCCACATGCCACCGGTTATGAGATGATCCCTTACCAATATGCCTCTTCATCTTTCCTTGTCTATCCCTTTTTCTTGAATATTTTTTAATTTGCTTTTGTTTCTTTCTGGTTCGACCCTCATCGCTGCTAGAGGACAAGGATTTTTCAACTCCCTCACTGTCCAAAGAGCTATCAGAAGATTTTGAGCTTGAGTCAGAACTCTCCACTGGCTTAGACCGGTGAGACTTTTTGGAACTGGCATGAGTCTTTTTGGTGCTCACATGAGTCTTCGAAGACTCATGCTCTCTAGGGTTATCGGTGTGATGAGTAGCTGATGCTTTGGACTTTTCTTTCACGCCCATCTTGGCCTTTTCAGCCCTCAGAGCTTCTATTTCACCCTTTAGCCTATCACGCTCTTCAATAGTGTATTCATCATTCTCTCCCACCACTTCGAGCAAAGCTGGTGGTATTTCTGGATTGTCCGGATTCATTCGGACAGATTTTTTTAAGCTGGTTTTGAATGCTTGATTCAGGCACCTTCTTCTCCCACTGTGGTCGCCAATTTGGTGTGGATAATAATTGCTTGAGGGTAGGCTGGTAATTTCAGTTGGTGTTTTATGGTGGTGTGTGGGTGTTAAGTGTTTAAAGTAGAGAGTAGAGAGATAATTAAGCAGCTTGGTAGCAGTTAATTCTCATTACCCACAGTTAATGCAGGTGGTTGGGTATTTATACCCTGATGTTTGGGCCCTTATGGGCTTTCGGGTCATGTTTAATGGACCCAGGTCATGTTCAAAGACCCATGAGCTCTAAGTAGGAGAGCAAGTAGCTTAGTCAAGAAGTGTTTAGGTTTTTTAGTATTTTTGTCATAGTTCGAACAGTCCTATGGTCATAGTGTTCAAAATGATATGTCCGGTTCGTGTGATATGTCCGGTCCGGAGGCCTTGGACCGATCTGTCCTTGTCCGGGGAGCGTGCAGAATTCGGACTCATCAAACTCTACGACAATCCGAAGGGGTAGTTCGGACAGAATCAACAAGGTTCAATGGATGAATAATAAGCTCAAGTGAGTTATTACTCAGTTGTGTGATAAACCATATTTTGATCTTGGGCTTTAAAGTCTTTAAAGCTGACCCGAATCTAAGATCCGACCCAAATGGCTCATAGATCCTAAAACAAAAGTATATATATGCCCCACCAACCATATTAAATGGGTTGGATATTTTTGTAGAAACATAATGACTAGGATAAAACTCTCTTATCTCTCTACGTTCTACTTAAAAATTTAATACACATTTGATAAATTACTCAAAATACCTTTCGATTAGAAATCATCTACACCAGATTGGCGACTACAGTGGGAGTAGAAGGTTCCTGAATAACTTTATTCAAAATCAGTAAGTAGAAATCATAGTTCGGATATTCTCAAAGCATGGATCTTAATATGCAAGATGTTCCACCTCCTGAAGCTGAAGGTGTAAGAGGGAATAATGATCATACTATTGTATTTCATGTCAATCACAACACAGATGACAGATAATTCATGCAGGATGAACGTGATCAGTTTACAACTGAAATTGAAGCTCTAAGGGCCCAAAAGCAAGCTGAAAAAGAAGTGAAGGAAATATCTGATTCATCTGGTTTGTCTGCAGATGAACATGATGACAATTATCGGTCCCCAAAGGCTCATGTCAAATCTAAAAAGGCACATCGGGCTAAACAAGTTATGAGTACATCGGACTCTTCTGATGGTTCGTCCACTAATTCTGACTCTGGTGAGTCTTTTTCATCCAGTAGTGACGAGGTCCGTCAAAGAAATAAATTGAAGCCAACTAAGAAACATTCAAGGAAAAGGGACATGAGAGGCAAAATAAAAAAGAATAAAAAGCAAGGAAAAATAAAGGGTTCATCAGATTATGGCATTGATCATTTATTGAGTGCTCAATTTGCTATCCAATCTGAACCAGATATTTTGCTACTCCTAGTGAAGATACAATATTTAGCTGAACTCATGATTGGAGGCAATCACCACTGTCCTCGAAAATACTCTCCGAACAACCACCTCGAGCACTTTTAAAACTTTATGATAAACTTTGATGACAATGACAAATTGTTATGTCAGGCTTTCTCACAAACCTTTAAAGGAAGTTTCCTAAAGTGGTATAACGGTCTGCAATAGGTATCCATCAAGACAAATTGATATGTTATGGGTGGCATATCGAAGGAAATTTATGGGAAATAAGGAGCTCAAAGGGAATGGTGATACTATTATCCATTGTGCCCAGGAGCCTAACGAATCATTAAAGGAATATATCAGTCGATTTGTGAATACGAAAATGGGCTAGCTGATTGTTTTGAACAGGTGGCTATCGCCTCTTTTAGACAAGGATTAAATCTAAATATATTAGATGATTCGGTAACTCGGGAGAAGGCAGTAACTTGCGGAGGGCTTTTAAATCAAGTTGGAAAACATATTACGGTTGAATAAACTAAAATTCTAGAGTACTGCGTCAGAACAGGTCTGCTGCTATGACATCAATTCCACAAGCTACTACTCAATCCCAAACCACTATTAATTATAGGTTGAAAGAACTGGGTGAAAGTGTAGCTATAGTATATGATAAAAACTAATAATATTGTCCATTTTAAAAGGCCGACCCCAATCCAGTCTCTTAAATAGAATCGGAGTAGCCGTTTCTGTAAATACCACAATGATATGGGTCATGATACACATGGTTGTATAGCTTTAAAACAAGAAGTACAGAATCACTGGGAGAGGAAAGTTGGGTGCCTTTGTTAAAAGACAAGGGGGCAGTAGATAAGATAATACCAACTCACAACCCAACAATAATGCACCCCGAACAGCCTCACCAACCGGTCGAGGGCAAAGTATGGGGGAAAGAAGATACAATGACGATTGTGGAAAGATTTGACGTAGACTCTGAATATCTTGATCCTAATCCAGACTAGAATCAAGTTGGGTTAATAATAGATAAGGCTGCAACTATTTCCGATATGCGCAAGTTTTTCGAATCATTGACTATTTTTAGGGGATATATTGTAACAAAACCCTCGATTTCTTCAAATAAAATATATGTTAATAGTTTGAAAACTCAGTTAGAGGGTAAAATATCCACACATTTTTACCAAAACCCAGCTCTATTCATTGTTTTTGATGGAGAGGATTTAAGAGATATTGCAGGCCCACATGAGGATGTTGTTCAGATAGGGGCATCTATTGCGGGAAATGATATACGTCGAATCTTGGTTGACACTGGTAGTTCGGAAAATATATTATTTTAACTACTTATAGACAGATAAAGAATCCTTCAGTCATCCAATGTTCGAACAGAACCATTGTAGGCTTAACTGGGAGTTCTACCAATGCCATCGGGAAATGTGAAGAAAAAGTGTTATTGGGTCAAAGACCATTTAAAAATATGGTGGTTGATTTTCCAACATCTTACATCGCCATATTCGATAGATCTTGGCTCTCCAGAATGCAGTGGCTTCTACTTTCCACCAATGTTTAAAATATGTTGTGGAAGGTCAAGTAGGTATTTTCCGAAGAAGTCAGAAAGTAGCTCGTGAATGCTATGCCACTGCTCTTGCCTCAAAGTCATTGGAGGTAGTGAAAATAAACAAAAAATAGCAGTTAGTCGACCCTTCTTCCAATCAAAATAAAATAGGTGATCCAAGGGAGGCTCTCAGCATTGTAATTATAATTGAAGAAGTTTAAAGTCATTGCCTGGCAGAAGGCAAAAGTGTTAGGGCTGGAGCCAAATTACCATTAAGGTTAAAATAAAAATTATTATATTTTTTTTTAAACAATCTACATGTGTTTGCATGGTTCAATAAATATGTGACCAGATTTCTATCCAATGTGATCAGTCACAAACTATGAGTCTGATCTGATATTGGGCCAGTTGTACAAAGAATAAGGAATTTTCCTAGAGAAAAATCTGAAATGATTGTGCAAGAAATGTATCGGCTAACCAAAGATGGGGCATATTAATGGATCGCAATGCCCTCTTTTGACACCTAATGCACTATTGGTCAAGAAAAAGAAAAAGAAATGGTGTATGTGTATTGACTTCAAATATCTTAATAGAGCTTGTCCTAAAGATCCTTTCCGAGTGCCCCCAGCTAGACCAACTAGTAGACTCTACGTTAGGAAACAAATTATTATCTTTTATTGAGACTTTATCTGGGTACAATCACATACTGATGCATCTGAATGATCGAGATCATAGTACTTTTATTAATTATATGGGGCTCAATTTCTATAAGATGATGTCATTTTGGTTGAAGAATGCTAGAGTTACTTATCAGCGATTGGTGAATAAGGCGTTTGCTAACCAAGTTAGGAGAAATGTAGAGGTTTACATAGATGACATGATGGTGAAAATTCCTAAGGAGGAAGATCACATATCTGATCTCCAAGAAACGTTTTCTAACCTAGAGGCTATCAACCTGGAGTTAAACCCTAAGAAATGTATATTTGGAGTCCGAGCTGGTAAGTTTCTGGGATATATTATAAGTAAAAAAGGGATTCATGCTGATCAAGATTAGTTAATTATTTAGCCATCGATCCACCTCAAAATACTAAAGAAGTCTAGATACTAACCGGAAGATTAACTGCTTTAAATCGGTTTATCTCGAGATCATTGGATAATTGCGCTCAGCTTTTCGAAGTTTTAAGGAATGTTAAAAACTTTAATGGGTCTCAATAGTGTGATTAAGATTTCCTTTATATCAAAAAACTCTTGTCTTCCTCCAAGATATTATTCAATCCTATTCAAGGAGAGAGACTCTATATATATTTAGTAGTATCGGAATATGCACTAAGTGTTGTGTTGGTAAAAAAAGTGGATAATTACCCCGTCTGGTGTATTATATAAGCAAGAGTTTATTAGAAGCTGAGAAAAAGTAATTTAAGTTATAAAAATTAGCCTTAGCACTGGTGATAGCAGCTAGAAAAATGAGACCTTACTTTGAAGCACACGCTATCACTGTTCGAACGTTTTTTCCGTTAAAGAACTTGCTACAAAGGCTGACATATCATGAAGAATGACTAAATGGTCAGTTGAGCTTGGAGACTATGATATTGATTTTGCACCTCGAACTGCAATGAAGGCCCGAGCCGTAGCTGACTTCTTGGTAGAATTTCATACTGAGAGACCTCATTAAGAAGCTCAAGGTAGTAAATTTCATAAAGAATGGGTAGTCTAAACGGATAACGGGTCTAGTACGATGGGATGTGGAGTTTTAATTTGTTTAACTTCTCTTTCTAGTGACACAATGTACCAAGCTATATGCTATGGTTTCATAGCATCCAATAATGATTCAGGGTATGAAGCACCCATAGCTGGTTTGAGGTTAGCTCAATTATGTGGAGCAAAAATGATCTAGTTAATATGTGACTCTCAATTACTTATTCATCAGGCTCAAGGGAAATATGAAACCAGAAAAGATGAGCTGATAAAGTATCTACAAGTGTTAAAATAAATTTGCACAAGTTTTAAATTCATCTGATATGAACATATCCCTAGATCAGGAAACAGTGTGGCAAATTCTTTAGCCACCACATCTTACTCTAAAGCATACCATTGGATCCTTACGCAAGAATGTCGTTCTATTGACTCAATTCAAGAAATAAGGGTGAAGTTGAAGGAAGTATGAATATATCTGGCATGCAATCCAAAGATTGAAGATATCAAATCCAATAGTTTATTATGATGGATTTTTACCTTCGGATAAGAGTTTGGCTAAGAAAGTAAAATACAAGGCTTGTGGGTTTCTGGTAATGAAATGAGTTCTTTATAAAAATTATTTCAGTAGGTCTCTCATGTGGTGCCTTGGTTTTATAGAATCTCAAAATGTTTTATTTGAATTACACGATGGAGAGGGGTCAGTACACGATCGTTATAAAGCTTTAACCAGGAGAGTTTTGTTAACAGGATACTACTGGCCCATTATAATGACAAATGCTAAGTATTTAGTCGAAATATGCGATCCTTGTCAAAAATATGGAAATGAAATTCATGTGCCAGCAATTCTCATAGAGTCGGTATCTGAACTTATACCCTTCGATAGATGTTGACTAGATTTAGTTGGACCTCTTCCCATGGCCTCCGGTGGTTGTCGAATTATAATTTTGGCAACAGACTACTTCTCTAAGTGGATATAAAATACACCCTTATTTAGAACAAGATCAAAGGCAGTGATAAAATTTATCATCTCCAACATATGCTGCCGATTCCGAATTTCCAGACACATCATTATAGATAATGGTCCTCAGTTCGACAACAGAGACATGGAAGCATTTTATATTTTAAGAGTCTGGAAGGAGCTGCAGGAAAATAGTTGAGCTATTTGCAAGAAATGTTATGGGCCTACCGAGCCACTTCTCATACAACCAATAAGGAGTCTTCTTTTTCTCTTGTTTATAGGATGGATGCAATCACACCTATAGAATATACTTTGCCTTCATTTAGAGTAAAAAATTATTCTGAACAAGATAATGATATGGCTGTGAGGAGTCACCTGGATTTAATTGAAGAAAGAAGAGTGAAAGCACATTTAAGAACAACACACTACTAGGGTTTGATGAGAAGTAGGGCTGCATCTAAATTTAAAAGAGGATATTTCCAGGTAGGGGATAAATTATTAAGAAAAATGTTATTACATACCAAGACGAAACAATTCAAAAAGCTGGCTCCGAATTGGGAAGGCCCATACATGGTATGTGAAAAAGTTAAGCAAGGAACATACATACTTCTAGACAAAGAATGCAACCTTTTAAAGTATCCTTGGAAAATTGATCATCTGAGGTTATATATAGAATGAAATCATCATGTAAATAATAATTTTGTTGTACTTCAATGTAAATATCTAGGGGCATACTCTTTCTAATCTTGGTGGCGATGGGAGGTTTTATTGAGGTGTCCAGATCTCAATCAATATACTATCCTTTTTATATTTAAAGAAATTTTTGTGGTTATGGAGGTGATCGAATGATTTAAACAACTATTAAACACCTTGAAATACCTGCGAATGATTCGGATAAATTAAATACCCATCAAACACATTTGGCCATCAAATTGAGTGTTTTTTAATGACTTGAACGTATTAAATACTGGTTAAAAAATACATTTAAATCCCTGATTGGGTTCATATATTGTTAGTATTTACCATTTTTAAGTATGATCGGATATTATTGGAAGCGTAAAAAAGACAAGGAAAAATACGAAATAAACAAAGCGAAAAATGATATTAAATACTCGTCGGACCAGCAAAGAGGGTCGATCCATCTTACAAAAAATTCCTTGATCGTCCAAGGACATTAGTTCACAAAACGAATCTGAATAACACAACAAATTTCTTTATACATTTTAAGGACTTTGGTTTAAAACATAAACTCAAAAAATAATGTAACCTTAGGGCTCATTCCCTTCGGTTTTCTCTTTACCATCACCTTTCTCTTGAAATTTCCTTTCCCCTTCGTTTTTATTTGGATCCTTAGTATCAGCATCTGAGCTTTCATCAGTCTCTTCATCTGAATCGAATCCACTTGATGAAGAAACGCCGAGTTTATCACCATATGGCAGAGTGTGAAAGGGTATTTCTTCGTACAAGACCACGTCTGATTCAATACTTTCATTCCTCTTTTTATAGAATCCAATAGCCCATCAACATACTTATCCACGAAAGTTGTTATCTCTCGATTCTAGTTCTCTTTCAGGGAAGTAATCTCTCATTCTTTCTTTTTAAGAACTTCGTCTAACTTCTTCTTCTCTTCGGATAAATGATTGATGGTACTTTCATCAATGATTTATTGATCTTTTAAAGACTTGATTTCCTTGGAAGTAGTTGTTTGTAGTTTGGTATACTTGGTTCGGGATTCTTTTTTATCGAACTTAGCCTGATTCAAATCGGTACTCAGTTGTTCTTTTTATTTGCCAAAGTTTCAACTTTCATATGTTCGGCTATAAGAGAATCCTTCAAGCCTTGATTAACTGTTTCAAGGGAAACAATGTCCTTAGCATGAGTTCCGACTTGTCTTTCCAAGTCAATTATTGGCCATATTTAGCCTAAGACTGCATGACCCAAGGTATAATACTCAGTGGATACTTCAAAAGATTCACCATCATAAGTTACTGCATTAGCTATGGTGGTTGAATTGGATAAGGTTCGGTCAAAATCATCATTGTCAATCTCATTGAAATACATGTTTCCAAGGTCTTCCAAATTGACATCACCCTCAACGAAAGGTAGATCGGCTCTGGGAAAAGCTGGAGAGGGAGGATCAACATGTACCTTTTCTTGGGGAAGAATTTCAGTATGAGGGGTAGGAGGAACGGCCTCAGGTCGGAGTATTATCTTTGACCCAATGGTTTTCTTGCATCTTTTCTAACCTTTTTTCTTCTTAATTTGTGGTGAATGTTGTGGTTATTCGGCCTCGCCTACTGTAACGACAACTGCCTCTAACAGAGCAACGCTAATTCCTTCTGGATTTCCAGAACTACTCACATCAGGAATCTGATGGGATGCATCAATCTCTTGTATTTTCTTCTTCTTCTTCTTCATCTTATCTAAGTGGCTAGGGGCTTTACTCCTTGCTGGCAAGTAAAGTTTATCATCCCGTCCATCGGTTATTTTGAGAATAACATCCGATGAGGGGGGAGTGGTGAGTTGTTCCTAGGTGAGCTCCCTATTTGAGCTTGTAGTCAATAAATGAGCCCTTACCATGTTCCCTACAGTGAAGCAGATATGGAAGAAAAGACCCCAATTTTTTCGTGGCCCATTGATTTAGTTTGGTGAAAGTAGTCTTTCCATCTTCTAGATTATCTGAAAACATCTTTCAAAACACTACAAAATAAATCCAATATTAAAAGATAAGTCCAATGTAAAAAATATTACCAAAACATTATTAAGGGTATCCGAACAGTGATTACCTGAACTTTTCCAATGTTTGGTCCATATGCTTGGATTCCCTTTGGATGTGATCTTCTTACCATTCTCGCAAGCCCTACTATTGTAGAGAAATTAAGTCCTCCAGGATTTCTCCGCCTCCAATAAATCATTAACCAACTTATAATTATTTTCCATGTTATAGTGGTGGAAAAGAGTTTGGTGATTTCGACAAAACTTAGCCACAACAGCAAACTACTCCATAGGCATCGGAGTTTTTGATAAGCTCGAAGCTATAATACTAACCAATAGTGTATACCAAGCATTGGGGCTTAATTGACTTGGGAAAAGCCTCACCATACGAAAATATATTTCTATCTCTCGGTCCAAAGGGAACCGAACAACCCTATTAAGCACTTCGGTATACACCACTATTTCCGCAGCTTTACAATCCATCGTAGTTTCCGGAGTAATGGGAATCCTTACTTTAATAGTCTCTGGAAAGCCTCATTTTTTCTAATTCTGTCCAGTTCTGCACAATGGCTATACACATAGGAAATGTTTTAAAGGGAAAGTAAATAATTAACATTAGTCTTGGAAACATTAGGCCCCTGTTTCTCCTCAAGGCACTCTGGATGTTGTTTTGTATTAGCCAGCCCTACTTTCTCTCTTGTTTTTCGAACCACTTTGGTGTCACCAGTTTTTCTAGACATCTCTAATGAGGTATCTTCCCCACTATCGTCCATGTTATCCTTCATTATTTGGGACCGTTGGTCGACTGATTTGGATATGGTATCCTTCTTTGCAGTTTGAGAAGGCTCAGTGCATGGAAGTGATGGATTTGGATCCATAGTAAGCGAAACGGAAGGCTTTACTATCCCAAAACCTTTAGTAGGGTTTTCAACATCCTTACTATATGGATTTGTATTTTTGGCTTTGGAAATCCTGGTAACTCTTTGTGGTGTGACGTTTTCTGTATCTGACCCCACGGTAATAAACTGCGATGGTTTTTTGCTGATGTTAACGGTCTTGAACTTGGTAAAAGGGTTTCCGGATATCTAAATTGATGGTTCAAGATCTGGCATAGATGAAACAAAGTTTGGTACAGTTGGGGCAAAAGAAGTTTTTATATAAATTACCGATGACTTGGAAGAATATAAACTCTGTTCCAGCTTCGGTATCGTTTGTATGACCAATCTACCATGGGAATCAGTTAGTCCGACGGTGATTCTTGCTTCTTTTCTTTCTCTTTTTAATTCGGACAAATTCAGCCAGTCTTCTTTAACCAAGACAGTTCTAGTTGTGCACATAAAATTTCTGAGAACGATTAAACTAAGAACATACTGATGATTTGAAGTTTATCTCTCTAGAAGTTGAATTTGAATTTTTTTTCTCACTCTAGGAATTGAACTAGTAAAACAGTCACACTTATTTAGTTGAGAAAATCACTTGAGTATTTTACCTAGGGGAGATGAATTGTTTGAACAATAATTAGGGGTTATTCACCATATACCAATAAATTTTTGAATGATATGTGCAAGTACTTAGGAAAAACGGCTGAGAGATCTAATTAGAGACTGACATGTGTAAACAAAATTTACTTTTTAAAGTTGTGACCTTTTTTTATGGCAATGCGGAATCACTTCGGGCCCTGATCGGAATTTCTCTATAATGGTTAGCTCGTCCAAAAAAAAATCTGAAAGACCTAAAAAGTCTCATGATAGGTTCGGATATTATTGGAAGTGAACTCTAGGACTATCTTAAGGGGTAGTTTGGGCGGAATCAACAATGTTCGATGGATGAACAATGAGCTTAAGTGGGTTATGACCCAGTTGTGTGCTAAACCATCTTTTGATCTTGGGCTTTGGAGTCTTTAAGGCTGACCCGAATCCAAGATCTGATCCAGACGACCCATGGGTCCTAAAACAAAAGTATAAATACCTCAACCAACCACATTAAATGGGTTGGACTTTTTCGTAGAAACATAATAACTAAAACACACCTCTCTTATCTCTCTACCTTCTACTTAAAAATTTAATACCAAGTTGATAAATTAACCAAAATACCTTTCGATTAGAAATCATCCACACCAAACATCAGTAAAGTAAAAGAGGACATCTATAATATAATTTCTCAACCTCCTAACACATCAATAATTATTGAGGAGTTAAACCCAAAACTATAGAAGCTCTCCATTCAATAGAGATTATTATGATCAACCTGAAAACTCTTCAAAATATACATTAACTGGTAGCTTACCAGTTTCTCCAACAAATGGCCATCCTTAAAAAGATAAAGAGTTCATTAAAGTTGTTAAAAAGAAATCAAGTAAGGCCAATTCTAAAAACATTAAAAGGACCTTGAATAAAAAGCCAATGACCTTTAAAAGGTCTAAATAAACCGTCATCCTCTAGCTTTAAATGACAACTAAAATATTAAACTAGAATGTTAGAGGAGTAGAAAACAATAGCATAATTTGAAGACTTAAAATCAATTTTAAAAGTTTTTTTAAAAAAAAATTCCTTACAAGAACCAATGTTGGTTGGAAAAAAGACTTGAAACAACCTTAAAAACTCTTGGCTTCAGTCATGGAATACCAAATATAAAAAATAAAATCTAGATTATATGGAAAGATTCTCTTAATGTGGATGTATTTTGCAATCATGAGTAACTAATCCACTTTAAAGTTAACCACTCAACATCAAGTAAGGAATTCATTGTCACTGTTATTTATGCTAAATGTACTTGGAAAAATATAAGTCTTTTATGGGGAAAAATTAGAGGCATATCTAACAATCCACTGAAGTGGATTTTTATGGGTGATTTCAACTGCATCACCAATTCATTTGAATAACTATCTTGTTCAACATTATGTTTAAAAAGTCTGGATGACTTCAATAACATAATTTTGGACTGCTCCTTATAGGATGATAGATACATTGGCACCCTATTTACTTCGACCAATAAAAGAAACTCGAAAAGATTAGATAGAGTTTTAGTTAATGAAAATATGAGGAACTGCTTTGAAAGTGTGCAAGTAAAACACTTTACAAGAACATGTTCAGATTATTACCCCCTCTGCACTTTATTAATTAATAACTCTTTCAAACCAAAACTATATTTTAAATTCCAAAATTTGTGAAAACTACAGCCAGACTTCAACAAACAGTAATTGAATCTTAGAACTCTCTATTAACTGGTCAGCCTTTAGTTGTATTTTGGAAAATGCTAAAAAGACTTAAAATCAGACTTAGAAATTGGAATAAATAAATATTTGGCAACATCTTTGATGATATTTCCAAATCTGAGTATGACGTAGCTTATTATGAAAATTTTCTTCAAGAAAATCAAATGTTAGATAATAAAGTTAATCTTTATAAGGCTAATGCTAAATATTTTCTTCTCTTAGAAAGAGAAGAAGCATATTGGGAACATAAAAGCTATATAAGGTGGATAAAGCAGAGTGATAAAAATACCTCTTTTTCATAACTTTGTTAAGAAAAGGTAAAAAAGAAATAGGATCATGACGTTTACCATGATGGAATATGGACTAATGATCAAAATAAAATTTTGTTATCATGCAGTCAATTATTTTAAAGACCTATTAGCAACAAATAATACAGTTAAACGATACAGTGATCCAATGAATATAATCCATAATCTAATCTCTAATGAAGATAATCAAATCCTCATCAGCATCACTACAAAAGAAGAAATTCATAAAACAATAAAAATTCTATCTCTAAATAGTGTTGTTTGTCCTAATGGGTTCGATGCAACATTTTTTTAAACTTACTGACCCATAATTCAAAATGACTTACATTTAGTTGTGATTGACTTCTTCAAGGGTAAAACTGCTCCAAATGGAATATTTTCAATTGCCAGCTACTTAGTTCCAATAACAGAAAGCCCATAAAAATGGAAAGACTATGAGCCTATTAGTCTTTGCTTTGTTTTTAATATAATTTTATCTTCAAATTTAAATGAAAGATTAATTAAAATTCTCCTTAAAATAATATCTGAAAAACAATGAGGATTTTTTCATGGAAGAAACATCCAATAACACATCATCCTATCTCAAGAAATCATTTATGACTTAAACATAAAATTAAGGGGTTGCAGCATTCTATTAAAAATTGACATAACAAAAGCATTTGACAAAATATCTTATAGATTTATCTTTAATATCATGAAAGCCTTTGGTTTTCATAGAAATTTCATAAATCTTATAAGTAAAGACATTGAATCTGTTTTCTTCTCTATAATAAACAATGGTGAACTAAAAGGTTGCTTCAAAGGTCTCAATAGAATGAGGTAGAGGAATCCAATCTCCCCAAGTCTATTTATAATGGCTGAGGAATACCTCATTAAAGGTATTAATCAGTTATTCAATCTAAATTCATCAATAACATTCAAAATAAGAAGTCAAATGGATGTAAACTGCCTTGCAATTGTAGATGACTGTGTCATCTTTACAAATGGTTCAATAAATAACATTGACAAATTGAATACCTTCCTCAACCTTTATCAAGACATCTCTGTAAAATCTATTAACATGGAAAATTCAAGTCTAATTGTCTGGAAAAAGAAATCCTGGTCAGATGAAACAATCTTGAAAGAGTAACTGGTTTCAAAACAAAAGTTATACCTATAAAATATTTATCAGTTTGTGTCTGTAATAGTAACAAATCTAGTTTAGATGATGACTTGATAATTAAAATAAGAAACAAAATTCAGGATTTGGGTTGTAAATCCCTATCTTATGCAGGTATATTAGTACTGATTCAATCAGTACTAATGATAATTCAATCATACCATATTCAATGGTTCAATCTCCCTAAGTCTGGCATAAACGGAGTTGAAAGACTCTTAATAGATTCCTTTGGAGATCTAAGAAATTTTCTCTTGCTATTATTTATACTAAATGGAACTCAATAAGTAAACCCTATAAGGAAGGTGGGCTAAATATTAGGAAACTTACAGATCTTCAGGATACCTTTTTATGTATATTATTGTTTAGATTAAGAGAAAACAAGATTATTTGGGCCTGTTACATGCAATTTGTTTTTCGTAATAACTCTCACAACTACTTAAATAAAAAACAAAGGATTTAAAAATTGGAAGAGATTACTCTCTATAAAAGACACTGGATAACCTTATATTGTTTGGATACTAGGTCAGGGTAATATATAATTTGGTTGGACAAATAGTTTTAGAAATAAACCATTAAACAACGTGATAAATGAGAATAACATTGATTGGTATATCAAAAAAAAGTGAAAGACTTCTCGTCTAATGGAACTTGGGACTTAACTAGGCTAAGTCAAAACATTAATTTTTCATATATTAAGATGATTATAAATCTTTCAATTCACAATGACCAAGAGGACAACATATTATGGTTATTACATAATTTAGGTTACCTCAATACTAATAACTTGGAACAAATTAAGGCATAAAAGTAATTCGTCTAACATTTTTTATAAGATTTAGAATACCAGTATTCCAACCATATTTTCATTCCTGCTTTGAAATCTAATGAAAGGTTGGATCCCCGTAGACGGTAACCTTTAAAAATAAACTTTAATATGGCTTATAAATGTCAATTTTGCTCTAACATAGAAACAGTTAATCATGCTTTTGTAAACTGCTCTATGTCCTGGTTTGTTTGGTCTCACTTAGCTGGTCTCTTTGGTCTTAACATTAGTAGATATATGACAATACACCATTTAGTTAGGTATTGGTTTTGGTCAACCAACAAATCCATTCGGATTAGAACAATGGATCCTTCAATAACTTGCTTGACTATATAACACTTTAGAAGTAAAGAAAAATATAATTTATACTATCTAGATTAGATAATGTTAATGTGTAAAAGAGTAATATCTGGTCAGATGATATTCACGTTGCTAATAAACTTGGTTACTAATTCGATACTGATAATCCAAGTAAGGTTAAGGTATTAAATGGATGCATCCCATTGACAGTAGATTTAAGTTAAACTCATATAGTTCTTGTATGCCAAATGGTGAGTCTAGGGGTGCTGGACTTATCAGAGATAATAATTGGTGTTGTTCTTGTTGCTTATGGAAGGTTATACAATAAGAAAAACCCTTTAATTGCAGAATGTAGGGCTATCTGAGATGGTTTTATAATTTGTAGTCAGAATGATTTCAAAAATGTTGATATTGAATCAGACTCATCCATTCGATTTGACATGCTGGCTAAAGGCTCTGGCCCTTGGTTATTAAACTCACTCATTAAATGTTTTAGAAAACTAATCCTCTTCACCATAATTATTAAGCATGTATCTAGAACTCAAAATCAAGTAGTTGACTGGCTTGCTCGTTGGACCCTTAAATGCAAGATGAAATAAGATTTTATAAATAATCAAATACCTAATCACCTTAGGGTTATAACCTTTCAAGAAAGTCTAGGAACATGTTACTTAAGACCTGGTGAATAGACTATGATATTGTTGTTTCACTAAAGAATAGGCTAACATTTTATCTGATTGTTTGTTAAACTATATGCAGACTAAACTCAACTGGAAATCTCACGACATAAATGAAAATGGAGTAACTAACAATCCATAATCGAGGTACAGGCAATCTCTAAATGTAAGAAGATACTAATCAATCTAGCATATGATCTAACAGCAATTAAAGTCTTATGTGAATCGAAAATACTTTTAATTATTTTTCTCAAGATTGTAAGATACAATTCAATTAATAAAGCTTTGTTAATTATATATATATAAAACTAACAAAAAAGTTGTAATGTCACATATCGGAACGTAGACAGTTACAATAGTTACATAAAATGGAGTAGGATTTGAATTTACCAAAAATCCGTATATTGAAAGGGGTTCAATTATAATATGTCGAGATCTAAAAGTGCTTCAAATGACGGAACAAATAAATTAGAAGATGATACAGAAAAAGGATTAGACAATTATTTTAGTAAAAAAAATGAAAACCATATCAAGAGGGAAATAGTGATAAATGTAACAAAAAAATAAAAATAATTCAAATTTAAAAAAAAGTTTGTAATCCGAGCAAATACTATATCGTTAGTTGTTAATGAACTAACTTGGGCTTTCTTAGATAAAGAATGACCCATACTTTTTAGAAAAAATAATAAGAGGAAGCAAGCACCTAGAATTTGTTAAAAAAAGAGAAAAACATATCAAAACCACTTATTTTGAAAAACGAAGTTGAGACCAAAAAAGTTCCTAGGATTTTTTTGAAGAGAGAAAATTTTCTCCTCTTAAAAAAATTTGTGGCTATATATATAATTAACAAGATATTATTCGTGATTTACGAACTAGTTTTTTTTATGGACATATTGTGATATCCGCTATTAAAATATTATCAGACTATACATATTTCACCGGGATATACTCGTGGTTTATATGATTTTTTATCATTTTTTTTAAAGTTAATCAATTTATTATTAAAAATAGAAAATAATTCGATAAAAAAACCAAATAAAATAAAAATACAACAAAAAAATAAAATAAAAATATTTTAAAAATTAAAAATCTAAATTTAAATTAAAAATTAAAATAATAAAATAACAAAATAACAAAACACAACACCCGTGAAAAAATAGAAAATAAATAAGATATCCTTTGTTATATATGAACTAAAATTTTCAAATGGACATAATATCAGGATGGACATAATATCAGGTCCAGTGTTAGTTTGCTTATCAGACTAAATACTTTTTATTGTATATATTATGTGTCGGCTAAGAACCTTGGTTAGTCATTAGAATTGGTCATGTGTATAAAAAATGTCACTGATGTTTTTTTATCAAAACAAACCACTTTTGTTGGTTTTATTTTGCATTTGTAAACCCTCGCGGGTGACCACAGATGTAAATCTAGACAAATAAAAGTGACCAAATCTGTAAAATGAGACCAACACAAGTGACTATTTTGATACAATAAAAACACCAATGACTTTTTTTATACATATGACTGATTCGGTGACTAACTAGGGTTCCTAGCCTCATGTGTCTTATGTGTTGATTTTTTTAAAATTATGATACTTTATTATATAAAAGAGGAACATAAGAAATAAAAAAATGAAGAAGAAAAATAGAAAAAGAAGAAAGAGCTAACGAAGGTAAAATAATAAATATAAGAAAAATAAACACGAGTTTACAAAAAGGTTCGGAATTTTTTTTTTTAAGAATAAGTCAAAAAAAGTATGAATATTGAGTTAGTCACCCGTGATTAAAGGCATAAGTTAATCATTCATGATTGGATGTATCGAGTTAGTCATCTATGATCGATGCAATGAAGAGTTGAAACTCATCACTACTTGAAAATCGTTGAAGGTCATGAACCCTCAAGGTCATTGAATTAGTCATTTGTGATCGAATGCACTTATTAGAGATAAATAAAGAAGTAGATTGAATATTATTGACCGGATGCACTGATAAGAGATGAATGAAGAAGTAGACTGAATATTATTGAAGATTTGTAATTATATTGGATATGTTATTAGGCACCAACTTGAGGGAACAGGTGTATATATTATATCAGTATTAAGATATATGATTGGAGATGTTAAACATATTAGAATAAAAATCAAATATTATATCATTTTTTTATTATATATTGGAGTTATAGTAAAAATTTGGATACTCTTTTACTATATTAAATTACATGATTAATAGTTAAAATATATAATCTTTGAAAATTCTTAACCATTACAATAAATTAGATTGATTGACAATTATTAATCATTATATTATTATTAATCCCTTAAACTATGTAGTCAAAAAAATATACAAATGTATTTACTGTCGTCATGAACTCGTGGGATATCTGAAATGGTGGGATTATACCTCTCATTCTTGAAAAAATAATTTCAAGAAGGTCTATACTACTGTAATTGTTGAAACGAAGAATGAAGATTATAGTGGTGAAAAATCATTAGCATTAGAACCAACAAATAAAAGTAGTGCTTGTTTAAATATTTCTACACATGTTTTTTATAATGCATGGATAATTTATTTTGGTGCTATATATCATATGACAGTTCATTATAAAAATAATTCACTTTAAAACCATCCTCGTAAAGTTTTGTTTACACTGCTAATGGTACCTCGATTTGATTATTGGACTAAGATTATTGTCTCTCACAAACACCTCCATTTTGTTTAATTATAAAGTTTTATCTGTATCTCAAATAATCGTTGTCTTAGCTTTTGCTGTAATTTTTGGCATGATTTTACGTATTTAAGGACATCATAACCCAATATTGGTTCACAACCAATAATATCTTGACCATATATTTTAATGATTAAACCGAGCAAACGATTAGTTCTAGTGTTAGGAGAGAGAAATTATATTTATTAGACTTGGTGTCTAAGAGTTCAGAAGAGTTGCGGTAAGTCTTAAATATTAGAAGTTTTGGAAAAAAATCTCATATAAAGTTATAATATCGACGCCTGGGACATATGTTTTTGGTTACATGAAGAAATTATTTCATCATGTATATGTAAAATTTGATTTTACTAAATTTGAATGTGATGTTTGTGAAGTTTCAAGATATCATCGTGTCTCGTTTCTATTAAATCTGAACAAACTTCTAGTACATTTTATGATCATACAGTATGATGTTTGGGCTTATCTAAATTTACTACTTTTGATGGATCATATTGGTTTGTTATCTTTATTGATGATTGTACCAAGATGCATAGGAATGTTTGATGATGTTAAAAAATAAAATGGATTGTTTTCTTTCATAAATTGTATGTAGTCAGTATAGTGTAAAGTTTTAAAGTCTTCTTATAATGGAGGGAACTATTTGAGTTTCGAATTGAACTGGTACTCATAGGCTTGTGGAATATTTATCAAAATAATTATTCAATATACCACAGCAAAACGGGGTGACATAGCAAAAAACAGTCACTTGTTAGATGTTTTATGTGCTTTATTAATAGAGGCACGTATGTCTTTATCCTATAGGTGACGTGTACTTAACTTTGCCACATATTTGATAAACGGAGTACCTCCCAACACTATTGGTTTCTAGACACCATTATATGGTCTCATTGAACAAATGTTGCTTACTCTATGCCAAACTTACATCCTCGTGTTTTTGGTTGTATAGTATTTACACATCTTTATAAGCATCGACGAAATAAGTTGACACGTCGCACATTAAGATGAGTTTTTCTACGATATGTTATTTTATTTAAAGGGTTTTGGTGTTAGCACCTCCAATCACAAATATGTTTGTTATAATGAATGTAGTTTTTCATGATGACTCAATATATGTTTCCTTATGATCCCAAACTTCAAGGGACTTACGTAAACAAATTCAAGATCTATACTATTAATTTTCTAATTTCTATAGAACACAAACTCTTTGAAACAATAAATAATATAAAACAAAACCTCTTAAATTTGGTAATGAGAATATTGGTGAACTAGATTTAATGGTAATAAATTTAGACCATAATGGTGATCAACGTGTTGAAAACCACAGTGATAACAAGCGGGATTAAAACATTTTAGAGAAGAAGTTATTGATTAATATCAATCTAAATCTCTTACACCAATCCAACTTATATACCAAACCAATCGTCTTGTGAGAATCATCGTATTATAGTGTATGATCCACGAACAAACCATGGGCATAATAATACCTACATTTTAATCCAAACTCTCTAGTAAAGTTAAATATTTAATGCGTCTTTATGTATCCAACCAATGTGTGTTTGAATCAAATATTTTATTTGTAAATCACTTATTTATTGCATAATTTACTAACCGTGTGCATGAATTTTTAGCTAACTATATGTGTAAAAATACATAGTTTGTAAAGTGCACGAAGTTCATACTTTTATACTAAAAGATAGAATATGAGATAAATATAATTCAAATATTTTAATTTAGTTTTATATAAATAAAAAATCAATTTAGTATTTTTTTCATTTAAGAAACTAAATCATTATAAACTTTTTATAACAATATTTTAAAAAAGTTGTTTAAAATGTTTTTATGAATAAAAATAGTCAATAAATTTTAGCTGACAAAAGATTAATACTTCTTAAAAATGGACACTTACTCTTATATTTTATCTATATTTTTTTGCTTTAAAAATGAATTAAATTGAAATAAAAGGTTCGTACAAATACATGAAAGATGTCTAACCCATAGTTACGAAAAGCCAAGATGCAAAAAGAAACACTAAGAGACCATATGGAAAAGTATCGGGACCCTAATGCAGACAGAGTAGCAAAAACAAAGTTGTGCGGCAAATCCAACGAAACGACAACAACAACCAAACGAGAAGGAAAATATGGTTGAAAAAACAAATTGTCAACAAAAGTAAGTTAGAATATTGATATGAATAATACTTATCAATTAATCTTGGTACCAAGAAACTTGAATCTAAGGTCATAAAGTATGCGATGATGTAGAGGGAAGGGTGGGAAAAAGTAAAAAATTATAGCATTCTGCTTGCGCCAAACGTGGTAAATTACAACGCCAAAATAAGAACACCAAAGGTGAAGGCTTCGAGAGGAAGGTCAGTTTGACATTTCACTAATCGAGGAGGACCAATTATTAGTATTTAAATTGAACACAAGCTTAGAGTTGGCAAAGGTCTAGATGAATTAAGTTAAACTACATTTATAGAGGATATGATTTATAGTTTCATAGTCATAGGTCTATAAGACACATTCTGGGGGTGATGTTAACCCCTAGCTCAAAATTTTATCATGGGTGGACAACTTTTCATGGATAGTGAGCTAGAGAATAGAAAAATAAGCATAAATATTTTATTAATGCCATACTAACTGGTCCAGCCGACCCAAGAAGTGGACATACGAATGACGTAGTTAGTGTCTTTAGTTGTAAATTTTGTGGCTCCTCTATTGGAAGTCCAATAACGGACATCATTATAGAAGATAATGAGAGGAGAGAGAGAGAGAGAGGTCAATATGTCTAGTCAATAAAGAAGACAAGCTTAATGAGTTGTAGCCGAACTGTTAGAATATTCAGTGTATTAAGTTTCCTTGTATAGGCCTCTAAGTTCTCTATATATTGAGAGCCTTACTATTGAGTTAACATCTCTAATGCATCAATAAAACAAAAAGGAACATTTTCTAATAAACACAAAACCCTAGCCGCTTCTTGCGGCTACTTCTCTCTTTGTTTTTTAACATGGTATCAGAGCACGTGTCATTCTCGGAATTATGAACATCCTCAACAAAGATGGCTGGAAATGAAATCGTGGTCAGTCAAATACCTGATGAATTAACAATGCAGATTACTGCCATTCTGAGAAGTGGTCTCGGAACACAACAACAAACAAATAACCCCGAGAATTTATCCCTAGGGATTAAACTCGGTGGTGACAACTATGCCCTATGGGCAAACCTGATGAAGAAAGAAATTGGGGAATGGGGAGAGGTTCTCACATTACAGGGGAGCCAACACCTCCATCATAAACTGACAAAACATATACAATGTGGGAATAAGATGATCAATGTGTTTTCACATGGATTATCCAGAATCTTGAATCCAGCTTGGTGAATAATGTCTCGCAATATCCCACTGCAAAAGCCCTCTGGGATGGGTTAGCCACCACATACGATTCTGGCACAAATTCGTTACAGGTGTTTGACCTTCATAAGAGGGCTAATTCATTAAGGCAAGGGTCCGATACACTAGAAGACTTGTGGAACAAACTGCAGAACATCTGGATGTCTATAGATAGGCGAGATTTGAACCCTATGAAAGACCCAGAAGATATTCAGATCTACAATACGAAGAATCAAGAACAAAGACTCTATCAATTGCTAATGACGATTAATGACAAGCTGGAACCAATCAAGAGAGATATCCTGAAAAAGGATCTTCTTCCTTCCGTGGAAACAACATATGCTACAATACGAAGGGAAGTGGCCAGGCTTACTATAATAAAATCAAGTTCTTCTGATAGTGACTCGATTGAAATTGGAATGGGTTTGGCTGCTAAAGATTCTGTATAGAGGTTTAAATTTTGATCCAAAGAAAAAGAAGATAAATCCAAGTTGTATTGCACTCATTGTGGGATGAAGAAACACACTAAAGAGACATGTTTCCAGCTGGTTGGCTATCCAGAATGGTGGGAGGACGGTCATAGAGAGAAAAATAACCAGTTTTTCAGATCTAATGTCAAACGGGCTTCGTCTACAAGTGGAGGTGAAGATCCGACTAAAAATGAGCAAGGAAGTGGCACTGGTTTTAGAGGAATGGCGGCGAACTCCTATGAAAAACTTGGAAGTAAAGGGTTTGAGAAATCAATGAATTGGATCTTTGATTGCGGGGCTACGACATCATGTCTTATGATCCTAAAGACTTTGGTGACATGTCATCTCCAAAGAAGTCCCATATTGAGACTGCTAGTGGAGAAATTTGTGAAGTCAAAGGGGGAGGTTCAATTAGTTTTTCAGAAAAAATGGAAATTAAAAACTGCCTCTACATTCCTTCACTATCCTTAAAGTTATTATTTGTTAGTCAAGTGACAAAACAACTCAACTATGTGGTTCTTATGTATCCATTTTTTTGCATTTTACAGGACATTCGTACGAAAGAGATCATTGGGCATGGTACTGAACAAGGAGGTCTCTATTATGTTGATGAGGTAGTTCATAAGGGACATGCCATGCTTGCTCACGGAAAAACTGAAAGGCAACTTTGGTTATGACACCGGCGACTTGGTCATCCTTTTTTAGCTATCTTAAAAGTTTGTTTCCTAGTCTTTTTTTGAATAATTCCATTCATGAGAAATGTGAAACCTGTATTCTTGCAAAAAATCGTAGGGTCTCATTTAATCAAATTAATAATAGAGTTGATTATGTTTTTTCGCTAATCCATTCTGATGTTTGGGGTCCAGCACCAAATTCCACTAACAATCAAATCAGATACTTTGTTTTATTTGTGGATGATTTCTCAAGAATGACTTGGATATACTTCATGAAACATAAATCGGAAGTACCATAAATATTTGTTTGTTTTTAAAAAATGATTTTGACTCAATTTGAAAAAAATACAGATTCTCCGTTCTGATAATGGAACAGAGTTTGTCAACCAAACAATGCATAATTTTTTTCAAAACAAATGGTCTTATCCATCAAACCACTTGTCCAAACACACCTTAACAAAACGGTACTTCAGAACGAAAAAATCGTACTTTACTTGAAAAAACTCATGCTATTATGATTGAATCTAGAGTTCCTCATTCTCTTTGGCCAGAAGCTCTTGCTACAGCTACGTATCTTGCAAATCGTATACCAACCCGATGTCTAGGAAATAAAACTCGATTACAAGTGCTTGCCACCCAAGTTACAATTCCATCTGTTATGACCTTACCACCTCGTGTCTTTGGTTGTTCGGTGTTTGTTCATATCCCTGAAACTAGTCGAAATAAACTTAATCTGTGTGCTGAAAAGTGTGTATTCGTTAGAATCCGATTATTTTTTTGACCACAAATCTCGTGCTCAGGAGGGAGAAAGTAAGTGAATCACTCGACTGGTTGTTATATGAAAGTTACTTTGAGGATGTGCCGACAGAGTCGGTAGATGGCGCCACTGAACACGCCTCTTCCAACATAAAGGAGACTGACGAGGAAGTTCTTACCACCAATGATTCTCCCGAAGACAATGTCCAACAAGAAATAAATGCCATGGATACTACCAGCGAATTAGCCGAAGAAAATGTCCATCAAGAGGTAAACAATTTACAATGTCATAATTCACAAAATGCTACTGACCATGACATTTTAGGAAGTTTATTTGTTGAAACTCAAACTCCGTTTCTTCCCCAAGAAAAAATAGAGGGGTTCCTCCTGACCGATATTCACCGGAACACGTTTCTCGTGCTTCTACATATCCGGTAAAAACGGACAGGAAAGGAATGACAAAGATTGCAAAGGTGTTTTCAGCTACTATTCTCTCTGAACAAATCCTTAAAACAGCTCAAGAAGCTAAGAAGATGAATGAATGGCATGAGGCAATGAATACCAAAATAGTAGCTCTAAAAAGGAATGGTACATGGGAGAATTGTGTGTTCCCACAAGGGAAGAATGCAGTCGGGTGTAGATGGGTGTTTAATATAAAATATAAATCTGATGGTACCATTGAGCGACACAAGGAAAGATTAATTTCCAAAGGAAATACACAAGCATATGGTATAGACTACTCTAAAACGTTCTCTCCGGTTGCAAAAATTGACATTATCAGAGTTTTACTTTCAATAGTCGCGAATAAAGATTGGCCTCCTCATCAATTTGATGTTAATAATGCTTTCTTACATGGAGACTTGGAAGAAGAGGTATATATGGAACCCCCACCAGGGTTCTCTGATGGTTTTCAAGAAAAGGAGGTATGTAAACTGGAAATGGCATTATATGGGCTCAAAAAGTCTCCCCGTGCTTGGTTTGGGAGATTTACAATGGAAATGAAGCAGTATAGCTACAAACAGAGTAATGGGGATCATACCTTGTTTTACAAAAAGAGAGGAGACTTAGTCGCTTGTCTTATAATATATGTCGACGATATGATTATAACAGGGAATGACGAAGAAGAAATTAGCTCTCTTAGGAAAAACCTCTTCAATTAGTTCGAAATGAAAGACCTTGGGAGATTGAAGTATTTCCTAGGAATCGAGGTTCTTAGGTCAAGATGAGGGATTTATATCTCCCAACGAAAATATATATTGGATTTATTAGCTGAAGTTGGCATGGTGGATTGCAAACCAAATGACACTCGTATGGTTGTGAATCACAAACTAAAGATAATTGAAGGGGGCAGACCAGCGAGTAAAGAAAGGTACCAAAGGTTGGTGGGAAAGTTGATTTACCTGGCTCACATTCGACCCGACATTGCATACGCGGTGGGAGTAGTTAGCCAGTTCATGCATCATCCTCAGGAACACCTTATGGAGGCAGTGATGAGGATTATTCGATATCTCAAAGGCACACCAGGAAGAGGCATAATTTTTAAGAAAAATGGACACCTTGGTGTTGAAGTATTCACTGCGGCTAGTTCTCTCTTTGTTTTTTAACACGAACATTATAAAATAGGTGTTTGGAGGTCCAAGAGCTTATGTATGAGGTAATATTTTGGAGAAGATTGCAGCATTCGGTATATAAAAGCTTGTCCCTGAAGAGGGGAATTCCCATGCATTTAAGAACAAGGAAGCCGATATTGTACACTAAAATGTTGATGATGTCATTTTTAATGGTGTGACTAACCCTTAGAAGAAAAGTACAACTTTTGGCATGACTGACTTAGAAACCCGAAAGTGAGTAGAGATCTTCCAAACCTTTTTAAATAAGGTTAAGGAAATTAAGATTGTCATAATAGAAAATTATTAGGGCATCACGAAAATAGAAATCGATTATTTTAAACTTATTTTATCATGATTTTTTTCTTAATGATACTAGAAAGGACTTGCATTACGAAAACGAAAAAAAATTGAAAGTCAAATTGTCTAAATTTCTCCTTGATATAAAAATTACCATTTGAATCACCACTAATGTTTGCATTGTAAAAAAAATAACAATACATTGAATGATCTAAAAAAATCATTGTTTTTTAAAATTATTACAATAAAAAATATTGAAATACGAACAAACATGATCACCGGATTTTTTAACTATCCTATTGCAATTATATTTAATGAAAGTTCATGAAAAAAATACTTATCTTAAATTGATTTTGAAATATAAAAAGTTACAAACATGATCACCGGATTTTTTAACTATCCTATTGCAATTATATTTAATGAAAGTTCATGAAAAAAATACTTATCTTAAATTGATTTTGAAATATAAAAAGTTATAAACTAATAAATTAGTCTAATAATATTATAGAGAAAACTCTCGAGTAAACCAATTCATACTTAAAAGTGTAATTATTATAGATAATACGAAAACACTACACTCACTATTTTTTAACCTTTTCCCCCTCTTTTGTACGTACTATCTAGAAAATCATGATACTAATAGATAGGGCTGTTATCGGTCCGGTTCGATCCGGGTTTTGAAAGAACCGGACCGGACCGCTAAGCTTATCGGTTCGAACCGGATCGGACCGCTAAGCTTTCGGTTCTAATTTTTGAAATCGGACTGAACCGTTAAGCGTTCGGTTCGGTCCGGTTCCGGTTTCGGTTCGGTCCGAGTTCGGTTCGGTCCGAATTCGGTCCGGTCCGGTTTCGGTCCGGTTCGGACCATTTAAAAAAATAAAATCAATTAAAAATTATTTTTTAATTATTTTTTTATTAAAATAAATGATATTTATAAGTTAATCTTTCATTTTTTCTAAAAAATTGGTAATTAACTATTAATTTTGGTACTATAACTTATAAAAGAATATATAATAATAATAAATAATCGGTTTTAACGGTTTATTGGTTCGATTTCTTATCGGTTCTACCGGTTTATCAGTTTCATCGGTTCGATTTCGTATCGGTTTCTTCAGTCCTATCGGTTTTATCGGTTCGGTTCTTTATCGGTTTCATCGGTTTATCGGTTCTATCGTTTCGGTTCCTAACCAATTTTTTGTTTCGGTTCCTTATCAATTTTCGGTTTTTAGAATGGAACCGCGAACCGGACTGTTAAGATTCGGTCCGGTTTTCGGTTCCGAAAAACCGTTGACGGCCCTACTAATAATAGAAGACATTTCCAATAAAATAAAATAAATGTGGTTTGACTCGTCTCTGTCGACCATCCACACAAAATTCATGCCCGGCCCGTATGCGATTTTATACCACACGCTTCTCCTTTTTCTGGTGGTCCGTCCCTTTTCTTGTTAATTAACCCAAAAAGGAAGGTTGTCTTTTTAGGTGTGTCGTGATTCCGACATTATTATTATTATTATTATTATTATTATTATTATTATTATTATTATTATTATTATTATTATTATTATTATTTTATTTATTTATTTTTAAAAAAGTTTTAAATAAATGAAAATAGTTCATACAAAAAACCTGGGGTATACTCCGAGGAGATACAATCGGCAGATGTAAACCGAGTTACAGGACTACAAACATAATGATAAATAAATGAAAAGAAACATAGAGAGTCTCAAGAAACAAATCTAAGTGATAATCTTGGAGCTGAAAACTCTACGGAGTCGAAACTCAACCTTTCGACTGGAAGGGAGTTCTCGTGGAGTCCACCGCAAGTCTGCATTAAGAAAAGAGCCAAAGAGGTGAAACCTGCAAAAGAAAAGTAATTAGTATAAGTGAATGGGTAAGCTTTTAAGGTGGCCAACTAATCTTGGTGTCATGGAATCTATACCGAAGATCCGAGAAAAGTCTGTAAGAAACAATGGATGCATTGGCCTTCAAGGAACCAAAAATTCTTAAATTCGTCTCCTTCGAGACGTGATAAATAATCGCGCCGAAACAAAAGCCCCAAATATGACGGTTTCGAGAATGAGACCAATTTGATGTTTCATTAACCCAAGATAGTTAGTTAGAAGGAGAAAAAAGAAACCTCGGTTTAGTAGTAGCATTGATCCAGATACTCTGGGTGAAACTACAGTAAAAAACAAGGTGAGCTATAGTTTCAGGGGCAGAGTTGCATAAGGAACAATCAGACGGGGTATGAATACCTGAACTGAGTAATTTGTCCCTCATAGAAAGTTTGTCTCGGATTGCAATCCATAAAATAAAAGAGTGACGGGGTATATTGTAATTATTCCATACAAACCCGGCCCACCTCACGATAGGGGCGGTCGCACAAATTGTGTTGTATGTATCCTTGATAGTGAACTTTAAGCATCCAGCCTTCGCAATCCAATAAGAAATGTCCATTGCGAGGATGTAGGGAGGCGGAAGAGTGAGGATGGATTGATGAAAAACAATTGTGTCGGACTGGACATTTCTTATTCGGTGATGAAAAACCTAAAGATAAGTCTGATGCATAATGGATAATTATTTATCGACAGGTTTGTGGCTTTATTCGGCAATGGTTGATGATAATGTGTTGAATCGTGTTGTAGACGAAACAACTACAAGGACTTTGTAGAGTAAACTTAAGGAGTTATATGCTCGGAAAACTGAAAATAGTAAGTTATTTTTGTTCAAACAGTTGATGTATCTAAGGTATCAAGATGGATTACCTCTTATAGATCACTTGAATATCTTTCAAGGCTTGATTAATCAGTTGGCTGCTATGGGTATCAAAATTTGATGATGTGGTTTTGGCGTTATGGTTTCTTGGTTCGCTGCCAGACTCGTGGGATACTTTCAGAATGTCTCTTTCTAATTCAGCTCCTGAAGGTAATATCTCAATGGCATTGGCTAAAAGTAGTGTGCTGAATGAAGATATGAGAAGAAAAACAGTTGGCTTCACTTCACATTCAGAAACTCTAGTCGTTGAGAAACATGGTAGAAATGAAAATCGTGGTTGGAAAAGTATAGGTAAAAGTAGAAGCAAGAGTCAGAACAAGTCTAATAAACTGCTACTACTGTCATGAGATCGGGCACACTAAGAAATTTTGTCCTAATTTGAGAAAGAAGAATAACTTTGGGAAATCCAACAATGGTAAAGAAGAAAAGAACAATGAGAAAAATTATGATGAAAGTGGTGACGAGAAACATGTTGTTGCGGTTTCAGAGAGCTACTTCGTTGTTATTGATGATGCTGTTGTGACTTCTATATTTGATGAAAATGGTTGGGTAGTTGAAGTGGTTCTACAATTCCTGCCACTTCTCGTAGAGAATTTTTCTCATCGAGAGACCTTTGGTGACTTTGGTTCTGCAAAGATGGGAAATAATGATTTGTCTAAAATGGTTGGTATTGGTGATGTTTATGTGGAAACAAGCATGGATGCAAGATTGACTTTGAAGGGTGTTAAACATATACCCGATATATTCGATTGAATTTGATCTCTACAGGGAAGCTGGATGATGAATGCTATTGCAGTATTTTTGCGAATGGGCAGTGGAAACTTACTAAGGGCTCGTCGATTGTGGCAATAGGAAAGAATTGTTATGCCTTCTACATCTTGTCTGCAAGGGTGTCTGTTAAGAAAATCAATGTTGTGGCATAAAAGACTCGGTTACATTAGTGAAAAAAGATTAGATATTCTGAGGAAGAAACAGTACATTTATGGGATACATAAAACTCATTTAAAGAAACGCGTACATTGTTTGGCTGGAAAACTGAATAAAGTGTCTTTCAAGAGCTCGACTCCTTCAAGAAAACCAAGTTTTCTTGACTTGGTACATATTGATGTTTGTATTCCTTTCAAAATGAGAACATTTAGTGGTTGTCTGTATTTTTTTAATTTTGTTGATGATCATTCCAGGAAATTATGGGCTTAAACTTTGAAAACAAAAGATCAAGTGTTAGATGTCTTTAAGCAGTTTCAAGCTTCTGTTGAGAGATAGGATGGGAAACAATTGAAATGATAATGAGGGATAATACATTGGTCCTTTTCATAAGTATTGTAGGCATCAAGGTATTCGGCATTAAAAGACACCTCCCAAGACCCATCATTTGAATGACGAAGTTGAAAGACTAAACCGAACATTAATTGAAAGGGTGAGATATCTTCTTTTACAATCACAACTCCCTAAATACTTTTGGGGTGAATCTTTGAAAACATTGGTACATGTCTTGAATCTTAGTCCTTTTGTACCTTTAGAAGAAGATACCCCAAATAGAGTTTGGACAGGTAAAGATGTTTCTTATGACCATTTGTGTGTCTTTGGGTGCAAAGCTTATGTGCATATCCTAAAGATGAGAGCTCTAAACTTAATTCAAAGAAAATACAGTGTGTATTTATTGGTTATGGTCTTGATGAGTTCAGCTGGTTATTAGGAACAAAAATGCGATGTATATGGAAGATCATATAATTTATGGAATATCATATAGTTCATGACAGTGATAAGAGTTAGAATTCAGTGCCTATGTCTGAGAATGACTTGGTAGATTTGGGGCATATTCTGCTTGCAAATACTCTTACAGAAGTTGAAGAAAATTCAGATGGTGACTCATCTGCTTCAAGAGGTTTACATATTTTTTATACTGGTGACCATGATAATGATTTCGTGGATGAACAAGAGAATGAAGAAGAGGTTGAACAACCTGAAGTTCCAACTCTGAGATCTACTAGAGATAGACAACCCTCTACTAGATATCATTCTGATCAATATATTTTGTTAACCAATCCAGGTGAGCCTGAGTGTTATGATGAGGCTATTAGTGGTGTGTGTAAAAATCAGTGGATTGAAGCAATGAGTGAAGAGATGCAATCACTTCAGGAGAATCACATATTTAAGTTAGTGAAGCTATCTAAATGGAGAAAATCCTTGAGTAACAAGTGGGTGTATAGGTTGAAGCAAGATGATAGTTCTTTACAACCTCGATACAAAGCAATATTGGTAGTCAAAGGATTTGGTCATAAAAAAGAGATTAATTTTGATGAAATGTTTTATCCAGTTGTAAAAATATCGTCTATTCTTGTGTTTCTAGTCATTGCAACTAGTTTAGACTTAGAAATTGAGCAAATTTATGTAAAAATATCATGTTTGCATGGTGAGTTGGAAGAAAAGATTTTTATGAAACAACCTGGAGGTTTTGTGGTTGAAGGAAAAGAAGATTATGTGTGTACACTGAAAAAATTCTATATGGTTTGAAGCAAGCTCTAAGCCAGTGGTATAAGAAGTTCATGTTAGTTATGGGGGAGAAGGACTACAAGAAGACTTCTTCTGATAATTGTGTATTTGTGAAAAAATCGATGATGCTGATTTTATTGTTCTCTTACTTTAGGTGGATGATATTTTTATTGTTGGGAAGAATACTTCGCGGATTGATTCTTTGAAGAAACAGTTAAGTAAATCTTTCGCAATGAAAATTTATGCCAAACAAAGCAGATTCTTGGCATTCGAATTACTAGAGACAGAGATTCAAAGAAGTTGTTATTGTCACAAGAAAAATACATTGAGAAAAATCTTCAGAAGTTTAATATGGACAAAGCTAAAGTGGTTAGCTCACCACTTTCCAGTCATTTCAAGTTAAGCAAGAAACAATGTCCTTAAACTAATGAAGAAAAGAAATATATGACTAATATTACTTATGCATATGCAGTAGAAAGTTTCATGTATGCCATGGTATGTACTCGTCCTGACTTAGTTCATAGTGTTTGTGTTGTGAGCAGATTTTTGTGAAACCCAAGTAGAGAGCATTGGGAAGCCGTGAAATGGATTATGAGGTATCTGCGAGGAACCTCTAATTTAAAGCTCGGTTTTGGGATAGAGAAACTTGAGTTGTTGGCTTGTTCTGATTCAGACTTGGCCGAAGATGTTAACACTCGCAAGTCTAGTTCTGGATATTTGTTTAACTTTTATGGTGGATTCATGGAAATCAAGATAACAAAAGTGTGTTGCCTTTTCAACGACAGAAGCTGACTTTATTGCAGTGACAGAAACGAGTAAAAAGCTACTATGGATGAAGAATTTCTTGAGAGAACTTGGATTTGAGCAACACAGGTATGTACCATGTGATAATCAGAGTGTTATTCATTTCGTGAAGAATTCGTCGTTTCACTCAAGGTCGAAACATATTGATGTGAGATATCATTGGATTCGTGTTTAATATTTTTTATTATATTTTTAGGTATTATAAATAGTTTATTAAATCTTCCAAACTATTTATAATATTTAACTATTAGATATACAATTATATTTAGATCTTCAAACTATTTTTTTAAATTGTCAGAATTTTTAGATGTTTCAACTATTATATATTTTTAATATTTTTTTAGATATTTCAAGTATATAGGGTTATATGTTTTAAATAGTTTATTGGATATTCCAACTATATATTTAAAGTTTCTAGAACTGTATGTATATATATATATATATACATTACTAGTACAAATATATATATATACACACATTACTAGTACAACTTGAAATAACAAAATAAAATTTAGAAGATATTTAATTAACAATAAATAAAAAGTTTAATTAACAATAATTAACAACAATAAAGAACTTGTTAAAGCTTGTGGAAAGTCATTAAAAACTGGTTTTAGATGTCAAAACTAGATGGAATCCTACATATTATCTTTTTCACGTGCTTATACATATAAAAAAGAGATTACTACGCATTATATTATACACTATCCTAATAAATCTCTTGAAAATCAAAATTATGTTTATTATTCTGCAATGTTAAGCTTCTTGATACTTTTTAAAGATACAACTAAAAAACTTTATATGCAATATACTCTTTGTTAAGGTCGGATAATTTTGACATTGATTAAATAACCCTGTCCTGAGCGAAGTTTGGACCAAACCAGTATCATAAGTACCGAACAAGGTAAAACTAATGGAACATGACTAAGCTAGGTGCTGGTCATTTCATACCTTGAGAAATGGGTACTTAACTTAATCCAACCCAAAAGGCATATGGGTTATTAATTAAGTATAAATACTCCAACTACTTTCATTAATGAGGGTGATCAGAATTTCGTACAAGCACACACCTTAATTATCTCACTACACTCCACTTTAAACACTAAATTTTCAAAATACTTTACTAAATTACCCTCAATTAGAAATAATCCTCACCAAATTGGCGACTATAGTAGGAGCACGACGGTGCCTGAATTTCATATTCAAAACCAGCATGCAAGGTAGTTCGGATGGATCTAAATGCTCAGAATGTTCCACCTCCTGGGGTGAAAGTCGTAAAAAGAAACAATGAATAGACTATTAAGGAGCGCGATCAATTGAGGGCTGAGATAGAAGCCTTAAGAGCGCTAAAACAAGCAAAAAAAAGGGTTAAAGAAAAATTTGGTGTGGGTATACTTCACCATACTGACAATCCTGGAGAGAACGAGCAGTCTCTAAAGACCCGTCTCAATTCCAAGAAAACACACCGATTTAAACATGTGGAGAGTTCCACATCAGAGTCCTCCAGCAGCTCATCTAATGAGGCAAAACTTGAAGAATCAGTGTCCTCAAACAGTGATGAAGGACGGTCGAAAAAAAATATGGCTAACTAAAAAAAAGAATAGGCATGACAGGCTTAAGAAGCACAATGGGAATGGAAAAGGGTTCAGGTGATCAGCATATTGACCGTTTGTTGATTGATCATTTTGCTTTTCAGTCCGAACTAGGTATTTTTGCTACACCAAATGAAGATATTGTTTTTAGCCGTAACAGATGCTGGAGGCAATCACATTTATATGTGAAAATACTCTCCGTACACCTCCCCGAGACGTTTGACAGCTCTAAGATGGAGAAATATGATGGGAATAAAGATTCGGACAACCACCTGGAGCAGTTGAAGAACTTTATGATGAACTTCAATGATGATGATAGACTGTTGTGCAGGGATTTCTCTCAAACTTTCACATGAAGTACCGTCAAATGGTATAATAGTCTCCCTCAAGGATCTATAAAATGATTTGATATATTTTGGGTTACCTTTCGGAGACAGTTTGTTGGAACCAAAGAGCTTAAGGGTAACGGGGATACCATTATCCATTGTGCTCAGGAGCCAAATGAGTATCTGAAGGAGTACATCATCCGATTTGTGAATAAAAAAAGTGGGCTAGAAGATTTCTTTGAACAAGTTGCAATTGCTTCCCTCAAACAAGGTTTAAATTCGGGCAACTTGGTTGATTTAGTCACCCGGAAGAAGGCTATGACTTTTGGGGGATTTTTGAATCAGGTGGGGAAATAAATCAAAGTGGAGGAAACTAAAAAGAACAGGGTTCCTCGCCAGATAAGGTCCACTACTATAGCATCAACACCTCAGGCTACTAATCAGTCTGGATACAGGTCAAAGGAGACTGGACAGGGTTCTTACCGATCAAGGCATAATCAGTCTAACCAAAATCAGAACCAATAGGTCAGAAACAAGAGGGGACCATGGGTTCAACCTGAGTGGTTTGCTGAAATGGGGGAAAGTATGGCCACAATCTATGATAATTTAAAAATTGAAGTGCACTTTAAAAAGCCAGCAGCATTGCAGTCCGCCAGAGAAAACTAGAGTACCCGTTTTTGCAAATACCAAAATGACATAGGGTATGATACCCATGACTGTATAGCCTTGAAACAAGAGGTCTATAACCTCAATGACAGGGTTAGGTTTTGGTCATATATCAAAAAACAAGGAGGGAGCATACTGGATAATACACAAGCCAATGCCAATAATCCCTGAACTACTCCTTCAAACAATCTTGGAACGTCTACACAGGAAGATTCTATGGTGATAACTGAAAGATTTGATGTAGACTCTGAGTACCGTGACCCGGATCCAAGTCGGAATCGAGTAAGGGAAATAACAGACAAGAATAAAACTGTTTTCGGTGTGATTAAATTCTTTGAATCTTTAACCATCTTTGGAGAGGACACTGTGACTGCACCTTCTAGTTCATCAAGGAAGAGGCATGTCCATAGTTTGACCACCCAGTTGGATGGAGGAATATCCATACACTTGTATCAAACTCCATGTCCTTTTATAGTCTTTGATGAGGATGACTTAAAAGATATTTCAGGGACTCATGAAGACGTTGTGGTAATAGGGGCATCAATAAGGGGAAATGATATACGTCGAATCCTGATTGACACATGCACTTCGGCAAACATCTTATTTTTGAGCTCCTACAAACAGATGAGCAACCCTTCAGTTATACAGTGTTCGAACAGAAGTATCGTTGGATTCATGGGGAGTTTTGTAGATGTGATTGCGGAATTTGAAGAAGAGGTATTGCTAGGAAAATGACCTTTTAAGAAAATGATGAGAGTACTGTTTGTTGTGGTGGATTGCCCAACATCTTATAATGCAATATTTGGGAGGTCTTGGCTCTCCAGAATGCATGTTGTGGCCTCTACGGTCCATCAGTGTTTGAAATATGTTCTCCAGGGACAAGTAGGTGTTGTCTGGGGCAGTCAAAAGATAGTCAGGGAATGTTATGCAGCGGCCCTTGCCTCTAAGTCTGGACGGGAAGTCAAGATTAACAAATATTAGCAGCTATTGGAGCCTTCCACTGATGAAAATAAGATTTATGATTTGAGGGAGGCTCCTAGTTTCATAATACCTGTCGAGGAGGTTGAAATCCATTCCCTAGCTGAGGGAAAAATATTAAAATTGGTACCAAGTTGGTACCAAGTTTGAACCACAGGTTGTTGTCTTTTTTAGTGAGTAATCAACATGTATTTTCTCGATGTAATGATGATGTTACCAGAGTGCCAGCTAATATAATTTGTCACAAGTTATCTATACGAACTGATGTTTCACCGGTTGTACAATGAAGAAGTTCTTTCTCTAAAGAAAATACATAGTTGATTGTTCAAGAAGTCGATCGTCTGACCAAGATGGGCCACATAAAAGAGTCTTAGTACCTTTTATGGACTGCCAACCCTGTCTTACTCAAGAAAAAGAATGAAAAATTTTATTGAATTTACTGATCTTAATAGGGCCTGCCCCAAGGATCCTTATCCTGTTCCTCAGATAAATCCGTTGGTGGATTCAACTTCTAAGAATAACTTGATGTCTTTCATAGATGCACTTTCGGGGTATAATTAGATACAAGTAGATCTAAAGGATCAAGACCACACCACTTTTATTACAGACAGAGGTCTTCATTATTATAAGGTGATGTCATTCGGATTGAAAAATGTTGGGGCCACCTATCAAAGATTAGTAAATAAAGCTTTTGCTAATCATATTGGCAGAAACATGGAAGTTTATATAGATAACATAATGGTAAAGAGCTTGGAGGAAGATACACATATATTTGACCTTCAAGAAACGTTTTCTAATTTAGAGGCTGTGATCTTGAAGCTAAATCCGGATTAGCTCAATGGTTTAATAGCAATGGATCCTCCTTGGAGCACCAAATGAGTTCAACGGTTGAGCGGACGGTTGGCTGCGTTAAACAGGTTTATTTCGAGATCATCATACAAATGTGCTCCATTTTTCTAGGTGTTAAGAAATTCCAAAGACTTTAATTGGTCTCTACAGTGTGATCAGGCATTTCTTGAAATCAAGAATCATTTGTCTTCGCCCAGGACTATCTTTAAACCTGTTCAGAGGGAAAGCTCTACATATACTTAGTTGTATCAGAGTATGCGATAAGTGTTGTGCTAGTAAGAAAGGTGGATAATTACCCTCGTCTGGTATATTACATTAGTAAAATTCTGTTAGATGATGAAAGAAGGTATCGAAAATTAGAAAAACTAGCATTGGCCTTGGTAATTGCAACAAGAAAGATGAGACCATAGTTCCAAGCTCATTCCATTGTTTTCCCAACATGTTTTCCTTTGAAGAATGTTCTTCAGAAAGTTGATGTATTAAGCAGAATGACCAAGTGGTCAGTTGATCTGGGTGATTATGATATTGATTGTGCGCCCCGAACAGCAATTAAAGCCCACTCAGCGGCCAATTTCTTGGTAGAATTTCATGTTGATAAATCTCCCGGACAGATATCAGAGAACCAATCTAAAAAATAATGGGTGGTCCGAACTGATGGTGGATCTAGTACTATGGGATGTGGGCCTGGCATTTTTTTAACTTCTCCCTATGGTGATACCATGTACCAGGCTATATGTTTTGGTTTCAGGGATTCTAACAACGAATCTGAATATGAAGCAGCTACAGTTGGTCTTAAGCTAGCCCTTATGTGTGGGGCCAAGAGATTATAATTAATGAGTGACTCCCAGTTACTGACTCACCATGCTCAAGGGAAATCTGAAGCAAAGCAAGAACAACTGATAAAATACTTGATTAAGTTAAGGGAAGTTGCTGCAAGCTTCAAGAGTATCCACTATGAGCACATCCCTAGATCGGAGAATACTGTGGCAGACTCTTTGGCAACCATAGCCTATTCTGAATCTTACCCTTGGATTTTGATGTTATAATGTCCATCAATATAAACGGGCCAATAAAAAGGTAAAGATAATGAATAGAGTATGAGAATAGTAACCATTCAACCCAAGGACTAGAGGTATGATATTCATCATTTTATTTTCGACGGGATTTTGCCTCCGGACAAAGCCATGGCTAAGAAAATCAAGTATAAGGCTCGTGGTCTCTTGGTACTAAGGGAAATTGTTTAAAAGAATCTTTCTGCATACCCCTCTTGTGTTGCTTAGGATTTGAAGAATCCCAAGTTGTGTTATCTGAACTGTATGATGGTAAAGGTTCTGCACACTGTGGCTATAAAGCCCTAACCATGATATTTTTATTAGCATGGTACTACTGGTCAACCATAATGGCATATGCTAAAGATATGGTAAAAAATGCGATCATTTCCAAAGGTATGGAAATAAAATTCATGTGTCAGCAGTCCCTATAGAATCCATATCTGAACCGATACACTTTGATAGATGGGGGTTGGATCTGGTTGGGCATCTTCCCATGGCATCTGGTGGATGTCGAACAATCATAGTTGATACCGACTATTTATCTAAGTGGATAGAGGAAGCTCCCTTGGCTGGAACCACTTCTAAGGAAATTATTAAATTCATTTTGTCTAATATATATTGCAGTTTTGGGGTTCCCGGGAAGATAACCACAGATAATGGGCCACAGTTTGATAATAAAGACATGGAAATGTTTTGCACCTCTAGAGGAATTCAACACTACTATTATTCTCTTTTCCACCCTCAATCAAATAAACAAGTTGAAGTTGCTAATCGGACAATCTTATCCCGACTGAAGAAAAATCTGGAGGGAGCTGCAGAAAAATGGCCAAGTTATCTACAAGAAGTATTGTGGGTTTACCGAACTACACCTCGGGTTGTTACACAAGAAACTATGTTTCCCCTTGTCTATGAGATGGATGCAATCACTCCCATAGAAGCTACTTTACCATCTCACAGAGTCCAAAACTATTCTGAACATGCAAATGATATGCAAGTCAGGAACCAGTTGGATTTGATTGAAGAAAGAAGAGTTAAGGCACATTTGAGAACGGCGCATTACCAGGGTTTGATAAGGAGCAGATTTTCCTCCAAAGTTAAAAGAGGATATTTTCAATTGGGGGATAAATTCTTAAGGAAAGTCTTTTACACACCAAGGAAAATGGTTCGTTAAGTTGGCTCCGAATTGGGAAAGTCCTTATATGTTGTGTGGGAAAATTAAACTAGGAACATACAAACTACAAGGAAAGGAGGGAAGAACACTAAAGCACCCATGAAATGTTAAACATCGTTATACTTAGAATAAAACTCTCTTGTAAATATTTAATTTTTGAATGGAAATGTAAATATTAGAGGGGCATACTCTTTCCTACCCCGGTGGCATGGGGAGGTTTTAACGAGGTGTCTGAGTTTTTCAATAATATCTTATGCCTTCTTCAAAAATCTGGTGCTAAATTCTTCTTGATTTAATCATAGTGTGAGGTGCTCGGATATTAAACACTTATTAAACACCCCGGCTCTCAAACATGTTTGAGGTGATCGGATATGTTAAACACTTGATCACATTTGTCAAACATATGTGGTCAAAATTATTTAACACACATATTTAACAGATTTGAAATATTAAAGGCTATTTAAACATTATCAGTAAAGAGTTAAACAAAATTCAGGCATAGGGAAATATGATATTAAAGTCTGATCGGAATAAAACCAATCCATGATTCACATATGCCTTGACCATTCAAGGACTTTAAGTTTTAAGAACAGAATATAAACAAACAATGCAACAAGATGCCTTGGCCATCCAAGGAGTTTAGTTTTTCAACCAAAAAACATAGCATAACAATACAACCTTAGGGCTTGTTCCCTTCGGTGTTTTCATCACCATCATCTTTTTCCGGACTTTTGAGTTCAGCACTTGAACTCTCACAAACTCTTTCGTTGTCCTCGGAATCTTCCCCACTTGAGTAATTGTGTTTATCACAATCAGCCATTGTATGGAAAAGGAGGTCATCGTATTCCATAAATTTCCACAAAGGACCAAAAGTCCTCTTAGGAAAGGTCTCGTGGAATAATAAGACCATATCGGATTTGATTACATAATATCTTTTCTCCAAAGAATCCACCACTCCAGAGGCATACTTCTCTATTCGAGCAGCTATCTATTCGGCTTGATTTTTTAGTAGAAATGTATTCTCCTCTGTCTTCTTCGCAAGAAGACCTTCCAGATTGTCTTCGCATAAAGTCTTGATAGTTTTGTCTCTAACCTCTATCTTTTCTTTTAGAGCTTTGATTTCATCAGAGAAAAAAATTTCCAGTCCAAAATACTTGGTCTGGACATCTTTTTGAGCCTCTTCTGACTTGAGCAATTTAGCAGCTAAATCCTCTTTTTTCTTCTTCAAGGATTCTATGTTTTGTTGAGCGGCGGAAAGACTGTTTGTCAAGCTTTGTTCTCTGAAGTCAGGGAAGTTATGGTACTGGTTTTATCCCTCACTTGCCTTTTCGAGTCGACTACTAGACGGATGTAACCTAAGAGAGCATGACTCAGAGTGTTTTGTTCACTTGATATCACGTATGTCTCACCATTGTGGGGTACAGCATTGGCCGAATTGGCAGGACGATAAGGTCCCGAAAATTCATCCTTGTCCAGTTTATTAAAATATATGTTAATGTTCTGAAAGGAATCGAGATTTACCTCTCTATCAGTAATGACCAGTTTGGAATAAAGGTTGGGTGGAATTTCTTCTTGCATAGTAGGATCAGTAGGAACCGGATGAGGAAGTTCAGAAGAACGTAAAATTATCTTTGATGCCAGAGTGACTTTCTTCTTCTTTGTAGCTTTTTCATCACAGCTTTCCTTGCGCTTCTTATCCTTCTTTGTAATCTTTGGTGGGTTGTCCGATCCACCATCCTCTTGACGGTAACTTTAACTTCTTACAGCAGACCATCATTGATCCCTGGTTGATTCTCTGAACCGGTCCCTTTGGTAGTTGGCTGAGGTAGGTCTGTTTTGTTTTTCTTCTTTCTTTTATTCTTCATCTTGTGCAGACGACTAGGGGCTTTGACCCTGGAAGGGAGATAAATCTTGGCCTCCTTAACCTCAGTCCTCTTCAAGATGACATCTGTGGGAGGAGTGGTCAGTTCTTCCCAGGTGAGGTTCTTTCTCCCTGTAGTATTCCATAGGTGAGATCTCACAAAGTTCCCTGAGGTGAAACAGTGGTGGAAACTATTCTCTTATTTCTCTGAAGCCCATGAATTTAACTTAGCATAGGTACTTTGGCCAGCCACTAGATTGTCTGAGAACTTCTTCGGAAAAACTGAAAAACAGACACAAGTCAGTACGAAATAACCACATAGTATTTAAAAGACTAAGGGAAAATTAAAAAAAAACTTACTTATACTCTTCCAGCGACTAGTCGGTTGGCTTGGATTAGAGTAAACCTTTATCTTTTTCCATTCTATCAGGCCTCGCTGATAAACAGGAATTGTGTCCTCCATGGTTTTTCAGACTCCAGTAAGTCACGCACTACCTTGTAGCCATTTCCCATATTGTACTGGTAAAAGGGAATGTGGTGGTTCTTGCACAGACTCACCACATCAGCGAATTGTTCCATTGGTAGTGGGATCTTTGACAGCCTTGAAGCCATTATGCCAGCCATCAGAGTGTACCTGACTATCTCTGGATCAAAAGCGAACTGGATTCCTCAATTCAACACCTCGATATATACTACCAGCTCAATTAGACTTGCAGTCCATCGGAGTCTCCGGGGTGATTGGGATTCTTACTTCAACAGAATTGGCAAATCCCCACTTTGTTCGAATACGACCCAACTCAGCATTGTGGGTGTATACGTAAGCAGTGTTCTGGAGGGATATTAGGTACTTCACACTGACTTTCTGAAAGTTGGGCCCCACTTTCCCTTTCAGACACTCCGGAAGTGCATCTGGATTGGATAAACCCACTTTAATTTTTCCCATCCGATCTGGTGCAGTGTCCTCAGTCTGTCCGGACGCATCAAAATAAGTATCTTCTATACTATCCTCCATAGTTTCTTCCATTATGATGGACTCCTGTTTGGATGGATTGATTTCTGCCAAGATATTTATTGTCTCTGAACTAGTAGGTTTCGAAGAGCTAGGAGTGGATTTAGCCTTGGAATGACGACTTATTCCGCGAGGGGTGTTCTTTTCAGGAGACTTCTTAGCGTCTGAACCCATGGCTATGAAGGGCGAAGGTTTCCTAACACCGGAAGCAAACTTTTCTTTAGGGAGGGGGTTTTGAGACTTTTAGACAGAGGACCCTTGATGACGATGAACCTTGATCTGTGTTTACAATTGGTCGATTGATTTCTTCACCAGGATAAACAGGAAGACCAGCTGCAATTCTCTCGTCTCTTGCAACTTTTCTCGCTCTCTCCAATTCAGACAGATTCAGCCAACCTCCTTTCAGCAGTGTGTTTCCGGCTGTGAACATAAATTACTCAGGCACAATTTGAAAAATTACTAAGCTTTCTCTCTCTATAAGTTTTTGTGTTCTTGAAGATAATTTTATAGTGAAATCTATTTAAATAACTGTGCAAATATAAGAGGTTACCTAGGGGAAGATAAACAGATCATAACCATGATTAAGGGCTATAAATCATAAGGATTACACCCTAAGTAACTTTCTAGCCTAGTAGGTATGAGAATCTAGGAGAAAAACGACTGAGAGGTCGAACCAGAGGCTGACATGTATCCCACGTTGAAAAAAAACTCTTGAAATTCTTAACGGTAAAATAAGTCTCATTAAATTCCGATCGGGCTGACTTAGAATTCTTAACAGAAAGAAGTGATATATTCAATTCAGATACAAAGGCAGATCGGAAGAACACATTAGAAATATGTTAATTTCTATTCTTATGGGTTAACTCTTCCAAAGATTCTTTGCAAGACCTAAAGGGGTTACTAATAAGGTCGGATAATTTTGACACTGATTAAATAACCCTATCCGGAGAGCAGTTCGGACCAAACCAGTATCATAAGGTGCCGAACAAGGTAAAACTAGTAGAACATGACTAAGCTAGGTGCTGGTCATTTCATACCTTGAGAAATGGGTTCTTAAACTTAACCCAAGCCCACAATCTGACCCGAAAGGCCCATGGGTCATTAATTAAGTATAAATACCCCAACTAATTTCATTAATGAGGATGGTCAGAATTTAATACAAGCACACACCTTAATTATCTCACTACACTCCACCTTAAACATTAAATTCCGAAAACAGTTTACTAAATTACTGTCAATCAGAAATAATTCTTACCACTCATACCTTTCACTTCAACCTTTATGAAATTACTAGTCTTGCCATGCATATGAATAAATATATGGATAAGAATGAATATCTAGAATTGGTTCCTAAAATGGAAGAAAAATGTATAAAGTATTTTTAACCCATCTCATACGGTTATGCTACTGGGCGCGTTCTTTAATCATTTTAAACGAAGAAACCAGCCTATGTTTTTAGTTAATTGGCTTTCGCAAGTCTTACAACTTGCTGAAGATGAAACCTATAACCCTTAGTATGTATTCGAGAAGTTGAAAATTATATATATATATATATATAATATCATAGGTATGTTATAAGATACGGGAAAATTATAAATGTTAGATCTTCAAATGTAGCGGGTAATAATAATATCCATATGGGTAGATGCAGAAATCATCCTAACTATATAGAAATGACAATGCTAGATAGGGGGGATATAAAAGAAATCCTTCAAGCTTAAAGTGAAGTGGCTAGATATTTAAACACACGATTTGATGTGCTCAGTATGAATTTGAAAATTCTCTTGATATCTTAAGGTGGTGGAGTACCAAAGAAGACGAGCTTCCTATTCTTTGTAAGTTAGCCAAAAATATTTATTAAATATTTATGTCTATAGTTGTAACTGAATGTGCTTTTAGTCAGGAAAAGTTGCAATACACGACTAGACGAACAAGATTGACGGGTAAAGTATTTTAAGTCATTGTTAAAATCAAGGATTGGACTACGAGGGATCAAAGGATGCAAGACAAAGATTATAAAAATAAAAAGAACGTAAGAAACATATTTGATGAATTTCCAGACAATATTGAAGATGAACTTGAACAATATATTATGAATGAAGCTGAAGATGAAGCTTCAGACAATGAGTATGAAGATTTTGACGTAGAACACAAACAATGCAAAATCAAGATGAATACCATTTGTAATAGAGTTTATTATATCTGTAGTTTATTTGTGAACATTTGTACAACTCCTGGCCATCAAGAGTATAAACTATGAAATTCTTATTTCAATAGAATTTATTTTTTTAACTTTCAATCTCATAGCAACACTTGTACGAGTAAATAATATCAAAATATAACAACACTTGTAATATTTATAATCAAACAATTATAATAATCTAAGTCTAAAAATAAAATTATAATAACCTTATACTACTTTTAATTATAATATGTAAATTATATAGCAATTTGTTTATAAAACACTAAGAATACTTGTACTAGTAAATAAAAGCAAAATAAAACCAGAATTTTAGTATTTATAGTCAAACCATAGTAATAATCAAAGTATAATGATAAAATATAATAACATTAGTCTTCTTTTAAATTATAATATACAAACTATATAACAATTTGTTTATCAAAACAATAACAACACCTGTACTAGTAAATACTATCAAAATATCACAACACTAGTAGTACCATAATTAAACTATTAAAATAATCGAAGTTTAATAGTAGAACTATAATAACCTTATACTGCTTTTAAATTATAACATACAAACTATATAACATTTTTTTTTATAAAACAATGATCAAACTCTAATAATAAAGGTTTAATAATTGTGTACCCCTTTTAAATTGTAACATACAAATTATATAACAATTTGTTTATCAAACAATAACAACATTTATACTAGTAAATAATATTAAAATATAACAATTTGGAGTATTTATAATCAAATCATAATAATAATCAAAGTCTTATAATAAAACTATAATAATCTTATACTATTTAAAAATTATAATAATATAATTTATATATGTGTGATAGTCGTGTGTGTGAGACATTACCATGTTCTATTTATGTGATCCTGTGAAATCTCTAGTGAGATTTCATAAATTTCTGTCACGTCACATCTCGTTTGTCACCCCTACGTGTGTATAAGTTTAAACACTTTTGTTCACTAGTTATAATACAAATTCAAATAAATATTTTCGGTCATAAAATAATAAAATTAATATTTTGAATGTTTTTAATTTTTTTAATTAAAGTGTATATAATAGAAAAATATATTTTTTATATTCTTCGGTATATTAACATTTATACTAACCAAAATAAACAATACATAAATAAATAATGTGAAAATAACATGATCCAACATAACTATAGCACATAAAAGTGCGTTGTATAAGTAAAATGTACGAAATAAACTTATTGGGTAGATGTGAACCGGTTCGTGGGACATCCGTGAGTGAGAGATCTCTTATTTGTCAAATCCTGGGTAGACGTGAGACATATCTTAAAGAATACTCCATCCGTTTCATAATATAGGTCGTTTAAGGTTTCACATATATTAAGGAAAGTAATAATGACTTTGAAATACTAGAAAAAAATAAAATTGATTGGTGGAGTTGATAACTTGTGCAGAAGGTTAATTATATTATTGGTGGAAAGTGGAATATGTGTAATGAATGCTGCATTGGAAAATGAGAACGACTTATTTTATGAAACAAAAACTTTCTACTAGAAAGACCTATGTTGTGAAACATAGGGAGTATGAAATAAGAGGATATACGAAAATAAGTGCAATCAAAATTCAATCGGTTGGTTGATTTCGATGCCATTAAATATGTATTTTAGCTCTGAAAGAATGCGGTGAGTTACCGCCTATGCGAAAGTGGCTAGAAATTTGAATATTTTTTCATTTTGTCCAGTCCAAATGTGGTAAACCCCACCATATAAGTTGGCAAGTCAAATATGACGTATGCCATGCTTTTGGGGCCTCCAAGAATTGGCCGCGATAAATTGGTGTGGCCAGTAGGTAAAAAATAGGATGGAGTCTAGTCTTGCTATGAGTGCCTCTCAAATGTTGAAATAAAATCTGAAATAGAGAGTTAGTGATTAAGATTTTCCTTATTACAGTTACATAATACACAGTTGAGGGTGCGTTTAGCCTCTTATTTAGTAATCTGTCATAAGTGGAGAGCTTCTTATTTTTAGTTAACCATACTATAAATTATTATTAAGGGAGGTTATACATGTTCATGTTAAGGGAAATAACAAGACTTTACCAAAGTATAAAAACTAATATTGTCATAAAAGGGAAGTTATATTCGTTTAGGGTATTTCCCCTATTTATAGTTCTTCCCATTTATGGGTGGTTACAAGGACATTTATTTCCACTTACCATACTCACTACTCCACTTACATCATGTCGCCTATATTTGTGGCTGAAATTACTAAGTCGTTTGACTAAGACTTATAATTTCATTAAGTCGTTGTTTGAAACTATTTCCCTTTTAGGTCATGTCGCATTGGCCTCGGGCGCGTGCTTGTCCAAACAAGACTAAGTAACTTCTTTGCTTAGTTTTACCGTTTGGTTTGAGAAACGGAGTGTCCCAAATGATGCTTTCTCATTTAACTTTGTTCAGTCATTCCTCAGCTCGTTCGACCTTTAGCTCCTCCTTAACTAGCTCAGTCTGTCAACTCGCTCGTCAGACTTGATCGTTACCATCCTCATATTTTGATTTTAGCTTTATTCTTTACTCCGCTCTTCTGATTCCAACTGCATCTCTGCGTATCTTTCTAGCTCGGGCTCGTCCTTTTATATTTCATCACATGAATCTGCTCGGCATTTTGGGTTTCACTTGATCGGAGAAAACCCCCTCATCAGTTTTAGACTAGCATATCATCCTCCCTCATTCCTAGGTTTTTCATCAATGGGCTACCGGGCCTATTCTTAGTGATCGTGGTGCGAGCGTTTGATGAACTACACTAACTCTCCATTGTCGATGAGTCTTTAGATTTCCTCCTGAAGCTGCCGACACTCGCTCGTTGAATGTCTATAGTTGTTATGATAAGCGCAAAAATACAAGTTAGATCACTTGAACCAAGGGGCGCTCATTAGACGATATGTTTGATACGTAGTTCTTCCCCTCGTTCGATCATATATTATGAAAATGGCTTTGATTAAAGGAGTGAACTGCCTATTAAGATTTTTGAAGTGTTGGGGACGTCGGTTGGTTTCTCTCCGGGGCTGCTCTTCAACCCTCTTCCGTTCTGATCCCTCTTCCTTGAAATCTGACCCATGCCTGTCCGATCAGATACCCCTTCAGGCATGATCAACTCTGATGACGGTATTTGCTCAGGCCAGTAAGCCTCCCATGTTTTCCGTTGGGAATTTGATAAGATCTGCGTAGAGATCCCTCTTTCGGTCAAGCCCCCGCTTAAGCGATGCCACCGCCATGTTTTCCGCTAAATCTGGCAAGGCATTTATAGCCTGAACGGAATGTCCAACATAACTCTTAAGAGACTCACCTTGTCGCTGATAATGATTCATGATCGAATCTCACTCACGCTTAAGCTCTTTGTTTCCAACGAACCTCT